>CM069241.1:36782811-37982811 GCA_035582765.1 Acer negundo
TTTCTCCGAGCTTTTTCATGTCTTCTCCGAGACTTTTCAAGTCTTCTCCGAGACTTTTAAAAAATAACTATTCGAGCTTTTTCATGTGTTGTCCGAGCCTTTGCAAGTCTTCTCCGAGCCTTTTGAAGTTTTGTCCGAGACTTATAAAAAATAACTATTCGAGCATTTTCAAGTCTTCTCCGAGCTTTTTCATGTCTTCTCCGAGACTTTTCAAGTCTTCTCCGAGACTTTTAAAAAATAACTATTCGAGCATTTTCAAGTCTTCCGAGACTTTTAAAATAAATAACTATTCGAGCATTTTCAAGTCTTCTCCGAGTTTTTTCATGTCTTCTCCGAGACTTTTCAAAAATAACCAATCGAGACTTTTCATGTCTTTTCCGAGCCTTTTCATATCATCTCCGAGACTTTTCAAAAATTAGTAATCGAGCCTTTTCAAGTCTTCTCCGAGACGTTTCAAGTCATCTCCGAGACTTTTCAAATAATCACTAATCGAGTCTTGTTAGGTCTTCTCCGAGACTTTTTATTGAATCACTAATCGAGTCTTTTAAAGACTTTTTCGAGACCAAAAATGTCTTTTTCGAAACTTTCATGTATTCTTCGAGACTTTGCTAGTGTTCTCCGAGCCTTTTAAATATCCTCACCCGAGCCTTTGTAAATGTAATTTATGAAAATATTTTGTACTCCTGAGTTTTAATTAATAGTTTTGATTAATTTGACAGCATCATGAATCGGGTTAGAATAGTAATATCTTACAACCGTCAATGGGAGCAACTACCCGACGGAAGTCAGAGGTTTGTTGGATCCGATAACAAGGGAATGTATGTGTCAAAGAATATGACTTACGAAGAATTTGTGGCGATCGTGCATACTATTGTGAAGTATGATGTAAACAAATTCAATGTTGATCTGGCATCAGTATCAATCTTTCCTGGCAGTACATGTCGTACATTTATAAGAAATAATGATGATGTTCAGTTTATGCTAGGGGAAGATCGGGTGATCCCTCAAGTATGTGTAAGTCTAACTCAGAGGACACCTGGAGATGTGATATGGAATGATATTCCTCCTCTTGAAAATACCCAACAATTTGGATCCTTTAGCGGTAGCAACCAACTATATCCCCAAAGGAGTTTCGCCGAAAGTGGGGAAAACATGTGTGGTGTCCCACCGGTAGCGGTTGACCAAGTAGTTGAACCTCAATTTGGCGATGTGTTTGGTTGTCGAATTGAGCAGTACAATGAGATGAACAATTACCCGAACCATGAGGTGGATAACGAGGCAAATAATGAACAGGTAGATGATCTAGAAAATGTGGATGAAGAGCGTACACAAATTCAAACACAAGGAAGACATGTACAAGGAGTTAGTTGCACTGTACCAAATATGCCCGGGACTTCCGAGGTCCGACATAATATAACTGTATCTGATTCTGATAATACGATAACGTGGGTTATTCCCGGAGCAGATTCATACTCATTTGGTATTGGTAGAAGCAGCACCTTGGCAACGCAAGAACCTACATGCATGATTTATAAAGGTCAATTTTTCCCGAGTAAAAAGGATTTTAAGAGGCTAGTTGACCTTTTTTCAATGCGGGAGAACTTTGAATGGAAGGTGAAAAGGTCTAATAAGACAACGTTACATCTAGTTTGCATCATTGACAACTGTACGTGGAAATTAAGAGCGGTGAGGAGAGATGAAGGGACTTACTTCCAAGTCAGAAGTTTTGTCAACCAACACAGTTGTCCTTCGGAGAAGGTTCACCGTCGCCACCAACAAGCTAGTGCAGTCATAATCGGAGAAGTCATTGCACCTAGACTTCAACAACATGATGGTCGTCTCATGCGTCCGAAGGACATAATCGCCGATATGAAAACAATGTATGGCATCCAAGTCATGTACAGTAAGGCACATGATGCCTTGCAATATGCATTGTCCTTGACCCATGGAACGCATGAAGAAAGTTTCAAATTGTTACCATCGTTTGCGTACGTTTTGGAACAGCAAAATCCTGGCACAATCACCGACTTACAATGCGCAGACGATGATACATTTTTGTACTTTTTCATGTCGTTAGGGTCCTCAATTAGAGGTTTTCTGAGGTGTATGCGTCCTGTGATTGCAGTTGATGGTACCCATTTGAAGGGAAGATTCGGGGTACAATGTTTGTTGCAACTGCACAAGATGGAAACGAACAGGTGTATCCAATTGCTTTTGGTTACGGTGACTCAGAAAACAACCTTTCATGGGAGTGGTTTTTGGAATGCTTGAGGGGTGCCCTTGGTCATATAGATGATCTGGTTTTCATTTCCGATCGCCATGCAAGCATTGAGGCGGGGATTTCTAAAGTGTTCCCTTATGCAACCCATACGATATGTTGCTGGCATTTCGGTGAAAATATGAAGAAGCGATTCCACAGAAAGGATGTTGCCGATATAATGGATTCAGCAGCTAGGACGTACAGTGAATTCAATTATAACAGGCACATGGAGGAGTTACATAGGCTGCACAATGGTGCATTCGAATATGCCATTGCTTCCAATCCACACAAGTGGTCTCGCGTACACTGTCCCCAAAAAAGGTACAGGCTGATGACCACAAATGTTGCAGAGTGCATAAACTCATGCCTAAAATTCGCACGGCAACTGCCAATGATGACACTGGTGGAGTTCATTAGGAATATGTTACAAAAGTGGTTTCACGATCGTCATGCAGCTGCACGGTCCATGCGTCATCAACTGACCAATGCAGCACATCTTGTGATCCTAAAACGTGTCGAGAAGTGCAATTATATGACCGTAAATCCAGTTGACTGGAACATATTCTCCGTCAAATTGAAGGGAAACCAATGGACGGTTAACTTACACTCGAAGACTTGCACATGCAACAAATTCCAAACGGACCATTTCCCATGTTCTCATGCACTCGCAGCGGCAAGGTACATGAGATGTTACAGTTAACGATTTATATTATTTGGGTTCGTGAATCTCATTGTTTTCATTGTTGTAGTGAGCGAAACTTGGATTACACATCTCTGTGTGCGGACTATTACAAGAGAGAGACACTTATTGATGCATACTCGGTTCCTATTATGCCTGTTGGCCATCCTTCTTCATGGGTAGTGCCATCCGACATCGCATCTCGGGTGGTTTTAAATCCAAAGTCGAAGAGACAATCAGGTCGCCCGATGGAGGGTCGACATGCCTCGTCTTCGAAGAGGACAACCACACAGTCGTGTAGAAGATGTGGACAATCAGGACATAATAGCATGCGATGCTCCAACCCACCGATGGTTAATGAAGGTCCCAGCATAAGTGTTCCCGATGAATACCGTCGCAAGTGCAGCATCTGTCATTCAATTGGACACAACAAACAAACGTGCCCTGAGAAAGACTCTACCGTGGAATGAGACCGTTGGTTATTATGCTTTTTTATGTTGAACTATTATGATATATTTTTGGTTGTTCGTTTAATGCCATAATGTATCCTTTGTTATAGTGTCTACAATTCATTGTATTGTTTATGGATTTCAATATATCAAATGTGTGTTCAAGTGTTAATTGCAAACAACTAAATTTTTTTAAAAAATAATTTCATTTTATTACTCAAATGTTATGTACATCAACTAAATCACTAACTAGATGTCCAATCCTTTGAGTTACAAAAAACCTCCACAGCCATCTTCTCTCTGATGGTGCCCATTTCGTTTTCTGACCAGTCGAACGTATCCCTGTTCGCTGCCAGGTACTCTATCAATCTCAAAGTATGGGCACCACAGTTACCACTACAAGTCACCACATAAACAACCGTTAGAATTGAATGTTATTAAAACCGATTAGGATAGAATAAGATCTTTAAACAGTCATACCCTCTATCCTGTTGTGGCACACGGTCTCTAGACACAATGTTGAGTGGAAAGTGCTTATTCTGCAATGTATACGTCATATCGCCCCTCCGTCTGCGACCGTGAAAGTCCAACGCATGCAGCATCGACGGTAAAAAATATCGTAAGCAAGTGAGCTGCGTTTTCCTATGGCGAAATGGTACCTCCTGTCTGAACGGGTCCATCAGGTAAATACTCCCTGTATGAGGTCGACGCTGGCTAGTGCCCAATGCGTACGTCCAAGGTTGCAAGGAATCAAAACCTGTATGTGTTTCAACAAAGTGTTATCAATGAGAAATGTATTTAAAATTCAAATTCAAACAATGTAAATAAAACACTGACCACGTCAACTTCGTTCCATGGTTTGGTTCCTACCGGGACCAATCCACGTACCACCGCAAGTTCCTCAGCAGACCACTGATGCTTGAACATAGACCAACTGCGGCGGGGTTTGTCGGCCCCACTTCCCATCAATCTCTCCCAGTCATTCAATAACCATGACTGTACAAAGAAAATTTATAAAACGTTAGATAAAAGATGTACGAAACACATAAATAGATGTTCAAAAGCCGTACAAATTAAACACTTACATAGAACTGTGAATCCTGTATGTTGATCATCGGACCGTAGACAGTGGAGTAATATCTCCGACGCTTCCGCAGAATATGCAAGTACGCGTCCATATGCTGACAATTTCAACATTTTGTATTGTTAGCATTCTACTATTTCTGAAACATCTTATACACAATGTTCATGTAAGGACCATACCGTATCCTCCAACTCCATGATATTGGTTTGAAATCGATAAAACCAAGGGACACCAACTGGCTCGAGTAGATCCAAATCACGCCTGCATAATTGTTGAAGAAGTTAGATAAGAAAGTAGTTTTACTTAGCAGTTTCAAAATACAAAATAATTTTTGTAATATCTGCGATTATACTTACAATTCCCAGGTCGAGTTCCTCTTATAAGCTTGGTACGCCGTAAGGTGGTCAGGATCTACCAATGCATGGGGCGCCCATACATGTGCTGGTTGTGGCCTAATCCTTGGCCTCTTCGGCCGAGAGGGGTCAGTGTATGGGGTCCGCTGCTGCCAACCTGCCCTGCGAACCCGATCCTGACGTTGAAGGGGTGGGGTAATCCGGTCCAGCTCAATGTGATCCACTGGATGGGTGAGCTGTAAGGAGGAACTCTGTCCCCGTGTATTGCCTCCAGAGGTGCGATGTGTTGACAGACTATGTCCCCCTGTATCGCCTGTAGGGGTGCGCTGTACGTTGGAACTATGTCGCCGTCGATCGCCTGCAGGTGTAAGCTCTTTGGGTGCACTGAGACTGGGGATCTTAGTCTCTGTGGAATAAATGAAGGGGTGCTCTGCACCAGGATCGACAGGGGTGTGCTGTAAGGAGGTACTATGTACCAGTTCTTGAGAATGAACATGCTGGTCTGGTAAAACCTGTTGAGGTTCTTCCTCTATCTCCATAGGTGTTGTATCTGTACCACTAGTACCACGAGTAACCTCCTCTCGTGGTGTCACACCAGGCCCTTGTTGATCACCCTGATGACTACCTGTCCTCCCTCTGGGACTGAAGTCTCGGTGTCAGTCTGGGTCATCGAAGGGTGGGTCATCGAATGGTGGGTCATCGAACCGTGTACCACGAGTACGGGCTTGCGACGTCGAACCCTGAAGCCCCCGAATCAAATCTAGCAACTCCTGATACTGTTGATCTCGCTTCTCATTACTCTTTTGCACCTCCTCCTGTAACTCGCGTAACGCATCCATTACTTCAGTATACCGACGGTCCTGAAAGGATTTCGAAATTGTCAGTAACTAAACCATTCACTCGATTGAAATTAAATAATACGGTAAAAAGAATTATACGTACCTCTGTTTGCCCTCCAACGCCTCCTCGTGAGTCATCTCCAGTTCGAGAGTCATCTCTAGTTCGAGGCTCTCTAGGCAACGTGAATCGAACCCGCCTAGTCCTCGCGAGACGAATATGACGACCGTCCGAGTCAGAACCCTCCGTATCACCGGGTTCGAAAGACGGACCCTCAGTGTCACTGGTTCAGGCAGTTGTATATCGTTCGGGGTCAGAGACGGGAACAGGTATATCACCGAGATCAGCATCATACAAACTGCCTCCCTGGGAAATGCCCTCGAAGTACCGTTCAGCCCTCTCAGTTGCCGTCGGCACCAACTTTACCCTCGCAAACATCTGAAATTGCAGTTAGACCATTGTAATTGTATACATACTAATAGTTATGAACATAAAAAAAAAAATATATATATATATATAGATATTTACACTTTCAAGGAAAATGCTATTCAACTTCTCCCCCCTCGGTCGCGTACTCAACTCCCATTTTAGAATTCGGGGGGAGAGCTCGATTTCCCTCCGCTTCCCACATCCGCCGTTGCCAAGCTCGGGGATAACCTCGAAAGCAAATATCTACAAAACAGCTAAGAACGATAAGAATCCAATACAATACATAAGTCATATGAAAAAAATAACAAATTCAAAATTCTCACCAACAGGGCGTGCGTTAGCCCATATATGTTATATGTCTCCGTGGTGTGTACATCAACGCCCTTTCGTCGCTGGCGTTGTTCAAACCGCCTACGTCGGCCATCCAACGCATGCTTGAAACCGTATATAGACCGCCTATACACGTGTGCACCCCACGGAACGCATCAAAAGCGTCCAAGTCCTCGACTAGGCGAAACTGCCATACTGGAACTTTCTCTCTCTCGTCCAACCCCATCAGTATCCAGTTAAGCATATACAATAAGCAAAGCTTAACCGCATCGTACTGCTCAGAAAAAACACCAATCCGTAGAACGGCTTTCAGCTCTGCATACTCGACCTCATCTCGACCCTCAAAGTACCGCTGGTGTATGCCATTCTCTACCATATCATAGGTCGACGTGTCAGGAAGTTCTCCGAACTTCAATCCGGTGATTAGACAAAACTCAACCTTTGAGAACCGGACTGAATGCCTTCCTAACAAAAATCTCATCTCATCTTCTGGCCCATCGTGATGCAACTCGCGAATAAGCAACCGATGTACAATGCCAGCTGAAAACTTCATCCCACGATCCATCCGAAGGAGGTGTCCAAAACACGACTCAGTATACCGACGTCGTTCTTCGATCGCAAGATGTTCAGGTACCTTGTTAAGTGCGTTGTCGATATCTGTAAGGTCATCAAAATGGTCATGTCGAGTTATTTTCCCCGAATACCTTTCTTCCTCTGGAGTTTTAAGCGAATCTTTTAGTTGATTCCTCATCTGCATATTGACATAAAAAAAATATATCTAGTTAAATAAAATAAATAATATAAAAATGAAAGGTTTCGGACACTAAATGAAAAGTCTCGGACACTATATGAAAATGCTCGAAAACTATATGAAAAGGCTCGGGCACTATATGGAAAGGCTCGGAAACTATATGAAAAGGCTCGGACACTATATGAAAAGGCTCTATATGAAAAGGCTCGGAACTATATGAAAAGGCTCGGACAATATATGAAAAGGCTCGGAACTATATGAAAAGGCTCGGAAACTATATGAAAAGGCTCGGACACTATATGAAAAGGCTCGAAAACTATATGAAAAGGCTCGGACACTATATGAAAAGGCTCGGAAACTATATGAAAAGGCTCGGAAACTATATGAAAAGGCTCGGACACTATATGAAAAGGCTCGGAAACTATATGAAAAGGCTCGGAAAATATATGAAAAGGCTCGGACAATATATTAAAAGGCTCGGAAACTATATGAAAAGGCTCGGAGATTCTAATTCTAGAAACCTATTCATATTCCTTAAAAGGCTCGGATTACTATTTAAAAGTCTCGGACAATGTTTTAAAAGGCTCGGATCCTATTTTAAAAGTCTCGGAGCCACTGTGAAAGGCTCGGAGATTCAGATAGCAGAAACCTATTCAAAATGCTCGGAAAAGGCTCGGATTACATGTGAAAAGCTCGGAAAAGGCTCGGATTACATGTGAAAAGCTCGGAAAAGGCTTGAAAACCCAGAACTTCATCGTGTTCAACAGAATTTTTTCATAAATTTAAACCCTAACCTAATCAAACAAACCTAATCAACAACAAATCAAATCAAACGAACATCCAACATCAAACGCAAATAAAAGTTTCAACAACAAAAACGCGTCAGAAAATCATATCACCTTCTCGTCGATTTCAAGACTGTATCGCCACCGCCGGCAGGTTTCCCGTCAGATTTAGTACCGGATTTCTTGGTCTCTCTTTCCACTGTTCTCTCTCTCTCAACTTTTTTCTCTTCAGACGCAAACTGACAAGAATGAGGGTATTTTTGTCTGGTCACCTAAATAGGTGCCTTTTAAACTTACATTACTAAACCAGTGACATTCTCACAAAAGTCCCTCCAAATAGTGACAATAAATTTTTGAACCCATATGAATAAATATCTTGTGAATCTCTGTACTTTTGGAATCTTATATATATGATAATAAATAATTAGTTGCTATTATTGTTATATTACATGATTATATATGCGCATATTCGACTTGACTCTAATATTAAATATTAAGTTTATACACTTAAAAAAGTAAGCATATTTTAATTAATATAAGCAATATGTATGCATGATCTGCATGCATTATTTCCTTGTCGTGCATGATGGATATCTATAAATTGATACGTAAAGGAATAACTATATATAAATGGAAGA
Source organism: Acer negundo (assembly GCA_035582765.1). Classification (NCBI taxonomy): domain Eukaryota; kingdom Viridiplantae; phylum Streptophyta; class Magnoliopsida; order Sapindales; family Sapindaceae; genus Acer; species Acer negundo. The sequence continues at coordinate 36,791,407 of CM069241.1, forward strand.
AAACAAATATGCGGAATGCGTATAAACATTTAGAATTGGGTTAATTGCACAAATATCACTGAATTTAGATGTAATTGCATGCATTTTCAACTTTTTTTTTTTTTTTTTTTTTTTTTTTACACAAACATTTGAAGAGGAGGCAGCGCGCCTCTTCCATGGTAAAGGAGGTTTGCTGACTCCTCCCGTAGAGGCAGTGAAACCTTTTTCTGAAAGGAGGAGGTTGCGATACCTCTAGATTGAGAGGAGACTTCATGCCGCTTCCTATGTTACGTGGAGCTTCCTCTAACCAATTTTGATGTAGTCGCAGCAGTGGAGAGGAAGAAGAAGAGGATGTGTGGTTGTGGTGGTTTAGCAATTTTGTAAACTTTTAGAAGTTATTTTATAGTTATTATTATTATTTGGGTAGATATATAATTTTACAAACATACGGGGTTCCTATGGTTTCTAATTATTTTATAAGAGGACGGTTTTACCCCCTAAAGCAATACTCTTGGATTGTTAAGTTGGCTATAAATAAAAAAATAATGTTAGACGTACTAAATTTTTTTTTTTTTTTTTATCAAATTTTGTCTCAAATGATGCGACACGTGAGGTATCAGTATCTAATAAATCATGAGATTATGTGGTAACATGTGATTTTGACACCTCAAGTGCCACATAGTTTAAGAAAAAAATTTAGAACGTCTAGTATTTTTGTAAATCAAATCGTTAGTCAATGTTTAAGGTTTAGGATTTGGAATTTTTTTTTGAACGTCTAGTATTATTGTAAATCAAATCGTTAGTCAACGTTTTACAGGGAACATTTGTAAAAGTTAAATATGCATACAATTTCGTAACTCGGAGGATTTTTGCAATAATCCTTCTAAGTATGATAGAAGAAGATGAGATTCTACTAATATATACAGACATACAGTTAACATGATCTGTAAGAGGGAAGCCCTCAGCACACCAATTTTTTTATAAGTTTTTTTTCTTCTTCTTAATTCTTTATTCTAAATTTTTTGAATCACTGGATACTGTTGGATCTCTCTCTCTCTATACATATTAGATGAATGATAATAATAAAATGATATATAGAAAAGCTCTAGGATTTGAAGAATTTATGTAGATAGCTAGAAATCCTCACAACATGCATGGCGTGCACAGAAACATAATCCAGCATGGGCCACCAAAGCGAGCTCTGGACCCTCTTTTTGTATGGTACACACATGACACATGCATGCTTATATGTTGTAGACCAAGAAGATGGACACACGCACGATCCAGAAAAAAAGAACACACATCTCACAGCTGTATTATATTTAGACTTCTCAACTGCTGCTATACGTATAACCGGTGGTTATTGCCTCAGCCATGAGGCCATGACCCAACCGGCATCTTAATTCACTGATTATCTTCATAATTTACTTTTTTCTTTTTTTTTAAAGTTTTTTTTTTTAATCTTTCATAATATACTTATTAATTATTTTTCAATTTTTATTTATAGTTGGGTTTATTGCATTAATTATTTACAAGATTTCATTATGACATCAACACTTTTATCCATTATTTACATCCAACTGTTGATGTGTCAATTGGTGAGTAGATACACATTAATAATGATTTATCCATGTATCCACTCACCAATTAACACATCAACAATTTGATATAAATAATGGACAAAAGTGTTAGATGTCTAACATTATACTTCATTTATATATATAAAATGGTCATCTTCTAATTATTATGCATCCCTTATTTTAACATAAAGGTCTTAATGAAATCCATCAATTTTGATGTGGAATTTTTTTTAATGGATAATAAGTTCAATAATGAAATTTATCAAAAAATAAATTTGAAATTTTTTCCAGTAGTAAAAGAAAAAATAGTTTTACTACTCGATAAACAAACAATAAGATAATCAATTTATTATTTTTATTCAAGAAAATCAGCACATTATCATACTGTGTGAAATTTGAGCTGTCAGCAACGTCTTCGGTCTTCGGTCTTCGGTAGTACTCTTGACTAATGATCACAGCACAAGTCAATTGTCACACCATACTCGTGTGTATATACTTGCTTGGCCAGCAAATATACTTTCTAGTTTTTAGTCGGCAAGGACCTTTAATTTCGTAATTTGTTGGCCATAACCCTTCAACTATATATATTTACATGAACACGTACTCCTCGTACCCTTATAATTCTTGGAATTTCAGTTTTCTGTAATTAATTATGCAAAACCATAACTAATATTTAAGATCCTTGGATCATCTTCAAGAGAGATCGAAGCTTATATGGGATAGTCAAGCATACATGTATTATTATTATTATTATTATTATTATTTTTTGACAAAGAACAGCTTTATTAAAACAAGAAATCAAATACAACCCGGAGCATCCATCAGTAAAAACTTACGGACGCAAGAAAGAAATTCCTCCAACCAAGCATACATGTATTTATTTATTCAAAACAAAAAAAATATGACTCCAGGTTATGCAGTGTGTTTTAAATAGGTGGATACGTATGTGTTTGTTCCACCCAAACAATTTTCCTCTGTTGAACACAATCTCTCAAGTGAGCAGGTACACAAATTAATCCACTTAGCCTGACTAAAGAGACATAAATATAGGGATTTTTAGCTAAGCAATTGAATGGACATAGTAAATTAACTCTTAGAATTTTAAAGAACTCGAATAGGGTTGGTAGATAGTGTTCCTTTTTGGTGTGTACAATGAAGTAAAAAATGAAATATAATCCGATCTTATTTGAACTGTATTAACATGCTTTAAATTTAAAAATATACTAGTTTGGGTGCATAAAAGAATCGGTTGGAGCCATTTTTTTGAGGGGTAATATAGTAAAATATAATATTTACAGAGGTAATTTAATATTAAATATATAATTTTTTATTGTTCGAGGGGCCATGGCCCCTAGCTTCCCCTTGCCTCTACCTCTGCTGGTCAACCATAAATTAATTCTTACAATAATTTACAAAAATTATAATTAAGCAACATAGAGGGGTGACCTAGGAAATTTCAGCCCCCTCCATAGGCTTTATTTGTATTTAATATTTCAATCATTTCTTTAGAGTGCATTTTTGCTCACCCACATTTTTGTGGGTAAGCATTACCTTCCTCCCTAACACTTGACATGTGTTCAGGGAGGGGGTGCTTTTGTTAAAATGTTTTTTTAACAAAAGCACCCCCTCCCTGGACACATGTCAAGTGTTGGGGAGGGAGGTAATACTTACCTACAAAAAGTGTGGGTGAGCAAATTCATTCTCATTTCTTTATATATGAGTGTTAGATATAGTTGTAAAAAGTGAAAATGTATACACACTCTCAAGATTGTAGATCATCTGATAAATGAACGAGTTTGAGGTTTAAGTAAATGATTCTGAAGTCATCGGCTCTAATCTTATCAATAACAAAAAACTTCAAAACTAGATATCTAGATAAATAGACACCGAAAAAAAAAAAAAAAAAAAATAATTGAATATGTATACGCTTGGAATTTATTGTAAAATTAAATGTGGAATATCATTTAGTAGATTTGGAGTCATGAGATATCATCGACAAGTGTAATTTAATTTGTACTTTTCAATCTTGATTGACCAAGTATAATGTGAATAGCTTAAATTAAGTTTTGAAGTCAATATAGTCACCTAATGGATGCATGACAGACCACTATACATTCTTGCATTTTGATTTTTCTCAACTCTCTTAATTTAATACAAGCTTATTTATTGTATTGGTTGGTTTATATATGTACGATGAGGTGTTAATTTTTAAATATGTACACACTTAAATTAAATGCAACCATGTGAGTCGGTATTAATAACATCATTTCATAAACGGGTCAGGAATTTTATTTTATTTTATTTTGGAAATTGTAAATTTTGATAAAAGGGATATATATATATATATATATATATATTTATATATTTTTAAGCTGATAAAAGGGACTTTTTATTTAATCAATAATTCTATTGTATGCTCACAAGGGAGGGGAATAAAAAAGGAAAATAAAAGGGGAAGAAAAGAAGGAGAAGAATGCGATAACTCTCTTTATTGTGGGAGTTATTTCTGGGTTGTGCTTACTGTGTTTGATATGATCATATTATCATATCTAATCCTCTTGATCCGATTAATGTTAACAATCCAAAATGAATAAACTAAAAATAAATAAATAAAAACAGACAAAGGCAAGTGCATTACAGCATATTGAGTAGTGACACTGTGATAGACTGCAAATTTTAGATTAATCATCTCTCTGGAGTAGTCTTCGAATAGGATTTAGATTTTCTATTAGGGTGATTTTTGTGCTGACCTCAAATAATTAAATATAATTCAATGTATTTAAACATAATAAAAGTGAAAATAATAATAATAAAAAATAAATTTAACCCTCGATTACATATATCCTTTAGGGTTCAATTTTTTTTTTTTTTTTTTTTGTCACTGTTTGGGACACTTTTTGTGAGACAAGCACTAAAAGGCACCTATTTTTGGTATTTTTGTCATTTTTGGTATTTTTGTCATTTTGTGTCTTTTTCAAACATTGAGAGAAAACCTTTGAGAGAGAAAACCCGAGTCTTTTTGAGCATTTTCGAGCATTTTTACACTAGATCTGAGCCTTTTAAACAGTAATCCGAGTTTTTTTAATTTTGTCCGAGACTTTTACACTTTTTGAGCCTTTTTACACTAGATCAAAGCCTTTTCGTGCCTTTTTACACAAGATTTGAGCATTTTCGTGTCTTTTTACACTAGATCTGAGTCTTCTAAACAGTAATCCGAGCTTTTTAATTTTGAATCTCCGAGACTTTTACACTGTTCAAGCATTTTCGAGCATTTTTACACTAGATCCGAGCATTTTCGTGTCTTTTTACACTAGATCTGAGTCTTTTAAACAGTATTTCGAGCTTTTTAACTAGATCCGAGCTTTTTAATTTTGAATCTCCGAGACTTTTACACTGTTCGAGCCTTTTCGTGCCTTTTTGAGCCTTTTCGAGCCTTTTAAACTGTAATCCGAGCTTTTTACTTTTGAATCTTCAAGACTTTTACACAGTTCGAGCATTTTAATACACAGTTCGAGCCTTTTAATACATATTTCGAGCATTTTAAACAGTTATCCGAGCTTTTTAATAATTTATGAATAGATTAGTGAATTTTGATTCTCCGATACTTTTAAAACTGTTCGAGCCTTTTTATACATAGTTCGAGCCTTTTAATGAAATGTTTTGAGCCTTTTCATACACTACTCGAGCCTTTTAATGAAGTGTTCGAGCCTTTTCATACACTGCCTGAGCCTTTTCAATTGTTCCCCGAGACTTTTCAATTAGTCTCCGAAACTTTTCATTTGTTCTCTGAGCCTTTTCATTTGTTATCCGAGACTTTTCAATTAGATTCAAAATTCACACAACCAGCTAATGGTTTACAAAAGACTTGAAGAAAAAAATGAAAAGGAACCCAATGAAGGGTTTTAAATTGAAAAAAAAATCTGGACCCCTGAATGTGTCTACATAGCGCCACAAAACTAATTATCCAATGTAGTTGCATTGATAATATTATGATATTCAACCTCCATTGAAGGTCTGTTATAGAGGAAGGTGGAAGAATAAAATATCATAGAACTTTAAAGTAAGAAAGAAAATGTATAAAGTAAGGGCAATTTTGATAGTTCACCATAATATGTGTCTTTTAAACTTAACTTATGATTTTGTCACCGCATGAGTTTAAAATAGTGAAATTTTCCACTATTTCCACATATCTTTTATCCGTTTTGTTCAGCAAAAAGATATAAACTCGGTAAATAATCTTAATCCCTTTTGAATATCAGTGATTCCATTACGTAAATTGTAAGTGTATATGAGTTTCTTTAATTAGTTGGTGATTATTTATTTGCACTTTGTTTGTACTTTTCACTCTCTTATATGCTTCAATCTTTTTTAAAAATAAAAAATAAAATTACGGTTAACTTGATTCTTGCTTAAAATAATAGTGAATTATTTTACTAATGAAAATAGATTTTGATCAAAAAGTTGGCGTACTCTTTGTCAAACTCCCAGAACTTCACGAGAGAGCATCATGCTGTGTGAAAAGTTTTATTGGGTGTAGGAGAATTTGCTGTATGATTAGTTTGTGGATCTAAAACAGACAGAAAAAATTAAGTGAAAATTGCTGGCGCCAACAAAGGACTCCATTTCCAATGTAGTATATAAGTATATAACCACATGCTCTTTCTTCTATACAACTAATGCAGTAGCCATAAGCCCTTTCCACATGCTAATATGCTCTAAACATGTCATGCATCGATCTTCTTCCATTACAGTTGTATTTGCTTGTTTCTCTACTTCTCTAACATTTTCAAATTTCTAGGGTTTAGTTGAAAATGTTCTATTAATACAGATGTTTATTTGAAATCCCGTAGGAAAAAAAAAAAATACAGTATCTCATTTCAAATGACAAATTTAATAAAGATTGAAGTGACAAATTTAAATCAACATTTTAAGTTAATATAGTCGGACCCTTAATATATACAAAATAATTTGTTTATATATACGATATATTGGTATTTTATCTTTTTCTCCACATAAAAAAATGAATTTTTAATATTAATTTCTTGGTTCATTAAGTTATTCTTTATACATTAAAAAAAAAAAAAAAAAAAAAAAAAAAACAGAACATTCAAGATCTTGCTTTTGATAAAATGACTTGCACAATACACACCTTCATATATGTAAATGGACAATGGTTGTTTACATGTGATAAGATAATCTTGATTCCTGATCTATAAGTATATACGTACCATTCATTAAAATAGATCACCACGTGTCTTATCTTCATAAAAATGATTACTGTTTTAATTTTATAATTAAATACTAATTTATGCATAATTAAATTATATTGCACAAATTAGTGTTTTTGAATTATCTATTATTAAAGTCAAGTTTGTCTATTTAGTATTAATCTTTCTCAATCCTCACCTAATACTATTATGTTAGTCAACAGTAAATTAATTAGTAATACATTGCACCACCACTTGCTATTATCAATTATGGTCATTCAATTGGATTTCAAAATGTGAATCATCTCGGCCCACACATCAGTATCAGTCATATCATGTACAGAGTATATACATACTTGTAAGGGTTGTGCTACAATTACAAAACAAGCTCAGTTTCCTCGATGTTTCAATCCACATCTCAATTTGTGATAGATTTTTTCTTTTTAATTTTTTAAAATCCGACACTTAACGGGTTATATGTCTGTTAGGATCTGTTAAGATAAAACATTACATTAAGTGTTCCGAAGGTTCACTTCAACAGCAGGAAGATATACATCCCCACAATAAAACTCTCCTAAGTATTTAAATAGCATAATCTTTTATACATTGACATAAATATCTAACGAGTCTAAGTATTTTATAATTGATTCAACATTGTAATTATAATTTTGTGCAAGTTTGGTGGGGTCCCAGCCCAAAGTCCATTATGCATATGGAAATGATGTACCATCTACTTTGTCTCCTGAGTCTCCGAGAAAATTTTATTATGTGTCTAATAAGCTATTCTTAAAGAAATTTCAGTCAGAGAGGAAAATGAATGTCTGTATTGAAAAAGACACCATACTTCCACAACCCATGAGCTTTGTCCACATTCCTATATATTCAATGTTAAAATTACAAGCGAAAAATATATAATATAAAATAATAATAATAATAATGTTGTAGAATCCGGTGGATTTTCCACCGAGACTTGTCATTTAGAAGTGTTTGCAAATGGTGACACTTTGTCACATACGCTGCCCTTGTTTGATTAGTTTTGTTTCTCTATAAATTAACTTAAGTTTTTGTTTGTTTTCAGTCAATGTAATCCGAGTCTTTTTACAGCAAACTGAAATACAAGAGCACAGTTAATATATCTTTATTTCATCTGTTCTATTTATTTTATTACAATAAATAATAATATTTTGCCGTGTTGAAAGTTTTCTTTCACATGTATGATTTATCAACATATTATGTTAAAAGGTATATATATTTTAGTAAAATCAATACAAGTATATTACTATATTAGAGTTGTTGATTTCAGCATTATGTATACAAGTTTTTTACTTATAATTGTTGCACTTGCAGTTGCAGACTCGTGTTTTTAACTTCATTATTGTAAACATGTATATTAGAGCGCTCTAAACACTAAACTAAAGTACTGGACTACTGTTCTGAACTTTACATCTCCATATTAATTTTTAAGAAAACTTCAAAACTCGATTCCCTCAGTTAAATTACATTATATTTTAGTTTTATGAGTGTGTTTGGTATCTAGGAAATAAAAATTTATTTCATAAGTATGGAATAAAAAAAATGTTTGATATCTTTATTGGAATTCACTTGTTTATTTATAATTTGCCTCATCAATATTTAGTTTTGAAAAGTTGGTTGATGATTGCTTTTGCAAGCTAATTAATTAGGGGAGAAGCTAGCTACTTCATGTGTTCTTTACTATAGAAATATCCATAACACTCATCTTTTTTATTATAACACCCGTACCAAGCCCTGAAGCCCCTGTGTCTTGATGGTTAGAGATTTCAAGACGAAGCTTCATCATCGAAGTTCAAACTATGATATTATAAATATAGTATCATATTTATCTATTAAATTGTAAAATGTGGGATAATCTTTTTATCTCCTAAAAATTGATTATTTCCCGAGAGAAACTAGAAAATGATCAAGTAGACAACGAAATCGACCTCAAACATAACATAAGAAGCCTAAAAGAAGCCTAATGAAGATTTATCATACACATGACGTATTAAACTGAACACAATTTCATTTATAAAAAAAAAAACGATGCGTATCAATTCAGGCTTTGGATTCTTGTAACATCTCTCTCAAATTTTTAGTGTTCTGCTCCACCTAATCATTCTCATCATCATCAATTAGGCCAAGTGAAACTGGAGACATACTTCATTAATAATAATGTACATTTGTGTTTGTAAAAGGGATTGAGAGTGAAAGAAAGGAAGATAGAACCGTTTCTAGTCTAATCAAACCACTAACTAATTACTCATAAATGACTTTAATTTGCGATAATTATATCAAAACTCAAATGGGGAGTTGACAAATTGAGTTCGAGTAGCCGTTAATTTCATCTCAAACAGTTTTCCGTCAATATCCTGAAAACCTACTAATTACCGCATTCTGTCCCCACTTTCCACTGCTTGTGTTTGTATATCAACAATTCTGGATCAGGGATTTTGTTAATTTGAATCTTCAACTTTTTTTTTTTTTTTTTCTTTTTCTTTTCTCCCTTCCTTTTTGAAATCTGACAACAATACGGGTAGGGGTTTACCCGAATTAGATAAAATCAATCGTCACAAGTACGGTCTGAATGCAACTTTCATTGTCGAGGAGGAGTCTCTCCACACTTAGAGATTTACCTGGACTAGGTTGTATTGTATAGGATTGTACCGGATAGTATTAGACTGTACTGGATTAAGTTCATTACTCTACGATATTTGGTATTAGATAGTATTGGACTGTATTTGGTTGGCTAATATAACTTTTATTATTATTATTTTATTTAAATTGACATTTATAGATATATTTAAATATTAAAATTAAAAATATTAACAAATAAAAATTGCCACCATAGTATTGCCACCTCTCTTGGAGGCTGCCGGCCTCCATTCGTGGAAGAGATCGGGCGACGACCTCGACAGCTGCTTTACCTCATGAAATTTTTAATTTTTTTTTTCAAGTCTAATCTAGTTGAGAAACACCTCTCCCCACCGTATAGTTTAATACAGTTCGGACCGTATAAAATGAATATGTCATACAGTACTAAATTAGTATTGTTCGGTGTACTAGTGCTCAGGGGCAAAACAAGAAATTTTTTTCTAGATGGGTTGTGGACGATTTCATATAAAATAAAACATTATACTATATAATAAAAAAAATCATTTTGATAACAAATCTCAATGGTATGAGAGAGTTTTCATCAATTAAAATAAAAAAGTATACATGGTCATGAGATATAATGAATCTTACCTCAAATATATATTATAATCAAGAAAATAAAAATGAAATATGCATACAATGTAAATACAATAAGATCCTACTTAAATTTCGACTTCCGAGGCTTTAAAGAAGTAAAGACATTTATTATGGAATCTGAATCAATTGTATCAGCAAGTTCTCTTTCAATATAAACAACCATACAATTCTCGAGAAATTGATCATCCATCTTGTTGCACAAAGATGTTTAGACAAGTTTCATAACCGAAAATAAAACTTAATCTTATAATTAATTTTACTACATAAACTGAAAAATAAAAATAAAAATAAAACTTATGGTTTTCTCCTTCCGACGTTTGTATACCTCAATAAATCCAAAAGCTATGAAAACTCATAAAATTGAAATTATTTGAGGTTTGGAGATTAATTTATATGGTAAATCTACAGCTTTTTGTTGTTGTTTAGGGGTTAAAATTTTCAATTTGATTTTTGAGTTAGTAAAGGGTTAAAATTTTTCAATTTGATCTTTCACTTGGTTAAGGAAATACAATGAGCTAGCCAATAGGGGCGTAGCTCAGCTGGTAGATGGACGAGCTTATGACTTGGACAAATGACTCACAGGTTAACGGCTCGAATACTACCAATGACAAAAGCTTCAAAAAAAAAAAAAAAAAAACCTGGTCCGAATAAATAGATATTGTAAAAAATAAAATAAAAAAGGAAATACAATGGGCTTTAATGAGTTTGATGTATATTTTTAAGTTATTGGACTGTTGTAAAGATAACGAAAAATATAATAAGTTAAATCAGAATCAAAATTGAACTAATATGTACTTAGAATTAAATGTGTATTTATAACTATTGAAAAAAAATATAATTTTATTTTTCAAGAAACTAGCCCACCCTAGCTAGACATAGATCCGCCTTTTTGCTAGTACTATGACTACTATCCAGTTTGGCACATCAAACGAGACCTTGATGGACAAATGTGAATTTTTTTTTTAGTACATATATGTTAATTAGAAACCAGGTATATTTTTTAAAAGTTTTCGCTATTAATAAGAATCGAATCGTTGTCCCGGAAATTATTTGTCTAAATCCTAAATTTGTGCATCTATCGGCTGAACTATGTTCCTGTTGGCTGCGAATGTGAGATTTGACTACGGTCAATCTGTCATTGAAGTGGAGGGAAATCTTTAACTAATTAGTAGTTGGTAAATGTTATTTTCTTCTGTTTTGGCTGCAGATACTATGCTCACACACTACTGTCGATCGATTGGTTCTTGTAACTTGTAAGTCTACCAGAATCAAGTTTTTGATATTCGATACTCCCAGGAATGGTAAAAAATGATCTCAAGTCTCAACTCAGCTCTGTTGACGAAATTGATCTTGATTTGACTTTTAACAAGTTTTCTTTTATTTATTTCTATATAAAATGAAATTGTAGATTTGACATTATTACTGAATAAACAACATTATGCATTATAATACCGAAAAAAAAAAAAAATAATGTCGATAGTCTATTAGTCTATCTGTTAAATTTCCGTACTTACGTTCGTTCTTTATATGGTATGTTAATTGACGGTTAATTATACTACTGCAAAAACTAATCTATTGGGTTGTAACATCCATGAATATATATAATTATATATCATTCTTTTGTTATATATTTTTGGGTTCTCTAACACTACCGTCCTATCGACCTCACAACACTTACCGTTGTCATTAGGAATTCACGTAATGGCAGAAAATCGAACCCACACCGTAAATTGAAAGGTGTCTTAATTTACAGCTCACACCCCTTGTGACTCCTCCCTCAACCACTGAGCTAATGTCCCTGGTGAAGGACATAATTATGGATGGGATGGCAATAGATGGATTTATAATACTAACTAAAAATGTTATAGATCACAGAAAAGGATGTATACTGACCTATAAAAAAAAAGTTGGGACTGACTTTTTGCTGCTAAAAGAAACAACATGTAGAACTATTATTGTGACCAAATTAACAAGGACATAATTGAAGAAGCACTGGCAAGTAGCAACCTAGTCACTCTCAACAAGTTTCTCACAGCTCAATTAATCCTGTGCTGTCATCCACCACCAATATATACAAAATCAATACTTGATCTTCAATAATAAGCTTATATGATTGTGTTCCAGTACCGGTGGAACATCAGCAAGTGTGACACGTGTTAGGTTCATCAACCAATGATAGCCATCTTCACACGTGTTAGGTTCATCAACCAATGATAGCCATCTTCAACTACTAACCATCATCAAATATAAAGAACCCCGCTCCCCCCACAAAAAAGAAAAAAAGAAAAAAAAAGAAATGGAATTGCTAACATGGTAAATGTGAATCGATGCGATCTAGCTTTTTTAGAAATCCAATTGCTAACATGGTAAATGTGGAATTGATAATATGTACGAAAAAGCGTTAAAAATATATATAAGTATTTTATAATTTTAGTGTTATGCTATTATTAATTAATGTACAAAAGTTCACTTTCAACATTGAAATTCACATTTCTTTTGCACATCATGGACTCGAATCGTCCGTTTAAAAATGATGTTTCAATTTGTATCTAATTGAAACATGTGTCTTCTTACATAAACGTAGGCACATATCCCAATTTAGTTTGTTAAATATAAATTGGGACACCATTTTTTGACAGACAATTTGAGTCTGCACATCACTTTTAGTAGAGTTGTTAGTGTACCTTCCTTCCACATAAGCAGCGAGGGAATTAAATCTCAGCATGTACATTTTACAAACATGTGTAAGGAGTTTTTTTCTCGGATTATATGAGTAGATATTTGAACCGCAGATATCGACAGTCCTATTTCCTATTATAATAGTTCTAGTAAAACTTTTTTTAAAAAAAAACATTGAAATTCACAGCTCTAACGCATTGTACTAAAACTGATGTTGTAATCCAGTGAGACCCGCAATATTTAGTATCATATCAATTTTTAGGTAATCAGACCCCAACAAAAGATTTTGTATCTGAGGTATCATCAATTTCTTCTCAACCAATATTTCTTGCTAATTACTTTATTTATTTATTTTATTATTTTATGTATATTTCTTGCTAATTACATTTCCACATATTGAAAAATATGGAGAACCTAATTAACGAAATTCAAGCTTTACTTTCCCTTAATTTTGTAGTCAGCAAAAGGAGGGTGGGTGGGGACAAATAATTGTGAATTGAACTTCCCACCTCATCAATATGTAATTTGGACTGCTTTCTAGGATTATTGAAATTTCAAATCATCGCAAGAAACATACCCTCATGAGTCATGAGATAATAGAGTATTTATTTTTGTAATGATACTAATATTGGGCCAATGATAGAAAGCCCATTGAAATCACAATTCAGCTTTATGTGGCTTGAAGCCCACTTCAATATTTAAAGTTTCAGCTTGTGTAACGTTTTTATTATCCAAAGAAAACAAAAGATGAATATCCACGTAAGAAAGATGAAAGATCATGGTTTTATACTTTCATGGTCCCTCTTCGACATCAAAAACCATAGATAAAAGATGAATATCTCATATCTGCATGCGGATATGTCCGACTTTAAATGAAAACTCAAATCAAGCCTATGAAAGAAGGCTCAAATCTGATACATTTTTTTTGTGTCATTTTCTAGGTACGTAATTCCAAATCAGAGGATTCACTTTTACTTTTACATTTTTGTCTTGCCGTGTTAGAGAATTTGCTCAGGCTTTTTAGTTTTTTTATTTTTATTTTTTATTTTATTTATTTTATTTTTTTTTCAAACATCAAACCTATCAAACTGCCTATTGGGTGGGAGTACCAGGTGTGTATTTCTGTGCTCATTCATTCTTTTATGTTATTGATCAAGAGGTAAAGCTTTGTATCTATTCCTTTCATTTTTATATAAAGTTGCATCCATTATTGAGTAACTTGCAGTAATGTTTTGTTAGATTAAGAGTTTGTATATTTTTATATTTAAAATGTATGTTAAAATAACATAGAGACATCAACCAAATGAGATCAACTTATAGGTTAGTAAAAATACAATTATTTGAAGGAAAAAAAAAAATTTCTTTTATTAGTCGAGCTTTATGATTAATTTAATTGCTTGTTACACATAAATTGTTATCAATATTTATGTTGCAATATACGGAATATATTCTATTCGCATGTTATTCTATGTTTTTCCAAATTTATTTATTAATAAGAAAATATTCTAAGATATATATTTAAATATAATAAGATATATTTAAAAAAAAAAAAAACAACATCAACAAAAAGTAAAATTGGAAAAAGTAAATAGTTTCAAGAAATATACAATTCAAACCAGACACGGTGTCTAACAAAATTTCGGTCCCAAACTTAATTCTGGCCCAAACTTTTATTGGCCCAAAATACAATAGGCAAAATTGGTAGGCCCAAAAGGTAGAACAAGTTTTTTATATTGAATTAACCACTTTTAATACGTATTTTTAGGGTTCATTTGTTTTTTTGTCTGAATACTGAACAGTCCTGAATTTTACTGAAAACTAATAGTGACTGAAACCTGAATCTAGATAATATGTTTTTTTTTATAAATTATTATCTCTGAATAGAATGTCAACTTGCTTTTTTATTTATTTATTTATTTTTTAATATAAAATGGTTTAAAAACAAGTAATTTGACATTTATACCCTTGTTAATATTAATTGTTATGTATTTTCATTTTATATGATACAAAAAACTAAATAAATATAATTTAACAAATCTTAAACCATTTTTATGTAATAATTGGAATATATTATTCATGATTAAGATGTAATAAATAATGTTTTAAAAATATAAATAATTATTTAAAATGGTTTTGATTTTTTTAAAAAAAAATAAAAATAAAATTGAAGGTTCAACGATGGTGTTGAAAGTTATAATGTGATTATTATATATATATATATATATATATATTTGAGATGTTTATCATAAGTAATAGGTTAAAAGAAATAAATTTGTATAATATTAAATTATGATAAAATTGAAAATATGTTATCTTTGGTAGTATAATCTTGGAAGAAAATATATTAAATGCAATCAAGTGATTTGGAATTAAGTTAAAAGTCAAGATTTCTTACTTTTTATTTTAAGTTGTTTTTTGGTATTATGAGATTGTTTGCCCACTTAAAAAAACAAACAAAACAACTTAATAATTTCAATTCAAACTCATTAAGTTGTAAGTGTAAAAAAAAACAACCCCTTATATTACTGAAAGTTATACTGAAACTTATAATTTTTCTCTTTCTAAAAGTAGATGTTAAAAAGTGGATGATATAATTAAATAATAATTATTAATGATAATATAAGGTTGGTCCGGTACTAAAGCCCATAACACCCACACCACGAGGTTATAGGTTATGGGTTTGAGTTTCTTCCCTCTTCCCCAAAAACCCCCGATTATTCTAATATTTCAAAAATAAATAAATAAATAACACTATTTTATTTATTATAAAAGTAAGAGAGATGCATAAATACTAATTTTATTATTCCTTAACACTATCAAACTTTTTTATTTTATTTTATTATTATATATAAGAAAGAAAAAAAAAATAATATCGAACTAAGCCACCAAAATAAGGTACATCGAATTTCGAAAGCCACTCATCTCCGTTGATAAACTTCACAACAGTGAAATTTTTAACGTCATCAGGTTTATTAAAGTTAAGATATCCATGCCATTTTACTCTACCACCAGTGTAAGATCCATGCCCAAAATTCTAAAATTCAAAATAATATAACGTGGTGACATCGGACCTGTAATTGAATTTCATCAAACCTTCAGGATCGATGAAATCATCCATATAGGATTGCATGATGATCCTCCGGGCATACTTTTTCCATGTTCTACCTAAATGTGTTTTTACATTAGAGTGAGCTTTAAGTTCTTGTGTGAGTATAATACTACAATTGTGGATTACAATTGCAGCATTAATTCTATTGCCTTCTCTTCCATCGATAGTGATCATAGTTTGTTGCCCATCAAGTGGTCGCCTAACTTTTATTGTTGAATTTTGAATAATATTCGAGGCCGCATCAAAAATAAAATCTATCATACCGTATATGTCGCAATTGTAGAAAAAATGCTACTCCCGTTGTCTACGTACAAGGTGTCTTGAAAACTATCGATAGAGCATTGCAAACAAGTGATAAAATTACTAGCCGTTCTTAATGCTACAGCCTGTTCACCTTTGGGACCAGCATTAAGACTCAATACTGATATCTTTGGCCAGGAAATAACTAGAGTTTATATCTATTAACAAAAAAAAAAATAATAAATTTAGGAATTTAATTTAATAGATAGATAGATATATATACATATAATTTTTCTATTATCAGTTCGTCCTATTTTTATATTAGAACGAACTGACAGTAGAAAGACTATATATCTATATATGTGTAATTTTCACCCAACATATAAATTGAAAAGTCAAACCCTAATTCTTCATTTCGCATCATCATCAGCCGCTCAGACTCTCTTTCTCTCTCTCCCTCAATTTTGATCGTGCCGTATCGTGCTCGTGCTATATCGTGATGTGTTATTATGCTTTGTATTATTTTGCCTTTATAAATAATGTGATCGAAAGATACTTAATACGATATGCTATAACCACTTTATAATCACAAATTGATATCAAATACTTCATAAAATTATTACATGGACTAAAAAAGCTATATTGCATTTCTAAATTGGTTGGACCTGTCGTGTCGTGGTCCTGTCATATCGTGCTAAATCAAAAGCAGAAAATTAACTAAAAAAAATAGTTTCGATAAAATCATAGAGCAGAACTAATAAACAAAACAATGACATAACAAAATAATAGCAAAATGATTTTGAGATCAAATATTTCAAATTAAAATTTGGTTTTAATGGTTATAGGTTCTAAAAAATAGACGCATTATAGATCACATAAAAATATTGGTGGCAAGGTTTCGGTTCGATTCCGGTTCCACCGGAACCGGCGGTTTTGAACCGGAATTTTTTTTTTTTTTTTTTTAATTTAAAAAAAAAGACTTCTAAATTGTAAACTACTAAACTTGTAATAATGTAATTTTAAATAATAAAATAAAATAAAATATATAAATGACAAATTACAAAATAAACAAATGACAAAATACAAATTACAAAAGGAAATTAAAATAAAATAAACAAAATGTCAAATTACAAATTACATATTACATTTCATTGGATATTTGGGAATTAGGTCACCCGAAGTTCGAAAATAACATAAAATAAATAAATGATAAATTACAAAATTAAATTAAAATAAAACCAAAAAAAAAAAACGTAAAATTATTAGCCTTGCACTTAATTTTCACTACAATTAAGTTGCCTACGTATCCTCTTGGGGGGTTTAGAGGAATCAAAAGCCACGTAGTTCTCTTACCTTTTATTGTAGGTTTGTTGATGACATGGACTTGTGATGACGTGAATACGTGATCCACATCTTTTATTCCAGGCCCGTTGTACTTGTTTCTCAACTTTCATGTTCGTCATCTTTGAAGAAATCGTATGTTATCTCATGTTCGATTTCTTGTTGTCTATATTGAGCCTTTGTCCAATTATCCACACAAACCTGTATCTGGAGTGCTTTCGGAGTCAAGCATGAACGCCTTTCATCCAAGATATTCCCCCCTGCGCAGAACTCTTGTTCCACCGCCACTGTAGAAACTGGTGTTGAAAAAATATTTTTGGCTATGATAGCCATGATTGGATAGTACTTTGCGTACTCTTTCCAATATTGTAATATATCAAATTGTTTGTCTGATGTGGATTCTATAAACTCATAAGAATCATTTAGATAAGATTCAAGCTCAGAATACTTGTTAATGCTTGATGAAGAAGAAGATCTAGGTTTTTTTGTTTATTTTGATGATAGACTATATCCTAAATTCAAAAATCCGGAGGATGATGATGTGGGCTGTGCAGTTTGTGTTCGTGTAACATCTAAGTTGAGTGAGAATCCATAAACTAAAAGATATTCATCATATAAAGAATACAATAATTTCTTAATTCTATCATAACATGCATTAACATTATATTCTATGTTTAAACCTTTGATGCCATAATAACCATTGAGATAATAACAAAAATTTTGTAATTTACAACGTGGATCAAAAATCATGGCAATCAAATAAATATTTGGCAACTCATGATAATAACGTAACCATTTTTCCTTCATAGCATTAACGGCTTCCCCTATTTCTATGTCGGATTCACAATAAGCAAATGCACCAGCAATATTTAGACTTTCAATAATAAATAAATGAGTTGTAGGATAATAAACACCAGATAAATTTGTTGTAGCAGTATGAAAAACTTTTAACAAATTGAAAACGTTGTAACAAGCATCCCAATAAGATTTATAAAGTTGAATGTCAATAACATGAAATTGAATAAAAGAAACTAATAGATCTCTATACTCGTAACTTTGAGCAAGCAATTTATAAATAGAATTCCAACGTGTTGGAACATCACGAGGAAATCTAACGGCACGTCTACCATTTTGTCTATAATATTTTACCCATGCATTCATTACAGAAGAATGTTTCCATAAAAATTGAAGGGCTTGTTTAATAGGTAGAATAAAATGATCAAGAGTTTCTAATCCTTTTTGAACACATAAATTTAAAACATGGCATGCACATCTTTGATGAAAAAATACACCACTAACAAATGGATTGCATAAATTAATTAAAGATGGAATAGCAGCAGTATTGCTAGAAGCATTATCAAAACCAATTGCAAAAATTTTGTTTTCAATTTTATACTCTGAAAAAATAATTCTAAGCATTCTAACAATATTTTGAGCAGTATGTGAATCATCAAAAACTCTAAATGCAAGAATTCTTTTTTGGATATTCCATGCATCATCCATAAAATGGCAAGTGACACCCAAGTATGAATGTGATCGCCAATGGTCAGTCCATATGTCGGCACATACGGAAACACGACCGTTGTATTTTTCAAAAAATCTCTCTAACTTTTTTTTTTCTTTTACATAAATCTTTTCAAGTGTATATACAAGAGTGGATCTAGGAACATGACATGCAGCAGGGTTTGCTCGTCGACAATAATTAATAAAACCAACCTTTTCACCAAAACCGAATGATAAGTGTTCTACTGCTACTATTCTAGCTAATTCTTCCCTATTTTGTTCATCAGTATAACGAAATAATTGTTGGTTAAGAGTAGCGTACCTGAGAATTTGTGTTTGTGACCTTGATCTGGTCTCTGCTTATGGATGTTTGGTTTGAATATGCTTCCGATAAGTGCCATATCCTCCGGGTTTGGACCACTTATATACTTTATTGCAATAATTGCAAGCCGCTATATGACTTCCATCTTCTTGCCTAACTTTCTTCATATGTTTGACGAATAGATCAGATTTGCTCTGCTTCGGATCCGGTTCGTCCTCATCTGCTTCCGGTGGATCACAATCATAATCCGGAGGTGTATCAATACCAGACATATTTTCTGAATGGCTTGTCAAATTAAGGCCGGGGGGTGTCATTATGATCGGGTTATGAAATTATTAAAGGGGGAGTAGGAATGTTTAGGCCTAGGTCTTCAACATAGGCCCGACGTTGCAGATAATCGTGATAGATGGTGTCGTTATGACTGAGATTATAGACCATCTGACCTTTACCTTTCATCGAAATCGAACGCCTAGGATCGTCACGGCCGTGACCCCTTCCATTTCCACCACCTGCCATTGGATTGGACGGAATAAATTTGGGACTAGAGAAATACTGAAAATCTGAAATAGATAATTGAAAACTTAGAACTTAGAAGAATAATACTATAAAGTATAAATCTATATTCTATAATAATATAATACTATAATAGTAGAATAGTAGATTAGTAGTAACTAGTAAGTACTAAGTACTATTATAGTAAGTACTAAGTAGTAACTAGAAATAAGATAAATTGCAAATAAATAAAATTGGAAACTTAGTATTTAGTAAATACTAAATAGTAATTGGTTATTCGGAAATTAAATAAATTATAAATAAGATAAATTGTAAATAAAATTAATTGCAAATAAAATATATTGGAAATAAAATATATTGTAAATAAAATTAATTGAAATAAAATTAATTGAAATAAAATTAATTGGAATTTTGAAAATAAAATTAATTGCAAATAAAATATATTGGAAATAAAATATATTGTAAATAAAATTAATTGGAAATAAAATTAATTGCAAATAAAATTAATTGGAATTTTGAAAATAAAATTAATTGCAAATAAATTATAAATTGCAAAATTAAATAAATAATAAAAACCTTGGAAACTTGAAGTCTTCAGTCTTGGAGTCTTGGAGAGTTAGAGAGTGTCGGAGACTTGAGAGTTGAGTATTGAAACAATGAAACTTGAAATAAAAATTAGAAATTTAGAATTAGAGATTTAGAGAATTGAGAATAGAGAGAATTGAGATTTGAGAGAAATAGAGAATGAGAGGAAAATAAGAAATTAGTGTGAGATTGTGAGAAAAAATGAAAGGGGATGAGGGGTATTTATAGAAAAAAAAAAAAATTAAAAGGGTTGGCCATTGAGACCAACGGTATGCTGACGTCAGCAGACCGTTGGGCCTTAACGGCCAAAAAAAAAAAAAAAAAACCGGCCGGTTTGAACCGAACCGGAACCGCCGATTCCAGCACGGTTCGAACCGGTCGGTTTGTTAAATATTTGAACCGGAACCGGACCCTTGCCAGGTCTACATAAAAATACAGCAAAGGCGCAAAGCCCATAGTAGACAGTAAAAATAAATATTAGCATATTACAATTTATTGTGGAATAAAACTAGACGAAAAATAAGAGAGAATTTCAAATTATTTTCGGTGCACAAATCAGGACATGTTAAATGGTGCTTAAATTAACTTAAAAATTCAAACCATTAAATATACAAATTTTACCATACAACTATATACTATCACAAAACAATTAATATGTTCCAAAACAAATTAATTGTTAAGTTTTGATAATTAACCTAATGATGATTATTGTTTGGATATAACTGTTAAGTCAAAGAGAAAGTCATTGGATGATGGACGTGGATCGGCGGGACCCATGCGTAGTATTCGTCACAAAGTTGTCTTAGAATTTCAACTTCACACCTAAACAATTGAGGGTTTAGCTACAATACGCATTGCTAATGAGAAGAGAGTTGGTTTCTTTTTGTTTGTTTGTTTATATATATATATATATTTTAAAATCCTTAATTTTTTACACACCCTTTTATTAATATCTAAATGCTAGAAATTGATCTAGAAACTATACAATTCTATATAGTAGCTGAGCCCAACAATTGATATAAATAGATATTGATTGGCATGAATAGAAAGAAAAACTAAAGAGACGGAGACAATGATTTTGATTGGGCTCGTTCGGGTTCGGTTCACATCTGATTAACCTATATTTTCCAACTTTTGAATTACAATTTGATTGGGCAGAATTACAAATACAGTGACGACGATAATGACACCTTTTCCGTGATTACACTTATCAAAATTTTTAAAAAATCTCTAGATATATATATACAGTTTTTTATTGTTAATTTGTCTTGATATAAAATATATCAGGATGAAGAATGTATACCATTAGATTTACACACTTTGACTTAAAGTGTATGCACTTGTCAAAACTTCTCCATAATTTGTGGTCCATATTCTTCGTCCTGATATATTTTATATCAGGACGAACTGACAGTAGAAAGACTGTTTATATATATAAATATATCAAGTCAGTGCACATTGATATAACTTCATCATTCATCAGTGCATTGGACATGGACCATTAGATTTACATATTTTGACTCAAAGTGTATATACACTTGTCAGAAATTTTCCATAATTAGTGGTCCACATGCATTAGTATTGATGTAGTTACATCAGTGCACACTGATCAAAATGGGACCGTATATACATATATATACACACACATATATATATAAGGTAATTCTCTAGTAAGGTCGTCATGAAATTATAAGTTAAGAACATCCAATCACATCCACACATTCATATTGGGTGTGAGTATTTTTTAATGTGGGACTGTAGGCCCATTGTGAATGTGGCTGTGGTTGGACGTCCTGAAATTATAAAGTCAGGACGATCCTGATTAGAGAAGTATTATATATATATATATATATATATATATTAGCTATCAAAATTGTTTTTGATATATAGTTGCTAACATTAAATAGTATTCTCGTATTTTATGCCTGATGATACCCCACTCTCCTCTTGAAAAATGTATTGGCTCATTATTCGGTATTCATAATCTTTAGGGGCTATTTTATTTTATTTTTTATTTTTATTTATTTATTTATTTTCGCTATAAAACTTATTGCCTTTTATATCTTAAATTAAGATAAATCATTTCGTTTATTTTTCCAATTTATATCTTATTTTAATAGAAAAAGTAATTTTTTTTTGTTTTTTTTTTGTTTTTTTTTTTAATACAACAACAACAACTAATTGCTGGGACTAACGAGATTGAGCTCTACAAACTTAGCCCGGATTGCGACTCCCACAAGAGGGGAGACATCACCCACATGTACTGGGACACTACACACACAAATGGTGGGAAAATTGCTTGCACACACTAGGTCCTGAAACTTGGTGGTGGGGAGTTCCCTTGGGAAGACCACCACCATGACAAGTGACCGTGTGTAAATTTTTATGGCTTTTATCGTATTGAAAAAGTGATACAGTAGAGTCTTTTAGTAAATTTCCATAAATGTCCTATTACAATTAATATATTTACAATTTTATCCTCTCAATAAAACCTTACAAATCAATTTTCTAAAAATTTCCCATTTTAAATAAACCCTAACGCAACCTAAGCAACTCTAAAGGGGGGTGACAGTTGTCTAAAAAAGAAGAAGAAGAAGAAGAAGAAAGAAAAAAAAAAAAAAAACATACATATCATAGTACTTTAATTTGTAAAATTTATCTATATGTCTAAAAAATTAAGAGTTTATAAGACATCAGATAAAAAAACAAAACACCACCTTACTGTCAGTCTATCACACACCCTCTACATTAGGGATGGGCGTGGGGGCTAGGGTGAGCCCCCCACCCCCATTCCTAAAACCTCCCCCCACCCCATCCCCAAACCCTATTTTTGGACAGTAGGGATGGGGGTGTTTGGGGTAGGTTCCCCAGTCCCACCCCGTCCTCTATTTCTCCCATTTCTAATCTTAATATTTTCCAAGTCGAAATCCGGAATTTAGAATTTGAAATTCACAATTCGGTCATCCCAATCTTTTGATTCACCCTTCCAATCCAATAAATAATTACAATATCTAATCTAAAATATTTAATAGGTTTAATTTAATCCAAAAGTGATATAAATATTTATAGTAATATAGATGGGTTATGGGGTTAGTGATTGGTGGTTAGCGAGTGACTGTGAGTTAGTGTTAATTTTTTTTATTTTTAAAGAAATTGAATTAAATATATATATATATATATATATTTATATATTTGGAGAATTGGGGCTTCACCCCACCTTTACCCCATTTAGGAAATAAGGGAATGGAGATGGATGGAACCCATGGAAAAAATGCCCATCCCTACTCTACAGTATCTTGCTAATGACTTTGTTCGACGAAGGTTTAAAGTAAGTTGTTTGCTATAGTTTCTCGAAATTTGAAAATTCGAGATCGAGATACATATAACATGTGTATATGATAGTATTCGTTGATAGTTGAAACCTAATGGACACAGAAGACAAGAATTTTATTGAAGAACTGGTTGTAGAAAGTAAGGAGCTTTTTATCTCCTCTGATTTTATTATAGTATGTATGGTCTAATTGTTCAAAGTGATATAAATTACAAACTTTAGAGCCTATATATAGGCTCTTTAGGTCCGTTAATACAACATTAGGAAGATGTTTGAATTTTCTAGAATCCTCTCTATAATTCTACATAATTAGCTAATTGAAGTTTCTAGAAGTTGTTACAACTTATTTTACATAATTGCCTTAGATTATGTTAGAATTGTCTTAAACTTATGATTACCTTCTAGAATGTGCAGCAGACTTCAACAGTATATATGTTAAACATGCAAAACAAGACTGCAACTTTCCATAGAAAACAGACAGGAAAATGAAGGATCCTTCCTTCTGCAAACTGATCATTTCCTTTAATCTTTCAAATGCAACATTAATTAACTCGGTTTTAATACATGATTTAGCGGCCAAAACCATCGAGGTTTCACGTGTAATTCCACAAACTTATAGTGCGTCTCTTCATCGTCATATAATAAGCTTCTCTACCTGGCCTCTCCAAATAATAAAATCCATGAATAATTAGGCTGATCAAATGAGGAAAATATTAAATTACAATTTTAATCAAGTTTTTAACATAAAAAGACACGCCAGAAGTTTATAGAAGGGTTAAAAACACTTGCAGATTAATAATAAAGTTTCTTACAATCCATTTCTTTAGCTTGTTAACAGCACCCAAAACCTTACAGAAAAACACAAACAACACAAGAATTAAAAGTTGAAAGAAAAAAAAAACACATTGAAGATAAATTAATTATTCTGCAAGCGAGGATCAATATCAACCCTAGCAACCCCTTCTCTATTCTCAGCAACCTTAGCCACCTCAACTACCCCAACAACCAACCCAGCCACGTCACTCTTCTCTCCACTCAAAATCTTCTCCTCCATCTCTTCGTCCACGTAGTTGGGGTCCTTCTCGTCAATAGCCGGCGGAGCTTCCATTAACTCGGCAGTCGCCATGTCATCAGGACCCTCCCACGTGTACTTGCCACCGTGTCCCGACTTCGGCGGAGGCTTGCCGATCCCGATCCCGTCAGCCGGGTGTCGCTCCATGCGCTGCACCCCCTTGTCCGTGAGCTTCTTTTCGATGTACTTGATGCTGTCTAAGTTGTGCGTCTTTAGCTCCGTCTTTTCCACCCTTTTTCGACCTTCTTCGTCGCGGCTCACTGCGCGTATCGTGACCGTGTCTATCTTGTCATCGATGGGTTTCATTTTGATGAGATGTTGTTGCGTAGCTTCGTGTTGTTTAAAGTGTTTTTTAATTTGCTGTTTTTTTCCTTTGTTCTTTGAGTGGGTTTTATATAGTGTAGATTGTAGAAACTTAGCTTGGTTTGGCTGCTAGAAGGTGCTGGATACACTGATACAGTATAGGTTGAGGTGGTGCTATCTAGAAGGTTCTACATGCCACCGATTTTTACTACCATTCCTGTCTTGCCACCTCTATTGTATTTGATATATATATATTTTTTGTTGGTATAATTCGTGTTAAACCCAAGCAAGTTTGGAATAATTATCTATAGTTAATTTATGTAAAAAATAAAATTGCATAAACTCTAATATTTGGAAAAAAAAAAAAAAAATTACCACCCACACAAAATTCATCAATTATCGTATATGAACCAATAGTTTTAGGAAGATCTTTTTCAATATACATCACTATGCAACTCGCAACAATTTATAAGAAACGTATCTTTTATCCCTATTGCGAAGTGTTGTTCTAATAATCTTCATGGTTGAAAATAATTGCGTTGTTGTTGAAGTTGAAACATAAAGAATCAACACAATATAAATTAAATAATCATTTTAATATAAATTAAACGATCAATAAAATGAGAGTGTCCTGATCTTTCAGTTTCAAATATAGTGACACAATTTTGAAAGTGAGACCCGTTAAAATAAAACAATTTAGGTTTAATAGGTCTTATGAGCTTGTTTGATTGAGTTTTATATTGTTGCAAAAGCTATAAACATCTTTATTTGAGTTTTCATTTTTATTTTTATTTATTTTTATTTTTGTTTAAGTTGTTTAGTTAAACTTTTGAGATTGTCTATATTAAATTTGGTAGAAGCTAGTAAAGTTTTAACCTCTACTAGGCAAAAACTCATGAGGAGGAACTTCTCAAAAAAGACCTTTTAAAAATATATATACCAACCAAACAAATATATATATAAAGTAATTTTCCAATGAAGACATTTTAATGCACATTTTAAGCATCTTTAATGAAATTGTATGGAATATATTGAATCTTGATTTGATTTTTTGTATGAATAGTGAAAATATTGAAATACATTTATGGAAAGAAATTAAAAAAATTTCGGGTGCAAGAACTAATTTTTTCCGATTTTTTTTTTTTAAAGATAAATCATTTAAAAATAGGGAAAAATAAGAAAAAATAGTTCTCAAATCCTAAATATTTCCAAATTTTTACCAAATGTGTATTTTATTTTTCTTAAGGTGCATACAAAATTTTTTATAGAAAAACATTTGATAAAATGCACTTTCATCGAAGGTGCTTAAAGTGTGCATTGTAAAAATCCTCATTGGAAAAATTACTATATATATATATATTAAATCCTATATTCCTAATAGATCTATTAATTTAGATTTTTTTAGTTTTTACAAATAGAGGTTTTTCAAAAGTCCAACTAAACAAGCTAAGTTCATTATTAAATGTTTAAAACGTGAGTTTAAGTTTTATGGTGAGATTCTTTTTAGAAATTCAACATGCGTTAGCGGCGACGTGACCTGAGATATTATCAAGCTAAATAAACGTTTTTACCATCAAACCATATTAGGCGGTGATCTTTATGACAAGATATTGAGCCGATTACAAATTGAAATCAATAATTATAAACTTTAAAATTTAATTTAATTAATATAATAATATTTTTTGAAGTATATATATATATATATAAATGTTAGATCGGGCTACAGCCCGATGTATTCTCTACCTACTTCTGCTCTTGACCACCACACAATGTGGCTTGATGGTAAGAACACGCATTTTGTAAAACAATATCCTAAGATCTTAGGGCTCACTTGGTGCGCATGATAAAATATGTTTATTTTTATGGGATTAGATTGGATTGGATTGGCTTGGATGAGATATGATTGGACTAAAATTAGTGCCGTGATGTGTTTGGTGCTGTATAATATATGGTGTGGTATGGGATTTGATAAAAAATAATTTTATAATATATTTAATATAGTGTGAAATCGATTAATATAAATTAAATTAAATTATTTTTAAATAAATAAATAATTTAATTTTTAAAAAATAAAAATATTTAAAATAAATATTAAAGAAAATATTATTTTTAATTAATAATTAATATTTTAAAAATATTTTTAAATATAGATTTTTATAATTAAATAAAAAAATAAAAGAAGAAGAATTTTTTTTTTAAATATTGGAACTAAATAGCCCCCCACCCAGATAAAATGGTTGTATAAAATTGGACTTGTTAAAAATAATTATTTAAATTTTATTTTGAAAAATAAATAAAATTTTTAAAATAATTAAAATATTTAAAACCAATTTTAAAACAAAATATTGTTTATTTTTATTTATTAAAATTGAAAATTATTATTTTTAAAATAAAATATTTTGTTACTTATTAAAAAATATTTATATTTTAATTATATAAAAAAATAAAATAAATTAAAAAGAGGGAAAAAGGAAAGTATAAACCGGTATGACTAATTTTTTTCCCACCATTTGAAGTGGGACTAATTAGTTTCACAATAGGATGACAAAATTCCCCGTTGGGCATCCCTACGGGGACCCGCATTTTTGGGATGGGGATGAGTTTCAATTTGGTAGGAATGGGGCGGGGATGAGAATAGATAGCCTAACCTGCATTGGGTATGGGGCGGGGATGGGTTTTATACTCCCCACCCCGCCCCGCCCCACCTAAAATAATACTTAGTTAAACTACGTAGTTTCAAAGAAAATAAATAAATAAATATATATATATATATAAATATATTGATCATAATTTTACATCACTTCACTGTTATTTAACATAAAGTGACAAAACAAATTACTATTAAAAAAAACCCAAATGGAGTTTATCATATGAAGAGAGAGCTAGAGAAATAAATACAACTATTAGATGATTAACGTTATAATTTTCAAACATTTTGACTTCATACTTTATGTTTATGTTTGAAAATGATTGAATTTAATTTACTTGTGAGAATTATATTTATGAGATGTTTTTCAATAGTTTATTGGAATTATTTATTACTGTATATATTATATCATATTCAATGGTTATATATTTATTATTTAAATAAAAAAAAATATATAAATGGGGTAAATGAGTGGGGATGAGAAAAGCACTTCCTATTGTACCTCACCCCGCCCCAACCCGTTCCATCTATGGTGGGGTTTTATGAAAGGATGTGTTTTAAAAAAATAAATGGGGTTGGGTGCAGGGAAGGCCACCCCGCCCCATTGCCATCCCTATTCCACATTGGTGGGATAAGTTGCTTGCATGATATTAAATAATCTCATCTCATGTAAGCAAA
Source organism: Acer negundo (assembly GCA_035582765.1). NCBI lineage: Eukaryota > Viridiplantae > Streptophyta > Magnoliopsida > Sapindales > Sapindaceae > Acer > Acer negundo. The sequence goes on from CM069241.1 coordinate 36,819,763, forward strand.
AAACATATATCGAATATATGACTAAGATTATTCTTATCCTATCCGATGTAAAAAACATGGTCTTAGTGTATATGTTAACACAGTTTTTATTTTTATCTTTTTTATATATATATTTTTTATTTGGATTGGAATCGGAGAAGATTCCGTCCTCTATTAGGCTGTCCAAAATCCAAACGATGTGATGAACTGATCTGTAGCAACTATATATTGAGTATGAGATATTGTATTCACAATGTGTATTTTTTTTAAAAGGATATTCACAATGTGATTACACTAAGTCACACATTTTGACATTACTCTTCAAGCAATTGCGAGAAACATATATTACATTATATATATGTTTATATAAAACTACTTTTAGGTTTTGTCCCAACTTGTGACATTAGTCTTTGAAGAATAATGCTAGATATCTCAATTTACATTGAATAATATTTTGTTACAGTTTAAAATACTAACCCCATCAATAAGAGTTAGCACGTGGTCCAGTTTGTGAGATAAATGTAAAAAGTAAAAGAAAAAAGACCACGTGCTACACTCCTATTGGTGGGGTCAATATTTTGAATACTGACCGGTTGGTGCTCAAACATTATTCATTTACATCCCAACTTATGAGGTGTTTATTGGTGAGTGAATAAATATTAGTAATGATTTATCCCACTTCTTACATATATCTACTCACCATTTTCCACGTCATAAATTGAGATATGAGTTAGGATGTCTACTATTACTCCTTTTGAAACGGTCATTAGTGCCTATTTACCTGTGTGTTGTGCTTTACTACGTATTAGAGACAGCTTCTAGGCCCCGTTTGTTTAGCCGTATTGTATTGTATCAAGCAATTAAAATGTACTAAAATAATACAATACAATGTTTAGGTACATTATATTTGGTAGTATTAAGTTGTATTGTATTAGAAAAAACACTTTTTTTTTTCCTGATGAATATGGAATATTGATAAAATATGTGTTATGTTGTAAATATTTTTTTTTAATATAATTTCAAAATACATAGGAAAATTTTATTTAAATTTTTTGTTTCAATTAAAATAAATATTTATTGATTTATTCATGTTAAGGATATTTAAATTAATTATTAACTATTTTTAAAAAATATTATATTTTTATAATATAATAAAATACAATAAAGTCATATATGAATAACCTAATACGATATAATACAGTACATCACCAAACACATGTTTGTATTAAAGGATATAATTATTTTCCCCCTTATATTTTGTCATATTAGACACTTTGCCCCCTCTAGTTCCAGTAATAGCCGGTCTCCCCCTTGAAAACTAAAATATTAGACGTTTTACCCCCTGCCTTCAGGATTTCCGTTAGACTAATACTTTGACCATCAATTAGCAAAGGCAATATTGTAACTTCATTATATTAGTCTCTTTTTTAATTAATTATTTTTTGAAACTGAAATTAAAAAAATGAAAAGCAAAATCTAAAAAAAAAAAAAATCCATCCAATTCATCGAATTCCAAAAATCACCAAACCAAATTCCACCACTATCCTCTTTCTTTTTCATTTAATCTAAAACCTATCAAACCAAATTTCAGAAATAGCCACCATCATCAACACCACCACCAAACCACAATCGTTATCTACAATACCAGACTCAAAACTCATAATCCATCTCAAACCCAATCATCTAATTCATCTCAAACCCAGACATCCCCACCAGACCCAGACCCAACCACACCTACTATCAACCACCACCAAACACCCAGACCCTGAATCGGACCGCCATCTTCACCACCGAACCCAGACCTAAACCCAGTACTCGAACACCATAAAACCCAAACCAAAACACCACACCACCACTGGAACTGGACAAGAGAGAGGGAGAGAGAGATTTGCAATGATAGATTCGAGAGAGAAGGGGATGTGAGAGAGAGAGAGAGAGAGAGAGAGAGAGAGAGAGAGAGATTCGCAGAGAGGGGTTTCGAGAGACAGAGATGGATTCAAGAGAAAGAGAGATAAGGGATTAGGAAAGATGAGGGTTGAGATAGAGAAAGATGGGGCTTGGTTTGATTTCGATGAATTTGTGTGTATTGTAGAGTTTATGTTTAAGGTGCATATATGGATTGGATGTTTATGCAACTGGGGATTGGGTTATTTTTTTCTTTCTAGATGAATTGGTTTGTGTGTGTTGGGGACTGGAGAGTTTATGTTCATCTATTCCAGATTTGTTTCAAGACTAGTATGATGTGTTTCTTGTTTTTTGCCTGTACATGAACATCGTAGACTGCACCTCCACCGTCAATTTTTGTTGTTGTTGTTGTTTTTTGCTTTTTTTATTTTGTTTTTATTTTATTTTATGATTAGTAAATTATCTTTTAATCTCCACCATCCATCTTTGAGATAGATGATGGAGATCCATTTAAGTTAAAAAAAAATTTTGAGTAAAATTTTCTTTTAAAATCCTTGAATTTACAATTATATAGAAAATAAAAAGAGATGGATCTCAACCGTCCATCTCTTTTTTTTTTTCTGTTAAATTGTAAATTCAAGGGTAAAAATGTCTTTTTACTATTAGGATTCAAAATTTTAACGCTCAAAGTGCTAGTCTAATGGAATTCCTGACGACAGGGGGCAAAACGTCTAATATTTTGGTTTTCAGTAGAGAGATCGGCCATTACTGAAACTAGAGGAGACAAAGTGTCTAATAGGTCAAACTACATGGGGGAAAATGATTATATCCCTTGTATTAATGATAATACAGTCAAATACAATACAATACAATCCAATATAGTCCAATACAATTCAATACGGTGTGTCAAACGAGCCCATAGTGTATCATTCGAAAATGAGCACCGCATCCACATTTATACTATATGAAAAGGAGATAAATTTTGTTAGTAGGCTTTTAATTCTGTGAATAATTGGTAAATTAATCACTGAATAAATATTATAGAAGTGGGATATTAGGGGTGATAAATTTATGGGATAATTATACAAACATCCTTGAGTTTAGGTGAAATTACACACACACACACATATATATATATATATATAAATGTTCAAGTCAGTACGTACTGATATAACGTCATCAGTGCGTTGGATGTAGACCATTAGATTTATATACTTTGACTCAAAGTGTATACACTTGTCAAAGCTTCTTCATAATCAGTGGTCCATATGCATTTGTACTGATATAATTACATTAGTGCACACTAATGTGAACGGGACCATATATATATTTCATATATAGTAACTTTCAAGTGATGGATATTTACTTTAATTCAGTAAGGAACTTGATGAAATCGTATCGTTGTTTTTATGAATTTTGATCTAAATTTTTTTGTGGATGATAAGTTTAATGAAATCTACATTTGAATAAAATTTGAGAATTTTTCAAGTTAGAGATATTTAACCCAATTTTGTTCAATATGGAAAAATTTAAAAAACAGTTATGATACTTGAAAATTCTCAAATTTTAGTTATAGATAGATTTTAATGTACTTATCATCCATATAAAAATTCTAAAAAATCATTGTGTTTTTATCAAGGTTCTTAATGAAATTAAAGTAACGGATCATTCACTTGAAAGTTAATATATATTTCAATTTTTTTATTTTATCGTATTACAAACCTCCCCTCAAAATCTCATCTCGTGTACATTGCCGGATCCAATATTAAAATTTGAAAATAAATAAAAGTTAAAGTTATTGTTTTGATGGATAACCTTGTTAATAATAAAGTTATGGGATATTATTATTTTCCACTCTGAGTTATGAGATATTGGTAATTTTGCATCCTATAGTTTTGGTATTAGCTATTTTCCACCCTCTAATTTTAGTTAATAGTTAAAATACACCATACCGTTACTGTTCCGTTAATAAAATGGAATATTATGTTATGTAGGTGAGGGTATAATCGTAACTTAACGGGGTATAGTTAAAAATTATTAAAAATAATATATAAAAAATAAAATAAAAAATCAATTCAAACCCAATTTATTTCTCTCTCCCCAACACTCTTCTTTCTCTTCCTTTCCCACAGGCCACCGGCCACCAGTGCTTTCTCTTTCTCTCTCCCCGACGTGCTCTCTCTTTCCCCATTTCTCTTCTTTCTCTTCCTCTCCAACACTCTCTTTCTCTGGGTTTGAGTGTTGGGATATGCATTCGGTGGTTTGGTTTCTAGGTTTGGTGGTGGGTATGGGTGATTGGTGAGGGGTTTGGTTTTTGGGGTTGGATTGAGGGTGGTGGCTGTGGTCGATTTCAATTGGGGGTGGTGGTTGTGGTTAGGTGATTTAGAATTAGGGTGTGGGTTGTCGGTTGTGGTCGATTGATTTCGATTTAGGGCAGTGGTTATGGTTGATTTCAATTGGGGGTGGTGGCTGGATTTTGGAGGTGGTTTCACTTTATGGGTTTGATTTGTATTTTCAATATGTTTCAGGTGGTTTCATTTTTTTTTCCAGAATAGTATTTTTATGAGTTTGATTTGTTCTTATTTTTGGGTTTGATTTGTATTTTCGGCTTTTTCTTGGGTTTCAGGTTTCGAAATTGGTGTTGCTTTCTGGTGTGGTGTGTTGAACGTTGATGAATTTTTTTTTTTTTTTTTTTTGTGTTCGGAACATGAAGACATTGAATCTGGGATATGATGTTATGAATTTTTTTTTCTAGGTTTGGACTGGGTTTGTGGAGATTGATGATGGTGATGAAGATTTTGGCGTTTGGAGGCTCAGTTTATGTTTGGGGTTGTTGAAATCGATTTGATTTGTGTTTAGGGGGCTTGAAATTGGTTTGGTTTGTCTTAGGTTGGTGTTTTTTTAATTTGATTTTTGGAAATGATGATTTTTTAATCTTTTTAAATTTTTTTTTTTCTAGGTTGAATGTTGATATTTTTTCTGAGTTTGGAATCTCTGGATGATGATGGTGATGAAGATGATTTAAAAAAAAAAAAAAAAAAAAAACAAAACAAAACAAAATTAAAAACTGAAAAAGAGAGGGACATCTGCTCATGTCAGAAGAACACTTTTCCATCTAAAACTAACAACAGGGTGGAAAATGGCCAATACCGAAACTAAAAGGGTGGAAAATCACCAATACCTCATAACTCAGGGTGGAAAATAATAATATCCCTACAGTTATTGTATTGCAGTTAAACCTTTCTTAGAGATAATATCCAATCTAAATCATTTCGAAATGATCAATATCCCATACCCATCTAATTTATGCTCATCTTTTAAACATCTGTCAACACATGACACCTAAACAAATGGATGAGTATGATTTATTTGTTTTATTTTTTTTCTCTCTACCGCATGGCAAACGATATTGTGTCACTTTTAAAGTTTTTTTTTTTTTTTTTTTTTTTTTTTTCATCTTGATTTTCAATTGAAACACAATTTATCTCTCTCTCTCTCTCTCTCTCTCTCTCTCATCTTGGCGTCAACTTGCCAACATCCGGTGACCGTCATCGTTTCTGTTCTTCATCGCTTCCTCTACCAAATTGGCCGGTTCTTACCACCAATCTAATAGTCACCAGAATCTCAAGCGTCATGTATCTCCAATACCAAGTTTTATTTGGATAGTTTTACCCCTATCATTAGAGATTGGGATGTTTGATGATTGAGGGATTTGGTGAAAGGAATTTGTCAAATGAAGTTCAAAAAATACTCTGGATACATTTTTGTTTTTGTAGGATGTTTGATGATTGACCATTTTCCATCTATTTCTTCTGATGCATTACATAACCAAACCAAATTCAAACAATCGATTGATCAATTCTTCATTGTTCACCTCTACTTCTTTGATTTTTATTTTTATTTTATATAATAATGGAAATCAGACTTTAAACAGAAAAGTATAAAATAAAAAAAATTAAAAAAAAAATAATAAAAAAAAAATAAAAAAAAAACAAAAACAAAAACTCAAACTAGGATCTCTGCTCCCAAATCTATACCTAAAACCAAAAGTCACAGCTTGAAAAAATTTTGCTTTAATGTCTGCTTTTTTTTTTTTTTTCTTTTTTTTTGGAACAAAAGATAATTAAACAAGAGGTCAATCGAAATCTCAGATTTGTAGAGTTTCTAACATATTTTTTTACCTCTCAACCAAATCCAGATTCATCATCATCAAGCCAAAATCAAATCCATATTCAACATCATCTAGAAACCAAGCAAATCGAAGAAGATTTCGATGATAAATAAAAATGAAAATCCCATCTGGAAACAACTGAAAAAGGAGTAATCTCTTTGACAAATAACTACGTATAATTAAAACGTGCACGTGAACGAAAATCCCATCAGTTTGTGGTTTGTTTGAGACTTTGAGTAGTTAAGGACTTAGGGATTCTGCAATGTTGAATGGGAGAGAGAAACAAATAAATAATAATAATAAAGCAAATAATCTAAACGATGTCGTTTGTTAGTTGTGATAGTGAAAAAAAATAAGGATAGTGTTAACTTGTGCCTTAAGGGCATATGTTAACAACTAATTTATTTCCATGAATATAAATAAAAACATATATCAAAGACTGTATTTATTAACTTATTACAATAAATACGGTAATTATTTTCTATTTATAGTAATAAAGTGGTTGTTAACCTGTGCCCTAAGAGCACATGTTAACATTACCCAAAAAATAAAACAAATTAATCCTACCCATAAATTTGTTTGAGTGCCATGTGTTGGCAGATGTTTAAAAGATGAGTATAAATGAGATGGGTAGAGAATCTTGATCCATTTCAAAAAACTAAAATTGTAAATGCAGCTTTTGAAAAACTACATTTGGATCAAATTGATTGTATAAGTTTGAAAATTACACAATAACTTCCTATTAGATAAGGTAATTAATAGATGGGTTAGGATATATCAACTTAAATTTCTGATTTAATTTATTGACATCAACACCTAAACTATTGGATTAAAACATCTCTAAAAAATTCTTCAAATAAGATATATGTTAAAGTCAAACGAGTCATATCGGCATATTTGGCTCCAACAAACTTCGAGATTCTTCAAATAAGATTTTACTTCTCTCTCTCTCTTCAATATTGAAGAGCAACTTCCTCCTCTTCAATTATTATTATATTATTTTTTATATCACATCATCATTAATATTTGATATCTATATCCCTTTTATCTTTTTAATTAAATTCAATTAATATATAATAAATTTTAATTTATAAATTTTATTTTCATAAAAATTATATCATTAGAAATGTCTTATCTAAACATTTAAAATGAGACTAATATCGAATATTTAATAATAATATATTAATAATATGAAAAGTTATTATTTCTAACTTTTAAAAAATGGAGGGTAATTAGATCTGTTGGTGAGAAGAGAGGAATTTGAGTGCTTTCATTAAAATAATATAATTCGATTTCTAATTTAAGAGTCTTTTAGAATGACTCTTATTTTTTCACTCCTCAAATTGCAACATAAGTAAACAAGTAGACATTTAAAGAGTGAAAATAGAAGAGTCTTTTAATAATACTCTAAAGAGTGTGGTAGCTAAAAATAGCACAGCCCAAACACTAAGGTCTAATTTTAGAAATTCGCATGAAGGACAAATCCATACGTGGGCCCATCCGAGTTAAAGGCCCAAATTATCATAAAGAGCTGATTTTTATCAGCTTGGATCAAGTCAAGACTTAACAAACTGAAACCCATGACCAAGTCTACAAAGACTAAGTCAAGATAGCCATTCAACTGATTGGCTTAAACTCAAATCAAATATCTCGTTACATGATCTCAAACAGAGATTGATGGAAAGATATCAACTGACTCACCCTTAAATGGAATCTCTAGCTATAAAGAAGGGCCCCATTCGTTCAAAAGGCAAGGTCTTTTCCTTTAACTCAGATAGAAAGAGGCAACAAACATAATTCACTCATGTGGCATAAGTTGACTTATTGCCTCACACATTCAACGTCTTTATCTATTATTTATCTTACATTTATTGCTTTATTCAGTTAGCTCACGTTGATCCACAAACATCCAAGTATCCAACACAATTAATCTCTTCTTCTGCACATACCGTTCGACTTCTACAAGACCACTCGACTAGCACCAATTTTCTACATCATATTAAACTCATTCGACAATGATCTTATCTTGTCTACCCTACGCTCAACCCAAGCAAACCTAATCCCTCCGAATGACACCACCCAAGACTCGACCAGTTTTATTTAGATTTTATTAATCAATTTAGATTTATTTAGTTCAATTGTTGATTTAAAATTATTTTATTTATTGATAAATTATCTAACTCGAGCATTGGAGAGTGGGACACCCCATCTCGCTCCGTTCTACATTTTTTTTTTACAGGATCTCGTAATGCACAACCTACTGATTTTTGCCCTACCATTGTTAGTGCCTACCAACTTACGAAAATTCAACTGGAGATTTTCGAGCTCTTCAAAGAGCACATGTGGTTGAGATATTGAAGTCAATAAATCAAGCCAGACATTTAACCATTTTTCTTCTTTCATTTTAATTTAATTTTGTTTTAATATTATAAACCTCCCCCCACCTTTGTACTATTATTGGATATATAAACAAATGCTTTTAATTTATAAACCTCCCCTATGAACTAACACTATTATCATTCCGTTTGTGTTGACTAAGTTTGACTGTTAAAAAGTCTAAAATGTCTCTATTTAAGCTTTAATTGTATGAATTGACCATTATACCCCCATACTTTTACGAAATAAATTATTAAAATGATACAAAATGCAGGAATGTTAGCTTGCAAATGAGAAGTTATTTTATGGACAATTTTATCCCTAAAAATAACAAAATTACAAATGAACCAAAAACATTGAAAATAAACCAGAATATGTATTTATTTATGTATTTATTTGTTTTTTTTTTTTTAAATCCAAGCAAATACTCATTTTCAATGCTTTTGGTTCATTTGTAATTTTGTTATTTTAGACTTGTTAATAGTCAAACTCAGTTAACACAAACAGAATGCTAACGGTGTTAGTTTAGAGGGAAGGTTTCTAAAATAAAAGCATTTGTAACTATACATCCAATAATAGTTCAAAAGTGAGGGGTAGTGTTTAATATTAACACTTTAATTTTTGTTCTTATAATTATTTAAGGAAATTGCTTGGGTAGTCGGTGCCTAAGCAATGTCCATTATTTAATTCAACAAAAACAATTCTTATTTATTGGAACCAATGAATTGAGGTCAGATGGAGATTAACATCCTGACATAATTATTAATAAATAATAACGTGTTTTTTTTTTTTTTTTTTGATAAAACAAGAAGAGCAACAAAACTGCTAACAAAGAAACAAAATAGATCGAAAAAGCAAAGCAAACAAAACACAGCAAACCATAGCTATCTAGGCTTATCCAACTCAACCAAACTACTAATGTACTTCAGATATTCCTCCATCCAAAATCTGTCTTCAGGGATTCGAAGTGCAAAATTTGCAAGACTCAACGCTGCTTTATTAGCCTGAGAAGGAACATGATAAAAACTTGGACCACCCATAGTAGTATCCAAACCATCAATATCTAATAATATTGTCCCAACGTCCGAGTCACTGTTCAATCCCATATTAATCCATTTAACGATCATACCATCATCCGACTCGATCAGACTTGAGATTAGACCACAGTCGATTCCAAATTGGATGCCCCTAAGGATTGCCAACGCATTAGCATCCCTTTTACATAAGTTAGTGTTAAGCTTTTGGGAACAACAAGCCATCATTTCCCCACTAGAATTTCTAACAATAATTCCCAAACCCACCTTCCCATTTTTGCTGTCAACAGCAATACCACAATTGGTCTTATTATACTCATTTGTGACTAGCGGAGACCAGCCAACCATCCTACCAGCACTCACTAAATCCATGCTAGGATTGCCCCTCTTATTCCCAGTATTACGCGAGTGATAATCATCCAAATACTTCTCACTCTAGCCAATATTCTCATCCTTGTTCATCTTTTCCGCATTATGGATTGATGAATTTCGTAGAAACCAGATTCTCCATAATACAATGCAAAATAACTCTCTTTTATCTGTTGATGGAATGAGAATGTTGAGGTCACTTGTGGTGCACCTCTGAGAGAGATTTTAACACTAAAAAACGGAGAAGCTTTAAACTTTATTTCTCTCTTAAGATTTTCTTACACCACTCTACTGCTTTTACAACACAATCTGAGTCCCTTTATATAGGGAACTGAGATGAGATTAAAGACAAACAAAATAAATGCAAAACCAGCAAATTCAAACTGAAGTTGGGAGATGGCAGTTGGGAAGAAGGGAGTTGGGAGATGGTTGTTGATGAGTTTGGACAGTGGAGGAGAGTCAACAATGTTGGCTTCTAGAAGTGGTTTTGCTGGAGGGTGGCTGATTGGTGGCAAGTTTAACATTCAACATCCCCCCTTAAACTTGACTCTCCATGTTTCGTCATACCAAGCATTGTCTTTAGTCTTTCAAACACATCATGTTTGAGCGATTTGGTGAAAATATCAGCAGCTTGATCATATGTCCTGCAATGGACTAGTTCCACCTCTTTATTCTTCACATGCTCTCTGATGAAATGATACCGCGTATCAATATGTTTGCTTCTTTCATGGAATACTGGATTCTTTGCTAGTGCAATCGCTGACCGATTGTCAATGTAGACCTCTGTGGGATTAACTTGTGGAAATCCCAAGTACTGCAACACATTCCTGATCCAGATACCATGACAAACAGCTGAGCAGGCAGCAACATATTCAACTTCACATGATGACAATGTCACAATGGCTTGCTTTTTGGATGACCATGTGAACGCTGTATCTCCCATAAAATACGTAAAACCTGTGGTGCTTTTACGTTCATCCAGATCTCTTCCCCAATCACTATCTGAATAGCCAATCAACCTGCAATCTTCACATTTGGTATATAAAATACCATCATTAATAGTACCTTTTATGTACCTGAGTATCCTCTTTGCTGCATTCAGGTGAGACTGGTCAGGAGTCTCCATGTATCTGCTGACTAGTCCAACTTCATAGAGTATATCTGGCCTAGTACACGTCAAGTATCTCAGGCTTCCAACCAAGCTCTTGAAATAGGTTGGATCAACATCTCCCCTTTCATTCTTTCTTAACTCTAATTCTGTTTCTACTGGAGTTGTGACAGGATTGCATTTTTCCATACCAAATCTTTTCAGAATTTCTTTTGCATAGATACTCTGAGAGATGAATATACCTTTTTCGCTTTGCACAACTTCAATACCGAGAAAATGAGCCATTAGACCAATGTCAGTCATCTCAAATTCTTTCACCATCCTCTTCTTGAAATCTTCAAACATGGCTGGATTATTGCCGGTGAAGATCAAGTCATCAACGTATATGCATGCATATAACAAGCTTCCGTCAATTTCCTTCTTCATATATAGTGCATGCTCATACGGGCATTTCTCAAATCTGTTATTTTGGAAGTAATCATCAATCCTCATATTCCATGCACGAGGCGTTTGCTTCAAACCATATAAGGTTTTCTTCAGTCTGCACACTTTATCTTCTTTTCCTTTCTTCACATATCCAGGTGGTTGTTCCACATAGATTTCTTCTTCAAGAAAGCCATTCAGGAATGCTGACTTTACGTCAAGTTGGTAACTTTTCCAACTTTTCTGGGCTGCTAATGATATTAGCAATCTGATGGTCTCTAGTCTGGCAACTGGCGCAAAGACTTCTCCGTAGTTAACTCCTTCCTTTTGTTTATAGCCTTTTGCTACAAGTCTTGCCTTGTATCTCTGGACTTCTCCTTTCGCATTCCTTTTGGTTTTGTAGACTCATTTCACTCCGATAGCTTTCGTGCTTTTTGGGAGATTAGTCAACTCCCACGTCTTGTTCTTCTCAATGGATCGAATCTCATCATCCATTGTACTTCTCCATTTTCCTTCTTGGTTAGCCTCTTCAAAGCTAACTGGATCACTTGTCATCAGCAGACAATACAGAGTAAGATCTTCTTCCACCTGTTCTGTATATTCATACAGATCTTCTAGACTGCGTGTTCCTCTAGGCCTCATATCTGAGAAATCACGATCAATTGGTAATGGAGTATCATACCTTTGTGGTGAAGGGGAACCACATTGAGGTGTTTGCTGATCTCTGGGTGTTTGTGTCTCTGTAGCCACTTCTCTTGTCTCTTCTTCAGGTATCAACTCTGCGCTTCTGGAAGCTTTAGTTTGATCCCAATTCCAGGATTCATTTTCTTCAAAAATGACATCTCTGCTGAAGATTACTTTCTCGGTGGTGGGGTTATATAGCCGGTAACCCATAGTTCTATCACCGTATCCAACAAAGATACACTTCTCTCCTTTATCTTCAAGCTTGGTTCTTCTCGCTTCTGGGACTTTGATGTAGGCAATAGAGCCAAAAACTCTAAGGTGGCTGACACTTGGTTTGTGAGTGCTCCATGCTTCGTGCGGTGTCTTTGTATCAAGACTCTTCGTAGGACATCTGTTTTATAGATATACCGCACACAAGACTGCTTCAGCCCAAAAACTTTTAGGCATGTTTTTATCCTTTAACATGCTTCTGGCCATGTTAAGGATTGTTCGATTCTTCCTTTCAGCTACACCGTTTAACTGAGGAGTATAAGCTGGTGTAAACTGATGGCTGATTCCTTGTTGCTTTAGGAACTCCTGGAAAGCACCTGCAGTGTATTCTCCACCTTGATCCGATCTCAATGCTTTGATATGATAGTCACTTTGCTTCTCCACAAGAGTTTTGAACTCTTTGAAGTAGCCAAACACTTCAGACTTCCTTTTTAGGAAATAGACCCAAGTCTTCCTGCTGTAGTCGTCAATGAATGTAAGGAAGTATTGATTCTATAAATTTGATACTGGCGTCAATGGACCACACACATCTGTGTGAACGAGCTCAAGTGGCATGGTTGCTCTCCAATTTGCCTCCTTTCCAAAGCTATTTCTGTGTTGTTTGCTAAGAACACAGCTTTCACACATCTCATTTGGGTGATGGATGTTTGGCAATCCTTTCACCATCTTCTTACTTCCCAGTTGCTTTAAACTTTCAAAATTGAGATGTCCATACCTGAGATGCCACAACCAGTCTTTGTTGTTGATGATGGTTGTCAGACATTTTGGCATATCATGATGAATTGGGAGAGGAAACTTCCTATTCTTCATCATCTGGACTCGAGTAACCAGCTTTCCTCGAGCATCTGTGATGGTGAGTTGCATATTTTGAAGACTAATGTGATAGCCTTTCTCCAAGAGTTGTCCGAGACTTAGGATGTTTGTCTTCATGTCTGGAACATAATAAACATTGGAGATGAAAGCATGATCTCCATTCTTCTGCTTTATCATGACATCTCCTCTTCCTTGGACAGAGATTTTAGAGAGGTCACCAAATGAGATTTCTCCATGAACTTTCTCATCAAGTTCAGTGAACAAGTCTTTTCTGCCAGTCATATGGTTGCTGGCTCCAAAATCAAGAAACCACACATCTTGATTTTGATAGGTTGAGTTATGTGCCATTAGCATCAACGATTCTCCTTCAACCTGCTCTTTCTCTGCAAAGTTAGAACTTTCATTTACTTCATTTGGGATACCTCTGCACTCGTTGCTATAGTGCCCATATTTGTGGCAATTATAACATTAAACGTTTCTTTTGTCAACGTTCGGACGGTAGTTGTAACCGCCTCTTCTTCCTCGTCCTCGTCCTCGTGAGACATGGTTTTGTTGTCCACGTCCTCCTCTACTTGAGTCTCTTCCTCCTGTGCCTCTACCTTTGGTTTCAGCATATCCAGAACCTCTTCCACGAGATCCTCTACCTCGTTCTCTTCCTTGTTGTGAGGTCCCCTCTTGCTCATATCTTTTTTCATGGATGGATAACTTTGACTGGAGAGCTTGCTCCAATACTCTGTCGTCACTTCTTCTTGTGACTTTCTGCTCATGGGCTTGCAATGAACCCACTAGTTCTTCTACAGACACCGTCTCCAGATCTTTTGTTTCTTCCAGGGCCACAACTATAAAGTCAAACTTTGGATCCAATGATCGCAAAATTTTCTCCGAAATTCTCATGTCTTCGAGAGTTTCTCCATTTTTTCTTAGCTGATTTGCAACAACCATGACTCGTGTATAGAACTCTGCAATGGATTCATTAGATTTCATTCGTAAAGATTCGAACCCACCTCGTAGAGTTTGAAGACGGATCCTTTTCACTTTGTCACCACCTTTGTAGGTCTTGTGAAGGGTGTCCCAGACTTCTTTCGACGACTTGGAGGAAGCTATGAGCTCGAACGTGGGTTCGTCTAGTCCTTGATAGATTATGGACTTTGCTTTACAATCCTTCTTTCGATCGGCTCTGAAAGTTGTTGTCTGAGCTTCTGTCATGGTTCCTTCAGCTTCTTTGGATGCGGGTTCTGTGTATCCATCTTCCACAATGTCCATAACATCATGAGAACCTAGTAGGGCTCTCATTTGTATGCACCAATTGTCATAGTTGTCTTTGGTGAGTTTCGGGATGACAACTTGCGCGTTTCCGTTGGCCATCGAGCTTGAACTACTTAGAACACTGATCTGGAGTCTGAATTTTTAAAAGCTGAGTGCACGGTTGCGTCCGGAATGGTCTAAAACCTTGGAAAACAGTCCGGGTTTGTCAAAAAACGAGTTCGGAAGTGTCCGAAACGGGCGGTCAAACTTTTTAACAAAAGTCAACCAAGATAACGGAATATTCCTTTTCTGACGGAATATTCCAGACGGACTAACGGCGTTAGTGACATCAGCAGCACTCACGGACCGGGTCGGATGATTGAAATTCGGGTCGGATAATCGGGTCGGATCAGGTGACGGGTTGGACCACCGGGTCGGGTCGGGTCGGGTCAGGTTACGGGTCGGGCTTCGGGTCGGACCCTAAAAAACGGGCGAGGAAGACGACCGGCACGTGACGGTGACGCTCCGGAAGGTTGGCTGCGCGTGGACGGCGCGTGGGTCTACTCTCTAACTTCAAACGACGCGTGACGCTTCTCTTTTACTCTAATTTCGATGAAATTTTCACCGATGCACTCCTTGAGACGAGTATAACACACTGGTATACTCAAATTTATATTTTAGCACTTTGATTTCTGGGCCAATTTGGTTTTGGCCTTTGTTCTTCAAATTTTCGGCTCTCTTGAGCTCTGATACCACTGTTGGTGGAATGAGAATGTTGAGGTCACTTCTGGTGCACCTCTGAGAGTGATTTTAACACTCAAAAACGGAGAAGCTTTAAACTTTATTTATCTCTTAAGATTTTCTTACACCACTCCACTGCTTTTACAACACAATCTGAGTCCCTTTATATAGGGAACTGAGATGAGATTAAAGACAAACAAAATAAATGCAAAACCAGCAAATTCAAACTGAAGTTGGGAGATGGCAGTTGGGAAGAAGGGAGTTGGGAGATGGTTGTTGATGAGTTTGGACGGTGGAGGAGAGTCAACAATGTTGGCTTCTAGAAGTGGTTTTGCTGGAGGGTGGCTGATTGGTGGCAAGTTTAACATTCAACATTATCCACTGACAATTGAGCAAAATAAGCGGTAATAAAGTCAAAAAAATTACCCGAATCCACACGAGCCTTCATATTCTTGGACAACCATTCAATTCGAACATACTGCAGCTTGTGACAATTCCATAAGGCATGCATGGTTGTTTCCGCAGAGGACTTGCAAGCAGCACATAAACCATTCGTCTGAACCCCTTTGTTAGCAATGTTGTAGTTTGTCGGGATCCAATCATTACATCTTTTCCATAAAAAAATCTTAATCTTGACCGGAATATTTAATTTCCAAAAGTTCTTCCACCATTAAGAGAGGACATCCGAAGTAGAAGAACTGAACGAACCCTCCAAGCTGTGGCCAACCCAATATCCACTGTTAACAGTAAAGTTGCCACCACATTCATAATGCCACAAAGGGGAGTCCTTCTAATCACTACACCCAATGGGGATTTTTAGAATACATTCCGCATCTTCTAGGAGGAAACTATTTTTTATTAGCCGAACATTCCAACTGCCAGAGGGATTAAACAATCTATCAACAGTGGCATCCAAACCCAAGCAAGGCTGCGACAATATTTTGAATTGAGAAGGCCTAGGCAACCATTTGTCAGAATAAATCTTGATCGACTTTCCGTCCCCCACTCTCTACCTCATCCCAGCCTCCAGAAGACCTCTCCCCCAAATAATACTACTCCAAACATAAGACGCAGAAGAATTCTTTTTAGCCTCCCAAAAATTACAATCACTGAAATAACAGCCTTTCAATACTTTGGCAGCTAAAGAATCCGGATTCTTAATAATTCTCCAACCCTATTTGGTTAACAAAGCTCTAAATGAGATTTCCAAATCCCGAAATCCGAGACCACCCTCGCTTTTCGGCTTGCATAAATGTTTCTAGGTACACCAGTGCATTTTTTTTTAGCAGTATCACCTCCTTACCAAAACCTTGCGCATAACCTTTGTATCTCATAAATCAAGCCTTTAGGCAATCTAAAAATAGACATAGCGTAAGAGGGAATCGCTTGTATCACAGCTTTGAGAAGAATTTCTTTACCCCCATTGGAAAGCAACTTTTCACCCCACCCTTTAATTTTCCCCTAGACATGATCAGTAATACTAGAGAACAACATCCTTTTGCTTTTGCCGGTAAAACATGGGAACCCCAAATATTTTTCATGGCATTCAACAAGATTCATACCAACCATTAAAGCCAGAAGTTGACCATCAGTCAGGGAGATCGAAGGGCTCACACAAAGGGCAGACTTGTTATAATTGACAACTTGACCGGAAGCTTTCGCATACTCATCAAGTATTCTTTTAACCGTCTCACAATTCTTTGCGTTAGCATGTGTGAATAGAAGGCTGTCATCTGTAAAGAAAATGTGAGAAATCATAGGGCCCCTTCTGCTACATTTGAAACTAGACAATTAACCGCATTCTTGAGCTTTCAAAATGAGGTTTGTAAGACCTTCAACACATATCAAAAATAGAAAAGGCGAAAGTGGATCACCTTGACCGAGTCCCTTTCGTAGGCTTAATATTTCCGCACAACTCTCCATTGATCTGAATCAAGTATGAAACCGTAGTAATATAGGTCATAATCAGATTGATCCATTTGTCCGAGAAGCCTAACTTCCGCATCATTCCCTCTAGAAAATTCCACTCCACACGATCATATGCCTTGGACATATCGATCTTGATAGCCATGAAGCCTTTTTTGTGCTTTCTTCTCTTCAGCCTATGAGGCATTCAAAGCCAATGATAATGTTGTCGGAAATTAAACGTCCTGGAATGAAGGCACACTGATTTTCTGAGATAATGTCACCCAACACCTGCCTCAGCCTGTTTGTAATAGTTTTTGCAATGATCTTGTGCAGAACATTGCACAAACTAATTGGCCTGTATTCTTCCACTTTCTTTGGGTTTTGTGACTTCAGGATTAAGGCAATGACAGTCTTATTGAAGCTTTCAATCGATCCACCATTATTGAGAACATTAAGGCATGCGTTGACCACACTGTATCCAATAATATCCCAAAACTTTTGATAAAAGATGGCTGGAAAGCCGTCACAGCCAGGAGCTTTCAATGGGTTTATATCGAACACTGCTCTTCTCACTTCTTCCATTGTAAAATCTACGACCAACATACGAGACGAAAGTTCACCATCCCAGTCCCTAGCCAAATCACCCTCTGCTAGATTACTAGTCGTGAATAAGGTTCCAAAATAATGGCAAATGATTCGTTCGACCTCATCACTAGCCATTTTCCATCTACCATCTGTATCAGTTATCCCATTAATTCTATTCCTAGCTTTTCTGGCTGAAGCCTTAGAGTGGATAAACCTGGTATTTTGATCGCCCTTCTGTAACCACTTCACTTTAGCACGTTGACTCCAATATCTTTCCTCCACATCCAAGGCTTCATTGAGCTCACATTCCATCTTATTAACTTCTTTCCAATGAACATGGCTATCCATATCAGTAGCATTTTTAAGGGCTACTATCTTGCTTTGGATATTGGCCCTTAACTCGTTCCTCTTCATAATATTCCATGTCCGCAACTTTTGACCACAAGCATCAATACTACTTAAAACATTTTCCACCCAATTCCTACCTCTGTTTTTGTTCCATGCCGATCAAACTATGTCCTTATAGTTACTATCATCAATCCAACATTCTTTGAAGTAAAATTTTCTAGTCCTGTTCCTCTGCCTTATCTTTCTAGCACTATTTCCCTCCATTATGTCAAGAACCAAGGGCCTATGATCAGAACCCCAAAATTCAAGGTGTTTGATCATAGAGAAAGGATACAAATTTCTCCAATTTCTACAACAAAATCCTCTGTCAAGACGCTCCTGCACAGTAGTGGACCCCTCCCTCTTATTACTCCATGTGAATCTCGGCCCAACGAAACCCATGTCTTCAAGATTGCATTCCTCAATCACTTCTCTAAAATCAGACATAGTTCTCTAGTTTTTCTTAGCCCCACCTAACTTCTCTTTATCACACAAAATTTCATTAAAATCCCCTATGCACACCTATGGGATATCATACAAACCGGCAAGCCGTCAGAGAAGTGTCTAAGAATGTCGCCTTTGAGTTTGGTCAGGATCACCATAAAACCCAGTAAACCTTTAAACCTTATCCCACACATCTTTTACTTTAACATCTATATGAGCAATAGAGTAAGACAATAGGTCCACCGTAATCTTATCTGACCAAACATGCATAAACCCCCTGATCTACCAACACTATCAATTGCTAGCTTTCCAACGAAACGAGCTTCAAACACTATTTTTCCATCTTGATTTGATCACACTTTGTTTCAATTTAAAGTACTAAATCTGACTTCACCTCCTGCTTGTCGGAACGTAGGGAATTGAACGCTCGAGAGCTACCCAGCCCCCGACGTTCCATACAAAAATTTTCATTGTGTTCGGCGGGCCGGTAGAGACCAGCCGGCCAATAATTGATCTCATTCTTCCTTGATTACCAAAGTAACAATATCTTTAATGCTGCTGCCACCATCAATTTGCCCATCATTACCCACAACCTCCTTACAATTCTCATCACTTGGCACCTCGCTGTTAAGAACCGACCTTTTCCCCTCCGATGTCGAAACACTAAGATTGAGATACCAGAAAAAACTGTGTTGCCCTTAGAAACCGCTGCTCCCAGAGATTGATCTTCTTCCTTCAATTGCTTTCCCTTACTAGTGGTCAAACTATCACCCTTTCTCTTACCTAATTTTTCCCACAAATCAGATTTCAATTTCGTCTCACAAATTCCTTTCTTAAAACGTTTCCATTTGTCTAATGTTTTTAAAATAGAGGTGGGCATAGAATCATGCTTTTCTTCTGTACTGGGCTTAACATTCATGAGCTTACTTAAATATGTTGTTGGATCACGGCCCAAAGCCTCTATATTAATACTAGCAGCCCTATTCTTTTCTTTGTCAAAAACAGCAAGCCCAACATCAGGTTCATCAGTTATAATATTCATTTCATTTTCCCCACTTACTGATACTAAAGGAATCTTGGGAGATGGAATGGCCGCCGAGCCGTAGTTTTTGTTTTCTCCAACCATATTCAATTCTCCATCATTAATTGTATCCATCTTGGAATCCATTCTGTCGGTTCGAATTACAAGGCTCCGCATCTCTTCCAGTTTTCCAGTCATGCCAGACCCAATTCCACGGTTGTCATTGTTGGAAATTAACCACACCTTATCCATCCTCTTTCCTCTCAAATTACCAAATGCTCGTTGTTCAGTATTGTCAAAGGATGTGAAAACTCTAGAACTTTTTATTCTTCCCCAGTTTCTTTTATCCAATCTGCTAGCATTTTTCAAATTCCATTTCTGAGGGCTTGAGGCCCTAAGCTAGACACACAACTTCTTGTTAACATCCACTGACATGTCCCGGTCCTCACATTCCTCAACACATTCATCCATCTTGTGACTAATTCGAGCACACCTGAAACAATAATCTTGCAACCTTTCGTATTGGCAACTTTGTTTCCACAGTGACCCTGACTCTCAAGAACCGTCCAAACCCATCAGCTATTGAACCCAAATCCAGGTCATGAACTTCACCAATCATGCCTCCCAGGAATGACCCAATTTCTTGTGTCATACATATCAATGGTATATTATGTATTTGCACCCAGAAGTCAGCAAACCGAAACTGCAGCTCAGCAATCTCACCAATCCCCGCTGGTTTGCCAAAAACAATGATGGCTTGATCGAAAGTCCTCTAAGGTTTCTCTGCATATCTTCCATATACTTGAAGTAGTACGCAAAAATGTTTCCCTCTACTGGTTCTATCTCCACTCCTTCGTTGACTTGTCATATTTTGTTCATAACTTCAATGAACACCTCCCTGTTAACCAACTTTTTCTTCATAATCTTCCTCACCAGACATAGCACCAAACATTTTTCTCCTATTTCTTTCAAGTTCCCATCCAAAGTTCGTACTGGTTTTTCTTTCTCCTTAATTGAAAGGGCATTGGAAAGCAATGCAATCTCATCTGCATTCATTATCAAATCCTTTGTCAATACTTAAGAAAAGGATGCTGACAGATTATGGTAAACTATACTGGGTTGAGCTCACACCTAAAAGCTGTTGAAAGTTTAACCAGGGAAAATTCTCACCTTAAGTTCAAAGAAAACTTAAGAGAGAGACTTTCTGATATCTTCATTCTTGTACTTTTAGATTCTGTCAATAATAATGCGTTGACACCTAGATATTCTTCAAATGTAACCTCTTCGTATTTCAAAAAAACAACTTTGAAAAAAAAAAAAAAAAAAAAGAAAGATTCAAATCAGCTATCAAATTTTGGTGTTCCAATTTGTGTCCAACCAACCAAATTGAAACATGTGTACATATTTATGGAAGTAGTTGGAAAAAAATCCATAAATGTACACACATTTCCCAATTTGATTGGCTGGACACAAATTGGGACACCAAAATTTGACAGCTGATTTGTGTCCAAAAAAGAATCACGAAAGTCGATTTATTCCTCTAAATCCTGTAATAGAATCTTGCAAAATTATTAATTACACGGGAATTCAAAAGCTGGCAAAGTTAAGAGATATAACCCAAACTGCAACAGCCACATTTTGGCATAAACTAAAAAAACTGTGGTGTGTTCACATACTTATTATATATAGCAGGGAAGAGCGAAGACACAAAGAAGAAAGCTATGTTGCTGAATGACAGTGATTCTGACATAAACGTAGAAGAACACAACGGACTTTCAATGATGAAGTTGAATCTGGGTCCTAAAAAGAAACTTCTTGTTCTTAGTCTCGGAGGTCTGTTTTGCCATAGGTTCTGTCGCGTAGAAAAATATTAACAGATCCAATTAATCGTAGCTCTGATGCTTCTTATGGAAGTATTGGTTCCTCTCAATTTGGGATCTCATGACTATCTATTATTCTAATTAATATTGATTTTCATTAACTATATATATGTTATCAGTTTATAAAAGGCCTTACTGCACCGACTTTATCAAGTTCTGCCTTGAAAGATTGGAAGTGGGAATATGGTCATCAGCTAGGGAGTCAGTTTATTATTTAATCCACTTATACTCTGTGTTTAATTATTTCTAATTTCATGTTTTATTTATTTATTTATTTTTAAATTACTTAATTATAATGAACAGGTGGTACATGAGTAATGCCTTGGATTGTATAACGGTAGGGTTGAGAAGCAAGGTGTTGTTTGCTTGGGTACGTATAAGTTCAATTATTTTTCAAGTGGTGTCCAATAAGATTGGTCAATTGTGTGACAATTTACTTTGTTGCTGTTAGGACCAAAGCCAATGTAATGATTCTGGATTTAAAACACTGGAGAACGAATTCAAGCCTATCTTTTTTAAGGAGCTGGAAAAAATATGGGACAACTAGTACTATAGTCTTCCTTCGCGAGTAGAGCAATATTCTTCAAAAAACACTTTGCTGATCGATACAAATCCCTACAAGACCCTGCTGAATCCTGTAATATATGTTCACCAGGGTTTATAATTTTGGCTCAATCAACTTAAGTTTTTTCATGAATTTTTTATAGCTTGTTTTCTTTGTTAATTTGACAGCCTAACACAGCCGTATTCCCAACTGATGAATACAAAGCCAACCATGTCAATGATGATGCTTTAGGTAAAACCATTAGTGATCTTCTAATGTATTTTTTTTTTTTGGATATTTCAGCAGTTGAACAGAAAATCAATTAGAACATTATCTTTTAGTTTTTCAGGTCCAAAGGGAGAGCTGAGGAAATACTTGGAGGGTCTGGTGGATGCATATGATGTTCCTTCATATGTGAAAAACCATACATTTGGACAGTCTGCAATAACATGCAAGCATCCCGACAGGGATTTTTATTCCCAGATTATGTACTTCGTCACCGCAAGGACTAGTCTACATTTGAATCGATGGTTAAAGAAGAAGCATTAAACATTGTTTATTTAGACTATCTACCGTTTATCCTTTGACATGCACAGAGATGTACGTTTACATGTACAAACTATATTACTTTGTTTATAGGGGTATTATCACTAAAAATCCCTACTTTTTCATGAATTATCACATTTTTAAACGTCTTCGCCATATTAGTCACTTTAGTTCCTTGTTTTTTTCAAAATACATCACTTTAGTCTATTTGACCAAAAAACTAACAGTCTATAACAGAATGTGTAAAAATAAAATTTTATTTTTTAATTTTTTCTTTTAGTCCCTCTAGTTTCAATAATAGTTGGTTAACACCTGAAAAAAATTAAAACGCCTCCAACATGAATCGAACCTTCAACCCTAAGGTTAAAAACCATAAACGTTAATCAGATGAGCTACTCTAGCTCATCGTTAAAGGTTTGTTGATTTCAATGTATATATAGTTATATAATTTGTTTAAACTAATTTAAATTTTTTTTATATAATTTAAAATAAACTTATATTTAATAATAATATTTAAAAACATATCCATGAAAAGGAAAAGGAAAATAACAAAACAAAATGAAACACAGAAAATCCAAAAAAACAAAGCCCGTAATTTTTTTTTCTTTCTTTTTTTGGATTTTTTTCCTTTTCAAAAAAATATATTATTTCAATTTGATAAAAAACCCAGAAAAACAAATCCCATAAATTGAAAAAGGGAAACAAATCAACAAAAAAAATAATAAAATAAATAAACTCATATTTATATAATTGAAAATAAACTCATATATAATAATAATATATAAATTTTTTTTTATGAAAATAAAAAAGAAAATAACAAAACAAAAGGAAAAAAAGCAACAAAAAAAAAAAGAAGAAATTTTCAATTTATGGGATTTGATTTTTTTGGTTTTTTGGGTTTTTTTATTTTATTTTATTTTTTATCAAATTGAAATAATATATTTTTTGAAAAGAAAAAAATCCAAAAAAAGAAAGAAAGAAATATTTATGGGCTTTAATTTTCTAGATTTTTTGGGTTTCATTTTGTTTTGTTATTTTCATTTTCATTTTCATAAATATGCTTTTATATATTATGAGTTTATTTTAAATTATATAAATATGATTTTATTTATTTTTATTTATTTTTGTTGATTTTTTCCCTTTTTGATTTATGAGATTTGATTTTCTGGGTTTTTTTTTTAATCAAATTGAAATAATATATTTTTTGCAAAGGAAAAAATTCCTAAAAGAGAAAGAAAAAAAAAAAATGCACGGGCTTTGATTTTCTAGATTTTCTAGGTTTCATTTTGTTTTGTTATTTTCATTTTCATTTTCATAAATATGTTTTTATATATTATGAGTTTATTTTAAATCATATAAATATGATTTTATTTTATTTTTTTATTTTTTTTATTTTTTTTATTTTTATCAAATTGAAATAATATATTTTTTACAAAGGAAAAAATTCCTATAAAAGAAAGAAAGAAAAAAATGTACGGGTTTTGATTTTCTGGATTTTATAGGTTTCATTTTGTTTTGTTATATTCATTTTAATTTTCATAAATATGTTTTTATATATTATTATTAAATATAAGTTTATTTTAAATTATATAAATAGATTTAAATTAGTTTAAACAAATTATATAACTATGTATACATTTAAATCAACAAACCTTCAACGATGAGTTAGAGTAGCTCAGCTGGTTAAGCTTATGGTTTTTCAGGTGTTAACCAACTATTATTGAAATTAGTGGGACTAAAAGAAAAAAAATTAAAAAATAACAATAAAGTGTAAAATTGTATTTTTACACATTCTGTTATAGTTTAGTGTTAGTTTTTTTTGTCAAATGGACTAAAATGATGTATTTTGAAAAAACACGGGACTAAAGTGATTAATATGGCAAATACATTTAAAAATGTGACAATTCATAAAAAAGTAGGGACTTTAGTGATAATACCCCTTGTTTATATTAATATATTCATATTTGGTTTTCCTTATAAATTTTTAATTTACTTTGACACTAAGGTTGCGTTTGATTTTTTGTCTGAAAACTGATCAGTGCTGAATTTATTGAATATAAGTGATAAGTTATTTATTTTTTAAGTTACAAATATCTTAAATTAAACATTTTTACATCTATACCTTTTCAACTATTATTTGTTGAGTAATGCTACTTTGCTCAAATTTGGTGTCTAAATCTGGTACCCAAATAATATGACAACATTATAATCTATTCATTTAAATCATGCAAATCTGGCAACACTAATACAATTTAAATGAATGGATTATAGTGTTGCAATATTATTTGGACACTAAATTCGGCAAAGTATGTAACATTATTGTTATTTGTTATATATTTACATTTTAATATATTAAAAGACAACTATAGCAAGTAATTTAAACTATTATTTGTTATATATTTACATTTTAATATATTGAAAGACAATATACGACAAGTAATTTAGATACTTAAAAAAAAGTAATTTAAATAAAATTATAAAACATTTATAGTTTGAGGCATTCAATTCAATTTTGTTTTGTGGCTCTCTTACATGGTACTTTGATAATTTTAATGATCGATCGGATCGATCCCAAATTGTACAAGCAAAAAAGAAGGGTTTTTTTTTTTTGACATGGTAAAAGAGATGTCAAACTCAAAAATAAAATTAATAAAACTAATCAAATTATTGAAAATGCTGGAAATAAAAAACTGGATTCCAATGGAATTGTTTTAGTCCTGAAGCAATTGGGTTTTATGGCTGCTAATTTTTGAATATATATATATATATATATATATATATAATATGGTTAGGGAGTTAGGGTCATGAGAGAATGAAAACTAGAAATATATTA
This sequence comes from Acer negundo, assembly GCA_035582765.1. Lineage (NCBI taxonomy): Eukaryota > Viridiplantae > Streptophyta > Magnoliopsida > Sapindales > Sapindaceae > Acer > Acer negundo. The sequence continues at coordinate 36,845,029 of CM069241.1, forward strand.
TATTTGTGAGGATAGTTTTGAAAATAAAAAATTGATATAAATTTAAGGTGTTTATAGTTAAGTGAAAAGTAGAAAATTTTTACTTTTATAAAAAAATGATTTTAAGAGTTAAAGTGAATGTATCGTTTAAAAATCAAACAAAACAACTTAATAGAATGCATTAAGTATAATTAAATTTTAAGTGGGAAAATCAAACAGGTCTGCTCTAATGCTAAAATAACCTAAAAAAATTAGTCTAAGGACATTTGTTATGTGCAACGACATATATATATATATATATATATATATTATCACATATTAGTTACTTGTGATTGTATTAAAATAAATTTAAATTTTATTGTGATATCACGTGAACCGTATGTAAGTGTATATGAATCGATGTGATTGTACCAAATAATTATTGGTGCAAACTGCAAAGGTGCTTGGCATGGGACACCATAGTTTAAATCTAACTTACAGCCACCAATATGACTTTGCCACCCTGGATGGTTAAGAAATAGCCGTAGAAAAACATAATATAAAGGTAAAAACCATATAATATTTCTGGAATTTTTTTCTTAATTTCAAGTAGTCAACCTTAACGGTCATATGTATTTTCATCTTTATCCTTGTAAAATCAAATAAACATTTAAACTAAAAAAAGGATTAAAAAAAAAAAAAAAACCCTTACAAAATATATAAATAAAAACATAATATTAAAAATAACAAATATTACCTTTGCAACATTCATGATTCTTTTAGAGCTCTCCACACAGGTAAGGCGAAGCAAGAATTTCAAATTTAATAAGTTTGTGGGATTAACCAATAAAATTTTTATTTTATAAGATACAAATTTAAAATTTAAAAAAAATATATAAGAATTAAAAAGAAATTTTCCTAAAGGTTGGAAGGGTCTACCCATAGCTTCGTCACTGCACACAAGTGCCACCAAACTTATGAAAAAACCACACGTCTGAACTTCAATTCTTCTACTAATTTTTCCACTGAATCATCTGCTAGTTAATGGATCTGGATCCATTAACCTCTTATCATTTCATTTTGTTACCATTTTATCTTTACCTAAATCAATATTCTCTATTAATTTTATCTTTTAATAGAGTAAATATTTAAAACTTAATAGAAATAATTGAGACTATTAATTTGTTATATTAGACACAAGATGATAGATTATGGAGGTGAGAACAAATATAAGAACAAATATAAAATCAATAACGCTAAACATTTCACCTGCAATCCCACCATTTCCATCTTAACACACATGGTAGTTGATGTGTTACTTGGTGAGTGGACACACATAAATTTGTACTATCTCTTTTACGAGATTACTTTTGCTCACCCCCCTTGAAGGAGGGTGGGTATTACCCCCTTCCCCAACACTTGATATATGTTAAGGGAGGGGTACTTTTGTCCAAAAACTGTTATATGTTTAGACAAAAATACCCCCTCCCTAGACATGTCATGTGTTGGGGAGGGGATTGAGCAAAAATGGACTTCTTTTTTACCCATGTATTCACTAACTAATTAATGTATGTCCACTTACCAAGTGACACCTCAGCTGCCACGTGTGTTGGGATGAATATGGTGGGATTATAAGTGGGACAATGCTTGGGTACTGACTCAACCAATTGGGTGTTGGCACGTGGCCCATTTTGAAAGAAAGCAAAGAGGTAAATGTAAAAAGTGAAAGAAAAAAAATCACGTGCCAACACCCCATTGGTGGATCAATATCTTGGGTACTAACTTGTCAGTATCCAAACATTTTCCTTATAGGTGGGATGCATAGCATTACTAATATAAAATATTTAAAAAATCCATAGAACAGCTAAACCATCTGACAAAATAAAATATATAAACGCATATTTGAAGACTACTTTTTCACCTGCAGAGAAACAAAACCCATCCAAAAACACAAAACATAAAGATGAACTAACACAAAAAACACAGACTTTACAACCCACTAGAATCATTCAGAATCAGTCAAGAAACTTTGATTATCGCCTTAGGCCACCAATTGAAGTGTTAAAAGAGGATTTGTTTGCAAGAAAAACATCACAATCTACAATCTCAGGAAACCGCATAACAACCAGAATTTCAAAAATCTAAATCGAACCTTCATTCCATCTTCTCACACTAGAGGAGATTCGATCTCCTCCAGCTGCAAGGAGGTCACTGGACGATGATAAGGTCCGGTGATGAAGCCATAAATACGAAAAAAATATATATATATATTAAAAAAATTGGGTTGGGGGGAGGGGGTGCAAAGTGAAAAACTTCGAAAATATTAATACAATTTCATAATGTTATGAAATTGTTTGCATCAAATTTTAAAAACTTTTTTTTGACTGAATGGGGACCTCTACGGCTCTACTGCTGGATGTTTGAGGAGTCTGGTGGTGGAAGTGGTCCCTTTTATCTTTTTTTATTTTTTATTTTTTATTTTTTAGATATTTTTGGTTTGATAGTTATTTTTTATTTAGATTTTATTTAATTTTCAAGGGCAACTTTGTACTTTCATATGAAATAACCTTTGATTATATGTTAGGGTTGATTAATTGAAATTTGTTTGGATGGTGAAAATGGGATAATTAAAAAAAAAAAAAAAATCAATGAGTGGTTTGATCACTTTTGTAACGTACTTAGAATTATAAAAAAAAAATCCAAGATTATTCGGTAATAGACGGTGAAAAAACCAACGATCAAGTAGGTATGGGAATAATGGTGATTAAAATATTGCAAAGCATATAAAAGCAAATCTTGATTGGAGGAAACAATATCGATTGACCATGACAAGGAAGAGAAGAATTTTAAATCGAGGGCTAGTTTAGTCACTTTTAAAAAGGTCGCAAGCTATTTGAAATTAATGAAATAAAAATAAATAAATAAAGTAATTATCTAGCAATTGCCCATAAAAAAACCACCAATTGAGTAGGTATTGAAAAAATGGTGATTAAAATATTAAAAAGTAAATAAAAGCAAATCTTAATTGGGAGGAAGCAACATCACCAACTTTTTTTTTTTTGTTGCATAACTGTAATGGACCGTAACAAAGAAGAGAAGAATTTTAAATCGGGGGACTAGTTTAGTTTAAATCAGAGGGGCTAGTTTAGTCACTTTAGAGTTTCGAATAAGTCACAAACTACTGAGAATTTAAAAAAAGAAAATAAAAAAAGGTCTGAGGTTTATCCGATAATTACCCATATTGGAAAGCAGATAAAAGCGAATCTTGAGTGGAGAAAGCAATATACAGTGGATCATGACAAAGAAGAAAATAAAAGGGTAAAGACCCTCTTCTCACCTTACCTCATTCTCACATTTTCTTTATATTTTTAAAGTATGTGATTGGTTGTTAATAAAGTGTGAATTACATTTTAATCATTCATTCATTGCAATGCTTACGTGTTATAAGATTTAAGTAAGGTGAGGTGAGGTGAGGTGAAGTGAGGATCCTTGTCCAAAATAAAAACAGAAACAGAAAACTGAATGGACTAAAAGTACTAAAATAGAGTATATCTAAGGTTTAATACTTTAATTATTAGAGTTGTTTTTTTTAGGATAGTATTTAAAAATCATCTAGAAATTATGAGTGTGTTTAACCATCATGAAATTATCTAATTTCTTTAATTTCTGGATTTCAAAACCATCATAATTTAGGCACATCACCTTTTGGCACAGGTGATTGTGTATCTCTTTTCTACATTGGTGGTGAGGGTTCGAGTTTCACCATATGCAATGTGTGAGGAGTTTTCTCTCAGTTCGTAGGAGACTCCCCATTTTTATGAGTAGATATCCAGATTGCAGGTTCCGGTATTCCTATTATAATAGTTTGTAATATTTAAAAAAAAAAAAAAAAAAACCTTCATAATTTAGTGTCATTAATCTTCATTTTTCTAGCGGTGATTAAAGCAACGTGATTACCCAAGTTTTAGCTGGGTCAATAAAAAGCTAATGCCTTCAGCACATCCAATGTTTTGAATCGACAGATACAGTATTAAAATTAGTTTAAAATTTGAAAACGAAGAAAAGTTAAAGTTTTGTTTTATAGTTTTATTGTTAGATAATATCCGATCCAAATCATTTCGAAAACACAAAAATAGTAAATTCAGCTTTTGAAAAACTACATTGGTTCAAATTGATTGTACACATATAGGTTTGTCTATTACACAATAACTTCTTATTAGACAAGGTAATTAATAGAATATTCAATAACCATTTTTCATCTTTCATTTTTAGAATTGTTTAATTTAATTTTTGTTATTAAAATTAATATTTATTTCAAAAAAAATTCTTACTTATTCATGAAACCAATGAATTTTGTATATATATATATTTTTAAGTATTGGTCCCAATGAATTGATGTCAAATGGAGATTAAAATTTAACGAATGACAACATGCACAATTATTTATAATAGGTAATCCACACTTCAATATTCTTCAAATGTGACCTCTTCATATTTCAATGAGACTAAGGTCTACGGGTGCATTTAGTAACGAAATGAGAGGGGATCAAGTTCCATAGAAAAGTGAATTAGTAAATAAAACTTGATTCCTTCATTGGGGGAAGGGAATCAAGTCCTATTTCCAGCATCGACTAAAATCCTGATTTGTATATAACAACCATATAATCTTGATTCCTAACTAATGTTAGTAAACAAAGTAATCACATATCAATATTTCATTTTCCCTCATTATGAGGAATCAAGTTTTATTTCTAGTACCAACTTAATTTCTGATTTGTTCACATAGTACGATTCCTAATTAATGTTGGTAAACATGATAATCACATATCAATAATAAAGTTTTCTTTCGCCGGTTAGGATTCCAATCAGTAAAGTCACTCTACATCTTTAAAAAAAGAAGAACCACCAAGGTGGATTTATTCATATAATAGAATATAATCTTGCACCAAACTTCAGCAGCCACATTTTGGTATAAAATAAAAAACTTTAGTCCGTTCACATACAGACATACTCATTATCAGATATGGCAGGGAAGAGTGAAGACACAAAGAAGAAAGCTGCGTTTCTCAATGAAAGTGATTCTGATTCTGAAAAAGGTTTAGAAGAAGAAGACAGTACTGGACTTTCACTGACGAAACTGAATCTGAGTCCTAAAAAGAAACTTGTTGTTCTTAGTCTTGGAGGCCTGCTTTGTCATCGAGTCTGTCGAAAAGATAGATCAACAGATCATCCAATTTATCGCATCACTGATGCTTCATAGGTGGGTTCCTCATAATTTGGATTTAAATTGACTCTCTGTTCTTCTAATGAATATTGATTTTCATTAACTATATATATGTTTTCAGTTTATAAAAGGCCATACTGCACAGACTTTATCAAGTTCTGCCTTGAAAGATTTGAAGTGGGAATATGGTCATCTGCGAGAGAGTCTGTTTATTATATTCAAGCCACTCAAACTCTGTGTTTATATGGCATTTTAAAATTAATTACTTATATTATTTGTTTGCATGATCTTCTTTAATGAACAGGTGGTACATGAGTAATGCCTTGGATTGTATAATGGTAGGATTGAGAAGCAAAGTGTTGTTTGCTTGGGTACGTAAGTTCAATTATTTTAGAAGTGGTGTATGTCCAACAAAATTGGTCAATTTTGTGACAATTTACTTGGTTGCTTGTAGGACCAAAACCAATGTACTGATTCCGGATTTAAAACACTTGAGAACGAATTCAAACCTATCTTTTTTAAGGAGCTGGAAAAAATATGGGACAATAAATACTACAATCTTCCTTCGCCAGTCGAACAATATTCTTCAAAAAACACTTTGCTGATCGATACAAATCCCTACAAGGCCCTGCTGAATCCTGTAATATATATGTCCACCTGGGGTTATTATTTTGGCTCAATCAACTAAAGTTTTTTCATGAATTTTTTATAGCTTGTTTTCTTTGTTTATTTGACAGCCTAACACAGCCGTATTCCCAACTGATGACTACAAAGCCAACCATGTCAATGATGATGCTTTAGGTAAAACCCTAATTAATGTATTTGTTTTGGAGATTTCAACAGTTGAATAGAAATTACCACCCCCAATGTAGGCATGTAGCTAATTTGTAAGAGCACTCCAGGTTTGAGTCACCGTCACTGCAAGTACGTGGTATATAACAAACTATATAAATTCAATCGATCAGGATATAATAATCCTTTGCCTTTACAGGTCCAAAGGGAGAGCTGAGGCTATACTTGGAGGGTCTGGTGGATGCAGATGATGTTCCTTCGTATGTGAAAAACCATACATTTGGTCAGCCTGCAATAACATCCATGCATCCCGACTGGGATTTTTATTCTAATATTATCCGCAAGGACTAGACTATCTAACATCTTTATTATCTTGTTATGTTTAATTGATCCCCAACAACCTTATATAATTTTTTTTTTGTTATGTTTAATTAGTCTATCTACCGTTTATCGTTTGTTATATATGGAGATGTACGTTTGCATGTGCAAACTAGATTTACTTTACTTTGTTTATCTTAATATATTCATATTTTGGTTTGTCATGATAAATTTTACTTTAATTGCCTGTTACTTGCAATGTAAATGCACTGATTTTTTTTTTTCTTTTTTCCTTTTAATTTCGGGCTAAGAGTACCATCATTTACAAAACAGCAAACAAGTAGATGATTTATTTGCATTTCTTCGTAAAACCCTGTGCGATAAGAGTATAAGACCATATCAAAGGAAAAAATTAATATAGGAGTGCATCTATGCCCAGAATTATTGTTCCTTTCAAAAATTTGGCAATATTTTAGTAAATAGACCAACAAGATTTTTTTGAATCTGTACATCAATTTGTCATCTTTGCTGAAGTTTTTGAGTATAAAAATATTTAATTAGGAGAAATATGTTTATCTCTTTTTATATATATCCTCCTCTAACTTGAGGAGGAATACAAGTTGCATTATTTTCAAAAATTGTATTTCGCATTTCGTCCATTTACTCGAAATAATGGTTCATAATCCAACGATTTCAGAAATATTAGTTGTTGTTGCAACAAAAGTCTGTATGGTGGAATACCATGAGATGAGATTGTTGTGTTAGTATGAGTTTTATAGTTGTTTATTGTGGGTGTCTGAGCCAGCTTACGCACACCTCGACGGAGACCCTGAAGTAAACCTCCGGTGGCCCCAAGAGAAACGTGACCGTTAAGGATCAGACCCAGGACGTTCAAGTTTACGGCTTGTCTCAGTGACCAGCAGCACCACCCCTTGGGGTTAAAATCAAAAAGTGTCAAAAACCCATCCCTATGTGAGAGTTGCTTTAACTATCTCGATAGATCTTGTCAGATTCCTAACAATCTTTTATGAGAGGAAAATTTTTTTTTTACTGAAGTGGTTATTAGGTTGATCTATATGGAAATGATTGTCCGGTAGATGTTTATTTGAATCGGATTGATATACTAATCACCAAACATTTGAATTGATTATATAGGAATTAGTTATTACTTATTAGAGAGAATAAAGTGGATCCACCAAACATTTAATCGAATTGATTATATATAAATCTGGATGGAATTGATGAGTGCAACTTTGCTCACCACCCTTAACTGGAGGTAAACATTACCTCCAGTTATTACCTTCAGTTAAGGGTGGTGAACAAAGTTGCACTCTGGAATTGATTGTACACATACAGGTTCGGCTATTCGTAATAACTTTAAAATAGTTAAAGAAATCGAAAGAAAATTCATTACTACTTCTCATCATTTATTTTTAGAGTGTTTTAATTTTGTTTATTTCATTGAAAACAGTGAATTGAAATGAAAGGGAGCAGATCAAGAGCCTGCAATAAATATTTTTAATCCCCATACACCTCCATATACTTAAATGAGTGGTGCTATTGGCACACCCCCTATCAATCTATATATGCCTCACTTTTTAAAATTTTAACTTAATAAAATAAAATTAAATGTTTTTATTAATTGTTTTGATTTATTTCCAAAACTACCCAATTTACTTATTTTTCAAACTTAATACATCCCATTTTTGATCTCTGTATACATCTTTCTCTCACCTCCATTAAATGATTTATTTTTTCTTATTATTATTTTATTTTATTTTGAGTTTTTTTTTTTCTTTTTATTTCATGGTGGAAGAGAAAAAAAAAATAAAAATAACAGGGTTGCTTCAACACAACGATAACTTAATATTATTCTAAAGAACGATTCTTCCATATGCTTGATATCTTTAAAAAACTATTTCATAATATTTTTGTTTGTGTGTTAGAAGCAAAATTTAGGGTTTAATTTTTTTTTTTTTTGAAAAGGAATGTGGGGTTTTAATATGTTTATTTTGTAGAAGATTTTTTTTTCTTAAATTGTATATCCCTTTAAGTAATTTTAATAAAGGAAAAAAAAAATACTGCATAATTAAACAAGTGGAGCCTAAATAAACAGACAAGGGGTGTGCCAATAGCACCACTCTACTTCAAATGTGACCCTTCGTTTTTCAATAAATTAAACTACATCTTTAAATTAAAAAGAATCACAAAGGTCGATTTATCCTGTAATTGAATCTTGCAAAATTATTAATTAGACCGGAGTTCAAAAGTTGGCAACATTGAGTTATATAAACCAAACTGCAACAGCCTAATTTTGTCATGAACTAAAACTTCTGTTTTTTCACATACTAATTAACAGAGATGGCAGGGAATAGTGAAGACACAAAGAAGAAAGCTGAGTTGTTGAATGACAGCGATTCCGATTCTGAAAATGAAAAACAAAAGGAAGTAGTAGAAGATGACACTGGATTGCTTTCACTGATGAATCTCAATTTGGGTCCTAAAAAGAAATTGCTTGTTCTAAGTCTCGGAGGCCTGCTTTGTCATAGGGTCTTTCATAAAGAAAGAACAACTGTTCCAATTCGTCGCAAACCTGGTGCTCTCATTGGAAATTATAAAAGTGAGTACATATGTATATATATAATATATATTGTACTCCTACTAAGGTTACTTGTAATTTAATAATAATTAATTCTTACAAAGGATCTCACTGCACTGAGTTCATGAAGTTCTGCCTCGAGAGATTTGAAGTTGAAATATGGTCATCTGCCAGGGAGTCAGTTTGATTAAACCTCTCAACTAGCTTTTTCTTTTCTTTTCTTTAATGGTTTATATTTCTTCAAATTAATGTATTATTTGGATACATCTTGACAGGTGGAACATGAGCAATTCCTTGGATTGTATAATGGTTGGATTGAAAAGCAAAGTGTTGTTTGCTTGGGTAAGTTATTTCAGTAATTTTAAGAGTGTTGGCCACATAGTTTCCTCAATTGCTTTACAAGTTTCGTGTCTTCATTTAGGATCAAGAACAGTGTACTGATTCTGGTTTTAAAACCCTGGAGCCATTATTTTTGAAGGAGCTGGAAAAAATTTGGGACAAGAAGTACTATAATCTTCCTTCGAGAGTTGGTGAATTTTCTGCGACCAACACTTTGTTGATCGATACTAATCCCTCAAGGCCCTGCTAAATCCTGTAATATGCTGTTTGCTTGATTTATTAATTTTTCTCAATTAACCGAAGTTTCATCAGTAATTAGGTTTTAAAATTTTTACCTCATTTGTTTTCACAGCCCTACACATCTGTTTTCCCAACTGATTACAAAGCCTACAATGTCAATGATGATGCTTTAGGTAAAACCTATTGTCTTGTTATATATATATATATATATAAATTTTAACGAGTAATGCTCGGCAGCTTAAAATATTAGTCCATAATCATGTTCAAATGTTTGGTATGTGAGGACAAGATTCTGTAAATAGTAAGATTATGGTATAATGAACTTAGAAAACTCACATGCCACATCATTTATACATTATTTTGGATAAATATTTTGGACAGTCTACATTATTCAATTTTAATAGTTTAGTAAAAATTTAATCGAAATATAATCTCTTGTTTTAACAGGTCCAAAGGGTGAGCTTCGGCTATAGTTGGACGGTCTTGTGGATGCAGATGATGTGCCTTCATATGTTAAAGACAATTCATTTGGACAGCCTGCAATAACATCTATCCATCCTGACTGGGAATTTTATTCCAAGGTTATCCGTAGTCATCGCGAGGATTAGTTTATGTTTATAATTGAATAGATGGTTGAAGTGATTGAAAGAACTATCAAAGATTGTCTTTGTCTATCGCAAGGATTAGTCAACGTTATGCTTTATTTGGTTACTTAATTAGTCTATCTGCAGTTTATCCTTGGTTATGGAGTCCAGATGTACGTTTATATGAACAAACTATATATATATATATATATATATATATATATATATATATTTGGAAGAGCGAACAAACTATCTTCACTTTCCTTGGTTTATCTATCTAAATATATTCATATGATGGTTTTTCTTGATATATAAATTTTAATTTATTTTGCTTCTTACTACATGTGAATGCATTGTTACTTTTTCTTTCCGGGTTAAGCCTTAAGTCTATGTTTGGGATTATTGTAACTTAAAATATTAATAATTTATAAATTTAGTTAAGAAATAATTGATCAAGAGTTTAGTAAATTTATTTAAAGTTGCTTTGCTTTAGAAAAGAGATAAAAGAAGGGTTTTATTAAAAACTAATCCCTTTGGGAGACTCATGTCGACAACTAATATCTTTTTGAAAAACTTCTAAAACTTAACTCCTTTATGACAATATTACCCTATTAAATGCATAAAATTACATTCTTATCACTGCACTCTAAATCCCTTCCCTCTCTCTTTCAAATCAACCACACCTCTGAAATCGTAAAACAATGCCAAACCTCTCAAACAGACCAAGCCTGTTGAAATTGGCAAATCCCTAATCTCTCTAAAATCGACCCAACCTGTAAAATCGACCAAGCCTTCTTCGATGGTGCGAAGGAAACTTGAAGACATCGACGGCGCGATGGAAACTTGAAAACGACGACGACGCAATTGAACCTTCAAGACGACGACGGCGCGACGGCACCTTCTAGACGACGACGCTTAGTGACCTTGAAGACGTGCCACCTTCGTTTGGCTTCTTGGAAAGTTCAAAAATCCGAAGGTGAATGGTTTTTCAAATATTGATTTTCTCTTTAGTTGTGTTGAATTAGAACAAATCTCTAATTTTCTCTAATTACCACCCTAATTTTATTTTTGAGTTTCAAAAATCTCTAAATTGACAAAGTTTTCCTTGTTGTGTCTCTTTTGTGTGGGTTCTGTTTTTGTTTGTTGTTGTTGCGTTTTTGGTCTTGTTTGGCTTTGTTGGGTTTCCCTTGTTGCAAGGGCCTTGTGCTTGTTTTTCTTTTGCCTGTTTCTTGCTTTCAGCTGTTCTTGCATGTGTGGCCTGCCTTAATTTAATTTGCAGTTAAAAAAAAAAATCCCTAAATTGAATTAAGCTCAACATGCATGTTCAATGTGTTGAATTTCCAGCCTGTATTCTACTGTCAAGTTGGTATATGTATCTTTTGGTTTAATTTTGGCATAGTAATGTTTGATTTGCTATATTGCTTGGTTTGGAGTTCATGTAAATGAAATGAAATTACAACAAGTAAACTGGTCGATGTTTTTGCCATTTCATTGTTATGGTTGAGTTCCTATATTGTTGGGTTTAGTGATGTTTTAATGTTTGGATTGGATCTTGTAGTGGTTGTGTACTCTTAGGTTTGATATTCTCAACTGTATTTTGGTTTTCTAACTACGTTTCGAAATCGCAACAGTAGTTGGGAATTCCTAACAGCTGTTACGAATTCCCAATAGCATTTGAGAATTCCCATCAACATGTTTTAACCGTATAAGCAATTTAATGTGATATTTGTTACTGTAGTTCAGAATTCCCATTAACGTTTAGAATTCTGAACTACAGTAATAAATATCACCTTAAATTGCTTATACGGTTAAAACATGTGTACTGATATAAATTTTTTATGGTTTTATGTTAAATTTCAGGATAATTAAATGGGAGAAAAGATGAATTTGTTACTAAAGGTTGCAGAACATTTCCCGGCGAAGATAAACAACACTTCGTCAACGGCTGCTATAAAGCTGATTAAGGAAAAGTTGACAGAGGCGTAACTATCCCTCTTCCGCACAACATGATGTAGGACAAAGAATGAGGAACCATAGCCCATGCCGCTACCGGTGTCTTACGGCCCAACCGTGTCTAATTTCAGAGTCAGACGGTTTTGAGTGTTTTCTTATTTTATTAATTTGGGTATTTGTTTCTTGTTTAGCAAGTTTATTTATTTCAGTTTGATTATGAATTAAATTTAAGTTTTGGAAATAAATCAAATTTAGGTTTAGGTAAGATTTGATCTTTGTTTTTCCTATCAAGTTAGAAATCATGAATCTTAGAAGATTATGATAAGTTTTTATCTTTTTCTGTTTTAGTCTTTTTAGGAATGTTGTATTCGAGTCGTATTAGAATTAGTTTATTATAAATAGTCTTATTATTTCTTATTATTGTAACTTTTTTTTGATAATCAATAAAATCGTTCTTTTGGAACATTTATTTGTCGTGGATTTGACATGCTCTTTGAGGATTCGAGAGCACCATTTTCTAACATAGATTAGGGAATAATGGCCCCTGCATGGTGATCCATGTTTGGGTAACTACCGGTCGCTGCGTCAAGGTTCGTCTGAGTGTGCCTCAGGGTTCGACAAAGTGGCCATTCTTATTTCCGCCATACCCTGCTGCGTCACAACATGCTTTGGGAAACTTCTAGAGATGAATGACCTTTTGTTTTCCGGGCAACTGGTACATCATCTCCTACTTAGACAAATACGGTCTTTTAATAAATCTGAGATATGGTCTGCAGTAGGTGGCAAGACATTTCGGTTTTCTATTCAAAAATTTATCGTCATCACGGGTTTAGAGTCTGGCCTTGACCCGCCGATGCTAAGTAAGGAAAATGGGGATGGTAGTGAGAGTTTTCGGTCGTCCATGTTGAATGGAAAAGTGCGATTCAATAACAAAATTTTGGAGACAATGCTTAAAGCTGCTTCTTTAGATAATGATAAAGACATGGTGAAGCTAGCTTTACTTTATTTTTTGGAGACGGTTTTGTTTGGCAAGGATCAAAAGTCCATAACGGAGCCCAGCATGTTGAACTGTTGAAAAATTTAGAAACATTTAACAAGTACCTATGGGGTCGAAAGTGTTATGAGACAACCTTGAACAGTCTTCAGAGGGATTTGAGAAAAATGTCTCAAAATTATCATATAACCTCGAGAAATATGGTATCAAGCAAAAAAAAAAAAAAAAAGAAGCGTCAAGTCAACAAGGAAGAGAATGGTATCAGACGATATGCATTGCATGGGTTTCATTACGCATTTCAGGTTAGTGCATCTAAAGTGTAAACTACGCAATGTTTTTATTTTTAATTGTTACTTTCAGTGATAGTTTTTGTAACAATTTGATTTGGGCGTGTGAGGCAATTCCTGCCATTAGAGTTGCGATTGCTAATAAATCTGATTCTTTACTTTCATGGATTGTTAATTGGATTACCCTCAGAACGCCTGATGCAACATATGTTATGAAGTTGTTGGACAAAGAATGTAAGTTTAAACAATGTAATTGTAAAACTAATTTCAAAAATTGAAGTTCATGCGCACTAACCCGTACTACTATTTATCTATGGTAGACTCAGGTTTTGTAGAAGCTGTAACCCACTCCTCGAGAGAGTGGAGAGGAGTATGTCAAATTTCTATTTAGCCTTGAATACGAGTTAGAACCACCCGAGTTCGACGGTGAAAATGAAGAGGATATGTTAGCCTCTAATGGGTCTGAAAACAATGTATGTGAAGGGGCCGAAGAAAACCGTTTAGCAAATGCATCTGCATGATACTAGCATAAATCAAAACATGTTTGTCTGGTGAGCTAACACTTATTACCCATTGTCTGTTTTTTAACTTATTGCATATATATAATCTAATATTCAAATGAATCATAGGATTGTAAAGTCAAAAATGAGGAGAACGCGAGAAAATTAGATACACTTGGAAAGCGCATAGATGAAATGGACAAAAAGCTGGATTTCATAATCACTTTATTAGGAGGCGAAGGACAGACTTCCACAAAAGATCAAGATAATTCTAAGGAAAAAATGGAAGATGGTGTAAAAATGGATGAAAAAGTTGTCTTGGATATAGCGGAAGAAAAATTGCATGTGGTTGTTAGTAAAGGTGAATAGAAAGATGTTCAGGAACACTTTGAAGCACAAGTAAATATGGATGTTTGGAAGGGTGAAGAGAAAAGTGTCCAGGAATACTTTGAAGCACAAGTGCATGTGAACGATAGAAGTGATGATAAATGAAACAAACCTGCTGAGAAGGTGATAAAAAATTGCTCCTAAGCTTCTATTGTTGTTCTATTATTGTTTGTCAACTAATTTGTGACTATTTCATAAGCTGATATATAGTTGTTTCATTGATTTGTTTACTAATTTGATATGTAGTCAAATACTGTACTACCTACCAAATATGTAGTTGTTTCATTGATGTGTTTGTCAATTAATTTATCACTATTTTTGTTCTTCTTAAATTGTTGTATGTAGTACAGTATTTAGAACAATAAATTACTTCGTTGCATTTATATATTGTGTGCTAGATGTGTCCACTAATTTAAGCTGCTGACATTGAATTTTCAATTTTATTCAGTATGCTAGGTAATAGTCCACGATATGATATAGATATTCACACAAGTGTATTCACGGACTTATGGTGTACAATCTTGTTTCATTGAATAAGACTGTCCTAAATATTACTTAATTGCATATTGTTATTCTGATTCATATTCCATCATCTTCATCTACATGCCATGCCACTCAAGGTTCCATCATGTTCAATATTAACTTAATTGCATAATGCTAAATATTAACAGTGTTCATGTGTTTTTATTTGTTCATTCACAGGTTGAGGACAAATGCAATACAACCCTTGAGATCACCAGCCCCATGGTAGATATGCAAAAGAAAGTGTTAGGCGAAGAGGTTTCTACTTCAGTTAACTCAGAGAGGAGTATCATTGTTTATGAAAAACATCCACCAATTATTCCCAAGAGACGCTCCAAAAAGGCTATTGTGTTGAAGTCTCCCTATATAGACACTGAGGTATTTAAGCCAAAAAAATTACTCAAATTCAAACTATTTCCTAAGTTGCCGTAGTCTGAGTTGAACAAATTTATGTCATCGCTACAAGAAGACGATTCTGAAGGTGACAGGTATATTATATTCTTAATTTTGTTCTAACAACCCAATACATAGCTAGCGATTGCCACTTTGTGCGCTTAACAATGATTTATTTGATATTTTAGCAAGAATGTTGTACATCTACCACTGTTTCGGGCTACTCAGACTTGGTTCAAAACTCTTTATATGCCTAACAAATGGTTGAATGACGAGATATGTATTACATTAAAACATAACATATGGATTTTACCATTTTTTGTTAGACCCTTTGTTAGAACCTTCACTTTCTGTATTACCATATAGATTTTGTGTTGTACTAGATTCGTAAAGTCAAATTTGACTCTTCCACCACTAAAATAGAGATTTGCACAATGACGGATGTACTTTTCCAGGTAAAATGAGTTGTATATCTTCTTATATGTATGATGTCCTATATTGAAATAATAAATGTACTGTGTTAATTTTAATGTTTGTAAAAAAAAAAAAAAACAACAATACTTGAACGCAAGGTCTGGACGGTATAATAATAAAGAAGATTTGTGGTTCGAAAAAGACAGATTGTTTGATTACGCTAATGGCACATCACCATTGCTTAGCAAATCCATGGAGAGGAGTTGACAAAGTACATTTTTTGTGGTTTGAATGCTTTTAATAAACATATTTTTGATTGCTAAAGCACTGTCTAATTTAGCTAAATGTTTCAATGTTATAGGTGTATATCCCTTTGAATTATGAGAGCGACCATTGGATCTTAGCTGAAATCGACTTCATTGCATGGAAGATAATTGTGTACGACTTTGAAATAAATTTCATAGGATCATGGAAGAAATTCATAAAGTTTATGCAACTGTTATCTACTCTGCTCCCTTTATTGCTTTACAAGATTGAAGTTTTCTCCAAAAGGCCCGAAATTCACCACAGGGAAGATATGACGCATTGGTTAGTTGAGCGTTGTGTGAATGTTACAATAAACAGGGTACTTTGATGTTTAAACATGTAACCAACGTCTTATGCCATCCAGCCAACATCATGTGCCATCCAGCCACCTACAAATAAACATGTAAAATTAATAGGAAAAAATTTGATAGAACATAAAAATACATAGTCAACATAGTTAATCATTTCACAAAATTAAATTGCAACTATCAACTTTCAACAACTACAATATAAAACATGTTTATTATACCTTAAGGGTTTCCATTTCGAGATGGTTTACGTTTTTTTACTAGACATCCTTAAGGTTTGCGGTATTTCGGTATTTCGGTGGTAGAACAACATGACTTTATATATCATCAGGAATATCCCACTTTTCTATAGGCCCAACGAGGTAAATGGAATTACCATAAACTGTAGCAAATATTTCCTTATAGTAATAATGGGAGCAATAGTCATAACAAGAGAAACGACGAAGGTTACATGCAAAAAGTGCATGTCTACAAGGGAATTAGTACACCTGAAATTTTCGACAAGTACAACTCTTCTTAATTAAGTTAACAAATTCATTTAATTATTTGTCACATACCTTAAAGGCTTCTGATAATAGCGAACATCATGATGCTAAGGTTGATACAGCTAGGACTGCTGCTGAGCATGACGTGGCCAAAAACAGTGAAGATTTGCTTCAGGAAATTGATAGTGTTCGGTGCCCTAGATGTAGCTCCGCTAATACGAAGTTTGCATATTTCAACAACTATAGTCCACGTCAACAATGACACTTCTATAGGATGTGTCGGGAGTATTGGACGATAGGGGGAAAGATTAGAACAAGGAGCAGTTGTAAAATGTAAATACCTAGCTAATTGAAAAAAAAAAAAAAAAAAAAAAAAACCTTATGTTGATGTTGATTACTGTATAGTATCGCAATATTTTCATTTTATATTTGTATACATGTAGAAAGGCAAAAATGTGCAAATGTTTCAAATAGAACATTAAGAAGCAAAAAATTTTAAAAAACACATATTTATATATGGGGAAAAATGATATAGATCTAATAAAAAATATCCGTCAATGACATGGTGTTCGTATATATTGATAGGATGCACATGGTAATAACGTGATTTATTACTCCTACAATGTAGCTTTTTTTCAGCCCACTTTATCATTAGAGTACTTATTTTTGCAGCAGCTTCATGTCTTTCCCAAAACCACTTTTGTAGTAAACCACGTATATGTTCAACTAATTTTATGACCGACATCTCTCATGTATCTTTCAAAATGCCATTCAAACACCCTGCAATGTTTGTTTTTATTATACAATACCTTCTTCTGTCAAAGTGACTTCAAGCCCACTTTGTAGGATCGGGCTCATTCAAATATTGTGCAACACTCGCATCTGTACCCCTTATTTGAACCATAATTTGATTAAACTCAACCACCTGATAAGCTTTTGAACACTTGTAAAATATATCATTGACTTCAAAACCTTTAAATTTTGCCTTCATGTTTTGACCAAGGTGATATATACACATACAATACAATGAATTAGGGAATACACCTACAGCTGCCTTTGGAATGTTTGGGTTTCAGTCAGAGATAAATACAAGATCATTCATTTCACCAATCAGCCCATGTAATTTTGTAAAAACCCAATGTCATGATTGGTCGTTCTCTGAATCACCAATACCAAAGGCCAATGGATAGACTTGGTTATTTCCATCCAAACTTGTTGTAGTAAACATGGTACTCTGATGCTTACATTTCAAGAAAGTTCCATCAACAACTACCACTGGATCAAAATAACTTTTAAACCCTTCAATGAAAGGTTCTAATGCAATAAATACTTGAAGCGATTTACATCGTCAATGTCAATGAATGTGACTGTTCCTAGATATTTCATTTCAAACGTATAACAATATGAAGAAAGAATGGTAAATGAGTCCTCTGGTGAACCCCTAGCTAAACCCAAAACGACCTCTCTAGCCCTCCATGCTTTATTATAACCTATAGTCATTCCACACTGCTTTTTCATATCATCAACTATTTCGTTCGGTCTATAAGACTATGAAGTTCCCTTAAACTTTGATTTTAAGCAATGTCCAATCAATTTGCTACTTGTTTGTCGATGATCAAAGTGGAGGGTGTCAAGAAAGCATGTGTGATTAGACAAGTATTTTCGTACACAAAATGATTCATAATCCTTAAGCTTTGTTACATAGACACGTCATTTGCAATCTTCGACATTGCATGACAAAACCAACAAAGTTTTGATGGATTTCTTCACTTTGAACTGAAAATGATTAGTAATTTTAGTAATTGACAACAAACTAATTTTCATATGTAACTATTCCTTACTAGGAAATAAATCACCAACCCTAACTTTTTTAACATTTTTGACTACACTCTTCAAGGATATGTAACTTTCATGTATTGTGGATGATTTTATCTCAATTCTCTGATCTTGCAACTCTTAATCTTCTTGAGGGTACCTCTGAGGTTGATGGCCGACTATCTCTACCTTCATATTGTCCAGCCTAATAGAAAGTACATCAACATTTTGAAAGTCATTTGGACTCGATAGACTTTCATGTATATTATCAAGACCAACTCCAGTGCCATTATCCGATTTAAAAACATTGACAATGTCTTCATTGACAAGTTCATTGTCGGGACCTTGTGTGTTTGGAATTATTCTTCTTTTCCGTTCTATAGTGACACATAAAGAGGTTCTTGTATTCATATCAGAATTTTCACACAAGAATACTTGCACACCATCATCATTCACAACTTCAAATGGTGCTAAAACCGCAAATGAATTAAAGATGAACTTCATTTTGATGGAGCGCTCATTTGGATTGGCTTCAACAAGACGAGATACGATGTCATGTAATGACTCATACGAAGTTTCTCTTAAAACTGAAATTACTTTAGACATTCCAGATTGATATTTGAACTTCCCACCACTGTTACTCTATTTACCGCCATATAAAACAACAAACTAGTCTTTATCTATGCGACCCACCTTTCAAATGCATAATAAATTTATAATTAAATTCCTAAACAAATATTCTAAATTCATGGTACATTGAATTTACAAAATATTCTGAATCCAAACACTGTTTGGAAATCTGAATGCCGTTGGAAATTTTCAACACCGTTAGAAATTCCTAATGGTGTTTGGAATTCCCAACTCCTATGAAAATTCCTAACACTGTTTGGAATTCCAAACCATAGTTAGGTCCAACCGCCGATAGGAATTCCTAACTGAGTTGGGAATTACAAAAACCGTTAGGAATTTCTAACGACGTTGAGAATTCGTAACGACGGTTGGAAATTTCAAACAGTATTATGAAAATTCATAACAGCTTTGAGAATTTATAACCTCGTTGGGAGTTTCAAACAATGTTATGGGAAGTCTTAACGGCGTTGGGAATTCCTAATAGTGTTGGGAATTCCCAACGCCTTTAGGAGTTCTCATAACATAGTTGCGAAATCGAAACACTGTTAGGAAAACAGGACATTTTTAAAAAAAAAATACTATCAATTGTCTAGATTCAATACCAATGGAAAATCGACCACAATAACATCAAATTGAAACAAGACCCATACTCTATTACATTTATGTAAACTATTTTAACAACCCTAAAACACAAATCTAAGTAAATAAGACATTCCAACAAGAAATAAACCTTAAATATATGTATAAGCTTTAAATTTGTCACAACAACATCAAATTCAAACAAGATCCATGCTTTATTATGTAAATGTAAACTATTTTCACAAAAATAATACACACATTCAACTAAATCAAAGATTGAAGATAAGTATAAAGTATAAAAGTTCAACAACAAAAAAAAAAAACTCACCTCAAAGCTTTAATAGAATGAACCTTTGTGATTGATGAATAATAGAAGCTTTCAACACAATCTAACTGAATTTCGAGTTAGATTTGCTTAATTTTGACAAATGAAGGAAGAGAGAACAAAAGAAAAACATGTGTACATGAGAAAGGGAGTAAGAGTCGAATGTGTTGTGGTGGGGAGAGAAAAAAGTGAGGAAACGAAAAGAATGGGAATAATAAGAGGTATATAATGAGTAGAGAGAAAAAAGTGAGTAAGTAAGAGTAAAATAGTACTTACGCATGAAAAATGAGTTAGTTTTATAAGTTTTTCAAAATAGGCTAGTTGTCAACTTGAACCTCCCAAAAGAGTCAGTTTTCAATAAAACCCATAAAAGAAAGGAGCTGATCTGACGGGCCACACAACTCGGCTAGAGTATTTCTACAAATCATTATGTTGACCGAGGCCACTTGTGACGTGCTCAGACTTGTTACAAGTTAATTATGTATTAATAGATTCAATTAAGGGTTTTTTTATTATTATCTGAAAACTGAATAGTTGTAAATTTTATTAAAGGTTAAATAGGGACCGAAACCTGAAACGAAACATTTGTTTTTTTTCTTTTTCATCTTTCAATATACTCTTAACTTGTTTGTTTTTTAAATATAAAATTATTTTTAAAAGATTAATTTGACATTTATACCTATGTTAAAACAATTATATACAACATGTAAAATAAAATAAAATAAACAGTCCAATAAAAACAATTATACGTAACCATGAACCTGAACCATGTATGAGCATTCTCTTGTGGGATTGCAAACAAATATCATTTTACTATAAATAAATAAAAAACAAGTGGTAGCAATGTTACACGGATAAAAATTGTCTATGAAAGCATTGAACTCTTGTCCAGCCAGCCAACCTTTTCTTGACAATCACTCACAACTGTTTCCAGTGTTTCTCAAATCCACACAACACTATCACACAATCTGATTGTTGCACACAAGCATTGCACAAATACAAACACACCACAAGCCTGTTTGCAGCAAGCACACAGCAAGTAAGACCACATAGAATTACGGGAATCAATCACAATCCAACTATTCTCATTAATAATCAGGAATACATATACAAGGCTTGCAGAATTATCACACTATGATATCTCCGCCAAAATACACAACAATCCGTGTATTTATATCACACTCTGATAGCTTGCTACTGTCTGACATGTATTTGGCATGTGACAAAATCAAAAATCCGATAAGGGTGGCAGTTACCAGCAGTTATCTTCTATATGTTGATTGTTGTTGTATTTTATATATATACATGGATTGTTGTGTGCCTGTTTGCAACACAAACTATTCTTACAACACAGTCATGCACAGATTCGTAGAAGTGAGAACACACAGAATTACGGAACCAATCCCAACCCAACTATTCTAATTAATAATCAGGAATACATATACAATGCTTGCAGGATTATCAAGCTACGATATCTCTGCCAAAATACACAACAATCTGTGTATTTATATTACACTCTGATAGCTTGCGGGGAAACATGGGCGAAGCAGTTACTATCTGACATATATTTGACATGTGACAAAATAAAAAATCTGATAAAGGTGGCAGTTACCAGTAGTTACTATACCTCCTGTCTGCTGATTGTATTGTTGTTGTATTTTATATATATATAAATGGGTTGGGATTAGTTACCAAATTAATGACTATTAAATTACCAATTAGTTATTAAATTACCAAATTCATTTATTTAATGACTATTAAATACCACATTAATTCATAAAATGTTGGCTGGCTGGCTGGCTGGATAGGAGAAAAATTCATAGACAAATTTTATCCATGTAACATTGGACTATTGGAGAGGAAATAATGGTGGTTAAAATATTGGAAAGCATATAAAAGCAAATCTTGATCGGAGGAAACAATATCGGTGGACTGTGTCAACGAAGAAAGGAATTTTAAATTGGGGACTAGTTTAGTTACTTTTATAAAAGTCACAAGCTAATTGAGATTAAAAAAAAAAAAAAAGTCCAAAATGTTTAGTAATTACCCATTAATAAAAAAACGATCGACTAGGATTTAAAAAAATGGTGATTAAAATATTAAAAAGTAAATAGTGTTATAAAATGAATAAAAATAAACAATAATATAAGTTATAAACTTAAAGTATATAAGAAGAGAGAAAGAATAGATAGAAGAGAGAAGTCTTTTATTCATCAATTGTTCTCATCAAAGGTGTATCCAATACAATGGTGAGAGACCCTTTATATAGTCTCACAATCCCACATTACATTAAGTATAAATAAATTACATTATAATTAATAATAAAATTGATCATTATGATAGAGCTAGTGAGAATACAAAAGGATGGAAGTTTCTTCCTTAGATTGATGGATATTTATTCATATATAATTGCATAATATTTATAACACTCCCCCTTGAATTAATGTCCATCAATCATGCATTGAATATATCTCGTTAAAACCTTTGCTAGTAAAAACCCAATGGGAAAAAAACTAGCAGAGGAAAAAGAGTACATTATTCATCTACATCTCTAATTAACTTTTAATAGTTATGGGGGTACAAAACTGCCTCATTAAAACCTTACTAGAAAAACCCTATGGGAGAAAAACCAAGTGAAGGAAAAAGAGTACAGTATGTAATATTATCAGTAACTCCCTCTGATAAAGTGATAAATACACTCCCCCTCATACTGACGTGGATGTTTTAATATTTTGTAAAGATATTGCATCTCAATACCATGTACCAAGATTTTGCTTGTTGAAATTGGTAGTGTATTTATAAATAAATCTGCAG
The DNA here is from genome assembly GCA_035582765.1 of Acer negundo. Taxonomy (NCBI): domain Eukaryota; kingdom Viridiplantae; phylum Streptophyta; class Magnoliopsida; order Sapindales; family Sapindaceae; genus Acer; species Acer negundo. The sequence goes on from CM069241.1 coordinate 36,867,795, forward strand.
GATTGAAACTTGAGCATATTTTTTATCACCACCTTTTTGGAGATCATATGTAAAGAACTTTAATAAAATCGCTTTTTGAATTGGTTCAACTTGTTATATACGACATCATGTATGTTGTTTTATTATAAAAACACAAGTTGAACTTATATTTGGTACTTCGAGATCCAAAGTTCTTCAATAACAAGAAGAGATCATACACCACTTTAAGTTAGGAAATAACATCGAGGAACCCATTCGATATGTTTTATCCATGAAAAACTACTCCAGGACCTTTATATATATATATATATATATATATATATGTTGATTCATGTATTATTATGCTAATTGAAAAACACTCGATTCGGCCATTAACCGAAATTATTTTCTAAGATTTTTCAACTTAGAAATTATTCCTTATAAAAGTATAATTTGTAAACTCATCAGGAGTATTAATAAGTCTCAAAAGATCAATATATACTTATTAGGAATCAAATTTGTTGATTCTTTCAACATAATATTCATAAAGGCGTATGCACTACATGCATTTTGTTTTATTAAATTCAATATATACAAAATGTAGTATTGAACTACTTGCTTCAGACATTTAAATCCTTCTAGGATTTTTATTTATTGTCAAACTAGGTTTCTGCAGTAAACCTTTTATTTTAATTCGTACGAAAAATAATTATATTTTACAAGTTTGATCTCATCAAACATTTGGACTACAGGTCCAAAATTTTCAAATTCAAAATAAGTATAAAACTCTGCCTTTTATTTTTTATCACTATGTCGACATATAAATAATTAATAGTTTAAGATCATCATCATATTTTTCATAATATACAAAGCAATATATGATCTCAATTTCTATATTATCAATATAATTGATTTACATTTTGTAATCTATTTGCCTCTTCAGGGGTTATTGAAATCTCTTTAATGTTTAGTACACATGCCTTTTTATACAAATATTCCTTTTGGAGAAATATAATTTCTTTATTTTTCTTACATGTGTCTCTATTGGAACAATTGAGATCTATCTATTTTTTACTTCAATAGTCTTATTGGGAGGATTAACATTTCTAAATGTATCTTCAGGATCTTGTTTTTCACTTATGAGACTAACTCTTCGGGAGTCTTTGATGATGATGATTCATTTTTCACTCAAGTATTATTATGATATTTCAAATTCCACTTCTAGAGAACCTTATCATTTTAACGAAATTGTCTTTCATTAGCAGATGATTTTTGCTGCCATTTCATAAATTATTTTACAGGAACAACCACTCGGCTTTGTATATTGGCAGAATATAATTTTATTATTTTCTTCGAATCACCTGAAAAATTATTTGCATACTATGCAAATCACAAGATGATGTAAGTCATGTAATTTCACATCGTTTATCAATTTATCATAATTCTCCCCCTAACGACAAGCAAAATTAAATTTTTATTCTTTGAGAAAATCTTTTGCATCATCGTAATTTTCTACATAACCTCATTTATTCTATCATATTTTCTTGTAAGTACTTACTTATATCATCGTATGTTCTTCAGGAACATTCAGTACCAAAAATAATTTTTATTTATGAAATCGATATCCATAAAAAAAAATTTCAATATCACGATTCATCGTTTTTTTTTTAATTGAACTTCTAGTTCATAACATTTATCGTATTAAGTATATGATCTTATGACAGAATAAATAATAAAAGAACACATGCTTCTGGCATGAGACAAAAATAATAAAATAATTTTAATGGACTCAAAATAATTTCTTTTGTTATAGATCTACCGGATCTAACAAATACAAAATTTTATTTTTATATAATTTTATTAGCTCTTCAAGAGTGTCCATTATACTTAGTAAAGATTAACAAAATATTAAGATGTACCGCATGTACATAATCTTTATCCTTATATTTAAAATATATAGCAATAAAAAAGTTTTTATAATTCTTGAAAGGTACGTGTATTCAAAATCTTTACAAATTTTCTTGCTAAGTTTTGGTGTTATTCCACTTCTGGTGGAATGAATTGAATTTCTCATAGTGATCACCTTAACTTCAATAATTATTTCAACTATCTACATTCGCATCACAACCATGATATTTTAAAAGAAACATCATTCACTTCAGGGAATGATATTAATCCAATTGGGTGATGTTTTATGGTTGAAATAAGACATGATATCAATTCAAATATTCTCAAATTTATAATCTCAATATTGCTCATTCAAGAGCAAATTAGAGGTATGTAATTATCATGATATATATTGTTACTTCAGGAACAAATATTTGAATCACGAAGTGTAAGGTATTTTAATCATGTCTTTTCATTCGGTAGTCAAATCATTCATCTTATCGAATCAAAATGACTATTAAATCTTTCCTTGAAATATTTATATTTCAATTCATCATTAAAAAGAATGATTACTAAATAACAAATTAATGTAATTTGACATGACCAGTTAAACAATAAAATATGTTTAATCTTTATAAAAATACTGGATATATATCATAACAGTTATGAATAAGTAATATTTTATTCAACAAATAAATCAAATAAGTAATATTGCTCGTATGTATAATGTAAATAAATTAAAATGTACATATGATAATAGGAATTTTAAAAGATCGTATTTGACTATTACCTTTCATACCTTACTACGTGAAGGAATTACAAAATAAATAATACTCATTTTATTATAAGATATATCAGTTATAAAAAAAAAAAAGCAATTAAAGTCAAATATAATTCACAGATAAATCATATCAATTATTAGATACTACAACAAAGCTTATAAATTAACAAAACATGATATTGTTTTCATGAATGTTGCAATTACAAGTTTAATGTAATATTTTAATATAATTCAAAACAATACAAAAACTTAATTTTAGACAACTTAAGCACCAAAAATATAATATTATATTAATAAGACCATGTGAAAACAAATCTACTACATAATAAAACCACTAATTTTAAAAATCACTCAAGCGACTATAAAACTATATATCTCAAAATGAATAAATTCAAATGTCAATGAATAAATAACATAAGCAATTTGTGATTAATAGATGTGCGAAATATGAAAATTATAATATATGAAAATATAAGATTTCACATCTACGTACCTTTGTCAGGAGCAGAATAAGCGAAAATAATGAATATTTCATTCACATTTTGAAGCATCTTATTTAAAGATGTCAACTTCTTAATAAAATCATACCAACTCTTGGAACTTATGATTTGTTAATAAACTATAGGTTTGTAATTGAAATTTAGAAAAATTCAAAACTTCAGGTTTTGAATGGAAATTACAATTTAATTTTTACAAATGATAAGGACCACAATTAGATGAATTTCAGGCCTTTCAATTCTAATTAAATTTGATATCATCATACCTTCAAGGCTGATTAACTTAGAATTGAGAACATTAGGTTATAAAAAGATCGATAGACAAAACTTTAGGTTTTGAATTTGTATTAATATTTAGAGTTTTAGGCTTTTGTATTTCATTTTTCAATATGTTAATTGTTAAATATCTATTTAACAATGTAAAATTAAATTACCTTTTGATTCATTAATCCATGTTCAAAAGTATGGAATTTCAAGTTCAATTCGAAACTTTAAAATTAAGAACTTCAAGTTCTCAATTGTATTCGAATTTAGAACTTCTGGTTCTATCTTTATTGATAAAATCCAATCACATAATTGAAATACTTAGATCGTGCTCAAAATGAGATAATATATATTTACCTTTCAAAATTAGATAAAATATATTTATCCTTTTGCAATTTTTGGACTTTATTTTAAGTCCACGTCCTCCTAAATAAATCACAAAAATGATTGCACAATATCCATTAATGATTGGATATTTGGTTATGATTATATCATAACACTAAGTTCATAATTTATTATTTTGAGAACTTCAGGTTTATAATAAAATTCATTTTAATAGAAGTTTAAAATTTCATTATAACTTCACGTGCATATATAAACTTTAAGTTTATAATTGAGAATAATGAATTTTAAAACTTCAAATTCTAAAAATAATCATCACATCAATTGGAATTTAGAACTTCAAGTTCTGATTCGATGGAAATTCATTATTTTGTATTTTGATTTTATTGAAATTTATAATTTCCAATAAGATTATGTTAAGCTTCAGACTTTTTGATTTTATAATCTCTAGACATCAGATCAAGCTTCAGGCTCTTTGATTTCACAATTTTCAAATATCAAATCAAGCTTCAAGCTCTTTGATTTCATAATTTTCAAATATCAAATCGAGTTTCTGGCTCTTTGATTTGGCGATCTTTGGTTGCAATTCATTCTCTTTATTATTGCAATCTTCAGGTTGCAATACTTTTTTATTTCTTGGCAACCCAAATAATATTGTAAACAAAAATAAAATGAGAGAAGAATAAAAACAACTATTTAGAATAAAAATATTAAACTAGAAATAGTACTTTACAGTTTGTTGGAGGGCTTGATCCCAACAAGAATGTTCTCTCTGTAATCACATATCAAACTTGGATTAGATGATTTTTGTCTTTGAGTAGAAAGCTTTCAAATATGGAAATCAAAACAACGTGGTTAGAGACTCGTGCTGATAACGTGTTATAAAATGAATAAGAATAAACAATAATATAAGATGTAAACTTAAAGTATATAAGAAGAGAGAAAGAATAGATAAAAGAGAGAAGTCTTTTATTCATCAATTGTTCTCATCAAAGGTGTATCCAATACAATGGTGAGAGACCCTTTATATAGTCTCACAATCCCACATTACATTAAGTATAAATAAATTACATTATAATTAATAATAAAATTGATCATTATGGTAGAGCTAGTGGGAATACAAAAGGATGGAAGTTTCTTCCTTGGATTGATGGATATTTATTCATATGTAATTGCATAATATTTATAATAAATAGAAGCAAATCTTAGTCGGTCAGTGAAACAATATCATCAACTTTTTTTTTTTTTTGTTTTTTGCATAATTGTAGTGGACCGTAAGTCCATAACAAAGAAGAGAGGAAGTTTAAATCGGGAGACCAGTCTAGTTTAAATGGGGGGCTAGTTTAGTCACTAAAAATAGGTTACAAACTACGGAGAACTAAAAATAAAAGAGAGTTTCTTTTGACAATCCAATTTTTTTTTTTTTTACATTTCTTTTCTAAAAATACTTCATTCTTAAAATTTAAATTTAAAAAAATTCTAAAGACACTTCATTTTATTATAAGATTGTCCTTTTTATCTTATTTGAAATAAATTATAAAAAAAAAAAAATTATCTCTCATAAATCATTAGATTAATTATTACATATTAAATACTTTTTCTTAAATTTTTAATTACCATATTAAATTCTCTCTCTCTTCCAATAAATATCTCAAATTTTCTATCCTCATTCTTTTTCAAACAAGATCAACAGTTAAGAAAGAAAAAATTACTAATAAGCTTAATTTTTAGGAACCATATGTATGTATATATTAAAAAAATAATAATAAAAAACAAAAAACAAAAAACAACTACCTTGTTTTTTATTTATTTATTTATATTTTATAAAAAAAATTGAAATATGAGAATATTTTTTATTACTCTTGCAGATATGTGATTGCCTAGAGAACTTCAATTCTTTCATTAGCCTTAGAAATTTTGAGTTTAATTTAATCTAGTTAAAACAATCCAAGTTTTCAAATATCTTTATATATTATTGTTAGTAAAAAACTAAAATATCCATAAGTTTTTTTTTTTTTAACTATTAATCAGATATTGATAGATAAAGTATGAAAATATGATATTATTATCATTTTTAAAATGGAGAGAGATTAATCAGGAGAGAGTGTTTAATATGGTAATAACGTATTTATGGGAAAGAGTTTAATATGTAATATTTAATCTAATGATTTAGAAGAGAGAATTTTTTTATTTTATAATTTAATTAGTTTGGAGTGTCTTTAAATTTTTTTGTCGTGTTTAGTAATCTTAGTTTAGGTTAAAATTGTTATTAATAAAAAAAAATTAATTTGAAGTGTGAATAGATAATTTACGGATCGTAAGGAGAAGCTCTCACAATAAAAAATAAAAATATGAGGATTATTTGGTAATTACCTATAAATAAACCACCTATCTAGAAAAGTAGATGAAAGCGAATCTACAGTGGAAGCAATATCACCGAACTTTTTTCATAATTGCATGGACCATTCCATGACAAAGAAGAAAAAAAAAAAAAATGAAACAGAAAACTGAATGGACTGAAAGCAGAGTGTATTTAAGGTTTAATTCTTTTGAGTTTATTTTTTATTTTTTTATTTTAAGGTTTAATTATTATTTATTAGAGTGCTAAGGTTACGAGTGTTTTAGAAAAACCATCATGAAATTAAAAATCATATTAAGCCAAGTAAATTTGGAATTTAAAAATCATCAAGAAATTATATGAGTTTATTTACATGAAATTACTTAAAGGGTGGTAAATATCTTCCTATACCAATTTTTCTTCCTACACCCATATTAAAAAAATTAAAATTATTAATTTTAATTTTTACACCCATTTAAATACCATTTTTAATTTTAGACATAAAGTTTTTCTCATTACACTCATTTCTCTTCATAAAAAAAAAATTAAAAAAAAATTAAAAAAATTCTTGTAGGAACAGTTTCTTCTTTAAAAATAAATAAATAAACTACATATATTTTCTTCGTTCCCCTTAACAAATGTTATAGAATTTATTCAGATAAAAAAAAAATCATATTCAAATAAAACTCTATAACTAAAATTTTACTTGGACAAAAATAAAATATAAATTCAACTCTAAAACTAATTATATTTTTTCATTTTTACTTGTGGAATCAATGTATTGAATTATCTATAAAAAAAATCATGAAATCACAATGGTTTACATATTTAATCATCGTCATAGAAAACAACATCCAATTAAATTAAAAATGATCTAAAATTTGGTTTTTTTTTTATTATTATTTATAAATCCATCGACCAAGTTTTCTATTTAAGAACCAATTAAATTGATAAGAATTTATAGTTGAATTAAAGTAAAGTGAGCGAGTTAGTTGTGTTTGAGACCCATGTAGACTTGATGGACTTCTACAATTGCTTTAAAAAAAAAGTTCTACAAGACTACAACTGCAATAATTTTTTTATTCAAGTACAAAACAATAATAAAAATGAAAGTAAACATACTTGAATACATTTGGAATTCATGAAATCAATTCTTTGTTCATCCATTTTTTGACTATATGTGGAAAAAACAAATTATATTTCCTGATTAATATTGGGTTTAGGGTAAGTATATATTATTATAGTTTATAATAGATTGAGTGTTCAACTTATTGGTGTAGGAAGTAAATTTAATTTCCAATTATAAAGTCATGTATTTAAAATAATTAAATGTAAGGGTAATTTAGAAATAACCAAAAAAAAAAAAAAACTGAACAAATTGCACTAAACTCCTTGAGGTTTGGTCTCTTACATCCAAAAACAATTTTATCATTATTTGACACTCTCACTCCTTGTCGTTAGATCAAACTTAACTGTTACCTTTAAAAGACCAAACTACCCATGATCACTAAATCAAATTAATAATAAATAAAAAAAAACAAAAATAAATTAAAATAAATGGATCTCCACTATCCATCTCAAACATAGATGGTGGAGATCAAATAAAATTTTAAATAATTGAAAATTGAATTGAATTAGAAAATATATAAATTAAAAGAAAAACAAAAATTTAAAAACAAAACAGTTTTAAAAAACAAAAATAAAAAATAAAATTTAAAAACTAGAAAAAAAAATATATCATTGTTTGTGCAAGTGTGGAGACCATGATGCATCTACCTGCACAAATAATGAATTTGTTTTCTAGTTTTTCAATTTTATTTTTTATTTTTGTATTTTAAAACTGTTTTGTTTTTAAATTTCTGCTTTAATTTTAATTTATATATTTTTTAATTCAATCTAATTTTCAATCATTTAAAATTTTATTTGATCTCCACTATCCATGTTTGAGATGGATGATGGAGATCCTTTTTTTTTAAATGATTTTTTGTTTTTGTTTTTTTTATTAATTTAATTTAAGGATCAGAAGTAGTTTAGTTTTTTAAAGGTAACTGTTAGTCAACATTTAAGTTTGATATAATGGCAAGGGGTGTGAGTGTTAATTAATGATAAAGTTGTTTCTAGGTGCAAGATGTCAAACCTTAGGGAAGTTGAGTGAAATTTGCTCAAAAAAATTTCATTAAAACACGGGTGTGGATATTTTGTGGGTGGCAATAGTCACCCATGACTTAATTACTACATTTCAAACCATCATAATTTATGCATATCACCTCTCGGCAGAGGCGAATGCAAGGGGGGGCTCATAGGGGCCATGGCCCTCTAAGCCAATGAACGTTTGAGAAAAAAAAAATTTATACATGTAATTGCAACATAATTCTCCATTTTATTAATAATATAAATTTATTCCATTTATCCAAGACAAAATCAATCTCTTTTAGTATTTTTCATTTCTCATAATTTCATACATTATTTCTTAATCTAGTCTGTAGTTCAACTACTATATTAATGGATTAATTTTTAATGATTGGATTTCAATTAATTGAAAATTTGAAAGAAATTAAAACTAAAAAAAAAATTAGTATCCTCTCGTAATTACCCCGCGACTATATATGAATTGTATAGTGCTAAAACCGTCTATATATATATGTATTTTTTTTATTAGGTATTTATTATAACAAATTAAGACTTTCTTTACTATTTTGTTATACAACATCTATCTTGCTTTAAATATTTTATATGAATTATATATTTATTAATTATGAACTATTGAAAGAGATATTGCATCTATGCAACAATATGAAAGATCATTTTCTCCCAAATTCTTTTATTATGTATATTGAAACGGAAATCGCAAAGAAAATTAAATAAATTTGATTTGAGATGACTTTTGAATACAAAATAGAGTCAATTTTCATTTTGATTCTCAAAATTATTGTAAATATACTATTATTATTATTATTTTGTATTACGTTTTGGTATATTAATATATTTTTATTGTGTGACCATTAATATTAGTTTTTGTCTTGGACCCCCTAAAGCCAAAATCCTGGCTTCGCTCCTGCCTCTCGGTATAGGTGATTGCACATATTTTTCCACATTTATGGTAAGAGGTTCGAGTTCCACTATAGGCATTTTAGAAACATATATGGGGAGTTTTCTCTCAATTTGTGGGAGTAGATATTCGAACCGTGCATATATTGTCTGATTTTAGTAGGTCTCGGCAGTCTTGTAATAGAGTAATTATAATACTTAAAAAAAAATAAAAAATAATAAAAAAATAAAAAACTATCATAATTTAGTGTCATTAATCTTCATTTTTCTTCATTTTTCTAGCTGTGATTAAAGCAACGTGATTCCCAAGTTTTAGCTGGGTCAATAAAAAGCTCATACCTTCAGCACATCCAATGTTTTGCATTGACAGATACAGTATTCAAATTAGTTTAAAATTTGAAAACAAGAAAAGTTAGGCTATGTACTGTATCGTTTTTCTAACCCATTTTCATTTTTATTTTTCGAAAATGATTTAGAATATGCGTTCGTTACCGTTTTTCATTTTATTTTTCATTTTATTTTCAAAACAAAAATAAAAACAACATCAGTGTTAAAAGTTAAAATTTTCAAAAACAAGTTTTGGATGTTTTTTATTTTGTTTTTCGTTTTGTTTTTCACTTTAAATAAAAAACTCGCTTTTAAAAAATATATATATATATATATTCTTTTTTTTCTTCTACTTCACTAAACCATTCTTCTTTCTTCTTCTTCTTCTTTTTCTTCTTCTTCCTCCTCCTCGCCGATCTACTTCTACTCGCCTCCGATCTACTTCTTCACTCGACTTTTCCGCCATCAATCTGGTCTTCTTCCTCGTCGATCTACTCTTCTTCTTCTTCAGTTCTTCTTTCTTCGTCTATGTCTTCTTCTTTCTTCGATCTGTTATGAATCTAGTAATGAATTGATGATTGCTTTCACTGAGTTGCATCAATGGGTTCCGGTGAGTTCCAGATCTGGTCGCATGGTGGAGAATCAGATTGCGAGTCAATCGAAAGTTTATGGACCTCACTAGACCCACAATAAGACACGGGTCGATCATTCAAGACCCACAGCAGATGCAAGTCATTCTTTGCAGACCCACGTGTTGGTGGGAGTCCAGAGTTCGTCAGAGCCATGATTTGTTGTCGCCTTTCTGGCGACATCGTGTTTCACTGTGGTTGGTTGTCGCCTTTCCGGCGACATCGCCCTTCCGACGCGTTAATTTTGGTTAAAATTTTAATTATTTTTCATTTAAATTATATTTTAAAAAAATCTAACTAAAATAAAAAATAAAAAATTCAACTCATTAATTTTGACCTATAAAATGATACCATATGTGTTTTTTACGTTTTCATATTCGAAATCCAGTTTCCAAGATATGCTACCAGACGCGTATTTAGATTTCGAAATTAAAACCAAAAACACCGTTTCATTTTCGTTTTTATTTTCGAAAAACAAAAACAAAAATAGCTTTAAAAAACTTGACAGGACGCGCCCAAGTTATTGTTTTATAGTTTTATTGTTATATAAAATCCGATCCAAATCATTTCGAAAAACAAAAATAGTAAATTCAGCTTTTGAAAAACTACATTTGGTTCATTGATCGTACACATATAGGTTTGTCTATTACACATTAACTTCTTTTTAGTTATTAGATAAGGTAATTAATAGAATATTCATTAACCATTTTTCATCTTTCATTTTTAGATTTGTTTAATTTAATTTATGTTATTAAAATTAATATCTATTACAAAAAAAAATTCTTATTTATTGAAGGACAATGATCCTCTCCTATCTCATCTCATCTCATCTCCACTTCACTTAATTTTATGACATATAAGCATTGCAATGAATGAATTGTTAAGATGTGATTGACATTTTATAACAATCAATCACATTCTTTAAAAAGGTTAGGAAAATATGAGGATTCACCAGATTAGGTGAGTTGTATTATTATTATTATTATTATTATTATTATTATTTTTGAAAGTATTGCAACCAATGAATTGAGGTCAAAAGGAGATTAATGAATAACAATATGCACAATTATTTATAATACGTAATTCACGCTTCAATATTCTTCAAATGTGACCTCTTCATATTTCAATGAGACTATGGTCTATGGGTACATTTAGTAAAGAAATAGGTAGGGATCAAGTTCTAGGGAAAGTGAATCAATAAATGAAACTTGATTCTTTCATTGGGAGAAGGAATCAAGTTCTTTTTCCGGTATCAACTTAATTATTCCTGATTTATGTATAGCAACCACGTAATCTTGATTCCTAACTAGCTAATGTTAGACCATCTTCAATGCATATGTTAATGTCAATATCAAATTTAGTACGAAATATAGTAAAATGTTATATTTGGTACATCATTTTAATATTGTACTCAAATGTAAAATTCTATTAGCTATGCTATTTTTTATTTTTTAATTATTTAAAATTATAAAGTTAACAAATACAACCAATATATTGAATTTTTTTTAGAATTATTTCAATCTCAATTTTCCCTACTAAATTTGTTAAATTTTTATTATTTAAAATTAAAAAGTCAACAAAAACGGCTACGTTTATTACTGTGCCAAATTTGGCATATGCTGTACACTGTACCAAATTTGATACAGTTTTTAGCATATGCCATATTTGGCACAACTTTTAGCATTGTATTGGAGTATGTTTTTTCTTTTACTTTGTGCTAAAATATAGCATTGACACATTGATTTAGCATTGGATTAGAGATACTCTTAGTAAACATAGTAATCACATATCTCTATAAAAGTTCATTTCCCCTCATTGGGAGGAATCAAGTTCTATTTCTAGTATCAACTTAATTTCTTATTTATTCATATAATCAAATTCCCAATTAATGTTGGTAAACACAATAATCACATATCAATAATAATGTTTTCTTGCCCCTTGAGGCTATAGCTTAGCAGGTAGATGGACGAACTTAGGGCTTGAACAAATGACTCGTAAGTCAGCGGTTCGAATCCTACCGGTTGTAAAAAACTTCAAAATATATATATATATATATATATATATATATGATCTAGATAGATGGATAGATGGATAATGTCAAAATAATAATAAAGTGTTCTTTCCCTGTTAGGATTACTATCGGTAAAGTCACTCTACATCTTTAAAAAAAGAACCACCAAAGTGGATTTAATAATAATGTTTTCTTGCCCTTTGAGGCTATAGCTTAGCAGGTAGATGGATGAACTTAGGGTTTGGACAAATGACTCGTAAGTTAGCGGTTCGAATCCTACCAGTTGTAAAAACTTCAAAAAAAAAATATATATATATATATATATATATGATCTAGATAGATGGATAGATGGATAATGTCAAAATAATAATAAAGTTTTCTTTCCCTGTTAGGATTACTGTCAGTAAAGTCACTCTACATCTTTAAAAAAAGAACCACCAAGGTGGATTTATTCATATATAATAGAATATAATCTTGCACCAAACTGCAGCAGCCACATTTTGACATAAACTAATAAACTTTAGTCCGTTCACATACAGACATTCTCATTAATCATTATCAGATATGGCAGGGAAGAGCGAAGACACAAAGAAGAAAGCTGTGTTGTTGAATGACAGCGATTCCGATTTTGAAAATGAAAAACAAAAAGAAGTAGTAGAAGATGACACTGTATTGCTTTCACTGATGAATCTCAATTTGGGTCCTAAAAAGAAACTGCTAGTTTTTAGTCTCGGAGGTCTGCTTTGTCATAGGGTCTTTCATAAAGAAAAAACAACAGTTCCAATTCGTCGCAAACCTGATGCTGTCATTGGAAATTATAAAAGTGAGTATATATATATATTGTTTTCCTAATAAGGTTTCTTGTAATTTAATAATAATGAATTCCTTCTTATATGTTGCAGTTTACAAAAGATCTCACTGCACTGAGTTCATGAAATTCTGCCTTGAAAGATTTGAAGTGGGAATATGGTCATCTGCAAGAGAGTGAGTTTTGATTAAGCCACTCAAATTTTGCGTTTATTTCTTTCGTATTTTATGTTTCAGCAAATTAATATATATCCATCTTCTTCAATGACAGGTGGAGCTTGACAAATTCCTTGGATTGTATAATGGTTGGATTGCAAAGCAAAGTGTTGTTTGCTTGGGTAAGTTATTTCAGTAATTTTACTATTGGTGGCTGTTCACATAGTTTTTTCAAATGCTTTACAGTTTTCTTTTCTGTTTATAGGACCAAGAGCAATGTACTGATTCTGGGTTTAAAACCCTGGAGAACAAACACAAGCCATTATTTTTGAAGGAGATGGGAAAAATATGGGACAAGAAATACTGTAATATTCCTTCGCGAGTTGGGGAATATTCTGCGAGTAACACTTTGTTGATCGATACTAATCCCTACAAGGCCCTGTTGAATCCTGTAATATATGTTCACTTGATTTATTTTATTTAGCTCATGAATTAACCCAAGTTTCATCTGTTTTAAATTTTCTTCTCTAATTGTTTTCTCAGCCCAACACAGCTGTTTTCCCAACTGATTACAAAGCCTATATTGTCAATGATGATGCTTTAGGTAAAACCTAGCTAGTCTTCTATTGTTTTGTATTTTTATGTGAAAATTTTATCAGAATATAATTTTTTTCTTTTACAGGTCCAGAGGGAGAGCTGAGGCTATACTTGGAGGGTCTGGTGGATGCAGAAGATGTGCCTTCATATGTGAAAGACCATTCATTTGGGCAGCCTGCAATAACATCCATGCATCCTGACTGGGATTTTTATTCCAAGGTTATTCGTAGTCATCGCGAGGCCGAGGACTAGTCTATATTTGAATAAATGGTTGAAATTATTGAAGTAATTTTCAAAATTAAGTTGGGTTTGTTTATATCTAATATCTGCGTTATGTTTTTTATCTGGTTAATTAATTAGTCTATCTACAGTTTATCGTTGGTTATGGAGTTGAGATGTACATTGTATGTGCAAACTATATTTACTTTGCTTTGTTTATGTATCTAAATGTATTCATATATATATATATATATAATGGTTTGTCTTGATATATAAATTTTAATTTATTTTGCTTCTTACTACCTAAGAATATGTATTGTTATATTTTCCTTCGGGTTTGAGGATATATATATGTTTGGGATTATTGTAACTTGAATACTAATAATTTATAACATTGGTTATTAAATAATCTGTTTAAAATTACGCAAGACATGTTTGGTAATTTTATATCAAAGTTGCTTTGCTTTCGAAGGTCGAACGAGGATTAACATCCTTTAATTTCTTTTCATGCTTTTCCTTTTTTGACAATATCTAAAAATATCTAGTCCGGATTAATAAATATTGTAAATAAAAAAATTTAAAAAAAAAACATGAAAAAAAGATGTTAAATCCTTATTCGACCTTCGAGGTCTTTTAGTTTTAATAATATCATTATTAAATCACTATTGCTAGACAACTCAAAAAAATTTAGCCTAAATTTCAATCCAAATGATGTGGCAAGTGGTTTTTTCATTAACCACATTATCTTATGTTGTGTGTAGTGATGTCAATTTACTTACCACATCATTTAGGTTGAAATTTGAGTTAATTATTTAGATTGTAAAGTATTACTCTTATTAAATAGTATAGTAATATTGTCTAATAGCATCTTCAACGGTCTCCCTTGGAGACTCCCTTATTTAAGGGTGTATGTTATTACAAGGGACCATTAAGAGAGTATATGCTCCAACAATATCCCCTTAAATGGCCCCTTTAATAATTTTTTATTATTATTTAAATGTTAGATATTGTGTTTAAATATTAGATATTGTTTATCAAACAGAGTTATCCATTAATTGAGTTTTTCAAGAAAATAAAATAATCTTAAATAGATGGAGTCCACATTAAGGGGGTCTGAAAATGCCCCTTAATTAAGGGAGTGAACTCCACCATAACGAGTGCATATTGCTCACTCAAATTAACTTGAGATAACCATTACCCTCCATCTCAAGTGTTAACACGTGTCTCAAACTTTGGGTTAACTTTGGATTAATTTTAGACTTTGGGTTAGTTTGAGACACGTGTCAACACTTGGGATGGGGGGTAATGGTTACCTCTTGTTAACGTGGGTGAGCAAAAATGCACTCCACCATAACACAATTAAAAGAGCCATTTATGGACCTATTGGAGCTAAAAATATACATGCACTCCCTTAATTAAGCTAAATGATATCTTCAAGGGAAGGTTGTTCACCATTGTTGTGAACATTTATGTTAGTTTCCCAATAATCAATTTCTAATAGATACTTTAAAAACAGACCTAACTTTAAAAAATGGTTTACTTTACATCTATAATTTTTTCTTTTTTTTTTTTAAGAAAAGACCCACCATAATTCTTACAACTACATTGGATCAAGGGTGGCAGTGAGTTGAATCCTACCAAAAACTGGGTTTGTAACAAATTAAATAATCCTTTTTTATATCTCTTTAAAAAATAATAATAATAACAACACTAGTCTCAAATCAACTAATCGGACATCAAAATTAAGTTTCTTAATAACAAATTCTTAAGTTGTTGTTTCAAAGGTATTTAATTCAATACACTTTTTTTTTCATTTTTTTTTTTTTCTTTTTCTGAAAACCCTCTTTTTGTATTTCTTTTCTAGTTTTGTTAGAATTCAAGAAAGTAAAGGAATCAAAATCCTTCTTGCAAGTGTTTTAGAAAATGGAGTTTCAAGAATGTAAAGTATCGTAAAATAGAAGTGTTTGATGAGAATAGTTAAGGACTAAGTGTCGACACAATTTACAAAATTGTTATTTGTAAATTCAAAAACAATCTGGTCCGAAACTGGACAAAAACAAAAGGTGTGTTATTTGTAAAGTGGAAGTGCGACGCCCACACACGAGTTGTGCAACCAAAGGTTCGAGGTCCATGATTTGCACTCCTTGCGTACGCATGAGAGAGCCTCAATACTACACATGCTGATAAACTACTATCACACAATCATTTATATATCACATATAAGTGTTTTCCCTAGCCAATGTAGGATGCACAATTTTCCCCACACTATGGGCTCACCTTGAGACTCAATTTCTAATTTAACTATTAATCATTTTGTGAGTTTGAGTATGTCATTTCGAAGCTCTCACGGAGGAGAATTCGAATACACTTTAATCTTCCATTTTCATGAAATTAATTATACCCAAATAATGCTCTCAAAATGTGTGTTTATCACAAAATTTCCAACAAAAATAACATATTTCACCCACTAGGACTAGGCCACTGCTGCATACTCGGTTCCTTGTATGATAGCAACGAGAGATTTGTTTGAAAAAGCAGTTGTGAAGTGAATCCAGTTAATTTCTTTCCAATGAAAAGAAGAAATAATGACCAATCAAGTTCCAAAGCAACAAAGGTCGTTTAATATTCTTTTGATTATTAAACTTGCAACACAAGTTGTGACTGTCCTTTAGTTCGGGTAATTACACAGTTCAGGTAATTACTGCGACGTTGTTTCAGTACTACGGGTTAGAGGTATAAAGTGAGCCGTGCCAGTCACTTTCTACTGCTGTTGATAATGAAAATATTCCTGTCGGTGGAAATAGAGTGAAAAGATAAGATTATAATGACCTGGCACATACATGTGCTTCTAACTTATATTAAATTTTTTTTTTTTTGAAATATTACATTTACGACTATTATAATAAGGTTGTCGGGATATATCAATATCAGAAAAAACATGGTGGGACTCGAATTCCTGAATAATCGGGAGAAAACCACTTACATATGGCTAGACTTGAA
Source organism: Acer negundo (assembly GCA_035582765.1). NCBI lineage: Eukaryota > Viridiplantae > Streptophyta > Magnoliopsida > Sapindales > Sapindaceae > Acer > Acer negundo. The sequence goes on from CM069241.1 coordinate 36,884,656, forward strand.
TCCCTAACTATTAGGTGTAGAAGGGAGATGCACTACTATCTCTATTACGAGGTGTTGTGTAAATTTTTTTTTAACTGCAAATTATATACAAGGGGTTCAAAAGCAATAGAGCTAACAAACTACAAGAAACCAACAGGTCAAGACAACCAAAAGCCCAACAAAACAGCTTACAAACAAAAAGCAAAAACAAACCACCCAAACAGTAAAAGCCCCCTAACGAGATGATGTGCAACTGGTATTAAATATTAATTATACAAGGTAGCAAAGACTTAGAGAAAAACCCAATAATTTTTTGGTAGTGTCATACCATACTTGTATGTAATCGTAATAGGTCACGTCGTACCATACAAAAAAACCCAATAATTTTTTGGTCGTGTCGTACCGTACTTGTATGTAATTATATTGGGCGGGGCTGTGCCTAGGCCGACCCCCACCCAATTTATATGTCTATTCTAAAGTTAAAAATATTATATTGCAATTTGGTTATTTCGGAAAATATTTGTTCTGGTATTTATATTGCTACGAAAATGAATTCATAAAGTTAAAGGTGAAGTATCCATCTATATATTTTTTGTTGAAGAAAAGATTTACTAACTAAAGAGTGGTTGAAGTCAGGCCAAAGAAATTAAAAGCTTAAAATGGCATCCGTGTATGAAGAGTGAACATAGAATTGTTGTTCCTCTACCAAGTGTAGATGCTAAGCATACTTTTAGGCTCAGTTTAGTATTGTTGTAACTTCTGAAATAATCACCATTAATTGTGTTGCAGGAATAATCAGACGTGAAGTTAAGCAGGTAGATGTTTGATAAACCATAATTTTTAAACTGATATAAGGTTTAAAAGTATTGTATATATATTTGGTACGTTATATTGTTAAATTGTTGTAGCGGTGTATAATGACCAAATTAGACATTATTCTGTTCAATTTTATATTTAATTTGAAACCCAAATCACTATTTAACCAATATATTTTATTTTAACAATAAAATTAAATATTTAAGTATTTTTAATATAAAATAAAGTAGATATAAATATCAAAAAGTTCAATTTTATATCATTCACGTAACATTAATTGATTTTATATATATATAAATATATATATATATATATATAACTTTATACTTGTATAAAAGTAATTCATTTTATGTTTTGCTCTTGTTGTAACATCAAATTATCCATCAGACCTTTTTTTTTTAACAGTTAGACCTTTATATATATATATATATATAATAAAACGATAGACCTTTGAGTGCCCATGATCTATTTTATCCTAAGAACATGCACAACGGTAAAATACTAAAATACAATGGTAAACATTAAATTGAAAATCCAAATAACATTATTGGTTAATTAGAAAATATTAAATCGTGTTACGCTAGAAAAAGCCTAAAACAATTATATACACAAACTCAACTTCAACATACTGCACGAGTGCACGTATATCGGTATATATATTCTGCAATTTCTCCATAAATATCTATGAATGGGAAATAAACTTTTAAGTGAGGAGACACTAGGTTTGAAAGATATTAGTTTAGGAAAAAAAAAAATATGGACAAATCTGTCATGAAGTTAAACTAATGATGGTAATTCAAGTATTTTAAATAATTCATTAAATGTTAAAATTGATTATTTCATAATCACTTTTGAGAAGTAACCATCACCTTGTTTTAATCACTTTTGAGAAGGAATTCTCATATTCTCCTCGAAATCACCGTCCAAATCAAGATAGATTCTTACATAATCATTTTTGGAAGGATTTACCAAACATCTTTCTATTTCAAAATTATAAAATAAATTGATTTAAGTTTATCAAAGCCAATACCAAACTAGACATTAATCTTTTATCGTTAAAAGGACTCATTGTTTTCTTTATTTTTATTTTTTTTAATATAAACATTGTTTTCTTTATTTTATATTTCAATGTTTTAAAGAATTATGTTGCTACTTGCTGTCATCTTTATTACTAAAATAACCTAAATGAAATTTTCATTGCACTAATCAACTTGTTTTCAATTTTTGTTAGAGGCAATATCAGAACATCTCCGACGTAGAAAAAAAGATGGCATGTATGATAAATAGATGGTATATTAAAAAATATATCTACAACACAGTTGTGCATATTTCACTTCACGTTGATGTGGTAAAAAAAAAAAAAAAAAAGATATTGTCAACATGACTGTCTATTTTCAGACGGCATGTAGCATAGTTATTTTTTGGGTTGACTCGGTAAGTATTTAAAATTGATTTTAATTTTTCATCTATTTTTAATAAGAAAATAAAATAAAAAATAAAACAGGAAAAAAGATTGGACACGTTATTAGAAATAAATGTGTTTTAAATAGAAGCATTGAAAACCAAATTTTGAATTGATTGTCTATCATATATATCTTTTTGTCATATAGAAAGCAAATCTCTTGACATTGTTGTCATATCAATGATTTTTGATATACATACCACATTTGCATTGGAGATGCTCTCAATTCATAACCATGATTATAGACCATGGTGGGCTAGAAATTTTTTTTTTTTCTTACTAACATCGACATCACCTAGTTAGGAGGACATAGTGAGACGTCCCAATAAAATGTATATTCTAAATAAATATATTACCAAATTTTATTTCATTTTTTAAAAAGTCAAAACAAATTATAAGAGAAATATGAAATGCAAATATGAACACTAACTAAATGGTATCCTAATTTATTTTCCATCCTAATACAAAATGATGTTTTGATAAGTTCCATTCATGAAAATTAATAATTTAAATATACAATGTTCTTATATTATTAAATTATTCTGATTTATTCAAAATATATTAATACAATGTTCAGAGAAATTTAATAAAAATCATTTAATATCATCTCTACTTTGTAAATTTAAAATTGGATTACTCTTAAAATCTCATTTTTTTTTAAGGGAATTCATTAACAAAATGGAAAAGGTTACAAAGAACTCGAGCAATCACCCAAGACTAGACCCTCCACAGACAAATGACAGTCTTCCATCCACACAAACTCACCCAGAGGCGTACCTAAGAGAGGGCTTGCCCGGGCTGTAGCCCGGGCAGCCCTCAATTTTTTTTTTTTATTTATTTATTTATTTATTTTTTTTTTAATTCAATAGGTAAAGGTCTAATTACATAAACGTCCCCTAAGGTTTGATAATATTACAATACTATGATGTTGTATCTAAATTTAATGAAACGTAAATATTTTATTATTTATTTTAAAAATACACATAATATAATGGCTTCTAACATTATAGAATTAAGTCACTTACAATTTTAATTGTATATTTTTTTACTACAAGCTTAAATAATTATTTATGCATAAATTTTACAATGTATTTCATATTATTGAGTAGTCTATTATTGAATTGGTGTCATTTTATTATTAATATATTTATATATATATACTTTTATCAAGAATTATATATAATTTTCATTTATTCTTAATCAATGACTCACATGTCTTGCATGACGTTATTAAATTCGGATGTATTGAGGAAGAAAATCACAAGAGTTTTCTCCATAATACACACTGAATTTAATAAATTTAGTATGAGAGAGTTTGTGAATCATTAATTAAGTATTAATATATTGACTAAATTAAAATAAATAAATAACTATTGATAGTTAAGGAGTTGACTTTATAATGTTAGTGTGTTTTGAGACAAAAATATTATATATTTATATATATATATATAATTTAGCCCGGACAATAAATATTTTCTAGGTACCCCCCTGAACTCACCCCTATAATCAAGTGTCAATTTGGCCAAACCATGAGCCACTTTATTAGCTAAGCTAGGAACAAAACTAATAGAAGAAAAACAGGGTTTTTCTAGAAGGCTAAGAATATCATGGATAATCACACCCACATCAGAGGAAGGAACAGATTTAAACCCAATCAAATTAACCACCGCAAAAGCGTTAGATTCCAAAGAGGTCGGAGCCAAACCAGTCTCCCGCACAAACCGCAAACCAGCAAGGATGGCCATGGCTTCGGCGATATTGGGCAAATAGCAAACCTCAAAATTCTAGCAAAAGGAAGCCATTACATAGCCATTACAATCCCGAATAACGACATCAACATATCTAATTCGAAAACTAATTTACTATATTTAACAAAATAAAATATTTAAAGTTATAATATCCACCCAAACATATCTAATTTGAAGATTACTTGTAGATGTTAATAAAGAGATTGAGGTAAATTTAGAGAATGGGGATAAAGAATTGTTATTATAGCATGAAGAAAGGAAAAGAAAAGAAAAGAAAAACTATTTTTTTCTACTTTGAATAGGAATTAAAATTAATTCTTTAATAATTTTTATTTTTGTTTACTATTAAATTTTTTTTAAGCCCCCACACAGGTCCGTCATTGCAGGCGCATCATCATAACCAGATTCCAGAGCATCGACAGTTCTATGTTTGCTAATAAATAGTTACTTCATTCTCAATCTAGTTTCCTTTATTTTTTTTATATATATATATATACTTTTATATAAGTTTTTATAAAAAAGAATGTGATATTTGATCTATTTTACTGCAACTACTATAAAACATCTCTCATATTTGAATCGCACAATAATTAATGAATTAAATATATAATTTAAAATTATAAATAATTGTTAAGTTTTTTATTTATATGGTCCATTCAAACCATATTTGGGTCCTGCCCATTTGTGCTACATTTGAGTCGTGCCTTTTGTGTTTCATGCAGGCCACACGGATTAGCCCAACACACTACATAAGGTGTTTCGTGCTTTGGTACGGTCCAACAATTATCGAATCGTGTCGTACCATACTATTATATAGCATTTGCATAACTCATTATGTTAATCGAGTTGACTCGTGACTTGCTCTGGGCCATGTGGACCAACAGACACTTTAAGTTAAGAGGATTAAAATCGGGCAAGTCACGAGTCAACTTGATATTGATCGACCAAACTTAAAGTGTTTGCTAATCCTCATGCCTAGGCTCAAATTGTAAAAATCCACACGGCCCAGACAAAACGGTACATTTTCAAGCACATTGATAGAGAGACTGAGAAAAATGACGAAGAAATCATCTCCATTTTAGAAACAGTGAGGTCGGAGAGAGTCAGAGAGAGAGAGAGAGAGAGATGGGTGCGGTTGAAGAAAATATGGGAAGACAAATACTCTAATCTTCAGATTTTCACATCTGTTAGTCAGATTTTCAGAGCAATTGATTGAAGCTGCTCGAATTGTTTTGTAAGCTTAATTGTTTTGTCTTGCAGCCTCACACAGCAGTGTTTCCAACAGAGTTCAAGCTTCAAAGCGAACCATGTCAATGAATTCCAACTATTTATTTCCATATCAATGAATAAATCTAATATTTGGCAGATATCACAGAATGGCAAACAAGGTGACAAAGGATTAAATAGCCAAGATATATAGGGCATTTAACAATCAGTATCTTTGTAAAATAATAATAATGCTCCTACAACATTGCCTAAAGCTTGCAGTCTGCAATTGTGTCTAATTTCTAATATTCAGGCAGCAAGTTTTTAACTTTATGTTATTTCATCTAACTGTTACAAATTACAATATCAATGTAAAATATGATTAGCTCTTCAATTCAGTTTCTCACGTCAGCCTCTGATTCTCCGAATACACCTGAAGATGAAACAAATTTAATTAATTTGACTGTTTTTCATTTTAATCCAACTAGTAATAATGCAAATATAAACATACCTTGTTGTACAAACTATTCACTTGCCAAAGACACGTTAATATCTGGAGATGGCCCGAGATTTGATGTAATTTCAGAGCCATTCCAACCAGCAGTACTATGCGAAGAAGTGACATTTGCCACTTGTTTATCATTCGCCATGTTGTTTGGTTCACCATGGCTTTGTCCTGGTAATGGAGTTATTGGGGTTATACAGGTCTCATCAGGTCGAGCTTGCGAGATTGGTCTTGCTGCTGTCACTGTATCTGGAGCACCGGGGGACATAGAAGGCATCATATGCTCACGATGGTGCTTTTTCTTATGCACCTTGTAACCATTCGGCATGAAACTTCCAATCACAATCTAACAAATGAAGCAGAATATATGAATGATTAATTGGTTAAATGTGAGTTATCCTTTCTTATGAATAACAAGCAAAAAAGCAGTGTAGCTCCATGTTTCATCATAAAAAACTAGGATGACAAGTGTGTCAGTGTATCATTGAAGTACTTCGAACTATGCACATTTCAGTTCTTGTTAGGCCACAGATCTAACATGTAGTTCGTTCAGTGAGGTCTCTTAAGAGTGTCTTTATTGAGGTAAATTCAGATTACTGTGTAGAATACAAAGAATTTTATAAAATCAATGGCAAGTGGAATCAAATAGCACCATGAACCATGTGATGTAAATTCAGATTACATGTAGAATGCAAAGAATTTTATAAAATCAATGGCAAGTGGAATCAAATAGCATCATGATCCATGTGATGTGAAAACCGTAAATGTAGACTAATGACCTATGAGACATTTTACTAACCGAGTGAAGTAGTAAGTGATTCATTTTATTATATCCCGAGACAGGTTCCTAAATATGTATATTTACAGGGTGCGATTACATAGTTTGTTTTGTCTTGTATACAGAATTTTTAACTTACATACTCGATATTCACAATCATATTTCAATATAATGCTTATTTATCAACATGGTGCTACAGAGAAAATGATTCAAGCAAAAAAGCCAATAATGTCTTACCTGGATAGGACTAGCGGCAAGTAATAAACCAGCAACACCACCACCTATAATGCGTCCATCGGGTCCAGCCAATGAAACACTCATTCCCCCAGTCCTACTTCTTACACCACCAGTATCAGTTACCGTAAATGAGCCAGATAATGATAGTATCTCAAAGCGACCCTGCACAAAATATTTGTATTAAATGTTGAAAGGATATGGATGTATAAATCTCACTAGAGCTTTTTTAATCAATAATAGTAAAATAATCATCAAAACAAACATCACCAAGTAGCACAAACATAAACCACATTGCATTTATTCACAAAAATGAACAATTGATGAAACACAAAATAGCCTATCTGGGAACTTTTTAAAGTTAGTCTAGTAATTGGCTGTGGCCGGAGCCCTGAAGGGCACGGTATCAATTCCAGACAAACCAGTTGAGAAGCTTTTTGATATACTTTCACATCTAATCTATTCTATGGCCTGCTTCACTACAAAATAGGCAAAAATGTTGTAAACAACTCCCACCCAAATTTGTGTGGATAATGGTAAAAATGGCCTCGAATTGAAAAGCAAATCAAGGGTATATGCTTTCCCAACATCATGTAGACTAAAATTCAGGTTCTAAATCAGACAAAAACAAGAGTTTTGTGTACTGCAATCAAGTCCAACTAATGATATTATCCATAAAGGGAAAACAAAGTACAAAAAGAAGCCACAATTGAAAGGAAATATCTCCAACATCAAATGAATTGCATTCGATTGGTATAAAAATAAACAATCAACACATGAATGAAATATCATTATTAATGATCTCCAGTCCATTACATGCCTTACAATTTCTATTTAGTTTTGAGGATTCCGTATGGGGAATTGGCATGTGCTAATGTATATGATAAAGATTAAGTTATGAAAATGTACAAAACAGATCATGATCAACTCCATACACTGCAATTATTCAGTCAAACAGAAGAGATGAAAGTGAGAGACTTAAATAATCCTCCGATAGAAGAACCAGAATAAAGAAGCACATTGAGACATTCAAACACAGTAATAATTTTAAGTGCATTTACTACAAACACCGAAGGATCACATTTAGATTAAAGATCCCAAAAAAAAATTAAAAAGTTTAGTGCGATTCATGCTAGCATAAGTTTGGGACCATGCCTCATATGTAAGGATACCACCAGAGGACCCGGGTTGGCGAATAGTAACGTTGGAAACAGCTCCATTGGCGGAGAGAACGCAAATTCCTCTAGGACCCTTATGCGAAAATGAAAAAATCTTCCCTGCAACATCCTGCAAGTGATAAAGCAGCATATCCATAATGCAATTTGAATGAAAGATTAATGTCTCATGCAAAAAATTCTGATCTATTCATGACCACTAATAAAATGTGTACATTACCTCCCCCGTATGAACGGTGACAACATGTGGCGTGAAGTCCGCTCCGGCTGTGTTTGCAAACAACTCACCTTCATAGATCAAAGTTCAGATGTAAAATTATATCAAATTCAAACAATCTAAAGCAAACAGAGCACATTGAAAAAGCTACATCAGGCAAGTATATGCAATTTTTGTTGTTTGTACAAAAAATCATTACATATAGAACAGTAACTAGTTAATTTTTATTTCAGTGTCTAATTTTTTTCACATTTACAGTGAGGGAAGAAGAAAATTTTCACAGAGGTCAAAAATAAAGTTCTGTGCTAAGTTGAAATTAAGATCTCAGGCCCACCATAATCAACCAAAATCTTCAATTCTCCAACCGAGATTTTATCAACTAACCTCCTATTGTGTTTGGTGAGACAATAAATAAATAGTCAGATTTATTATGTCTCTCTTCCTAGTTTCTCTCCAAACAAAAATATTTAACTAACATCAAAATATAGCTGCTACATTTTCTTAGAAGCCAAACAAGCAAACAAACAAACAAAAAGAAAAAAGTTTTGTGTAGGAACAGACCTAAAGAAGCAAGAAGCTGCCAGTTACCAGAACCAGGAGGCCTACCACGACCCCTTTTAGAAGAAGAAGAGAAATCAATAGAAGGAGTCAAAGAAAAACCAGGAGGAGACGATGCCACGGCTGGGTTTTTGTTATTGTTATTATTATAAGAAGGCAATCTCAAGTTTCCATCTGAGTCGTATTTTCTAGGCCTCCCTCTCTTTTTCTTCCCAAGCAACAAATCTACACTCCTGCTGTTCCCTTGCGGCGTCGCTGCCGCCGTCGAGCTGAGGTCGAGGTTCCTCTCCATGCTCACCACCACCACCGGTGGCTGTGGTGGTGGTGGTGGTGGTGGTGGTGTAAGAACCACGTTGCTACTCACCGGTGGCGGTGAGTCTGTGTAGGAGCCACCACCACCCGTTGATCCGGACACTGTGCTCTCTTTTTCCTCCATCGATGATGTTAGTTGCTATGAAGAGAGAGAGTGTAATGTTGTTTGTTTGAAGAAATGGCGGCAGAAGTAGAAGGTGGGGCTGTGTTGTGTAGCGCTTTTTTTTTTTGAAGTTGTGTGGTGGGTTGGTGGTGGTGTAACTAAGAGTTAAGAGTAAGACATTTTATGGAGTTCCCTCCATTAATGGAGAACAAATACACATACTCTGTGCAAAACTTCTGTTTTTCTTGTCTGGACTCCACAGTCCACAATATAATACAGTAATATTACCCTCACTTTCCCATTTTTACCCTTTTACTACTTTTCCATATTTATTTATTTTTTCTCTTTTTTGCTCAACCACCTTTTTTTATTTTTATTTTTATTTTTATTTTTTCTCTCACAATCTTTCTACCTTTATTTCACTTCCTTACTTTCTCGGTTTATTATTTATTTTCATTCATGATTATGCTATCAAATATATATATATATATATACATATTTTTGTATAGGTTTTAAGAGAGTATAGATTGGGTTTAAATTTCAAACTTTTTTTTATTAATAAAGAATTTATAGTTTTTCTAAAAATGGGGAAGAGGACCAAGCCACTAAAAAAATCTTCTGAGATAGATGGATTTTTCTAAATGCCTTTCTGGATATTCCAAATATCTCAATTATACGTAAACGTCTTTCTAAATATTCTTCAACTCCATGATTATACATAAATGCCTTTTTAGATATTTCATAATATCTCAAGTATTCACATAACTTGAAAAGTAAATGGATAAGCAATTGCTTTCGAAAAAATATATATGCATAATTATTTCAAAATTCTATATATGAATTAAATTCCTTATATATTAATCAATTGTGGTTATAAATTTCAATAATGAGCCGGAATAGGATCGAAACATAGAAAATTTTGTTTAGACAAAGATAGTCAATCCTTAATGCCCTTTTGGATATTTCTCAATGTTCAGGCTATACCTAAATGCTTTTCGGGATATATCACAATGTCCCGATCATACATAAATGTCTTTTAGGATATTACTTAGTATAATGAGTTTTTAGTGAACATGAAAAGCTAGATAAATAAACATTTCACGAAAAAAGATATGTATAATTATTTTAAAATTCTATAGAAATTAAATTCTTTATAAATTAATCAACTGTGGCCCTTTTTTAAAAATAATTAAAAATAAGAGAAAATTGACAAGGTTTTTTTTTTTTTAATTTAATTGCCAATCATTTTTATTTTCAAAAATTCATTTACAAAACACAAAAATCTTACACGTTTTACATGGGGTTTTATTAGCAGTTAATCCAGAAGTATCTTTACCAAAACAAATTAAATGTATCTAAGTTATATAGTATTCTTATTTTCTGCTAGAAATCATACGTTTAGATTACTCTTATAAATTTCTTAAATTTCAGGAAAATAATTCTTGAATTTCACCCGCAATTAGAAAATAAAAAGAATTACAAATGAGGGGCAAGATAGTAATATGGCATATCAATTTTTCTAGGAATTTGTAAAAAGAGAGGAGTAATAAGAAGAGAGTTTTTAGAAGTCCACGAATCAACTTTTGTTTGGATAAAAAATGCAGTCAAACTGGTGCTTTGCTGTTAAAGCTATAAACCCGCCATAAAATAATGCTTTGTTTTTTCTTTTCTTTTTTATTTAACAACATTCAACAATAAGTTCATATCCCCAACGAAATCTGAAATATAAATTGAAATCTGAATTTTAATTTGTTTTCATTAATTTTTTTTTTTTAAATTATATATAATGATCGTGTCTTAAAGAGTCCAATGATTTGATTTGGGCACCTTTGTATTGTTTATGGGGCAGCCACTATTGTTGAAATTTGAAAAGGTATTTTTTATATATATAAATATGATATCGAATAAGTTAGAGATTTATTCGATACGAGGTTGACTCGATAGTAAACTCTTTATACCTGCACCACGAGGTTATGGGTTCGAGTCTTTTCCATTCAAAAAAAATCCTAAATTTATAATGTAATATTTAATAAATTAAAAAAGTCAGGGATTTATCAATATCTATTAAAATCAAATAGTAGATGAATGAAAATACACGTTTAGTCTATAAATGTCAGGTCAAATACTCCATATCACTAGTCATAACTTCTTTACCATCTTATTTTCTTATAAAAGAAAAACAAATCAATATTATTTTATGCACAAAGAATGGTGTAATTTATAAAATGGAAAGCTAAAACAAATTAAAATTGATAAGAGATAGATCTTTTTAATGCATTTAAAAAATTTTATACAACTTAATTGAATATATATATTTAATATTTGCAATGAATGCCGTATATATTGTTTAAATTGATTATAATATATCTTTTTAAAAAACTTAATTACAATATATCTTTAACTATATTTTAAAGATATTTTTTATTAGATCAGGATCCTCTCTTTAGTCATTGTTTTTCCTTAGCATTTTTCAAGTGTAATTGAAACACCAAGTTGTATGAGAGAAAAAAAAAAGTGATTAAATATTGACCGTGCATTTTTTATTTTACTTAGGTGTCATTAAATTATGAAAAGTCAAAGAAAAACAAGATAAAGAGAGGATCTCGATCCTTTTTTATTACGATTAATATAAACCAAACCTCTCACACCTTGATGTGGGTAAGATTTGAAAATAAAATCTATTTTTAAAAAACGAACCTGAAAAGGTTATAGGCATGAAATATTTCTTACTAAATAAGCTAGTTAATAATAGTTTTTGTTTTTATTTTAAGAAAGTAATATTGAGATTAAATGTAAAAATACTTGTATTTATCAAAAATTTATACAAATAAAATGACTCTTTCGGTCTTCACTTACATATTTGTACAAAAATTTTAAAAATTCATTTGACATAAAAGGGATAGATTTGTTGTCTTTTATATTCTTCAGTAAATTAAACATTCAAATTTTTAATAACTTTTTACAATTAGATCGAAATTTATCATATTGTTTTTTCATATATATTTTATTGGCTGTTTTTTAGTCCAAAATTCAAAAAAAAAAACATAAAGAGGGCGCCCGAATAAGTAAATTTTTTTAATTTTTTTTTAAAGTAATAATAAAATAATTTGGTCCCCAAGAATGATGAAATAGAAAAATACAAAACTAAGGTAAAAATAATAATAAAATAAAAATGTAGAAAAATCCAATTTAATCTCTGCAAAAAGCAACAGTGATTAAAAGTTGTCGGTAAGACCATTGACGGCCCTGACCAAACACGCAATCTTTTTTAAAATGTTTTTAAAAATGGTTACGATTCCCTGCACCATTCTCACTGTTTGTAACTTTCACTCACTTTTTGACCCTCTAATTCGATCCTCGAATATACATGGCGCCGTTGGTTAACGAATTGAAATGCCATGGCCTACCATGACATATCCTTGTAAGTAATGTCAACTGAATCCAATAGATCGGTATAGCATGTAATTGTTCAATTGTGGCTAAACAATGCTAACGGCTCATCTGTAATCGAATCTCGTCAAGCAAGGGCGAAATAAGGGAGCCCAAAAAATGCTCCAAGTTTTAATTATGGAAAAATTATAATAAAATAATATATATAAGATAATATTAGCCTATTCATCATATTATTTTAATAATATTAATTAATTAATAAATATATTTCCTAATAAATAGTTTCCTATTATTTCCAATCAAATAATAGGATACAAAATCAATATCTTTCCCTTTCATGATTTTAATTTCCAATCAAATAATAATAGTAATAAATAGTTTCCTATTATTTCATACATTATTGTCTAGTCTAGTATATATTATTATTTAATTTATTTTCATAGTAAAAAGCTAAGTAAATATTGGTGGAAGCTTAGGCTCCGTTTGATTTTTCCACTTAAGACTTAATGACACTTAATGTGCTCCATACAGTTGTTTTGTTTGATTTTTTAAGTGATAAAATCACTTAAAGTACCCAAAAAATCACTTATTTATAAAAGTGAATTTTTTTCACTTTTCACTTTTCACTTTTCACTTTTCACTTTTCACTTAATACAAAAACACTGGATTTTAAAACAATATTTTACTTCCAAAACTATCCTCACTAATCTAATTATTTCCAATTTTATCTTCAATCTAAAACTCATCCGTATTAATATATATATATATATTTTTTTTTTCTTATAACGGTAAAAAAAAAAAAAAACTTTAGCATTAGAAAACATAGTTGCTTCAAAACACAAACAACTCTATTGGAATATAGTTTTGATTTTTTTTTTTTTTAAATTATTTATATAAACTCCATTGGAATACAACTTTTGAGTGATTTTATACTTGCGCAGTGTAATTATATTGAGTCCCCAATTCCCCACCAACAAAATTAATATAACTTCAACACGATAGGAAAAAAAAAAGTAAAAAATATTACATAAGTAGACTTCTCTGTACAAAATTACATCATAGTAGGATTATTACAACTTCATAACATAGAATGCAATTCAGTTGTGTTTATAATCAATTAATTCCAATGTTTGATAATAACTTTATTTTCATCTGAGCACATCATGCAATCATTACGATAAAAATATATATTGTTTCAAAGGAAAATAATATAGTTCAATAAGATCAACGTACCTCATTTCGTATATTCCTAAAAAAAACTAAGATTTATATTCTTCTATAAGATCAACGTACCTCATTTCGTACGTTCCTACAAAAAAAACTAAGATTCCTTTTGTAATATGGATAAACAAAAAGTTTTGTTAAATTATATGTATAAATTTGAAATATTATTAATAACTAAATAATTTTGCTTTAGAATTGTTAAATTACTTGATATAGTTGTCCTTAATATATATTAAAATGTAAATATATATCAAATAATAGTTAGAAGGGTATAGATGTAAAAATATTTATTTTCAGGTATTTGAAACTTTAAAAAAAAAAAAAACAAACAACTTATCACTTATATTCAGTTTTTAGTGAAAAAAAAATCAAACATGTTTTTCAGTTTTCAGTTGCCAGACATCATTCAGTTTTCAGTAACTTTCAGCACTATTCAGTCTTCAGACAAAAAATCAAGCGGGGCCTTAGTATCTTATTTTACGGTACTCATTATATCTTGATACAATTCCTTAAATTTTATTCTGCATTGTTTGTTCATTACAAATAAAATTAATATTTGATTCTAAATAATTTTCGAGATATAAAATAGCAATAAGTCACAATTTTTTTTTTTTTTTTTTTTGAAGAGATGATAAGTCACAATTTAATTCTTAAAATTATATATATATTTTGTGACATTACCTTTAAGACTAAAGGGTGTCATGTAACAACTTATTTTTTAAATATTAAAATATTTATCACGCGTGAGATTGAATATTAATTTTTGTACCGGTCTCCCCAAAGCCACATTCCCGACGGCAATAGTTTTGAAACATTGCTATTTCCCTAACACCTCTATCTTGGAGGCCGAATGTGGTTCCTTATGCTCCTTCCTGTGGCGTAGCTTCATGTGGGGCTGTGAACTGATTCATGCGGGTTCTAGGTGGCGAATTGGTGATGGCGAGTCTGTTTCGATCTATAGAGATCGCTAGCTTCCGAGGCCACTCACTTTTAAAATTATCTCTCCAGTTACTTTAGATACAAATTCTTTGGTGAAGGACTTGAAGAATCCCTCTAGTTCCTGGAATACAAGGTTAGTAAACGAATCCTTTTTTGGAAGATGATCCTGCAATTATTCTCAGCTTACTAACCTCCTCTCCACATGCTCGTGATTCGCTAACTTAGCATTATGAGAAGCTGGGATCGTATTTTGTTCCGAATGGGTATCATCTCGCCTGCAATCTGGTTTCGTCAGAAGGTACTTCGGGTTTGAGCCTCTCTGAATCCTGGTGGAAGTTCTTGTGGCGTATTAAGGTGCCATCCAAGGTGATTTTGTTGATTTTGAGGGTCTGTCATGAGTGGATTCCGGCGATGAATAACATGGTTAGACGTGGGATGAGTATTGTAGTTAGTGTCCAATGTGCAATAATTTTTCGAAAAGCACGATCCATGCTCTCTGGAACTGTCCTTCTTTGAAGATTGTTAGATCCTTGTGTCCTAATATGAAAGGGGTCCAGGTTAATGACCAACTCCCTTTTGTTAACTTCATGATATCTTGCAAAAACCGCCTTTTTCCGGAGGAAATGGAACTGTTATGCATGATCTTATGGCGGAATTGCTGTCGAAGAAATGGTAGAGTGCATAACTCATGTCTGATTCATGTGGTGGATGTGTTTCCTTTAAAGATGACAGTATTCCCCACGGGGAGGGGGTCTCGTGGGACCCCGCCCAGAATAGGTCAGGGATATGTGATAATATTTAGGGACGGGGATGGGGACAAAATCTTGTCCCCAAAGGTGAAGCAGGGAGAGAATTAGGGAAGGACTCCCCGTCCCGATATATATATACATATATATATATATAATATTATATATATATAATATAATATTAACGATTCATAACGCACACCCAGAGAGTTTACAATATTTAAATACAAGCGTAAATATATATGATGTATATGGACTATTGAATTGTGAATTTTACCTTGAAAGCCTTCCCAGAATTGCACCGTTAAGAAAAAATATAATTTATAATATGATATATAATATTCAGATTTGTAAAATCATTTTACATTAATTTTTTTAACATAAATAATTTTTTTAACTAAACTTTAGACGTTGGCTTGTTTTGTAGAATCTTTGATTTTAGACTAAATATAAATCTATACTTTTTTCTTTGTTTTAAGTTGTAATTTTTACATGTTGAGGGAAGGCCTCTCCAATGGGGAATCCCTGACCCCGACCCTGACTCCGTTTCTCTTAATGTGAGGACGGGGACAAGGATAGGGATTGTTTTGGGGGGCGGGGATAGGGATGGAAAAACATTCCCCGACCACGACCCGCCCCGCCCCGTTGCCATCCTTAGTTTCCTTGGGCATGCTCATATCTTGCTAACTTCAAATATGCGAATGGGCTCAAAGGTGGCGCCAACGGTGCTTTCAGTCTAGCCACTGTTCCTAAATGGTGTGCCCTCCTACCAGTGGTGTCTATAAAATCAACACGGATGCGGCTATCGTGGTGGCTGATCGAAGGGTTGGCATTGGTGTAATTGTCCAGAATTGGAAGGGGGAGGTTATGGCCTTTAGCTCTCAATCAATCTCGGCTGGTTACGAATCACCAATTACGGAAACTATTGCCATTTTAAGGGGGTTGAAGTTGCCCTATGATGCTGGTTTTTGGCCTTGCGTAATTGAGTCGGATGCTTAAATGGTAGTGACTCTGGTTAAGGAAAACAACATTGTTAATTCTGAAGTTGGTTTGGTCATTAGTGATATAACTCAGCTTCTGAATTCCTCTCCGGGTTGTAGTGTTCTCTTTGTCTTTAGAAAAGCAAATATGGCTGCTCAAAGTCTTACGAAGTTAGGTGTGTCTAGTAGCTACGATAGATTTTGGATAGAGAAGATTCCACCTAGTGTGGCTCTGCTTGTGTTGGGTGATTGCCTAGTCACTTGTAACCTTTTTCCTTAACAATGAATTTGCCTTATAAATAAAAAGAATAATGTTTATGTATATATTTATTTATTTATTGCATGAATTATTGTTAAAAATGTAGAGTGATAGAATACTTTTTTTTTTTTTTTTTTGAGTAAATATCTAGTATTGTGAGAGTAAATATTTGAGTTGAGTATGAAATGTTTGATTTCAATAAGTTTTTGACAGATATTTGATATGTTCCATATCAATTTTTTATTTTTTTTTTTAAAAAAGAAGTTGCATTTCCTTTACACAACGTATTTAGGATGTCAAAATAAATATGATCATAATAGTAAAATTTAAACCATGTGGTTCAAGTTTTCACAAGTGATGAAAAATGTGATCATAATAGTAATCTAAATTAAGTTATTCAAAAATCTACACTTACGTGATTAGTTCTTCATATTAGAATATATAATTTTGTGGGTGCAATTAGATTCATTGAAGTTTTTTTTTTTTTTCACATGATGATGATGATGATCATCCTGACATCCCATAAAATTTTGAAGTACAGTCTACAGTACCTGTGTTTTGAGGACCGACACACACGGACTGTCATAGATGTTGAATTGCTGGCCAATGACCAACAAACTCTAATTCATGAACTCTGAGAAAGTTCCACATCTCAAAATCATGCGTGGGCTTTTTTCTTTTTATTTTAGAGAAAAAAACACACTACATAATTTTTTAAGTTAAAAATTTAAGTTAATATAGTTTGAACAATTTTTTTTAATACATATATGATTATATATATATATAGTCTATATAATCCCGTTCTGGTTAGTGTGCACTGATGTAACTACATTAGTACCAATACAAGTGGACTATTGATTATGAAAAAGCCTAGACAAGTGTATACAGTTTGAGTCAAAATAACGTAAAATGACTTTAATATCTGCTTGTTTACTTCTTTTAATCTTATTTCTTGTTTACTTCTTTTAATCTAAAGGTCAATATAATTATTGGTGGGAAAATACTTGGGTACTGACAAGTACTAACCAGTCAATACCCAGACATCCTGACCACTAAATGGGTATTGCCACATGGTCCAAACTCTTTCACTTTTTACATTTTTCTCATTGCTTTAGGTTACGTGGCAACCACACATTGGTTGGTCAGTATGCCTGGGTGCTGACCAGTTAGCACCCAAGCAATATTCTTATTGATGTGGCATCAAAACCCAATTTAAAAATAATCAATGTTGATATGGCAATGATTTTAAGTGATTTAAAAAAATGACTTTAATATCAGACTGTTTACTTCTTTTAAATCTAAAGGTCAAGATAACGAGTTCACTTTTTACTCACCCCTTTAAAGGAGGGTCAGTATTTGAGCATCTCCAATGTAAAAATGGCTTACATACTAATAATTGTTGATATGGCAACAATGTCAAGAGACTTACTCCATATATGGCACACAAATAGATTTGATAGACATTCAACTAATAATTTGGTCTCCAATGCTTCTATCTAAAACACAATTTTTTTTTAATGACGTGTCCATTTTTTTTTCTCGTTTTATTTTTTATTTTATTTCCTTACCAAAAATAGATGAAACATTAATGTATATTTTAAATACTTGCTGAGTCAACTAAAAAAATAGCTGTGCAACAGACCGTATGAAAGTAGACAGTCATGTTGACAATGTCTAATATTTTTTGTAAACTGTCATGTTGACAATGTCTAATATGTTTTTTACCACGTCAGCTTAAGGTTGAACGACTATATTGGGGAAAGATTTTTTAACAAAATGTCTATTAATCATACGAGGTATCTTTTTTTTTTTTTTTCTCAAGTCATACTTGCATTGGAGATGCTCTTATCTCCATGGAGGGACAAATTTGTTCAAACCATGTTATCTTTTTAGACAATTTTACCCCTCCATGAACACATGTCATGTTTTGAGGAGGGGGGTCTTTAAGGGGGTGAGAAAAATGGACTCCAAGATAACTACCGATGTGGCATCAAAACCCAATTTAAAAATAATCAATGTTGATATGGCAATGAAAATAATTACATCGATTTTGCAAATAAATAAAAAACTTTATTCTTCACCATTGAATTCTTTTTCAACTTCCTGATATTTCATTTAAGATTTATGTTAGAAAAAAAACCTATATATATATATATACTTGCATACATGATAGTATGTTTTTTTTATTTGAAAGTACACACCGCAGTGGGTTAGGAGTACGTCTATTGAGATTCGGATTGCAATTTAATGTATAAAGGTGGATTATATTTATAATGAATTTCATTTTGAAGTCTCCCGCCACTAAGATAGAAAACTATTATATACGTGATAATATGATATGGGACACTAGTAAGTAGTCTTGATTTGTATTCATACAACTATATAAACGGCTCGAGTTAATGAAAAAAAAGTTTCTCCTCCTTTTCTCTGAAATTTGGGTGAAAATAGTCTAGGGTTCTTTTTTTTTTTTTTCTCAAGAGTCTCTCTTTACTGATTTTCAAGTTTGAATTATGAGGATGTTGCTTCCTTATACGCATCTTTGTCAATTAGTCCTCGCGATGGTCTGATTCAGTTACTGGATGGTAATTTGATGAATGATGCTAGAAATAGGTTGTCTTTATGTCTAGTGGATAAAATTCATTCAAGTAAATGGGTTAATAGAGATGCCCTTATGCGTGTTATAGGTAAGATTTGGCAGGTCAAGAAGGGTTTAGACATTGAATCGGTTTCAGGGAACACTTTTACTTTCCATTTTAGAGATGAGTATGATCTATATAGGGTTATGACTGGGAGTCCATGAGTTTTGATAATGCGCTCATCACTATGGAGAAACATATAGTTCAGCACTATAGATTCTTTGAGCTTTAGTTAGGCGGATTTCTGGGTTCAAACACACCAAGTCCCTCTCATGTGTATGACTAAGGAAATTGGGAGATTCTTAGGTGGAATGATCAGTGAAGTGTTTGATGTGGATGGAGGGAATTTAGGAGATTGGGTGGGGAAATTTATGCGAATTAGGATCCGTATTGACATTACGAGGTCTCTGAAACGCTGTCTATGAGTAGATATATTGGGAGATGGAAATGAAACTATTATGATTCTCATATATGAGAGACTCCCAAATCACTGCTTCAAATGTGGTATGATTAACCATACTAAATTTGAATGTGCAGAGAAAGAACCTATTCCTATTGTCAATGGAAAGGAAGAACCATTTTATGGGCCTTGGCTTAGAGCGTTGGGGTCCATACGTAATTCCAATTTCCAATCCTAGAGGAGTAATTTCTCTTCACCTGTCACCACATATTCTAACTGGAGGATTGATAGAGGTAAGGGTAAACTAATTCCGGAGCCTATGGCCGGTGAAGGAATTATTCCAAATTCAAGCATACAAGCTGGGAAAGAAGACGTCATAGGTAGGGCAAGTGAGTCAGAGCCTCGACTTGGCGGTTCTCATACGTAAGAAGACATAGCCGTTAATTTGGGACGTTTGGGGAAGATAAAAGTCAAGTCTTAAATGAATAGCTCTTTACTAGAGGTAATTATCTCACATCAATTAGAGGAAGTAGTCAACAATTTGGATAGTAATGAGACTGAAATTACAGCTATTAATGGTGAGGAGATCGTGGGATGTGCTAGTGGGATGGAGATATTTGGGTTAGGTGAGAAGACTATTGGAGCCCTTCCAATAATTCAAGATATTCATTCTCCTCCGAAAGGGATCACAAGAGAGACCTATGGTTATTCTTTAAAGCCCAACCCCGATCATTTTCACTCTAGTTTTAAGTGTGGGCCTATAAGAGACATTGAGGTGGAAGAGCCCATTAGCAACTTCTATTCTTCCACTTCCTGTTCAGACAGCCCAAGTCTATCAAGCAGGTTGGCTCGTAAGACCTCTCGGGTTACAGGTGACAAAAAAAAGAGTAAGTTTATTAGTATCAGAAATTTGGGGATTTCTATGATAAAAGGTGCAGTGTGGGAAGCATAAATCAGCTCCGGGGGAGGATGGTGAGTTCTATAACAGTAAGAAAGCGAGGAGAATGGTTGGAAATTCTGAATCAAAAGTCGAGTCTAGTAAGGTTAGCACCGAGGGTGTTTCTTTTGGGGAGTTTACTAGTGATTTGGTTTCACCAATATAAGTTGAAGATTTGGGAGCATGCTTATCGGTCGGCCGATCTCCATCGGCCCGTCGTCCCCAATGAAGATTATGTCCTGGAATACTCAGGATTTGGAAAGTTTTCGGGCATTCAATTCTCTACTATCCCAAAAGTAGGTGATTAATCTGGATTTGCTTTTCCTGATGGAGACGAAAGCAAATCAGGTGATAATGGAGGTTTTAAGAGTCAAACTTGGGTTTATCGGAAAATTGGTAGTCAATTGCTCTGGTAAATCAAGTGGTCTATGTTTATTTTGGTCTTCATGTGGTGTTGTTGAGCTATTCTTTAGCTCATATTGATGTTCGACCGGTCTCTTCTCTCAATCAGTGGTGGAGGTTTACCGGTTTCTATGGCAACTCGAATTTTACTCAGAGATTGCATTCGTGGAGCTTATTAAAGAAGCTAACCGATATGTCATCCTTACCTTGGGTGTGCCTAGGAGACTTTAACGAGATTATAGAAAGGTCAGAGAAGGAGGGCGGTGCTCTTAAGTTTGAGAATTCTCTGGCTGAGTTTCACGAATCCCTTGATGACTGCGGCCTTGAAGATTTAGGATTCGTTGGGCCGCAATTCACCTAGTGTAACAAAAAAAATGGTGATGCGATGATTTAAGAACGGCTAGATAGATGTACTAGTAACTTAGATTGGAAGCAATTATTTCCCAGTTTCAGTGTCTCTCATCTCGATTATTTGTGCTCCGATTATCGGCCAATTATTTTAGAATTTTTAGATAGTTCAGTGATTCCTAAAGATTCTAAGAGGAAGACATTGTTTAATTTTGAAGAGTGCTGGATGGCCAATCAAGAATGTACTGATCTAATTTCGAATTCTTGGATTGACAAAGGTGGACCGACTGTGGTAGAGGAGTACCTTAGTAATATCCAAGCTTGTGGTCTTTGTCTAGAAAACTGGAACAACCACAGTAGGCGGCTATTGAAGGAGTATATTATTATAAAAAAAAAGGCAGCTGCAAGATGCATACAACAATATTAGAGAGGGGTCTTGGAAGGGAATTCAGCTGATAGAGTCCCAATTGGATTTAATTTTGGAGACAGAAAAGCGGTATTGGGGGCAAAGATCAAGAGTTGGTTGGCTTAAATGTGGAGATCGGAATACCGTTTCTTTCATATGAAAGCCATAATTAAGAAGGATCGAAATTTGATCAAAGGTCTCCGAAGTAATGATGGTAGTTGGCAGGACTCAAAAGGAGGTATGGAGCATATTATTTTTTATTATTAAAGTACTCTTTTTAAATCAAGCAATCCATCTCAAGCTGACCTGGGTGGCATTTTGGATGGTATTCAACTAAAGCTCAGTCCTTCTTTGAGTGATTTCCTTGATTCTACGTTCTTAGAAGAAGAAATTAAGATAGCGGTTTTTGATATATGGGCTATGAAAGCACCGGGCAATGATAGCCTTCTAGCCTTGTTTTATCAGAAATTTTGGGACAAAGTAGGGCCAAGTGTGATAAAGGCTTGTCTAGAGTGTTTGAATGAGGGGTGTTCTTTAGAGAAAATGAATTATACTATGATAATCCTTATCCCTAAGAAGAAGAACTCGGAGAGGATTACAGATTTCAGACCGATAAACCTTTGTAATGTCATCTACAAAATTGTGGCGAAAACAATTTCCTATCGGTTCTGTTAAGTCCTTAGAGATGTCATCTTGGAAACCTAATGAGCATTTATTCTCGGCCGATCGATATCAGATAATATTATAATTGGTTTTGAGTGTATGCGTAGGCTTAAGAGAAGGAAACGGAAACGGGGATCTATAGCAATCAAGCTAGATATGTCTAGGGGTTACTGTTGAAAATCTGTAAATTTTGTTAGGTAGTATGAGTTGGAAAGTTATACATAGATGTACATATGAGCTGTCTTAACTCCCAATTAGTGTCCTAATAGCTGTCCCAATTTGTGACTTAATAACTGTCCCATTGTCCTAGTTAGCTGTCCCAATTAGGTGTTTACTGTTGTAATTTCTTTCATTTATTTTAGTAGTTGGTAAGTAAGTTGTTAGTAGGTTGTAATTAATTCTCTATCTCTCTACTATATATTCTCTAGAGTCTATATAAGTTGCATACAACTTTTTCAATACAACACTCTGATTTTCCACACAGTATTAGAGCTTTTCTTATCAACTATAGCCTTCATTGCTAAGCTTTGAAAAATTCATCAGCCTTCATTACTGATTATCTTTTTTTTTGAATTTTTCTTTTCTGATCACCTACAACCTTCATTGTTGATTTTTCCTGATCACCTACAGCTTCATTACTGGACCCTAAGCTTTGAAAAATTATCAGCCTTCATTTCTAATTATTGACTTTCATAGCCAAACTCTCCATATTCATCACCAATTATTATTATTTTTCTTTTTTCCTAAAAATGCTAGAAGACTCAGCCATGATATCTGCAAAGAATTGCTTTAAACTCCATGGGAAACCTTAAGTTCTTAATAAAATCGAATGGTTTTAAGGAGGACAACAACGATGTCAAGCAAACTTCACAAATAAAGAAGCCTTTTCTCAAGAAAACTCCATCTCCAACAGTGATGAAATTGGAGAATTCAAGAAAGAAGAAATTGACAAACTCAGAAATCTTCTCAATTCCCTTGACAAACCCTTAAGTAGGTTTTCATTGACTCATCAGGTAAGTGCACTGCCCCTTATGCTCTTAGTGCCTCAGATTCACATCATTCTAGCTCTTGGGCCATAGACTCATGAGCTACCGATCATATGTCACATAATCCAACCAGATTTAACACTTATAACCTATGCCCCGAAAATAAAAAGATCATTGTTGCAGACGGTTCACCCGTTGTAGTTGCTGGCCAAGGAGCAGTAAATTTAACCCCCTCTCTTCCTTTAAAAAAAATGTTTTGTATGTTCCAAAATTGTCTACTATCCTTGTATCCATTCACAAAATCACCAAAGACTTGAACTGTAAAATAACTTTCTTTTCTACACATTGCATTTTTCAGGATCAGGTTACGGGGAGGACGATTGGACTTGCTAAGGAAAGAAATGGGCTCTACTGCCTAGAAGAAATGAGTGGCAGCAGCATAGACAAAGACAACAGATTATCTCTTTTCTACTTATCAAAAATATTTCCTTCCAATAAAGCTGAAATTTGGCTTCACCACTTCCGCCTTGGACAACCACCTTTTAATTTGCTCAAAAAAAAAAATGTTTCCCTCACTTTTTAGAAATGTCGATGTTAGCAATTTTCATTGTGACACATGTGAACTTGCCAAGCATCATCGAGTTTCATTTCCATTAAGTAATACAAGGTCTTTTAAACCTTTTTCTTTGATACATACTGATATTTAGGGTCCATCTAGAATTTCTAATATTTCAGGGGCTAGATGGTTTGTGTCTTTTATTGATGATTGCATTAGAATAACTTGGTTGTTTCTCATGAAAGAAAAATCTCCGGTGAGCAATATTTTTCCATTTTTTTACAAAATGATAAGTACGCAATTTGGGGTTTCCATTAAAAGAGTCAGGTCTGACATTGCTAGAGATTATTTTAATAAAATTTTGTTACCTTTCTTCCAAAAAGAATGAGTTATCCATAAGTCTTCTTTTGTTGATACACCCCAACAAAATAGGGTTGCTGAACGGAAGAATGGACATTTACTTAATGTTGCACGAGCGTTGTTGTTTCAAAACAATGTACCAAAATGTTTTTGGGGAGAGGCTATTTTAACAACAACACATTTAATAAATAGAATGCCATCTAGAGTGTTAGGATATCGAAACCCTATAAGTGTGTTCTCTGATTTTTATCCTGATTTCGATGGTTCTTGCAAACTACCACCTAAAGTATTTGGTTGTGTCTCATTCGTACATATCCATGCTCACAATAGAGGTAAGCTTGATCCAAGGGCTTTAAAATGTGTATTTGTGGGATACTCAACCACCAAAAAAGGTTACAAGTGTTATCACCCAACCACTAGAAAAGTTTTCATCTCCATAGATGTCACATTTTTTGAAAAAAAGTCTTTCTTTCAAGGTCAAGGTCAAAGTCCTTATCTTTAGGGGGAGAGCGTTTCTTGGGAAGATAAGGAAGATAAGGTGTTTTTTCTTGACTTTAGCAGTCTTCAGTATGAGCCTAAAACTGCCCAAATTGAACCTAGGACTTAGCTCGAAACTACCCTTGAAATTGAGCCTGAAACTGCCCAAATTGAACATATGACTCAACTCGAATTTGCCCTTGAAATTGAGCCCAAAACTACCTAAACGTTGCCTGAGATTGAGCCAAAAACTGTTGCTGAAACTGAACCTAAAAATATTCCTCTAACTGAGTTGGAAAGGCAGCAACCTGATCAAAATCCTACTATGCCACTTCGAGTCTATTCAAGGAGGAAAGTGCCAACAAAGCCTATACAGGTCCAAGAGTCCGAACCAGATATTGAATCTATCTATTCTCATTCCATTGTTGATAATGAACTTGATTCTCATAAATGTCCTGATTTAGATTTGCCTATTGTTGTTAAAAAATGAACTAGAAAATACACACAATACCGAATTTCTCACTTTGTATCCTTTCAATGATTATCTCCACAACATAGGGCCTTCCTCACTACCATAAATTCTATTGACATTCCTAAAACACCACAAGAGGCACTTCAGGATAAGAACTGGGTGCAAGCTATAAGAGAGGAAATGAATGCACTAGAGAAAAATAAAACATGGGAAATTGTCAGTTTGCTTAAAGGAAAGAAATCGGTGGGGTGTAAGTGGGTGTTTACCTTAAAGTCTAAGGCTGATGGGTCCTTAGAGAGATACAAAGCTAGGCTGGTTGCAAAAGGTTATACTCAAAACTTATGGAGTTGATTATCAAGAGACCTCTGCTCCTGTAGCAAAAATGAATATTGTGCGTGTCTTATTCTCGTTGGTTGCTAATTTTTATTGGTGTTTACATCAATTTGACGTTAAGAATGCCTTCTTGTATAGTAATTTAGAAGAAGAGGTATACATGGAACCTCCACCTAGCTTTGATGAGAACTTTGGTGGCAATAAGTAGGTTGAAGAAAGCACTATATGGCTTGAAACAGTCCCTTATAACGTGGTTTGGAAGATTTACACAAGTTATGCTAGCAATGAAGTATAAGCAAAGCCAATGGGATCATACTCTCTTCATAAAACATTCAGCCACAAGGGGAGTCACAGCCTTACTTGTATACGTGGATGACATTATTGTAACAAGAAATGACTCGGCCGAGAGAGACTCACTCCGAAAATGCCTAGCTAAAGAATTTGAGGTAAAGGAACTCGAAAAATTGAAGTATTTCTTGGGCATTAAAGTATCACACTCCAAAAAAGAGATCTTTGTTTCTTAACAGAAATATATGTTGGACCTTCTTAAGGAAACTGGTAAACTCGGTTGCAGGGTAGCAAGTATACCTATTAAACCTATTGATAAGTTGGGTGAAGAAGAAGATGATAGTGCAGTAGACAGAGGAAGATATCAGAGATTAGTTGGGATATTGATTTATTTATCACACACTAGGCCGGATATAGCTTATGTTGTAAGCATAGCAAGCCAATTCATGCATGATCCAAAGAAGAAACACTTATAAGCTGTTCATAGGATTCTACACTATCTTAAGGCTACATCAGGGAGAGGGATTTTGTTCACGAAGAATGAAGAGCTCAACCTAGAGGCTTATAAAGATGCAGACTATGATGGCTTCATAGTAGATAGAAGATCCACATTGGGCTACTGTACCTTCCTTGGAGGCAATCTAGTGACATGGAGGAGTAAGAAATGTGAACTTTTATGGTTGAAAATAATTTTTGATAATCTTAAAATCAGATGGGAAAGACCTATGAAGCTCTATTGTGATAATAAATCCGTCATCAATATTGCACACAATCCGGTACAACATGACCACACTAAACACATTGAAGTAGATAGGCACTTCATAAAGGAAAAGTTAGAGAGTGGCCTGATTTGTACACCTTACACCTTACATATCAACAAGTAATCAGTTGGCAGATGTTTTAACCAAGGGGCTACCTACTTTGAACTTTCAAGAGATTACAAGCAAACTGGGAATGGAAAACATCTATTCACCAGCTTGAGGGGGAGTGTTGGAAATCTGTAAATTTTGTTAGGTAGTATGAGTTGGAAAGTTACACATAGATGTACATGTGAGCTGTCCCAACTCCCAATTAGTGTCATAATAGCTGTCCCAATTAGTGTCTTAATAACTGTCCCAGTTGTCCTAGTTAGTTGTCCTAATTAGGTGTTTACTACTGTAGTTTCTTTCATTTATTTAAGTAATTGGTAAGTAAGTTGTTAGTAGGTTGTAATTAATTCTCTCTCTCTCTCTCTACTGTATATATTTTTTAGAGTCTGTATCAGTTATGTACAACTTTTTCAATACAACACTCTGAATTTCCACACTTACGATAGAGCGGAATGGATTCTTTTCGAGTATATGGTATGGTATTTAGGCTTCTCTGAGAAATGGATTAGGCTGATTTTGCATTATATGTCATCTGTCTCCTATTTGTTAATTCTTAATGGTGAAATTTGTGGATCCAATAAGCCAACGCGCGGACTGTGTCAAGGAGATCCACTCTCATCCTACCTATTCCTCTTATGTGCAAAGGGTTTCTCAAATTTGATCAATTAGACGGTTGATAAGGGAGAGCTACAAGGATTCAAGTGCAGTAGCAATGGCCCGACTATATCCCACCTGTTATTTGAGGATGATAGTCTATTATTCGCCAAGGCTACTTTCTCTAACTGTGTATTGGTTAGACCTGGCAATGGGTCGTGTTATTACGAATTCGTGTCGTTTCGTGTTTGGGTTGTGTTAAAATTGCTCTACTCGAACCCGACCCGTTAGCTTAATGAGTTGAAATATACAAATCCAAAACCATTTGTTAAATTAATGGGAAACCCGACCCGACCCGTTACAAAGTATTATATTTGAGATTTATTAAAAAGTTAAAAATAAATAGCACTGAAGCATGATCAAACTCAATGGCGGACCCAGAAATTTTAATTAGATTGGGCACTTGAACAAAATAACAATTATATAAAAAAAAAATACTGAAAAATTAAGGGAATCATAAAATGAGTTTTTATTTTATTTTATTTTATTTAAAAAAAAAAAAACTAAAATGAATTTTTATGTATATATATAAAGAAAAATCGATAGTATAACGAAGTTTAGATAAAATAAAACAAATAGAATACATACTTAAGATGAACTAAATAATCTTATATTAAAATAAATAAATAAAAACAAGAAACATGATATTAAAAATAATAAGAATAAGAATAAAAACAACATAAACAATTAAAATTTACAATATTTATTCCTAAAATAATAAATTACATTCTAATTTTATAATAAGAATTTTTTATTATTATTTATAATGAATTCACTTTAAATTTATACAAAAATAATTGAATAATAAATATTACTAAACATTTTTTTTTATAATTATTGATAAATTATTGATTTATTGATTCTGAAAACATTGAAATTATAAAATAAAGAAAAATACTAAGGATAAAATAAAATAAATCATAATAATATATGGACTATTTTAATACAATAAATTAACATTTGAGATGTTAAACTATAGTTATTGGATGTGTTAAGTATGTCAAACTAAAATTATTAGAAATAATAAAAGTTCAAAATAATAATATATAATTTAATATAAAATTAAATTAAATTAAGTAGACACTAATTAAAGGTAGTTAAGAAGTTGTTTGAAAAAAAAATTTGGAAAAGATGGTAAATTAAAAAAGTATTGAAAGTACAAGATAAAATTGAATTAAAGAAAAATATATTTAATTTGCTTGAAAAGTGTAAGTCAGCAATATAGAAAATTGACACAATATCAACCGTGTTATCAATCATCATCTGTATTAAGTGTTAAATATATATATATATATATATATATATTATTAATGAAAACTAAATCAATTTTTTTAAAAAAAATTGAGGTAGGTCACGGGCCCCATTTGGCTTTAAGGTGGGTCCGCCCCTGATCAAACTCCTACAATCAAATTCATTATCTACTTTTAGAGTTTTAGGGTTAGGGTTATAATATTATGAAATAATTGATTTATAGTTTTAAAATTTTTAATTTAGAAATTTTTCCTCTTTAAAAAAAAAAAATAATTAGTAAAATATATTCTAACCATAATTATGGAGATTTTTTTTATATAAATTTCATAATGTGACGTTTTTAATAACTTTTATAAACATATTAAAAAAAACAATCTTTATATTAATGGGTTATCAAATTAACTGTTTTTTTAAAAGTGAACCCAAAACCGACTCATTATATTTCGTGTCTTAATAGGTTGACTCATTAATAACCCGATCCGATAAACTTGACCCACCAACCGTTATTTTCAAATGGGTTTAGGTCGTGTTAATGGGTCGTGTAAAATTTTGTCAGGTCTAGTATTGGTTAAACGCATTCTTGATACATATACTAATGGCTTAGGCCAAGTGATAAATTTTGATAAATCCGTAGTTTGTTTTAGTCCTTCTATGACCTCTTAGGAGTGTTCTTTGTTGGCAGCGACCATTGGCGTAGGGGTTGTGAATAGTCATGATAAATACATAAACTTGCCTTGCTTTACAGGTAGGAAGAAAAGAGAGATTTTTTCTGCCATAACCAATAGGGTTTGGGACAAAATCAAAGGTTGGTGTGACAAATTCCTTTCAACTGGCAGAAAAGAGATCTTGATTAAAGTCATCCTTCAGGCCATATTGACATACACAATGAATCTATTTCAGCTCCCTAAGGGTCTCTTGGATGAGATATACTGGCTTTGTGCATGTTTTTGATGGGTGAGTAATGGAACTTCGAGAAAGATACATTGGAGCAAATGGTCCCGGTTGTTTGAAGCCAAAGAAAAAAGGGGTCTGGGTTTCAAAAATTTAGAGATATTCAACAAAGCATTACTAGCTAATCAGTGTTTGAGATTAATGTCTAAGGGTGATTCACTGGCTGCTACTTCTTTGATGATGAGTTTATTAATGCAGAAATGAAGCCTACAGCTTCCTTTATTTGGAAAAGTCTGATGTGGGGAAAAGAAATCATTGTTGCTGGGACCAGATGGAGAGTGGGAGATGGCTCTTAGATTTGTATTTACAAAGATAGTTGGATCCCGAGACCAACCACATTCAAGCCTATTTCTCCTCCCTTGCTGGGCGAGAATACCACCGTCAATCACCTCTTGACTCATTCTAGAGAGTGGAATATAGGGTTGGTTAGATCAGTTTTTTGGAAGGAAGATATCTCAGCTATTTTGAGCATCCCTATTGGAAGGAACGGTACAGAAGACTCTTTTCAATGGCATTTCGTTCATAAAAGATCTTACTCAGCTAAGTCGGGGTACTGGTTGGGGTGCTCTTTGCGATTAGATCCTTATCCTTCTAGCTCTGATTTCTTCTCTAATATTTTTATAGCTTGGTGGAAATCTCTCTAGAGACTACAAATACCTTCAAAAGTAAAAAATTTTGTTTGGAAAGCTTGCAATAATATGCTTTCCTCCTTTGATATGCTGGCTCGACGAAGGATTCCAGTTGATAGTCTATGCTTGCTATGCAGAAGCAAGACCGAATCCATTCTCCATGGACTGTGGAGTTGCAACCATTTGAAAAAAGTTAAGTGTCTTTTAGTCGTCAAAACTGTTTGGTTTATTAACGAGGTTCATAGTGTTAGTTTCGTGAGTGATACACCTTTTACAGCTCTCATTCCTAGCAATCCTAGTTGGAAGCCACTCGAAGCTGGTATGTACAAGATTAACAAAGACGCAGCTCTAGACGTGTCTGATTTTACGGTGGGTGTTGGGATTGTTATCAGCAAATCGGTTGGCCTTGTTATGGCCTCGAGCTCGTGGAAGTTCCTGCAACCTTCTCTCTGCAAATGGTTGAAGCCGTTGCAATTCATCGTGGTCTTCAATTGGCTTTTGGTTCTGGTTTGTATTCGTGTAGGATTGAGTCGGATGCGCAAGTGGTTGTCTAGTAGATTAACAAAGTTGCGCCTATTTACTCTGAGATTGGGAATGTTATTTCTGACATTCTTGGTTTAATTTCGCAGGCATGGTGTTTGTCTATTATGTTCGTCCCTAAAAAGGCTATTCAGGTAGCTCATGTTTTAGCTAAATACAAACTCCTCTCTTGTGTTGAGGATATGTTTTGGCTGGAGGAATTCCCTCCCTGTATTGGTCCCTTTGATGTGGCTGAAGGTCATGTTTATTTGTAGTCCTCTGTTTCCTTAAAAATATAAATAAATGAAAACTATATAAACTAAGTAATCATTTTTTTATTATTTTTTTATTATTTTTTAATTGAGTACAACAACTGGGACTAAGCCCAGACATATTTTGATTACAAACAACAGATGTGACCGACGAGATGAGGCCTTCCAAGCGTAGCCCGGACAGCAACTCCCACTTAGAGGGGAGAGATCGCCCACACCTAAAGTGGGACACAACCCCCACAATGGAGGGAAAACCTTCCTTAAATACACACCTTGGGCCATGGATTGAACCTTGATGGGAGAGAGTCTCAGACAGACTCTGGCCACCAAGACTAAGGGCCCGTGTGTAAATTGTTTAGTTTTATATCATACCAATTTAATCTTAGTTGGGTTACATTGATCTAACGTATAAATAAACTTTTTAGATGTTTACTTTTTATCCATGAGTTCAGTCCAGTCCCAAGTGTCATGAAATGTGTCATTATTGTCACATTTTAGTTCAAATATCTATAAAATCAATTAATTATATTTAATTAAGAGCTAATTTGATATTGAAGTTGCTTGAAAAGGTGTTAAATATATGTATCAAACGAATTAAATCTATAAGGTGTAATTTATTTATAACAAAATTCATTTAAAAAGTTGGGTTGCAACCGCAATGGGTGGTCACTGGTATAGTTAATTTTTTTATAAAAATATGTATTTTATATTTCATTAATGCTAGACTATTCAAAAATTTAGTTTAAATTTCAACCCAAATGATATAACAAGTGGTTTTTTTCGTTAACCACATCATCACATGTTGTATGCGGTGATGACCATTCACTTACCACATCATTTTGGTTAAAATTTAGATTAAATTTTCGGATGGTATAACTTTACTCTTTATATTTTATTACTATAAATTTTAAGTTTTTATCGTTTGGCTTCTGGGTCCGACTTCTGATTTCGTCTGTGCCTTCATTGTTGAAAGACAAGTTGCCTCCAGTACATGATATCTCTCTTGTGAGTTGTGACGGAGGAGGCAGGAGATCATCTTCCATCAGTGAAAGAGGCGAAATCATCCCCTTCTTTCAATTTTCAACTTTTTGATAGTTTAAAATAATAATAACAAATACTAATTAAGATTATAAAAAAAATAATAATAAAAAAAATTTTAAAAAAAAAAATTGCATTTCGAAGTAGCAAAAGCTCCAATGGTGTAGCCGTGTGGTGTATACTGTACATCAACATTTATACGCACAAGACAACTATCAACCTTCGCAAGCAAGTGGCATTTAATTGGTAAAGATAAAAGGTCGTGAATAAAAGCTGTGTTTTTTTTTCTTCCTCAAATTGCTTTAAAAAGGTGATAAAATATGGGTTTTCTGGTAGTTGCAACGCATTTAAGCTACTCACTATAAAAAAAATTAATGGCTAACCAAAACAAGATAGATTTACCGACCGGTACTCCTCTCACTTAAATAGTTATATCATTAAAGTTCCAAGTTCGTGTCATTTCTTATTCACTAACTTGGAATTATTTAAAATTGTTAAAAAAAGTTAAATAACCAAATGAGCTACAACCATGGGTGAAGCCAGGACTTATTGTTCAAGTGGGCTAAATTAAATTTTTTATTTTTTGGGTATACACGTACAGTACGGTGACTCGAACTTAGAACATTGTCAGACTGAATAAACATAATTTTTTTTACCCGAGCAACATTGGATGGTACTACAATGTTTTTTAAGCAAACCCTATTATAAAAATTTCCAAATTAAAAAGTATGTACATAAATAAGAAGGTATAATGATCTTTTCCCTTATAAGCATTTAAAATGATTCAACTAGGAAACTGAGAAAAAAATATGAGAAGTAAAATAAACTAAATGCATACTTGTTCGGGTTTCTTTGTTTTATGGAATGAAACGGGAAATGGAAAGAAAATAAAAACTTTAATTTATTTTATTGTCAATAAAATATTGAGCACATCACTCTAATGAATCTATTGAGATTATCTCAATTAAGTTAAATTATAAACAAGACCATTTGTATGAATTATCAAGCAATATTCATTTTGTTAGAGTAATGTTAGACTGTTCAAAAATTTTACCTAAATTCATACCCAAATTCATACATAAATGATATGGCAGATGAATTGTCAAGATCCTATTACCTATCATATAATCTCATTATTTACAAAATTTTGGCAACTCACATATATGCCACATCATTTAGGATAGCATTATTCATTTTGTAATTATCATTCATTTATATTTTACCTTTTTTTTAACAAAAATAAAACCAAACACTTTAATTTTATTTTATTTATCAAAATTTTATTTTTTAAAAGCTTGCCTGGGCTCCCAGGCTTAACTTACAAACACCTCCGCCCCTGACTTTAGATTCTAAATTTATTCACTTCCAATAATTTTATTTTTCTCATCAAATTTAGTCATTGCTTGACCATAACACTCATATTATGTTTTTACTTTCTCTCTCTCACTAAGTTTAATTCTCTCTCTTTTTTAAATCTCTCTTTACATTTTTCTCCATTTCCGCACTCAATTTTCAAAAACTTTCAACATGAAAATTTTTATTTTATAAATTTCAGCATGTAAAATTCTATAATATATATATATATATATATATATATATTTTTTTTTTTTTTTTTAAGTCCCAAACAGGGAGCCACAGGCGGCAAAAACCAGACACAACAAAATTCTATAATTTCAGTGTGTAAAATTTCAGCACATAAAATTCGATTTATGTACTCTTTTTCTCAAAGTTCTCTCTCTCTCTCTCTCTCTCTCTCACTATGTTTTCAAAATTCCATTTAAACTCATTTAATGATATTTTTTACTACAAAATATAAATATTGACAAGAACGATAAAATTATTAAAAATGTAATTTTTTTATATAATTTTATGGCTATTTATAAAAAGATGTCTTACTAGTTAATTATTGTTATTATTATTATTTATAATTAACTTGAAGCTTCTTTGCATATAAGGACATATATATATATATATATTTTTTCCATTTGAAATTAGTCGGTTTCATTGAAATTTAATTGATTTTAATATTTGATAAATTCATAAAAGTGTTATTTCTTTTAATAAAAAAACAATATAGTGATGCATGAAACTTGGTGGGTGCTAATTGCTAAAGTTTGAAAAAAAAAAAAAATTAATCTTATTATGTATAAAATTTAAAAATTCTGTAAATGATTTAGTTTCTATGGAAGGTAATTATTGAGTCAACCCCTCTATTGTTAAAATGACTGATTTTAATTTTCTTAATCTTCTTTTTTTGCAGTTTAATAAACCTTCAAGCTTTTCCAAAAGATGCATGCTTGCATTCATCAAGTCATAGAAGACGGCAAGGTGGTTAACATTATCTTAAAAATAAATAAAAAATCAATACTTCTAGACTTTAATTTTACTATTATAATTTTTAATCCTTTTTCTTCATAGACAACAAACTTTACAGATCCATTCTATAACAATTTTTTTTAAAAAATAAACTTTGTAGATCTTCCATAATCATGTATGTTTTATTTGCTTGAGATTTTCCATCTTCTTTTTCTACTAAACATCTAAAACCAAGAAAATTCCAAGTGAAGCAGACGGGCCGTATTACTGGTGCATCCTTCAATTTATAAACATATTATATAACATAAACAATATATATGATTGGATGAATACATTTCATTCACTTTTAAGTGCGATAAATGTTATCGACGGTCATCAACTCTACTCAAAATTTTATAGTAATCCTATAATTAAAATTGTATATCATCTTTTAGTATAGACGGTGGTGCATCTTCTTTTTACAATGGTGGTGATGAGTTCGAATCCTAATATATATATTTTATAAATATGTACGGAGAGTTTTTTTTTTCAATTTATAAGATTAGTTATTCAGATCGTACATGTATTATTTGATCTTAACAGGTTTCAACATACTTATTAAATAGTTATAACTTATAACACTTGTAACAAGAAATCATAAGATTAAAATTAACCTGTAATTTAAAATAAAATAAATAAAGGAGTGGTTGGAAAAGGGAGATTCCCAAGTGAGGAGCATGTGGGGTTAAAGATTTTCAAGGCAACAAATACACAAATTGCTAAGAATTTTTTAATTTTTAAGACAGTTCATTTGTGGGCTTCCGCTATTAAAACTAGAAATTTGGCTTTTCAAATTCCAACACACGCCTTGATAGAAGGAAAAATTCAAATCAAATTATGTTGAAGAGTCCCAACAAAAAAGAGAAAAAAATATATATATATACATTGTGGGGACCAGTCTAAAACTAAACTAATTATAATTTTTTAGAAGAGAAATTGAATTCATAACTCATAAGCATGAAATAATAAAGCTGCAGAGCTATAATTAAAGTTTGAAATATATGAAACCAAAATATCCTTTAAACGCCATGTGGATTGATTCTGCTACACTCATTCAAGATCATTTTGTTAATTAACTTATTAATTTAGAATTTTAGATCAAGCAGTGTCCAGTCGGCCCTGGTTGATGCCTTTTATCTTCCTTTTCGGCTAAGCAAAGCTAATATTCTTAACCTTAACTTTGCATTTTATCTTCTCTCCATAATTGCCTTTGATTTTTCTTCCGAGATATCATGCTTTTGGATGATACTCTTTTCGATTAATATTATCAATCACTTACAGCAATCTTCCAACACCATTCAAGAACTAGTGAAATTTCTAAGATTTTTGAAAATCGTTTACCACTCCTAACC
The DNA here is from genome assembly GCA_035582765.1 of Acer negundo. Classification (NCBI taxonomy): domain Eukaryota; kingdom Viridiplantae; phylum Streptophyta; class Magnoliopsida; order Sapindales; family Sapindaceae; genus Acer; species Acer negundo. The sequence goes on from CM069241.1 coordinate 36,920,441, forward strand.
GATACTAGCTCAAACCAATAAGTTTTCTAATTTTTCATTAGATTCAGACTGAAATTAAATAAATTTCATTTATGATCTTATTTTCTAAAATCGTTTTCTTTTAATGAGAGTATCCTACATTAACAGTCTCAAACTTGTAAGATTTCTTAATTTTGGTTGATTTTTAGATGAAACTCTTTTCAATTAAGATCATCAATTGCTTATAGCTAGTAATGTTTCAATTTCATTTTCGACCTTACGGTTACTTATAAGATTTTCATATAGTAATCTTTCAATTTCATTTTCGACCTTATTGTAACTTCTAAGATTTTATGGTAATTTCTAAGATTTTTAAAAATCATTTAACCGTATTTAACAGACATTAACCATCAGTAGCTCAAGCCTCAAACGATCAAAGTGAGTTTCTTCCAAAAAATCTTAGTTTAAGTGAGCTTCTTCCAAAAATGGGTCCAATGGGGTGATACATACATCAATCAGTTAATTACATATACCGTATATTTATGTTATATGTCTGCCTACTACAATAAGCAAAATAAGATGAATCTGCTGTGTATGCTAGTTTCTTTCTATCATATGATCTGCTAGTAAGATTGAGCTTACATATATTGTGCCAATAAAAATAAATAAATAAATAAAACAGATGCCGTCATGCCTCGTGTTTTCATGCACGTACACATATTGTGAGCAAATTTTTTATTAAAACAAAAGTGATGAAGTTGTTACGTGACTTCGTGGATTCTTTTTAATTATGAACTTAATAGCACCAGATCCCCCTTAAGTGTACGTGAATTTGCAATGTGTTCCCTAAATATTTTTTTTTCGACAGTAAACCCCTTGAACTCTCCTTTTCTTTACACCAGCTTGTTTTATTGCTCCCTGAGGAAGGGGCATCTTCATAAGGGTGGTGCAAAGAAAAGGAGAGTTCGAGAGGTTTACCGTCGAAAAAAAACATTCAAGGGACACATTGCAAATTCACGTACACTTCAAGGGAGTTCGGTGCTATTAAGTCTTAATTATAATAAAATGTCTTGTGTACTGTTTGGACACTAATTTGTATGTAAGACTATTTATATGTTTAGTCTAAACTGGAATTATGGACTTGTAATGTGTAAGTGAAATATATATATTAGTCTTTCTATGGTTAGTTCGTCTTGATACATTAGGGTAAAGAATGTGGACCATAAATTATGGAAAAGTTTTGACAAATGTATACACTTTGAGTCAAAGTATGTAAATTTAATGGTCTATATTCTTCGTCTTGTTTATATCAGGATGAACGGACAATAGAAAAATTATATATATATATATATATATATATATATTTATCAAATAACTCTTTGTAACCGTATAATTAATGGATTTTCTATTTTTTACAAGGATTATTGTTTTGATGGTTCTCTTCAATCTTTTCTCCTAAACCGATCAAATTATCCCAATTTTAATTTACTTTTAATTTTTAAAACTAATATTTCTTTAAAAAATAACTTTTATTTCTTTTTTTATTTTAAATACAGTGGTGACTTTTTTTTGGTTAAATGTTCATTAGGTCCAAAATCATATCAAACCAAACTGAATAGTAAAAATCATATTCCAGTCAAATCGAATCAATCTAATTTTACTAGTTAATTTGATAAATAAAAACAAAATGAAAACCGAAAACGGAATATATACGAGTCAAATACAATATTAAAACCAAACTGATTCGAATTTCATCCATCCTTAGCTTCTGGAGCGAAATAGATGATTTTTATTATTATTATTATTTACAAGATGATTCATTTGTTGGCCTTTTGTTTATTTTGTCTTTATGGAAAAAAGCTTCATGCTCATAAAGTGTTATAAAACTAAATAAATACATATAAAAATTGAATAAAATAATAAAGTAGTAAAAAATCATATAAGATTGATCTAATGGTTTGCCCCTCAAATCTATATCATGAAATTCAAAACTGTCTCCAGACATTTTGGAACCCGATTAATTTTATGATATTAATAAAAATCGGGGTCTATATAAAATTATTATCATTAACATAAAATTTTTTTAATCAATAATTTTAATAAATAATTTTTTATTTACCAAATTCAATATAATCCACATAAATTAAAACAAAAAAAATTTACCGTATTGAAGATCGTAAATGCCCACTATAAGGTTGACCATCTTCACAAGGCCATAAATCTAACAAGCATGCATGCAACAATTGCAAGAGAAAAAGTAATTGGACTTGCTACTGGTTGATGTAACGTTCTAACAAAATGTTAAAGTAATTGGACTTGCTATTGACAGATTATTGGGCTTAAGTTTTTATTTTTTGGTTAATTGAATTATTTTATTGGACCTAAAAGGAAAGTATATAATTAAAAATAACAAAATGTTTGAAATTAGGTCCTGTTTAAATATAAACTTATTGGGTTTTGAGACCCCAAAGAAGAAGTAATAAATTGGGCCAACGGGGGTCCCTAGCAAAATACCGAGTTTGCTGCCCCCATGGGCCGGCCCTGATGTGATTGTGAGTTTGTCTCCATTTTCAAAATTCAATTATGAATTATTGTAATATTTTAAAAATAAAATAAATGATAAAGGTAAGAAGTAAATGTACCGATTTATCGAACCTCAAAATAAGGTTTTTGGATCAACCCATACAACAATTTTAGGATTATATTTATAGAGATTTCAAACCAATAGAAAAATGACAACAAACATGACAAATGTCGAACACAAGCCACCATCTATTGCCTTATATTTTCTATAAGCTAAAAATCCATATATATCCACCATACTCACATTTAAATTTCCATCACTTTATTGTATATATATTTTGCAAAGAAAAAATCCATCCGGACAAAATCCTTAGAAAAAAAAAAATATATATATATATATCCAAGAGAGAGTAGTAGAAATATGTGAATTTCCACTTCACGAAAGACACATGACAAATAGATAGACAGTGGCTTGTGTTTTACCTCACGTGCATTTTGTCATTTTTTTTGTATAGCCTATTGGCAATATGCCTTGTGTTGATGACATATTATGAAAACATATTACAAATAAGTAAATATATATATATATATATATATCAAATTGAGAGAAAGTGAAATATAGAAGACTGCGAGCTGGCTTTGGGATAATTTTACATGGGGAGATTGGGAGAAGAGGAAGCCTATTTATAAGTGTTATAGGCCAATCATAATATCAAACCTACAATGCCACAAGGCAATTCATGATAGCCAAACAATTGACATGTGTGATGCCACTCACGTTTGTGTGTTTGCTTGGTGGCAAGCAAGCTTGGCAAGTGTGGAATGGAAATCCACACGTGTTTATAATGAGACAGGTCTACTATTGTAGTTGTTAAAAATAAAAATAAAAACAATATATATTCATTTTGGGTCTGTGTTTTGGCCTGGGCCTGGATCTGGGTCAATGCAAAAAGGACTTAGAAATTGCATTTTCCGAGAAAATTGAACTATTGAAGGGCCATTTTTTTTTTTTGAAAATTTGGTCCTCAATACAAACACTCTTCTCTTCTCTGTTTTACTTTACAAGAAATTCTTCATTGGGACGGTCTCATTGACAGGTGGTGAGATCGTCCAATAGAAGTATAGTATATTGATTGAAAACATTGAAATATATTTTAAAACTTAAAAAACCTACATTTCTATTAGACGGTCTCTGATAAGGATAATTTTTTTAGAAAGATAGAAATTCAAAGAGAAAGAAGAAGTAAAGAGCAGTGAAGAGAGAAGAAGGGGATATATTTTGCTAAGCAACTCGTTAATTTTTATTTCAATGGTTCCAGACTATATATATATAGCCTCTGAAGATTACATGCAAACAACTAAAACAACAATACCAAATAACAAGGAAAACAACAAGGAAACTAACTAAACTAATGATGCACAACAAAATTAAACTTATTTATCGGAAACCACTAAGGCACTAACTACCCAACAAAGGCACTAACTAACTAATTTGACCAATTCTACCGTACTAAGACCATGTGCAAATGTGCACGTATCATTCCACCTTAAATTATCCTTATCTGTAAGGATAACATACAGATAGATTGGCAGCAGGTCATGAATCTTTGACCTCCAAAACATTAGGAGTCATGATCCTCTCAATAATCAGATGTGCAATTCTATCACCTATTTTTTCTACAAAATCATCAATGTCAACAATGCCATCAAATCCAATTTGCTATGACAATAACAATCCTAACCAGCCTAGACGGCCGTAGATTTACAAAATTCAAGCTTAGACCAAGTGGGCATATGAGAAATGTGTTTATAATAACACTCAAAAGATGTCCTAACAACGATATGTGGCTCCAAAGGAGGAGAGAGGATTATTGATGTAATCAAATGATCATCAAATGATCATGTTGGTAATTAAATCGATGGATTAGCTCATGATAGTGAGAAATAGATCATCACTACTCATCTCAGTCAAGTGGATCAGATTGTAGTTAATTATTAAAGAAAGTAAGTCAACATGATTTGTTAGGAATATGCTGACTCAACATATTTAGTAAAAACTGTAAAGTTTTCAAAATAGCTCCTATATATAAACAAAGTCTAGCACTCTGTATTCATTGTATTCATTTAATGTAACAAATTCAATTCTACGAGAATTCTCTAGAAGCTCTTTCTCTACTTTTCTGTTACAACTTTTCTTTCACTTTTTTGCTTATTATCTTTTTACTTTCTCGGGAAAATCATAAAAGCAAACATGGTATCAAAGCAGTTTCACACGCTTCTCCAGCTCCAACAAATCCTTCGCAGATCTCAACGCAAGGATCAAAGCTTCTTCATCCATTGAAGCTTAAGCTGAACGTGAAGTTAGATCACAATAACTTTCTTATGTAGAGGCAGCAGGTTCTCGCTGCCATTAAAGGTAATCGTCTCTACAATTTCATAGATCCTAACTCTGTGATTCTAAGCCAAAAGAATGTTGATGGCACTGTAAGTGAAAGTTATCTAGATTGGGAGCAACAAGACCAATTTCTTCTATATCGGATGTTGTCTTCCATGAATCGAGAGATTCTTCCGGAGTTAGTTGGATGCAATACTTCTTGTGAGGCTTGGTCCACTGTTGAGAAGCTTTTTAGTTCTCAATCTAGAGCAAATGTAATGCAACTTAAGCTTCAGTCGCAAACCTTAAAGAAATGAGGGTCAAGTATGTCTAAGTACTTGATGAAAAAGAAAGCAATAATGGATGCTTTAGCCTATACTGGTTCCACTCCCACCATAGATGATAAAATCATGTGTATCTTGAATGGTTTAGGGTTCGAATATGAATCATTTGTGATACCTATCAAATCAATGCTTGGAAATTTCTCTCTACCTGAGATATCTGCTCTTCTACTCACACATGAGGCAAGAATAGAGCAACACAAACAGACAAATTCTCAATGTGAATCTAGCAGCTGGAAATCATTCTTTTAATCAAAACAAAGGAGGAAATGCAGGTGTACTGGCATGTTATGGAAGAGGTAACAATAGAGCCGGTCCTGACTTTTTTGGGGCTCGGGACGAAAATGTAAAAAATGTGCCCTATAGGCCCTATGTGCATATTTGATGAATAAAATCGTGTTATAAAAACCTAACTCGCAAATGCACAAATCGTGAGATAAGTACAGTGACAAGTAGAGATCGTTCCCATGAGGAAAAGTGAATTATTGGTTGTAATTAGTCATAATTAAAGCTAAGCAATTAAAAGTGTCCAAGATATTATCATTGATTGATTGAGTGGTGTAGAACTAAATTATCTAAGAAAACAATTAACAAGAATATGTGAATGTGATCAAGAAGTGCGAGAACTAGGTCAACAATGCTCCCTAACTACGTTTACTCAATGCTTCGAATTGACTTTGATAAAATATGTTAATAAAGTTAGGGGTTCATTCTTAAATTAAGTATGATTGTTACCGTATGATCTTGAGATGAATCAAGTGTTCTCAATTATATTTTACCTCAAAAACTTGATGTGTAAACTACAACCGAAAACCCATTAAGTGAACGAACTAGTGAATCAAAACCTACTTGCATAAATCAATGCTAAGATCAGTTTTACCCATTCAATTGAATATTGATTGAGATTACATGTATGTCCACTTTTTAAACTCTATCATTAAATTATAAAACCATAAATTCATGCCAGCGTATAGTCATGCATTAACAAGAATAAAGAATTAAGACATATGATGAATTGAATGAATCAAAACTTGAATTAAGAAAATATAGTCAATTCTAATAAAGAGCATTCATAAAGGTTCACATTGATTCCCTAGTATGGATTTAGTTACACATGATGGAAATAAAGACACAAGATGGAGGAGATAAAACTCATTGAGGCCTTTAATGACTTATTCCCTTCTTCAATGATGAATCCTTCTTAGTCCTTCAATCTTCTATGTGTAAGATGGATGAGATAATTATGTGAGGTGATGTGGTATGAAACGGTATCAGGTCCAAGAGCGAGCGAGCGAGAGCCCAAAACCATAATTTATTCATGTATTTATATCAAACAGCCTTTGGAATGTGTTAAGACTCCTAATTACTCGCGGATTTACCGAACTGTTGTGAGTATCGCTGTGACAGCCACAACAGTCTCGATAGTGGTCTTTTAGTATTTACACAGCGTTGTGGTTTTGAGAGCACAACTTGCAGTAGTTGACAAGGCGGTAGTCTCTGATCTTGTAACGCTGTTGGTACCGCCGTGGAAACCCATAGTAGTCATAAGAGCACTAACGCCCTTTTGTTGAAAAGTCCCTGAGATCATCTGAAATTGCTCTTTTCCTCTAAAATTCTTCAAGCACATCATTTGGAACCATCATCCTGAAAATACTCAAACATACAAATTAAAATCATAAATGACTCGAGAAACAAGCAATTGAATGGAGGAATAGGGACCAAAAACATATACAAATAATGAATGATCAATATTCGTAGTTTTTTCTATATATATATATACTATATATAACCTGTTTTCATATATTTAACCTGAAAATGATAATTTTATTACAAATAAATAAATAAAAAATCACAAGAAGGTAAAAAGTATCACAGTATCACTCGAAATGTCTTTTTTTACCATTTTGAGAAGCAAATTCATTAATAACATTTTTAAATTCAATCTTTTCCAACATTTCATTTTCAATAAACAAGATTGATACAATAAAATTTTAACATTTTTAATTTTGAAAAACTTCTTTATGCGGATGCCACAGTTACATGCATAGTCAATAATATTCTATAAGAAATTGATACATTTGGATAACAATCTGAAGCTTTTACAAACTCTAGTATTTCAATGGCAGTCTTTTTTTTCTCTTGGTAAAACGACTTGTAACACTCTCAATTCTGAAAATAAATCATTTGAATTAACATAAAAAAATGTATCATGTTTTAGAGCACATTCAAAATTAACACAACATTCTTTCAATTTATTATCATCTAACGAAATTAACTTCTTCAAATCATACAAGAACCCAAAAATAACATCAAATACTTGCAGTTGTTCAAATCTACTCTTTAAGGAAGCAATGGCAATATCAACAAAAAAAAATAAAATAACTCACTCTAAAAGATTCTTCAAGCGATCGCGTTATATCCTCATGTGTATTCTCATCAAACTGTTTCTTTCTACGAATTTGATGTTTTTTTTATAACAAAAATTGGTTCAATTTCTATATCAGATGCAATACTTTTAGTATAAATCAAGGAAAATGTAAACTCATTTTCTCTGTAATTTTCAAAAAAAGAAATTACCCCTTTCAAATGTTCTGTAGCAACACCAATAAACATATTTTTAGATTGCAACATTTTGCTAACCAAGTTTATATTAAACAATATATTATGTCAAATAGTCATGCCTACTAAAAACTCAAAATTTTCAAGTTCATTTTCTAAACTTTTAGCTTCACTCTTTATTTTGACATCATCACTACTTTCAAATAATACTAACAAAGTTTCTTTTATTTTGGGAGTTTGATATCCTATGGCTTTAACACTATTGATACGACTTTCCTAATGTGTTGTGGACAATGTTGAGAGATAAAGATTGTCTGAGAATTGAGAGTTGAGAGATCAGAGGTGAGAGTGTGAGACTTGATTGTCTGAGAATTAAGAATTGAGAGTTAAGAGTGAGAGAGAGAAAATGATGAGTTAGTCAAAGAGTAAAGTTATCATTTTATTTGTCTTGTGCTAGAATGTCGGTGGTGGGTTGTGGGTATTATTTTAAAATAGGTGATCATTGAAATGGGCCCTTAAATAAATAAAAAATCAATCAGTGAAACGAATTTGGCATTTTTAAAATGGGCCTTCCTAATTTTTTTAATTTTTTTTATTTATAATGTTTAGGCTTTTTAAAAACAATGCCCTTTTTTCTTAAGTAAATTATTTCTATTGGGCCATATTTTTTTTTTATTTCAGAATTAAAACCATATATATTAAAACTCATTTAATGTGTGAAAAGGCCCTGGGTGGGCACCCCTGGAGCTCCGGCCCAAGGTCGATTCTGGGTAACAATCAGAATTTTGGCGGTCAACTTGGATATCATAACCAGAGTCAAGGGGGAAGAGGTAACAATCAGAATGTTAGAAGGAGAGGTAGAGGTCAAGCTAGGTGGAACAACAATAATAGGGAGCCTCAATGTTAGACTTGTCACAGACTTGGTCATGGAGCATAAATGTGTTATTACAGGTTTGATCAGTCCTTTCAACCTACAAACAACAACAACAATCAAGGTGTGACTCCAGCCAACAAGGTCATATGGTTGCTATGATTGTTGGTCCTGAAGCAATTGCATATATATTTACAAAAGCTTTTCAAACTTCACGGTTTCAAATTCTTAGAAGCACACTCACAATTGAAGAATTACAAACTGTTAGTTTGTGGGGAGATGTTGATGTAATCAAATGATCATCAATTGATCATGTTGGTAATTAAATCGGTGGATGAGCTCATGATAGTGAGGAATAGATCATCACTACTCATCTCAATCAAGTGGATCAGATTAAAGTCAATTATTAAAAAAAGTAAGTCAATATGGTTTGTTAGGAATATGCTAACTCAGCATATTCAGTAACAGTTGGAAAGTTTCCAGAATAGCTCCTATATATAAACAGAGTCTAGCACTTTGTATTCATTGTATTCATTTGATGTAACAAATTCATTTTTACAAGAATTCTCCAAAAGCTCTTTCTCTGCTTTTCTGTTACAACTTTTCTTTCACTTTCTTGCTTATTTTCTTTTTACTTTCTTGGGAAAATCATAAAAGCAAACAAGGATTCCAATTCCAGCAGATTTAGAATCCCTAATCGGAGCTTTGTGACGAGGAGTGTGGTGGAGCAAAGGTTGATTTGGTTTTTGGGATGGTGGGAGTAATATGGTGGCTGTGAGCATGGGTGGTGGTGGGAATGATATGGTGGTTGTGGTATGAGAAAATGAATTCTCATTATGGGCGACACGTAGAGATTAGAGTTCGGTTAGGATTTTTTGAAAGGTTGCGTTACTTTTGTCGAATCTAGACTCTTGGTGAGCTAGAATTTTATAAATTTGGTTACATAACTCAATGTCCATGTCCGTGATCGGAACCACGCTTTGATACCACTGATAAGTATAATTTTTGTGAAAGATAGAAATTCAGATAGCAAGAAGAAGTAAGGAGTAGAGAAGAGACAGAAAGGGGATATATTTTGCTAAGCAATTCATTAATTTTTTATTTCAATGGTTCCATACTATATATATATATAGCCCTGAAGATTACATGCAAACAATTAAAACAACAAACAATTAAAACAATAATACCAAATAACAAGGAAAACAACAAGGAAACTAACTAAACTAATGTTGCATAACAACACTAAACTTATTTATCGGAAACTACTTAAGGCACTAACTGCCCAACTAAGACACTAACTAACTAATTTGATCAATTCTACCATACTAAGACCACTTGCAAATGTGCAGATATCAGTCTCATTGACTGTTCCACCGAAGATTTTCTCTTAGTTTAGATTTGAGAAAATGTAACCAATAGGATTATGCGTTTTACAACCATGTTTTTAAAAGAAAACGAAAAAAAAAAAAAAAGAAACGCTTTCTACTTTTATTGATGAAAATCGTAAATAACATTTTGATGTTTTCACTTTTGTTTTCTAACTTTTACAATTGGGTAAATGATATATGAAATCTATTAAAGTGTACAGTTAAATTAATTTAACAACCATTATTTAATAATTGCTTTTAGTGCTGTCAACCAAAACATATTTTGATATTAAATTATCAAAGAAATTGATTTTAGCTGTTGAAAACACTATCAAACGGTCCCTCAATTGAAATACTTTATTTGTAAATGGTTGGAATAAATCAAACATTATTTAAATGATTGGCAATAATGAACTGAATAAACTATCCACTGCATATCAATGTTATGTATGGAAAAAATGTACAATGTCATGAGTACGGGTGTGCTTTTTGGTTTGGTTTCGGTTTGGTTTGAGTTAAAGCTCAATGTCAAACCAAACCAATATAGATCGATATAGTTATATTTCAATTCAAATCAAACCAATGTGATTTTTCAAACAGATTCAAACCAAACCAAAAAAGATCGGATTGGTTTGGATAGGTTTATGGGTTTAGATTTGAACTTTTTTTTTTTTTTGTATTATATTATAAAAAAAATATTTAAATAAAAAAATCATAACATAAAATATTAATTATATATAAATGAAGTACAAAAAAGTCAAACAAGTATATATATATATACAATTCTTTTCTCCTCAGTGCATCCTGATATAACTCCATCAGTGCGTTTCATGTAGGCTATAGATTATGGAGAAGTTTTGACAAGTGCATACACTTTAAGTCAAAACATGTAAATCTAATGGTCCACATCCAACACACTGATGGAGTTATCAGGACACACTGACTTGAAAATTTTCCTATATAAATATATATATATATACCCCGATTAAAGACATGTTTGACATCATCTATACTTTTGAAACCCGCATACATCAATCAATCAAAATAATTGTATCAAAACAAATAAATAAACTATAATAATATAAAGTAATCGGTAAAAATTATAAACATGGTTTGAATAGAAAACGTATGTGAATTTTATATTTTAGTAAAAATATGTGGTTTAGTTTGGGTTGATGAATTATTTCACTCAACCCCAAACTAAACCACCTTTAATTGGTTTGTCTTAAAGACAAACCGAACCATCCATTTTTTATATTTATAATCGAACCAACCCAAACTTTATGGGTTGGGTTGGTCAGTTTGGTTCGATTTAGCGGTTTTTTGCACACCCATAGTCATGAGTTTCATTTATTTGGATAAACTACACCATCGCCCAAGTTCCATAATTTTTTCTTTTTTGATATACTATATGTAGTGTGTGTGATGATTCAAACTTAAAACATTATCAAACCGGATGAACATTGTTTACCATCAAACCATATTGAACCGTCATAAATTACATTTTTAATTTAGTTTAAAAGTTAATGTAACATTATTCCAATATTTAAATTAATGTAAATGAATTAGATGAATTCATAAGTTTAAATTTACTTAAAACATTTGACCTTATCTTTCGTTTGGGGTTTCTAAATTCTTATTTATCAAACATATCACAACAACAATAATAATAAAATAAATACAGAGTAATAATTTTATTGAAGTGAAAGAAAACTCAATTTCTTTGATATAATAATAATTATTATTATTTTGAAATATTACAAGTTACAACTATTATAATAGGATTGTCGGGACTGAGGGCGGAACTTAGAATATAAAATCGGGGTAGGGCGGTGGCAACTTACAAAAATGTGAAATTAATATTACTAAATTGTAAATTTACAATTTTTTTAACTATTAAATTATTTTTTTCTGTGGCCCAAAGGGGGTCCATGTCCCCTCTTCCCCCCCGGGCTCTATAGGGTTCCGCTACTGGTCGAGACCTGCCAATATCAAATAATATATATGGGACTCGGGTAATTACTCTTACAAACCAGAAGAAAACTCATCACATATGCTTATAAAATGCGTATGGTGAGACTCGAACCCCTCACCACCACTGTGGATTATAGGTGCATAACTATATCTGTTAAGAGGTGATGTGCAAAAATATAATATAACATAATTCATTGATTCGGTATATCAAATTGCATCTATAATCTAAGAAAACAATATCGTTTTGGGTCAAGCCATTTATAGATATGTTAGTATAGAACAAAATAAAAAAGAAAAGAAAAAGAAAAAGAAAAAGAAAATGGATATTATAATTTTGGCTAACAATTATTTATTCATAAGAATATACCTAATAACACCAAGATAAATTTATGATGGGATAAATCATTGCAACGATGATAACAACTAACAAGAAATTGAAGGTTGGAATATGTACACAATATTCATGACTTCATGTTACTCGTATGATTTATTTATTTATTATTTAATAAAAACAGAGATTGATTTTATCTAAGAGACAAAATCTAATATATATATATATATATATATTTATTTATTTGCGATCATGGATTGTCTGATTATGTCTTGAGATTTTAAAAAATCTTTGATGGAAATATGGAATTATTGTAACAAATGAATGACGTGCAAATAATTGTTATTGTTTTTTCTTGTGTGGAAGTATACACACTACACACAGATCTCCTCACAAAGTCCGCGTCTTGTTTTGTACAATTATTATTAGCGCATAGCCGTATATGCCCCCGCTAAAATTCCACCACATCATCATCAACGTTGCTTTCGAAATTTCCAATGCCCAACAACTATGATGAAAACGCTGTCGTACTCACAATAATCACTACAGATACCGGTCGCACTCGCACTCACCTTGATGTCCACAAGAATAAACCCGTAATAAACCGGTTTTGATTTCCATTCACAGTTTCATTCTTACACTTTCAACTACCTTTTCTTTTTTGGGTTAAATTCAAAAACGACCCTTTACTTTCAATTATTGTTGGATGCATAGATAAATATACGTTTATCCAAAAACAACTCTTGAATTATAACGGCCTATCCATTCTCCATAGTCTATGTGGTTGTATTTTGACTTGTTTTTAGTTGGATTTAAAGCGGTGCTTCATTGGATTAGAGGTTTGATGTTGGTTATTGTTGTTGTTGTTGTTGTTGAAATTAAATGAAAAAATATTGATGGTGGTGGATAATTGACGGTGAAGGATGTTGATGATAAAGGTCAATAACAATGGAGGTCATCAATGATAGAGGTTGATGACGGTAGAGGTCGGCAAAGTGGAGATCTCTCAGGGATCTCCACCGTACAGTAGAGATCTGGTGGACGAATCTCCATCTTCGTCATTTTTTTTTTTAAAATTTTAAAAATACTTTTCTTGAATGATTTTATTGTTTTCTATTTCTTTTTCCTCAAAAAACCAATAACAATCACTTCAAATCTGATCATTAAAAAAAAAAAATCTATAATATTGATGTTACTAGGGATGGTAACGGGTTAGGTTTGAATGGGTTTTACCGAATTCACACTTGAATCCCATTTTGACATCCATACTTCCATGCTACCTTGCAAAATTATGTGGGTTCGTGGGTGAGTTTTGCCTACATTCACACCCACTAGTGAACTCACAAAATTATACAGATTTACGGTTTCAACCACGGATTTTGCTTACATCCACACTCTCAATACATATCAGAGATTCACAACCATATTAAATTTATAATTGAGCTTTTCAATGTATATTTTAAAAACTATATATATATATATATTTTTTAATGTATCGGGTTTGCATGTGGATTTTTTTTTTTTCAAATCCACATATAAACCCAAACCCACATCGAGTTTGAATTTCAATATTCACACCCGCCCACGAACCCGAATAGCAAAATCCACACCCGTCCATCGCGAATGCCGAGTAGGCATCTACATGTGTAATTGTCATATCTGATTGTTATATAAAGGAAAAAAAAAAGTTATATCTTAGGGATATAATAGCCTTTTTTTTTTTTTTTTATAAACTATTAAAGGTATAATAGTCTTTTATATGGTCAACGTAAGTCAATCTAATGGAACTTGGTTACAATAAGGGGATGTTATTAAATAAATGAATTTTCTCTACACAAAAAATAGTTGAAAATACAGGGACGATTTTGAATTTAAACCTTTTAAAAATTAAATTAAATTAAATTAAAAATAAAAATCCTCGGTTTGACCGATTTGTAACGCCCTCCTTTTTGTCTCATTTTATCCAGTCTAATCGTGTGTTTGTTTCGTCCGTTTCGCTCGCGGCTATATGATGCCGGTGGTGCGCACGCTTTTATCCTACACACTTGATTCTTCTCTCTCCTTTTCTTCTTCTTCTTCTTCTTCTTCTACTTGTTTTTTAGCTCAATGTTGCTTAAACTGGATGTAGTCTTCGATTTTCTTCTAAACAGTGGTGAGTTGAATATCTATACTTATCTCTATAAATTATTGCATGTCAATTTGATTTATTGTATCTCAATTTTAATCAATTTGAGCTGAATATCTATATTTAGCTTTGGATTCGCTTTTAAATTTGTTTATTTTGTAATTGTTTGTAATAGGTTTAAATTGTTGCCGTGTTGTTTGGATCTATGTTTTTCTTTTTTACTTAGTTTTGTTTCGGGATCCAGGTAAAGTAAAACAACCAATCAGTTTAAGCTAGTTGACTAAGATTTTTTTTTTTTTTTTTTAATTTCAATTTTAGCGGTTTTTAAAATTTTGTGTGGTTGTTTTGACTGTGAGAATTTCTGTTGAACTTTTTCGGCGTTCTTACTTCTTAGTCTCAACTTCATCTGATGTTATAATTTATAAATTATTGCATGCCAATTTGATGTATTGTATCTCAATTTTAATCAATTTTTGCTTTTGTGTAATTGTTTTGTTGTTGACTTGCATTGAAGTAGAATCTCTGATTTTACTCTGTGGAGGAGTATATGGTAACACATATTCTGCTGTAGTTGCCCATGGAACGAAAAACAAAAACAATTATAAGAATTATTGTCCTGGAATTTATCTGTGTTTCGTATATATATATATATATATTAAACATTATTGTTTTGCAAATCCAAGAAATTGTATTAGGATAGGTTTTGTTGTTGTTTCAAAGTCCCCAAGTAATGAATTTAAAGATGATATTGATGATATAATTTATATCATTTTGTTACCATATTCGCTTTATATATGGAGTGGCAAGTTCTAGTCCCAAAATTAGAGTTCCGTGTTTCACGAAGTTCTTATTGTTGGTCACATGTTGACTGTTCTTATATTTCGTAGTATTTTTAATTTTTTATCTGAAATTTCATTTCTCACACCACATAATACTTGAGCAACTGTGTTTTATTGCATTGAAAGAAAAATATTGTCAGGCGAGTGATCCTTCTTATGTTTGCATATTTTGTTCCAGGGATTGCAAGATCTCTTGAGATTGGTTATTAGAGTTTGTTTATAATAATTGTAGTTTAATGGGAGGAGAAATGGTGATGGAATTGTGGTTTGATAGTTTGCGGCGGATTTCAAGGAAGAGTGTATCAGAGACCAACAAGGCAGTAATTGGGATTTTGGCATATGAAGTGGCAAGTTTGATGTCGAAGGTGGTTAGTATGTGGCATTCTTTGAGTGAAAAGGAGTTCTATAGGTTAAGGGAAGAGATTGTGAACTCGATTGGGGTTAAAAAGCTTGTCGCTGATGATGATGATTACCTTATGGATCTTGCATTCAACGAGATAATTGAGAATTTTGGAAATGTGGCGAGGTCTGTGGCTAGGCTTGGCAAGAGATGTACAGACCCTGTATATCACCGTTTTGAGAATTTTATTGAGGACCCAGTTCTGAATAATTTTGAATGGTTTGGATGGGAATACAGAGAGAAGAAGATGGAAAGGAAGTTAAAGAAAATGAAGAGATTTGTTGCAGCCACGTTGCAATTGTCTCAGGAGCTGGAGGTGCTGGCAGAGCTGGAGCAAACTCTTCGAAGAATGCAGGCCAATGCGGAATTTGATCGGGTAAAATTGCTTGAGTTTCGGCAGAAGGTAACGTGGCAACGTCAGGAAGTGAAAAATCTACGTGAAATGTCTCCATTGGTTAGAACTTATGATTATATCGTCCGGCTCCTGATAAGATCTCTTTTTACTGTACTTGAAAGGATAAAACATGTTTTTGGTGTCTACCAAATGGCATCAGTAGAAGGAAACAATGATTGTGAATATAATAGTACAGATTTTCTTTCTCGCAGTTGTTCCTTCTCAGCATCGTCCCAGTCTTCTGTATATCCTTCTGAGAATAACCTTTGTGGACCTTTTGGGAGATCAGTTTCAAAATCAGGTCTGACCTCTGAGAAGAGTAGAACAAATAACAAGCAGCGACAGTATCTTCTTCAATCTGATACTGTACATGAAGCGCTTTCCCGTTCAAAATCGAAACGGTTGGGTCATGTTGGATCTTTTAAAGGATGTATGATGGGTGGGGGTGATTCTCCTATACTGCCTAGCTGCAGACCCACTGGGGGTGGTTCTATGAGGTTTGGTACTGCTTATATGAAAAACATCGAGAAAGTGGAAACTAGAAATTCAGAATCTATTTCTGGCAACAAGAAAATATATTACAAACTATCTATCTTTAGTTCCGAGGGTGGGTTATTAAGTGCTCCTCCATCTACTCTTGGTCATGCTGCCTTAGCCCTTCGGTATGCGAATGTTGTTATATTGATCGAGAGATTAGCTTCATCTCCTCACCTGATTAGCCTCGATGCAAGAGATGATCTGTACAATATGTTACCCATGACTATTAAAAGTTCCCTGAGGGCTAGGCTTAAGGCATATGCCAAAACTCCGGCTTCATCTGTATATGATGCTTCTCTCGCAGAAGAGTGGAAACTGGCTCTGGAACGGATATTGGAATGGTTGGCTCCACTAGCTCGTAACATGATAAGGTGGCAGTCTGAGCGTAATTTTGAGAAGGAAAGTGTAGTTTCCAGGACAAATGTGCTTTTGGTGCAGACATTCCACTTCGCAAGTCAAGCAAAAACTGAAGCTGCAATTACAGAGCTTCTTGTTGGCCTGAACTACATCTGCAGGATTGGTAGAGATCATAATGAAAAGGCTTTGCCAGAGTTCGCCGGCAGAAGAAACTACGATGATTATCTGCTGAAGATGGAAGACATTGCTTACTTTGTGCCATAAATTATGACAGATTTCCATGCCTACTAACAAGGTAAGTAACTCAATAAACAATCTGCTCTACACTTCCATGTGTTTGATAGTCTAGGCTTTAGAGCAACCAAAGCATTCCCCTATTTGTTGAGGTACTTTGTTGAGCATTCAATCCTCATTGCACCTTTTGATTTGGAGCAAGGATTCGTTTAGTTAGTTGGATTCAGATATTCTTTTATTTGTTTATATAGTGGATGACTTTGGGTCCCTCTAGCTAGTTCACTGTAAAGCATTTGTACTTAAACTTAAAATTCTCTCCACTATAAGGCATATTATGTACATGACTCTTTACAGTCAAATGTTAAACAGCATATATTGTATTGTACCTCAGAAAATGTTTCGTACTTGATTTCTTGATAGTACCGGTGTGAATTGTTTGAGGCATTGTAATTTGTAACACAAGGAAAAAAAATTTCGTTGAACTTTTGAGCATGATAACAACATATCTAATTTTCGTTTCCAATTCTTGGGTGTGGTGCTAGTTACTTACTCCTTCAATAAAAATGTAGTCGAGTTAACAAGAAACTGAAGATGGGTTAATGCTAAAGAATTCTTATTTGTCATAGATGATAGATTATCATTCATACTAGAATTCAAAATCATCACTCCTATGATTCATAAACGACCAAATTTTATTTTAAGATTTAATAGATCTAAGTCTTTTGCTACTGAATTGTATAGGTTCTTTTGGGATTGAACCAATTGATATGTTAGCAAGTGTCAATCTTGTTTGATGGTTTTCAGGATTAGCAAGTGTAACAAACAAAATCAGGATTCTTGCTGTTCAAATTTGATCAATGAGATGGATGAAATGCTGATACTTATGGCTAGGGTAGGGATGGCAGGGATGCGCTCAACGAGTCTGATTGAGTGATGTTGAAAACTGTACATATAGTTTACTTATAAATAAATAAATAAATAAATAAAACCCTGAAATCTAGTGCAAGTTTAGAGTCATGTGTTTGATTTCAATATTTTGTAAATCAAAATCTGCAAATACACCAATAAGAACCCAAAGACAGGTTGATATAACATACAAGTAGAAGTAGCAGTTGAAACTTGAAACCAACTACAAACATACACTTCCAACCTTACCATTCAGACCTTGCTTACAGTTTGCCATAGTAGACCATTTTCTGGTGTGTAGATTACACACCTTTCCGGATCACTCTAACATGACACGCTTCTTTGGTATTGCTTTCAGGGGTAGGATCTTTCGTACAGTTATCCCCATCCTCTCATTCATGTCCATTGATTCTGGGGTGACATCCTTGCCTAACTCCCAGTCAAAATAGTGAAGCAGAGAAGCAACACCAAGGTGAAGTACCCGCTCGGCTAATAAGATCCCTACACAAATTCTTCTTCCTGATCCAAATGGAATGAACTCAAAATCCTGCCCTTTGATCTCAATGTTTGAGCCTAGAAACCTCTCAGGCTTGAAAGACATGGGATCTTCCCAACATTCCAGATCCGGGTCTCTTCCGATCGCCCATGCGTTCATGAAAACCTGAGTATCTTTAGGTATCCCATGAAGTTAGTTTCTTGCATTGAAATCCGTGGAAGCAGCAATAGAATTGGAGGATGCAGCCTTAGTGTTTCCTTCACCACAGCCTTCAAATAGGGCAGTTCATCTATATCTTTCTCTTCAACCTTTCTCCTGTCCGACCACTCGATGAAGTTCGTCCTCAGTCTTTCACATAAATTCAGGGTTGCGGAGTAGCTCTGCTATAGCACCCTCTATTGTGCTGCTAGTAGTTTCTGATCCAGCAAAAAACATTTCCTGCATAAGTGAATTTGGATTCAATTAGTTGATTTTCATATATAATTGCATGCCATGTTATTGTATTGAGTTTTACCAGTATGGTTATCTTGACATTTTGATCTGAGATCCTATCTGGACCCTCTTTTCCATCACCTTCATATTCCAATAATCCATCCAAGAAGTCCTTGTTTGTCTTCTCTCTGTTACATTGCTCCTCGACTCTCTCTTTGACAAACCCGGACATAATCTTCAAGCTGCATCCCATGTCTCGCATCAGGTTTCTTTTGATCCCCTGAGGATCTAATCTTTTCAAGAATGGCAAAAAGTCTGCCAAATTCGGCTTCCCAGTCCACTCCACAACCTTCTTCATGGCAGCGACGAACTCCTGCCCTTCTTTGGACTGTGAGTCTAGTAGATCCCGTGACAGCGTAAGTTTGCCAAGTAGATTGAATGCCACGAAGAAGAGGTACTGAGACAAATCCACCTCGCCTAATTCTCCCCTCGTCTGCACTGCACTTGTATCCTCTTCGATGTTCTCTATCAGGTTATCGATGCACTTTACGCAGATGGAAGCAGTTCCATTGATTCACTTGTTTACTGGGAGCTCCATTGAGCAAAGGTGCCGGATAATGCGCCAATACACGCCATATCAGCCTATTGCAATTGACCCCTGATAGTAGTTATGTGCTGTCAATACAATCGGAGACTTATGGTCACAGAAGATGTGATCGTGGCAGCCTTCGCTGATTTTATCACCATGGTGTTTATGGAACCTAACTTCAACCAGAGTACAGGTCCATAATTTGATCGGAGCTTGTAGAAGTCCTGGTGTGGAACGGTTCCAAGATAAAGGATGTTACCAATTATTGGCCAACCTGGAGGCCCTGGTGGTTGGTTGCCATTTCCGGATTTTTTTTTCCGGCTGGACAAAAGAATTAAAGCTGCCGATAAGAAAAGACTGGACCAAACAAGCACACTCATCATGGTGTTGTATTCCATTCCACTTTGTGTTTCAGATATTGTTTTCCTGTACTTATTTTTATAGGAGAAATCTTCACTGCACTACTGAGTGATGCATCATTTAGCCACTCAGGATGAGAAATATAGTTGTTACAGGTGTGTCACATGAGATTTTCCTATTGACATATTTTATCTGTAGTATCATTATTCATTAGTAGCTGAGTACACCACTCAGGAATTCGAAGATTTTCTCCATACCACCTATTTTATCATTTAGGCACCATTTGGTGCATTTGGTGCATTGGATTAAGTGGGACTGGACTATTTCCGGTCCCAGGTTTGTCCAATTTTGTGGGGGCTCATATTTATTGCATTAGTCTTACAACTACAGTACTAATGCAGACTATTATTTATTTATTTATTTATTTTTTTTAATTTTATAATTTTGATATGGACAGCATTATTAATTCTCATGCAAGATATGCATAGAGATTGTTAGCTAGGAAGACCAAGTCCAGTTAAATAAGTTAGTTAATGAATCATGTGCATTATTGTTAGTGATTCCTTGCTTTTAGTTAGTGGGTGTTTACTTTAATGGACCGGGATCCTTTCTTTGTATCACTTATTCTTCACCTTTTTTAAAGTATGCGGTTGGTTGTTAATAAAATGTCAATCACATCTTAATTATTTATTTATTACAATATTTATATATTATAAGATTAAATGAGCTAAGGATGAGGTGAGGTGAGGTGAGAAGATAGATTATTTTCTTAGTTAATAGATAGCAGATATTTGTTTGCTTTTATAGATTAGTTTTTTAGATTAGTTGTTGTTCTCTCTTTGAATTCAATGAAGTTATCGATGAAATTAAACAACTACTCTCCCAATATCCTCTTATCTTATCTCTGATTCTATTTATCTCTTTCTATGATTCTTTTTTTCTTACCTCCGCTTCTTTACTAATTCTGCACATAACAAATTGTTTTTAGTTTTAATTTTTAATTTTTTTTTTTAAATCAATATAAAACTATAATTTTATTTCAAATTAATTTTGAATATTATTTATTTAATAATATGTATATTAAAATATTTATTTTATCGAAACAATTATTTCAATAATTTATTATTCAATTTTTATTCTATTATGAGGTACTGAGATTATTTCAATCATAATTCCTCACAACAAGATTGAAGAATTGAAATTCGTTGGACCTGCCGTAGTCAAACCAATATTCTTTTAAAATATGGGTGTGGATATTAGTACTTATAAATATGACAAGTACACCCATGTCTAAAATTTAAAATTTAAACATTGCTATAAACACTCATATTAATGCCAATAGTACCCTTATTTAAATGAATTTTTTCATTCTAATATAATTTATTTATAAACCATCTTAAGTTATTAATACATCCAATTTTCATAAATGATAAATTCTTAAGTTCATTTAACTATACATTTTGGTTTCGATAATATTATTGTTCACAAGAAATCCAAATACGAAAACGGAATCGTGGATTGATAACTAGTTGGAAGACTATTACCAATACGAAACATCTCATGAACACAAAGCAAATCCCTACATTCGATAATTGTTTCGAAGAGGAGATAATTTCCTTTCTTCATTAAACGATTGTTCTTGCACCTATATATATATTTACAATATGTACCGTACACACAGCAAAAATATAAACATGATACACTTCTGAATTGCACAAAATCACAAGCCATCATGGGCATGGGCGCAGTTGTTTTTTGCGTTTTTGTTTTCAAGGTAACTGTTTTGTTTTGGCTGCTGCCTGTTGTTTGTTTCTTTTTTCTTCTGCGGGGCTTCCTGCTGTTCAAATAAAATAAAAAATAAAAACTGTTGTTAATTTTTTTGAGAAAAAATAAAAATAAAAAAATAAAAACATGAAAGTCAGCAATGAAGGTGAACATACAGAAATCAGGGGTGTGTTAAGTTTGAAAATTGAGTTTTTTTTTTTTATTTTAATTTATTTATTTATTTATTTAAATAAAGTGATATAGTTAAAAATATGGATGTAATTAATGAGTGTATATAATATTTAGTTTATTTTTAATTAAACTAATTTGTCCTTATTAGTAAATTTTTATTGGGATATTTTTGTAATTAAAATTTTTATTAAAATATAGGTGAGCTTATCATATTTATGGGTGTCAATAGCGGCACCCTTAAAATATATATTTTATTTAATAAACAAATTATAAAATTGAAAATTATTTAAATTTAATATAAATTTATAATTTAAAAATATTCTTGGAAATTTCTACATTAATATTTTATGAATTAAAACATTATTTTATTAAAAAATATATATATATTTCAATATTTGCTTAATCAATTTCAAAATATTATCATATTTAGAACATTATTATATTTAATCAAATCTCACGTATCACCAAATAACTTTAGTCTAGTCCAACATTTCTCCTAACACAACACTAATTTAGTCAAATCCAATCCAATCTCATATAATCCATGTCCCACCTCAATCCTATTCAATCTCATAAAATAGTTCAGTTCAATACCATGTACCAAACATGGCCTTAAGTACAACCCATCGTATTAAGCAAAGAAAATGCTAAGGTAACCGTTGAAATGGAGGGAAACTTTAAAATAGGTAAGAGTTGGTGGTAGGGGCGTAACCAAAACTTATTGTCTGGATGGACTAAATTAAGTATATATATATATATATATATATATATATTAGTATATCACCCGCAGTGCAACGATTTGAAATTGGGACGTTGTTAGACAATGAAGTCATTTACCTCTAAGCTACATTGAGCGGTAATACAATTTTAGTTTTTTGTTTTTTTAAGCAAACATAGCTTACACTAAAAAAAGCATACCTAGTTTTCGTTTCCAAATCTGCCTCGGGGTCTTTGGTGTGGTGGTAGTAGGGATGAGCATTTATCCCCGAATATCCAAATCTCCGCTTCCCTATTCCCATCCTCATCCCTATTTAGGAGCAAACTTTTAGAAAAAAAAAATAGGAAATAAGTAGGGATGAGGATGATTTTCATCCCCAATTCCTCATTTCCTCCCACAAATGTATTGAAATGGGGATGGGGATGAGAATGTGGATGGGGATGGGGGAAGTTCCCCTATCCCTATTTCCCCATTTCCCATTTCCCCAAACCTTGTACATCAAAATCTTTATGTTCTTTATGTCCCATCAAAGAAAATCGGCTTTTGTGATGTGATCTCTTTAAACATTTAAGTTAATTAAATTGCATATTATCAGCATAAATTAGACCCGGCAAGGTTCCGGTTCCAACCGTAGAACCGGATTGGAACCGGAACCGAAACCGAAACTTATTTTTCGGTTCCTGTTCCGGTTCCGGTTCTAATATTTAATGAACCGGTCGGTTCGAACCGTCCTGGAACCGACGGTTCCGGTTCGGTTCAAACCGACCATTTTTTTTTTTTTACTGTTAAGGCCAACGGCATGCTGACGTCAGCATACCGTTGGGCCTTAACGGCCACTCCTTTAATAATTTTTTTTTTCTTTTTGTTATCTATAAATACCCCACCTCTCCTTTCATTTTTTCTCACAATCTCACACTAATTTCTTATTTTCCTCTCATTCTCTATTTCTCTCAAATCTCAAATCTCTCTATTCTCAATTCTCTAAATCTCTAATTCTAAATTTCTAATTTTTATTTCAAGTTTCATTGTCTCAATACTCAACTCTCAAGTCTCCAACACTCTCCAACTCTCCAAGACTCCAAGTTTCCAAGGTTTTTATTATTTATTTAATTTTGTAAATTTTTTTATTTGCAATTAAATTTATTTTCAAAATTCCAATTAATTTTATTTGCAATTAATTTTATTTCCAATTAATTTAATTTACAATATATTTTATTTGCAATATATTTTATTTGCAATTAATTTTATTTACAATTTATCTTATTTCTAATTTATTTAATTTCCGAATAACCAATTACTATTTAGTATTTACTAAATACTAAGTTTCCAATTTTATTTATTTGCAATTTATCTTATTTCTAGTTACTACTTAGTACTTACTATAATAGTACTTAGTACTTACTAGTTACTACTAATCTACTATTATAGTATTATATTATTATAGAATATAGATTTATACTTTATAGTATTATTCTTCTAAGTTCTAAGTTTTCAATTATCTATTCAGATTTTCAGTATTTCTCTTGTCCCAAATTTATTCCGTCCAATCCAATGGCAAGTGGTGAAAATGGAAAGGGTCACGGCCATGACGATCCTAGGCGTTCGATTTCGATGAAAGGTAAGGGTCAAATGGTCGATAATCTCAGTCATAACAACACCACCTATCACGATTATCTGCAACGCCGTGCCTATGCTGAAGACCTAGGCCTAAACATTCCTACTCCTCCTTTAATAATTTCAGAACCCGATCATAATGTCGTCACTCCTCCCCCGGCCCTAATTTGACAAGCCATTCAGAAAATATGCCTGATATTGATACACTTCCGGATTATGATTTTGATCCACCGGAAGCAGATGAGGACGAACCGGATCCGAAGCAGAGCAAATCTGATCTATTCGTCAAACATATGAAGAAAGTTAGGCAAGAAGATGGAAGCTATGTAGCGGCTTGCAATTATTGCAATAAAGTATATAAGTGGTCCAAATCCGGAGGATATGGCATTTATCGGAAGCATATTCAAACCAAACATCCAGAAGCAGAGACCAGATCGAGGTCACAAACATAAATTCTCAGGTACGCTACTCCTAACCAACAATTATTTCGTTATACTGATGAACAAAATAGGGAAGAATTAGCTAGAATGGTAGCAGTAGAACACTTATCATTCGGTTTTGGTGAAAGGGTTGGTTTTATTAATTATTGTCGACGAGCATTAAACCTTGTTGCATGCCGTGTTCCTAGATCCACTCTTGTATATACACTTAAAAAGATTTATGTAAAAGAAAAAAAAAAAAGTTAGAAAGATTTTTTGAAAAATATAACAGTCGTGTTTCCGTATGTGCCGACATATAGACTGACCATTGGCGATCATATTCATACTTGAGTGTCACTTGCCATTTTATGGATGATGCATGGAATATCCAAAAAAGAATTTTTGCATTTAGAGTTTTTGATGATTCACACACTGCTCAAAATATTGTTAGAATGCTTAGAATTATTTTTTCAGAGTATAAAATTGAGAATAAAATTTTTACAATTAGTTTTGATAATGCTTCTAGCAATATTGCTGTTATTCCATCTTTAATTAATTTATGCAAATCATTTGTTGGTGGTGCATTTTTTCATCAAAGATGTACATGCCATGTTTTAAATTTATATGTTCAAAAAGGATTAGAAACTCTTGATTATTTTATTTTACCTATTAAACAAGCCCTTCAGTTTTTATGGAAAAATTCTTCTATAATGAATGCATGGGTAAAATATTGTAAACAAAATGGTAGACGTGCCGTTAGATTTGCTCCCTGATGTTTCAACACGTTGGAATTCTACTTATAAATTGCTTGCTCAAAGTTACGAGTATAGAGATTTATTAGTTTCTTTTATTCAATTTCATGTTATTGACATTCAACTTTATAAATCTCATTGGGATGCTTGTTACAACGTTTTCAATTTGTTAAAAGTTTTTCATACTGCTACAACAAATTTATTTGGTGTTTATTATCCTACAACTCATTTGTTTATTATTGAAAGTCTAAATATTGCTGGTGCATTTGCTTATTGTAAATCCGACATAGAAATAGGGGAAGCCGCTAATGCTATGAAGGAAAAATGGTTACGTTATTATCATGAGTTGCCAGATATTCATTTGATTGCCATGATTTTTGATCGCCATGATTTTTGATCCACGTTGTAAATTACAAAATTTTTGTTATTATCTCAATGGTTATTATGGCATCCAAGGTTTAAACATAGAATATAACGTTAATACATGTTATGATAGAATTAAGAAATTATTGTATTCTTTATATGATGAATATCTTTTAGTTTATGGATCCTCACTCAACTTAGATGTTACACGAACACAAACTGCATAGCCCACATCATCATCCTCCGGATTTTTGAATTTAGGATATAGTCTATTATAAAAAAAAAACCAAAAAACCTAGATCTTCTTCTTCATCAAGCATTGACAAGTATTCTGAGTTTGAATCTTATCTAAATGATTCTTATGAGCTTATAGAAGATACGTCAAACAAACAATTTGATATATTACAATATTGGAAAGAGTACGCAAAGTACTATCTAATCATGGCTATCATAGCCAAAAATATTTTTTCAACACAAGTTTCTACAGTGGCGGTGGAACAAGAGTTTAGCACCGGGGGGAATATCTTGGATGAAAGGCATTCATGCTTGACTCCGAAAGCACTCCAGATATAAGTTTGTGTAGATGATTGGACAAAGGCTCAATATAGACAACAAGAAATCGAACATGAGATAACATACGATTTCTTCAAAGATGACGAACATGAAAGTGGAGAGACAAGTACAACGGGCCCGGAATAGAAGATGTGGATCACGTATTCATGTCATCACAAGTTCATGTCATCAACAAACCTGCAATAAAAGGTAAGATAACTACGTGACCTTTGATTCCTCTAAACCCCCTAAGAGGATACGTAGGCAACTTAATTTTAGTGAAAATTAAGTGCAAGGCTAATAACTTTACATTTTTTTTTGTTTTATTTTAATTTAATTTTGTAATTTATCATTTATTTATTTTATGTTATTTTTGAACTTCGAGTGACCTAATTCCCAAATATCCAATGAAATGTAATATGTAATTTTGTAATTTGACATTTTGTTTATTTTATTTTAATTTCCTTTTGTAATTTGTATTTTGTAATTTGTTTATTTTGTAATTTGTCATTTATATTTATATTTTATTTTATTATTTAAAATTACATTATTACAAGTTTACAATTTAGAAGTCTTTTTTTTTTTTTAAATTTAAATTATAAAAAATAAAAAAAAATTAAAAAAAAACGGTTCAGAACCGTTGGTTCCGTAAAAACCGAAATCGGAACTAGAACCGAACCGGAACCTTGCCACCACTCGCATAAATGTGGCTCCGTGGTTAATAACATTATTATAATAATATCTCAGTAACACTATTGGACTTTTTCTTAGATTTTAACTGCTAAGTTTTTGAGAAAAAAAAAAAAAAAAACTAGAACGACTAGTGACTATATTTTCTATAATATATACAGGAATCACATTGAGATGGAGAAGCGATTTAGAGTGTGGCCGTACAGGGAAGGGGAACCACCACTATTTCATGAAGGACCGATGACCAACATCTACTCGACCGAGGGGCAGTTGATCGACGAATTAGTTGGTGGGAAAAGTCCGTTTTTAGCCTGAAACCCTAACGAGGCCATCGTATATTTTGTTCCCGATAACATCGTGAATGTTATAAGATACGTATACAGACCTTACACAAATGGGGAAATGGGGAGGGAGGGGAAAAGGTTTTGGAAATAAGGATGGGGGGACCTATACCCATTCTCATTTCCCCCATGTCTATCCCTAGGTGGTAGTTACTTATTCTGCTTCAATAAAATCATAGTCAAAGTTAAACAAGAACTAAAGATGGGTTTATGCGGAAGTGTTATCACTTGTCATAGATAAACATTATCATTCATATCAGACTCCAAAATCATCATTCTTATGATACATAAACAACAAAATTGTATATTTAATAGATCTTAGCCGTTTGCCATTGAATTGTAATACTCTTTTGGGATTGAACCAATTTATATTTTAAGTGTCAACCAATTGATACTTGAGGTTTGTGGGTAAATTGGGCGTCTGAGTTGCTGACAAAACCGTTGCCAGGTTCAATATTATGGATTTTTAGAACATATAGATTATGTGCAAGTTTAGGAGTCATGTTTTTGATGACTTCAATATTATGAAAATCAAAGTCTGCAATTACACTAAATAAGAACCCAAAGACAGGTTGATACAATATACAAAGTAGAAATAACAGTTGAAACCAACTACAAACATACACTTCCAACCTACCATTCAGACCTTGCTATTACAATATGTGCCATAGTAGACCATTTTCTGGTGTGTAGATTACTAGATTGCGACACCTTTCACGATCGCTCTAACATGACACGCTTCTTTGGTATCACTTTCAGGGGTACGAGCTTTCGTACAGTTAACCCCATCCTCTCATTCATGTCCATTGATTCTGGAGTGACATCCTTGCCTAACTCCCAGTCAAAATAGTGAAGCAGAGAGGCAACACCAAGGTGAAGTGCCCGTTCAGCTAAGGAGATCCCTACACAAATTCTTCTTCCTGATCCAAATGGAATGAACCCAAAATTCTGCCCCTTGATCTCGATGTTTGAGCCTAGAAACCTCTCAGGTTTGAAAGACATGGGATCTTCCCAACATTCCGGGTCTCTTCCAATTGCCCATGCGTTCACGAAAACCTGAGTATTTTTAGGTATTAGGTATCCCATGAAGTTAGTTTCTTGCATTGAATTCCGTGGAAGCAGCAATGGAACTGGAGGATGCAGCCTTAGTGTTTCCTTCACCACAGCCTTCAAATAGGGCAATTTATCTATGTCTTTCTCTTCAACCTTTCTCTTCTGTCCGACCACTTGATCAAGTTCTTCCTTGGTCTTTCTCATAAATTCAGGGTTGCGAAGTAGCTCTGCTATAGCCCACTCTATAGTGCTGCTATTAGTTTCTGATCCAGCAAAAAACATTTCCTGCATAAGTGAATTTGGATTCAATTAGTTGATTTTCATATATAATTGCATGCCATGTTGTTGTATTAAGTTTTACCAGTATGATTATCTTGACATTCTGATCTGAGATCCTATCTGGACCTTCTTTTCCATCACCTTCATATTCCAATAATCCATCCAAGAAGTCCTTGTTTGTCTTCTCTCTGCTGCACTGCTCTTCGATCCTCTCATTGACAAACCCGGACACAATCTTCAAGCTGCATCCCATGTCTCGCACCATGTTTCTTTTGATCCCCTGAGGATCTAATCTTTTCAAGAATGGAAAAAAGTCTGCCAAATTCGGCTTCCCAGCCCACTCCACAACCTTCTTCATGGCTTCAAAGAACTCCTGGCCTTCTTTGGAATGCGAGTCTAGCAAATCCCGCGACAGCGTAAGTTTGCCAACAAGATTGAATGCCATGAAGAACAGGTACTGAGACAAATCTACCTCGCCTAATTCTCCCCTCGCCTGCGCTGCACTCGAATCCTCTTCGATGTTCTCTATCATGTTATCGATGCATTTTACGCGGATGTAAGCCGTTTCATTGATTCTCTTGTTTACCAGGAGCTCCATTGAGCAAAGACGCCGGATAATGCGCCAGTACACGCCATATCGGCCCAGTGCAAGTGACCCCTGATAGTAGTTATGTGCTGTCAATACAATCGGAGACTTACGGTCACAGAAGATGTGATCATGGTTCTTGAAGAATTCCGTGGCAGCTTTCGCTGACTGTATCACCATGGTGTTTACAGAACCTAACTTCAACCAGAGTACAGGTCCATACTTAGATCGGAGCTTGTAGAACTCCTGGTGCGGAATGGTTCCAAGATCCAGGATGTTACCAATTATTGGCCAACCAGGAGGCCCTGGTGGTTGTTGTTTACCGTTTCCGGATTTTTTCCGGCTAAACAATAGAATTAAAGCTGCCGATATGAAAAAACTGGACCAAACAAGCAGACTCATCATGGTGTTGTATTCCATTCCACTTTGTGCTTGAGATATATTTTTCCTGCACTTATTTTTATATGGGAAATCTTCAGTATTGCACTGCTAATTGATGCATCATTCAACCAATGAGGATGAGTCTGTCACATGAGATTTTCCTACTACATATTTTATCATTAGTAACTGAGTACGCCACTCAACAATTCACTTAGGGTGCGTTTGGTATGCAGGATAGGACAGGACAACGTGGGATAGTTTCTTCTTGTCCCACGTTTGGCGCGATTTTAATATGAGACAAAACGGGACAAGATGGGACAAAAATCACCAAATTCTGTCTCACCCAAGACCCTAGGCCAGACTTGTCCCATGCATGGGACAAGTCTCAAAAAGACCCTTTTACCTTTAAATCTTCAAAAAATCACAAATTTGTATCATATTATAAATATATATATATATATATATAGGGAGCCTTGAACCGTTTACTAGTAGGTTTTTCTGTTTCTTCCCCAAAAGCGGCACATTTGCCTAAACAGGGTACTTTACAGATTTACCATCTATTAGACAGACAAAGACCTTAAGCCAAGAATCAACATCTCTTTTCTGATATATACAGGATCTTCAACTAGAGGCTATCATAGAGCATACTAAGATTTCAGATTTCTCAACTAGAGGTAATCTGAGATGATTACAAACTGTTTCTTACCTAATAGAGACTCATTGAAGAAGAAAGAAGGAAGAAGCTTAGAAAGCTAAGAGATTATAAAACATTCTGATATTTTATTTCTTACTTCTGATGATTTACAACGAGAGGGGATGTTCCTTAAATATGAGAAGAGAGCAGAAACAAACAAACCATTCAGCAATCAAGGATAAGTGAAGCCTAACAAGTAGCCGATATGAATCTAATAATTAAAGCACTCAGGAAAGCATGGCCTAACAGGTGGCCAACAGAAGCAAATAATTACACATAATTATTAGAGTTACAGTACACGGGTAAGATTCTGCCTAACAGGTGGCAGATAAGCTTGAAACACTAATCAGTGAGGACAATTAATGGTGAGAGAAGGTTACGGACTATGTAAATTGCAATTCACGTGATCTTCATCGTCTGAGTCCTAGGCTCCACATAAAAGACAAGGTCAAGTGGCAAAATCCATTGGGTCCTGGGAGTCAATCATGTAGGAATCTTGAAATAGATGCCAGCTCAGAGAGGGGTTTCTAGAAATAGCTAGGAGAATGAAACATTCATCGATGGAGACTCTATTAACATCACACAAGAAGTTGAGGAGAGGAGTCTGGAGGTTACGGGGATACCACTTAGGGTAGTCATAAGTGGTATGATACTCATAGTAGATGTTGGATGACCATAGCAAGTTCTTGTGGGGGTTGAAACGGTAGGGTTTGTTGAGTATCCATATACATGAGACACAAGCAGCTGAGTCACGGTCAAGCTTCCATAGATTATAATTGCCCATGTAATGAATCAAACTATTGCAACAACATCCAGAGGATGAAGTTATGGTGAATGGGATCATGGAGATGCATGTACATCGCCTGTAGTGGAAAAACAATAGCATGATGATGGAGGACAGATAAACACCATAAAAATCAAAGAACTTCTGGTGAGAATTGGTAGAATGGAGGCATGAGAAAAGGATCTAAAAAGGGTCAGTTGGGATTAGTGAAGTCATGTTTGACTTCTTGGCTCTTGATTCGGGAAAGATAAACAGAGAGATGGGACTTAGCAAAGTCTTGAATTTGTTCTAGAGAAGGTTGTTGGTTATGAGCCAAATTTGCTAGGAGTTCTGGTGGGAAGTCCTTGACAGCAGGAGTTGGAGAGGATGACGATGTTATTGAAGAAGCCATGTAGATTAGGGGGATGGTTTTGGATGAGGTGATGAGATAGACCGGAGTGGGTCTGGATAACATATCAGTAATTATATTGTGTTGGCCCTTCACTTGTTTAACAGTGAAGTCATATCTGGAGAACCAATCCTTTAGTCTCAATAGTTGGGGATTAAGAGGAGTCTTATTGTGGAACTCGAGGATTTTTAGAAAGGACGAGTTATCCATTTTAACAGTAAAGTGTTTTGTTCTATGGTGGAAATCGAACTTTTGAATTCCACTTTTGACCGCAAGAATTTCTTTGTAAACTATGTGGTAATGCTACTGAGCACCTTTAAATTGATCACTGGCGTGGCCGCAGTAATTTCTTTTTCCTTCCCTGTCTTCAAGGAGGACAGGACCTCAGTAGGTGTCACTAGCATCGATTTGGAGAATGAGGTGACCGGAGGAAGGAATAGTAAGGGCCGATGAAGACTGTGTCATGGCCTTAAGCTTGGTAACCGCATCGATATGGGATGAATTCCAAGATGGAGGTGTCTTCTTCAGAAATGGAGAGAGAACTGAAGTGTAGCGGCTAACTTGAGGTAGAAAATCACGGATGAAATTGACGATGCCAAGGAATTGTTGAACTTGCTTGGTAGTCAGGCCGGAGTCTGGAAAGTCTAGCAATTGGACTGTAAGATAGGGACCAGGACGATACTGGCCATTTGATATGTGCATACTAAGGAAGAATGAGTTAGACTGTTTTACATCTAGTAGAGACTATATTGTTGAAGGAAGGAATTTATCACTATGGCTTTAAACACTTCTTCTAATGTGTTATCTCATGTTAGGTTATCTTCTTCTGTTTCTTTACCTCATTCTGTCAGACAAACCCAGTCCTGTAGAATACAAGACCTTTTAGAGTATACCCATATCCTTGATTCTGCACAAATCACCGAGACCTCTCTCCCTTTGCTTAACCCTTACAATATCTTTAAAAGAGAGAAATCTCTTGCTAGACGAGTCAATCGTCTCTTCCATCACAGAGCTCCTCCAGTCAAAGAATACATACAGTCAACCAGTCCAGACAACTGTCTAGTCCCTGCTACTACAGCCGAACAATATATCGACCAAAAAATGATCAACCAATGGATTCAAGAAGGATATTCACATCTCAATGTCGGAGCTGTACGAATCATCCCCACCCTTCATGGCCGAAAAGGTCTTCCAGTCACAACCCGTGTTGCCCTACTCAACACCATTTACAAGGAGTATGAGCATGTGGTTATCGGCACCTGCTTGTCCGCCCTCCATGCTGGTAGTATATCTCTTACATACTACCCCAATTTCAACATCCCTTTACAGGATCAGAACCTCCATAGCTGCTTGAAAGTTCAACTCCAGATTTTAGGCATCTCAATGCTACCCAAGTCTTACATGGCCACTCTCCATCACCAGATCGCTTACCGATTACAAGATCATGCCATTGATTTCCCTATTCTTTGCCACTCTGGAGATACCATCTTTATCAAAGCTGAACGGGGAAGATGAAGCTCCTACCATCACCCAAATTCTCAAACAGCTACCTAGAGAAAAGCTTCTTGAGATCATGCCACTCGAATGGATCATCAATTATGAGAAGGCTTTTCTGAACTCAACACCAGCAATTGCTTCAGACTCAAAACATATCAGAGAGCCAGACTGTTCTGTCAAAACTGTTTATGAACCTTTCTCTAAACCCGAAGCATCTGTCAGTGCCTCTACACCTCCAATCATCCATTCCCTCATGATCAGACCAATAACATCTGAAGAGGACATCTCGATCCACAGTTTCCAAGTTGATGGGTCACCTATCTACACCGATAAGATCAATGGTCATTTCATCTGGGATGATGATCCTAACATGTGTGACGCGGATTGCGACTGTCGTCGGAGCTTCAAAAGGTTTTTTGCCCCATGCAACCCACGTCGCAAACCTTTCAAACCTGATGACTCAGATAGTCCCTGGATAGGCATGCGGTCCACCAAACACAAAGCTCTCCCCATATACAATAGAGCAATACAGATCTTGCGTTCTGAAAGACTCCTGCGTTCTGAAAGACTCCTGCCTTCTGAACCAGAACCCATTTCCATATCTTTTCCTCCTGCCATTCCTTGCTATATGACTTCAAATTATGATCATAATTTTCCTCCTCTTGAACCTACAACTAACCCTGAGAAAACTAGATTTTCCAGACTGTATGTTCAATCCACAGAAGTCTTACCTGATGGGTCTCTTAAACATCCTTCACAGGCTGAACAAGTCATCAACTGACAATCCCATAATGCCAGGATCCAAAATAGAGTCCTCAGCTCTATTGATCAGAAGATTGACCGAGTTTCCCACTGTGTTTCTCAACAAGAGAACCATTTTTACCGCGTTGACTCATTCTTCAGAGACCTGTTCATAGATCTTCAGACCAGAATCCAAAAACTAGACTCAGATCTTCATTCCTACATCAGACGTGGTTACATTGGTCCTGATTTCGACCGAAAGGAAAGAGAAATCAGACAACTCAAACAACAACTTGAACAAATGCATAGAGACCACTCTACGCCTATACCTCCACATTATGTTCCACAGTTGTATCCTTCACCTCAGTCTATGTTCTTTCCATCATCACCTCCTCGTGCAACATCATCTGCTGATACATCCCAATATTTTAAATCCACCGGAGAACTTTTTCAAAAATATCCTTCTCTTTCTCCTCCCAAAAGACATTCCTCTAAGAAACCCTCTTCCTTTCGGAAGAACAAATAACCTTTTCCGGAACCTGACTATAAGCCAACCTTATACAGTTCTGTTCCTATGACAGGTGCATCTAATGATGATTCATAATCCATTTCCACTTCTTCCTCTGAATCTTCTTGGCACGTCAGTCCAACCCCATCTGTACCATCTTCGGTCTCTGACCAGGTTGCAGATCTCACTCAAGTCTTCATGGC
Organism: Acer negundo; assembly: GCA_035582765.1. NCBI lineage: Eukaryota > Viridiplantae > Streptophyta > Magnoliopsida > Sapindales > Sapindaceae > Acer > Acer negundo. The sequence continues at coordinate 36,954,927 of CM069241.1, forward strand.
ATATCGAACAGATCCTTAGCCATTCACCCAGACTTATGATTCACCTGATGAAGGTGACACCTCTACTGAACCAGCCGATTTTGTTGAAGAAAATCCGGATCACCCGATCCCTGGCCGACCTCCCAGCCCCAAGCCCGTAAATGGTCCCTGGTTTGACCTTACTGAATCTCCAACCACTTGGAGAAAAAAGAATTCAGAAATGAGTGCTTAGCTTGATCTTTAACTAGCTAAATCTGAACAGAACCTCGAAGCCATCATGCGAGACTTCATCTTTCAATTTGTTGGTTCTCTCAGAGATCGGTACCAGGCCCTTGGCGAATACAGACAACTACAGTTTGTCAGGTCTGCTACTGTAGCCCACGCAATGGGTATCATTTTTCGAGAATTTCTTGGTGATCCTTCCCAGTTTTATAAACAGGCTCAACAAGATTTCTTTAATATGAAATGTTGTTCTCTTCTCCGCAAGGACATTGAGTTTCATTACAAAAGAATGTCTTTCAGATTTCACATTCTTGGTGGGATCAATGATCCGAGTTTGAAACATGTTTACCTGAATTCTCTTCCTCAAGAACTTCAGGATGATCTTCAACGCAGGCTCGACACTTCTGGAAAATCCATCGCCGACACTTCTCTAGGTGAAATTCACATGTACACCATCGGTGCCCTAGACAAGATCTATGCCACCCAGAATGTCTTCTCTAAGATGCTACGTGAAGGAAAAAAGTATGACTCTCAGTGCAAGCAACCTTCACACCAGATCAAATGCAAATCTGCAGAGATGTGTACCTGTAAACCCAAAAAGAAAAAACATTTACATACTCCCAAACACAAAAAGCTAAGAAGTTTAAGTACTTCAAAAAGAAAACCAAGCGTTCTTGGAACAAATCCCAAAAATGCTTCATTTGTGGGCAAAAAGGACACTATGCAAAGAAATGTCACAAGGTAAAATCAGCAAAGCTAGTTTGTCAACTCGAGCAAGTCGCAAATGATGTCCCCTCTGATGCTGATCTTGAGTCCATTTTCTCTGAACAAGAAGGTGTTGATAGCAATACCACATTTATCCTGCATGATTCGGACTCTGCCTCTTCCTCAAACACTTTAGAGTTTTCTGACTCTGACGTCCTCGATTCATATCAGGCTGTCCAAGTTGACTTTTCCTATGGACCACATGTCCCCATACAGATATTGCCTGAGAAGTTATCCAAACCTGTTGATGTCATTGCCTATATTGATACTGGTTCACATATCACAATGATGAACCCTAACGTTCTTCCTCCCACAGTCTGGAAATCCCATCTCCGCTATTTCAAAGCGGCTGACGGTCAAATCTTCACAACCCATCTGATCTCCAAAAACAATATATATTATATAATTTATGTATATATATATATATATATTTGATATTTATATTATTATATATAATAATATTATATATTAATAATATATATTATATTTTATTATTATATGTAATAATAATATAATATATTAAAATAATATATATAAGATGTTATATATATATTTTTTAATATATATAATAATTATTACGGATACAATAATATATATATATATATATTATATTTTTTATTACATATAATATTTTATATAATGTTATAATATATATATATATATATATTATAATATTATATATACGTATAGAGAGCACTCTAGTTATTTGAACATCTTGTTCCGTCCTGTCCCGTTCAAACTAAACACATAATAGTACAGTTAACAGTTCTGTCACATACATTCCAAACATAATATAGAACAACTGTCCCGTCCAATCCTGTCCCATCATGTCCTGTCCTGTCTCGTCCCACCTTGTCATGTCCCATCTTTGTGTCAAACGCACCTTTAAGGTTGGTCCATTGGTTTACCCCTCACACATAAGATTTTTCTACCGCATGTTTTATTATTAGTACCCCCGATCGATAAAATGAGGTTAGTTTAGTGATTTGTCCCTCATACCTATACCATGAAATTATAGGTTCAAGTCAGTTTCACTACCACAACCTTGAATTATTATAATATTAAAAATAAAAAATAAAAATAAAAAACAATCATCCTAGGTAAGCCGAAGATTTTGTCAAAATGCTAAGCCGACGGTTGAAAGGGAGGGAAACCTTAAAATATGCAATAATGCAAATACTCCATAAATGTTTCTCAAGATTTCATATTTTTTAATTATTAATTAATTTCCAATCAAAATCTTGTCAATCAAATTCTTGTTAAAGTAAACAATTCAAATACCAACAATCATGGAATTATTTAATCAGTTAATTTTGAATTATTTCCACAAACAAAACCTTTATTATTGTCTTATTTATAAGTGGATCGGGAAATTAAGAATTCTCATCCAGTAAATGAAAAGTATATTCAAATAAACTTTTAATTTTTTATTCTCTTTTTTAAAATTTAAAAAAAAAAACTACCAATTTAATAACCAAATCCATTGGTTCAAACGGTTCAAAACAGTAGCGGAACAAACTGATTGCAAGGATCACAGGATTGCACCAACAAAGATCATAGGGTTACACCAAAGTGAATAACATATTTTAATTTGTATAGTTGACACCCATTCAATCCTTTTTTATTTATCTTATTCCTTCTTGACAACCGTCAAGTATGGACATGCAAATACTCCATACACGTTTCTCAAGATTTCATATTTTTTAATTATTAATTAATTTCCAATCAAATTCTTGTTAAAGCAAACAATTCAAAGACCAACAATCATGGAATTATTTAATCAGTTAATTTTGAATTATTTCCACAAACAAAACCTTTATTATTGTCTTATTTATAAGTGGGTCAGGAAATTAAGAATTCTCATCCAGTAAATGAAAAGCATATTCAAATAAACTTTCAATTTTTTATTCTTTTTTTTTAATTTAAAAAAAGTGTCAATTTAATAACCAAATCCATTGGTTCAAACGGTTCAAAACAATAGCGGAACAAGCTGATTGCAAGGATCACGGGATTACGCCACCAAAGATCATAGGGTTAATGGACATGCAAATACTCCATAAACGTTTCTCAAGATTTCATATTTTTTAATTAATTAATTTCCAATCAAATTATTGTTCAATCAAATTCTTGTTAAAGTAAACAATTCAAAGACCAACAATTATGGAATTATTTAATCAGTTAATTTTGAATTATTTCCACAAACAAAATCTTTATTATTGTCTTATTTATAAGTGGGTCGGGAAATTAAGAATTCTCATCCAGTAAATGAAAAGCATATTCAAATAAACTTTTAATTTTTTATTCTTTTTTTTTAATTTAAAAAAAGTGTCAATTCAATAACCAAATTCAAACGGTTCAAAACAATAGCGGAACAAGCTGATCGTAAAGATCACGGGATTACGCCACCAAAGATCATAGGGTTAATGGACATGCAAATACTCCATAAACGTTTCTCAAGATTTCATATTTTTTAATGAATTAATTTCCAATCAAATTCTTGTCCAATCAAATTCTTGTTAAAGTAAACAATTCAAAGACCAACAATCATGGAATTATTTAATCAATAAATTTTGAATTATTTCCACAAACAAAATCTTTATTATTGTCTTATTTATAAGTGGGTCGGGAAATTAAGAATTCTCATCCAGTAAATGAAAAGCATATTCAAATAAACTTTTAATTTTTTATTCTTTTTTTTTTTAATTTTAAAATAAAAAAAAAAAGTATCAATTCAATAACCAAATCCATTGGTTCAAACGGTTCAAAACAGCAGCGGAACAAGCTAATTGCAAGGATCACGGGATTATGCCACCAAAGATCATAGGGTTGCACCAAAGTCAATAACATATTTTAATTTGCATAGTTGTCACCCATTCAATCTTTCTTTATTTAACTTTACGGATTGCTTTTGATTGCGTAAGATCATGGATATATATATATATACACACATACGTTTTTCAATTGATCAATTGATCAATTGATCAATTGATCAATGAGGTGAGAGCCTTCGTTACCAAATTATTAAAAGATTTTCTATTCTATCATTTGAGCCAAAATAAATAATGACCCACCGACTCAAACCATAAGTTTTGCTGAAAATTAAACTCTAAACCTACAAAATTCATATAAAAGGACACTAAAGAATCGTTGTTAAAATATTTATGAAAAAATATAAAAATAAACAAAATTGCTTGCTATTGTGACAGTTCATCTTCTTGTGATTCAAATCACAGAGGAGCGAGAACATTGTACTATTATACAAATGCAACCAAAAACTTTACCTTATATTTGAATCAACCATTTGTTAATGTCCAAACACTGAAGATCAATCTGATTGTTGTAAAATTTGTCTGCCTGTGACTGTGAGGCTATATTGCTTATGATATCATGATTTCATGCAATTGTTGTTGTACAATTTTAAAAGAGATTTTTTTTGAAGTAATTTGTAAAAGAGGTAGATCAATGATCACTTGATCATGTGATTTTTCGTTGCATCATGTCAGTGGTCAGAATATGAGTGATTCCATGTTTGGGAATTGGGATGACAAGCAAAAAAAATAGTTATCGGACAAAATTACCCCTTTAACGGATACATGTTATCCTTTTTAGGAGGGTTATGGGTTACCCGTAAAAGTGAATTCACTTTGATGGGCTTGTCTATCTAAAATAATCAATTTATTCATCTGTACTTTTTGTGGATAAGTATTATCTCCCTCCATAGCATTTGATATATGTCTAGGGAGGGGATGTTTTCGATTTTAACAAAAACACCCCCTCCCTGGACACATGTCAAGTGTTGGGGAGGGAGGTAGTGCTTAGCCTCAAAAATGTGGGTGAGTACAAATGCACTCTCTATCTAATTATATGAAGATATGTATGTTTTTGTTTAAATTTAGGGAAATGTTAACTTGAGCCGCACATGTTAACACCTAAAAACTTATTATTAAATGAAACTCAATAATTGTATTTATTGTTTTGTATTAGCATGTAATTTAGGGACACAAGTTAAAACTACCCTTAAATTTATTTTGAAAATCACTATTATAGTTAGTGACTTAATGAATCTATATATTGGTTATTCTCGGGCTACTGTCATAAAAATTTAAAGTTAAAAAGAAATAAAATTTTTATTTATTTATTTTTATAATTTTACAAAGTAAATTTTATAAATAAGTATAATCTTAGATTCTCCTTATTAGAGAAATATTATATAAGTAAATATATACAAATAAAGATAACAATAGTCAAATGGTATGCTCCCTCGTATCTATATATATATATATATATAATGAAGAAAAAAAAAATTACGTGATAAGATTTTGTTGACTGTCGACTGATCATTGACCTTACGGTCATCTACAAGTGATGAGTTAGCTGATTTAATTTCTTTGAATTGAACGGCTCAAATTCCGCCTTCAAAGTGTGAAAATTAACATTGTTCGTTTTGGCATCACTTCACATTAGTGGAAATGGTGGGAAATGTCACTCTTTTGAACTCATTTGGTGACTTTGTCAGTACTTTAATAAGTTAAGTTTAAAAGGCACCAATTATGGCGAACTACCAAAATTGCCCTTAGTTCTTCATTTATGTTATTCTGTTTATACTTTTCTCTTTCCACACTTCCAAAAAAACGAGACTTTCTCTCTCCACTTTCTCTCTCCACATCGACTCTCTTTGTTTATCGAAATAAAAATTCAAGGTTCGATCGACTTTCTTCCTCAACTTATAAAACATTTGGACTTGCTTCAGTACAAGAAGGTAATATTTCTGGCAAATACTTCTGTTAATTTGTTCACATTTTCATTTGTTTATATAGAAAACTGTAATATCTTTTGTTGGATCTCCGAGACTTTTGTTGCCTTGACCGAGCCTTTTAATGCCTTGACCGAGCTTTTTTCGAGCCTTGTCTTGCCTTCATCGAGCCTTTTCCTTTTTTTGAAATGAATAAGTATGGAGCCTTTTGTACAAATTTCCGAGCCTTTTCTTGCCTTGACCGAGCCTTTTCTTGCCTTCATCGAGCCTTTTCCTTTTTTTGAAATGAAGAAGTATGAAGCCTTGTCTACAAATTTCCGAGCCTTTTATTGCCTTGACCGAGCCTTTTCCGAGCCTTTTCTTGCCTTCATCGAGCCTTTTCCTTTTTTTGAAATGAAGAAGTATGGAGCCTTGTCTACAAATTTCCGAGCCTTTTATTGCCTTGATCGAGCCTTTTCCGAGCCTTTTCTTGCCTTCATCGAGCCTTTTCCTTTTTTTGAAATGAAGAAGTATGGAGCCTTGTCTACGAATTTCCGAGCCTTTTATTGCCTTGACCGAGCCTTTTCCGAGCCTTTTCTTGCCTTCATCGAGCCTTTTCCTTTTTTTGAAATGAATAAGTATGGAGCCTTGTCTACAAATTTTCGAGCCTTTTCCGAGCCTTTTTTGGCCTTGACCGAGCCTTTTCGAGCCTTTCTTGGCCTTGACCGAGCCTTTTCGAGCCTTTTTTGGCCTTGACTGAGCTTTTAAGAGAAATGTTCGAGACTTTTGAAGTCTTCTCCCAGCCTTTTCAATATCCTCACCCGAGCCTTTATAAAAATATAAGATGTGAAAATATTTTTTAGTCCTGTGTTTTTATTAATTGTTAGTGATGAATAATTTGACAGCATCATGAATCGGGTTAGGATTGTAATATCTTACAACGGTCGATGAGAGCAGTTTCCCGACGGAAGTCAGAGGTTTATTGGATCCGATAACCGGGGAATGTATGTGTCAAAGAATATGACTTACGAAGAATTGTTGGCGATCGTGCATACCATTGTGAAATACGATGAAAACAAATTCACTGTTGATTTGTCATCAGTATCAATCGTTCCTGGCAGTACATGTCGCACATTTATAAGGAATGATGACGATGTCCAGTTTATGCTGGGGGAAGATCGAGTGATCCCTCAAGTATGTGTCAGTGTAACTGAGAGGACAGTTGGAGATATGATAGGGAATGATATTCCTCGTCCTGAAAATACCCAACAGTTTGGATCCTTTAGCGGTAGCAACCAAGGGTTCACCCAAAGGAGTGCCACCGAAGGTGGGGAAAACATGTGCGGTGTCCCACCGGTAACGGTCAATCATACAGATCTAGTTGAACCTCAAATTGTTGATGTGTTTGGGTGTCGAATTGAGCAGTACAATAAGCATTACAATGAGCAGAACAATCACCCGAACCATGACGTGGATAATGATGCAAATAATGAACAGGTTGATGATATGCAAAATGTGGATGAAGAGCCTGAACAAATTCAACCACATGGTAGACGTGTACAAGGAGTTAGTTACACTGCACCAGATATGGCTGGGACTTCCGAGGTCCGGTATAACATAACAGCATCTGATTATGATAATGTGACAACGTGGGTTATTCCCGAAGCAGATGCATACTCGTTTGGTACTTGTACAAGCAACACCTTCGCAGCGCAAGAACCTAGAACCATGATTTATAAAGGTCAATTTTTTCCGAGTAAAAAGGATTTGAAAAGGCTAGTTAGCCATTTTTCAATACGGCAGAACTTTGAATGGAAGGTGAAAAGGTTGAATAAAACAACTTTACATCTGGTCTGCATCATTGACGAATGTACGTGGAAATTAAGAGCGGTGAGGAGAGATGAAGGGACTTACCTTCAAGTCAGAAGTTTTGTCAACGAACACAGTTGTCCGTTGGAGGAGATTCACCGTCGGCACCGACAAGCTAGTGCAGTCACAATCGGAGAAGTCGTTGCCCCTAGACTTCAGCAACATGATAGACGTCTCATGCGTCCCAAGGACATAATTGCCGATATGAAAACAATATATGGCATCCAAATCATGTACAGTAAAGCACATTATGCCCTGCAATATGCATTGTCATTGACCTATGGAACGCATGAAGAAACTTTCCAACTGCTGCCATCTTTTGCATACATTCTCGAATAGCAAAATCCTGGCACAATCACGGACTTACAGTGTGCAGACGATGGTAAATTCCTTTACTTTTCATGTCGTTATGGTCCTCAATTAGAGGTTTTCGGAGGTATATGCGTCATGTGATTGCAGTTGATGGTACACATTTGAAGGGAAGATTCGGGGGTACAATGTTTGTTGCAACTGCACAACATGGAAACGAACAGGTGTATCCAATTGCTTTTGGGTATGGTGACTCAGAAAACAACAATTCATGGGAGTGGTTTTTGGAATGCTTAAGGGGGGCCCTTGGTCATATAGATGATCTGATTTTCATTTCCGATCGCCATGCAAGCATTGAAGCAGGGATTTCTAAAGTGTTCCCTTATGCAACTCATACCATATGTTGCTGGCATTTTGGTGAAAATATGAAGAAGCGATTCCACAGAAAGGATGTTGCCGACATAATGGATAGTGCTGCTAGGTCGTACAGTGAAATCCAATACGATCGCCATATGGAGGAGTTACGTAAGCTGCACAAGGGTGCATATGATTATGCCATTGATGCCGGTCCACACAAGTGGTCCCGCGTTCACTGTCTCCAAAGAAGGTACAGGTTGATGACCACAAATGTTGTAGAGTGCATAAACTCATGCTTAAAATTCGCATGGCAACTGCCACTAATGACACTGGCAGAGTTCATTAGGAATATACTACAGAAGTGGTTTCACGATCGTCATACAGCTGCACAGTCCATGCGTCATCGATTGACCGACGCAGCACATGGGGTGATCCATAAACGAGTCGAGAAATGCAATTATATGACCGTAAATGCAGTTGACTGGAACATATTCTCCGTTAAACACAAGGGAAAACAGTGGACGGTTAACTTAGCCCGGAAGACTTGCATGTGCAACAAATTCCAAATGGACTTTTTACCTTGTTCACACGCACTCGCAGCGGCAAGGTACATGACAAGTTACATTTAACGTTTTTCTATAACCATACGTGAGTCTCACTGTTTTCATTGTTGCAGGGAGCGGAACTTGGATTTCACATCTCTGTGTGCAGACTACTACAAGAGGGAGACACTTATTGATGCATACTCGGTTCCTATTATGCCTGTTGGCCATCCTTCTTCATGGGTGGTTCCATCCGATATAGCAGCGCGAGTGGTTTTAAATCCAAAGACGAAGAGACAATCAGGTCGCCCCATTGAGGGTCGACACGTATCGTCTTCAGAGAGGACAACCACACAGTCGTGTAGAAGATGTGGACAACCAGGACATAATAGCAGGCGGTGTTCGAATCCGCCTATGGTTAATGAAGGTCCCAGGACAATTGTCCCCAATGATTACCGTCGCAAGTGTAGCATATGTCACACAATAGGACACAACAAACAAACATGCCCTCAGAAGGACATGCTAGTGGAATGAATGGAGCCGTACAAGAGAAAGACGATCAAACATAACAAGGCAGTACAAGAGGAAGACGAATTGCCACCAGAAAAGCTTGTGATTGAGAAACATGTCTCCAACATGATGTCTTCCAACATCGTTCAGATTTTGGAAAACATAATGGATACAATTGTTTTATGAGACCTTGGTTCTTATGCTTTTATGTATAAGTAATATGATTGATTTTATGTTGGAGAAAAGCTTGCGATTGCTAATGTGTTCCAACATCGTTTAGACTGCAGGGAACCATGGTCGATGCAGTTGTGTTATGGTTTTATGTTGAATACTTTTGTTTTTTTTTTTTTCTAAAATTGATTTGAATTTAGTTGTTTGTGTTGTGTAATGTCATACTTGATCCTTTGTTAATTGCAAACACTTAAAAAGAAACAAAAAAAAATTTCATTACTGAAATGTTATGTATATAAACTAAATCACAATCTCGAAGACCAGTCCTTCGAGTTGCAAAAAACCTCCACAGCCATCTTCTCGCGAATGGTGGTCATATCATTTTCCGACCAGTCAAAAGTATCCCTGTTCGCCGCCAGATACTCTGTCAATTTTAAAGTATGAGGACCACAGTTACCCCTACAATTCACCACATGAACAACCGTTAGAATGGAATTATATGAAAATGGATTTGGATAAAATCAGATCTTGAAACAGTCATACCCTGTGGCCTGTTGTGGCACACGGTCTGCAGACACATAATAAAAAGTGAATGCCCTAGTAGTCTTTGAGTACGTCTGATCGCCCCTCCGTCTGTGATTGTGAAAGTTCACCGCATGCAGCATCGATGGTACAAAATACTGTAAGCACGCGAGCTGCATTTTCCTGTGGCTGAATGACACCTCCTGTCTGTACAGGTCAAAAAGGTAGATATTCCCTGCTGTGAGGTCGATGCTGGCCAGAGCCCAATGCGTACGTCCAAGGTTGCACGGAATCAGAACCTGCAGGTGTTTCAACAATGTGCGATCAGTGTGACATTAATTTTTCATAACTTTAATGGAAAACATGTAAAATAAACACTCACGGAGTCAACAATGTGCCATGGTAAGTTTCCTAGCGGGAGCTGCCCACGTACCACCGTAAGGTCTTCGTCGGACCAATTCTGCTTCTGTGAAGACCAACCTGTACGGGGTCTATCAGACCCATTTCCCATCTTCCTGTCCCAGTAGTTACATAACCATGACTGTACAAAAATGTTAGGTTATAGATGTATGAAACACATCAATGCACAAGCAAATACCGTACAATTTAAACACTTACATAAAACTGTGAATCCAGTATGTTGATCCTCGGACCGTAGACAGTGAGAAATGCTCGCTGACGCTTCCGCAGAATCTTCAAGTACGCGTCAGTGTGCTGAAAGTTTGAACATTTTCATTTGTTATGATTGTACAATTTTTGTAACAACATATACATATATTACAGTTATGAACATACCGTATCCTCCAACTCCATAAAGTTGCTTTGAAACCGGTGGAACCAAAGGACATCTATTGGCAACTGTAGATCCACATCACGCCTGCATTATTGTTGAAGAAGTTAGATAACCAAGTCAAGTCAGTTTTACTAAGCTGTTTCAAAAAAAATACAGAGATTGTAATATCTACGATTATACTTACAATTCCCCCGTCGAGTTCCTCTTGTACGCTTGGTACGCCGCTAGGTGATCAGGATCTATCAGTTCGTGGGGCGCCCATACATGTGGTGGCTATGGCATAGTCCTTGCCCTCTTCGGCCGACATGGGTCAGTGTATGGGCTCCGCTCCTGCCAACCTGGTCTGCGAATCCGATCCTGACGCTGAAGGGGTGGGGGACTCCGATCCAAACCATGGGGATCCACCGAACGTCTGCTCTGTATAGAAGGACTCCGTCCCCGTTTGCTCCCAGCAGGGGTGCTCTGTATGGAGGGACTCTGGAATCGTGGATCGCCTGCAAGCCCTGCTGGGATAGACCCGATGGGTGCAGTAGGACGGAGGGACTCTATCCCCGTGGAATGAATGGAGGGATGTGCTGCACTAGGATCATCCAGAGGGGTGCGCAGTATGGAGGCACTCTGTCCCAAGTCCTGGGGATGAAGAACAGGGTCTGGTAATACCTTATGCGGTACCTGCTCTATCTCCATATGTGCTGTCTCAATGTCATCAGTACCACCAGTAACCTCCTCTCTTGGTGTCATACCTAGTCTCTGCTGATCAGACACTGTCTGGGTACTAGGGTGCAGCTGACGCCCACTCTGTAAGTCTGCTCCGTCCTGATGACTACCAGTCCAGTCTCTGTCACTGAAGTGTCGGTCTTGGTCATCAATCGACGGGTCATCAAATGGTGGGTCATCGGACCGTCTGCCTTCAGTAGGTGTCTGCGCCGTCGAACCTTGAAGACCCCGAATCAAATCCAACAACTTCTGATGCTATTGATCTCGCTTTTTTTCATTCATTTGCACTTCGTCCCGTAACTCTCGAAACGCATCCAGCAGTTCAGTATAGCTACGGTCCTGAAATGAAACAAAAATAAACACGTTGTGAGTACTAAAAGTTTCCAACTGCTTTCAAATTCAATACTGCGGTGCAACTACTTTTACGTACCTCTGGTTGCCCTCCGACGCCTCATCGTGAGTGACCTTCAGGTCGAGGCTCTGTGGGGAACACAAATCGAACCCGCCTATGCCTCACGGGACTCCTACTGCGACCCTCCACGTCAGAACCATCTGTATCACTGGGTCCCGAATGTGGATACTCAGTATCACTGGGTCTCGAATACGGACCCTCAGTATCATTGGGTTCGACAGTCGTACGGTGTTCGACATCGGCATCCGCATCATACAGACTGTCTCCCTCCTCAATGCCCTCATAGTACCGTTCAGCCAGCTCTACCGGTGTCGGCACCAATTTCACCCTCGCAAACATTTTTAATCAATGTTAGACCATTTGTAATCGCATACATACTATTAACTATTAACGTTAACATAACAGATACTTACCCGTTCAATGAAAATGGAATCCAACTTATCCCCCCTCGGTCGCTGACTCAACTCCCATTTTAGAATACGAGGGGATAGCTCGATTTCCCTACGGGTCCCACAATCTTCGATGGCAAGATCGGGGATAACCTCAAAAGCAAATATCTGCGTAATAGATAAGTATGATAATAATCAAACACATCAATCGTATGAAAATAAAAAATACAATTAAAGTATGGAATCAAATTCTAAATTCTTACCAATAGTGCATAAGTACAACCATATATGTTGTACGTCTCCACCTTGTGCACTTCAACGCCCTTTTCTCGCTGTCTTTTTTCAAACCGTTCCCGACGACCATCCAACGCATGCTTGAAACCAGAAATAGATCGCCTATACACATGCGCACCCCACGGGAATGCATCAAAAGCGACCAAGTTCTCGATTAGGCGAAACTGCCATAATGGGACTTTCTCTCTCTCGTCCAAACCCATTAGTATCCAGTTAAGCATATACAGTAAGCATAGCTTAACCGCATCGTACTGCTCAGCAAAACCACCGGTCCGTACAACGGCTCTCAGCTCTCCAAACTCGACCTCATCTCGACCCTCAAAGTATCGCTGGTGTATGCCATTCTGTACCACATCATAGGTCGACGTGTCGGGAAGTTGTCCAAACTTCAATCCGGTGATCAGACAGAACTCAACCTTCGAGAACCGGACCGAATGCTTTCCTAAAAGAAATCTCATCTCATCTTCCGGCCCGTCGTGATGCAACTCACGAATAAGCAATCGATGGACAATGCCAGCTGAAAACTTCATGTTGTGCTGCATCCGAAGGAAATGTCCAAAACATGACTCAGTGTACCGACGTCGTTCTTCGACCGCAAGATCTTCAGGTACACTGTTAAGTGCATTTTCGATATCTCTAAGGTGACCGAAATGGTCATGCCGAGTTATTTTCCCCGGGTACCTTTCTTCCGCTGGAGTTTTCAGAAGATCTTTCAATGGATTCCTCATCTGCATATTCACACAAAAAAAAATAAAACAAATTAATATATATAACTTCATGAAAAGGCTCGGACACTGCAAAAATAAAAGTCACGGAGACTTTAAGAAAAGGCTTGGAGTGAGGTACAAAAGTCTCGGAGACTTAATGCAAAGGCTCGGAGGCTTTATAAAAAGGCTCGGAGGCTTTATAAAAAGGCTCGGAGACTTTATTAAAAGGTTCGGAGATTCAAATTACAAAAACCTACATCATAGAATTAAAAGGCTCGAATGAAGGTTTAAAAGGCTCGGAAAAGGCTCGGAGAAAGTTTTAAAAGGCTCGGAAATGAAAAATTGCACAAAACATAATCACATTAATTAAAAGGCTCGGATGAAGGTTTAAAAGGCTCGGAAAAGGCTCGGAGAAAGGTTTAAAAGGCTCGGAAATGAAAAATTGCAGAAAACCTAGTCACATTACTTAAAAGGCTCGGATGAAGGTTGAAAAGGATAGGAAAAGGCTCGAACGAAGGTTTAAAAGGCTCGGAAAAGGCTCGGATGAAGGTTTAAAAGGCTCGGAGAATGTTCTATTCATCGTCTTCAACAAAATTTTTACACAACTTTAAACCCTAATCAAACAAACCTAATGAACAATAAATCAAACCTAATCTATATGTCTAATCAAACACCAAACATCAAATGCAAATCAAATTAACAACAAAACGCGTGAGAGAGAAAGTTCAACTCACCCTGAACGCAGTTGGAGTCGAGTCGGGTACTGTAGCACCACCGCCGGTGATTCGCCGTCGCTTTTTTGGCCGGATTTCTTGCGCCGATAACTTCTCTTTTCTTCTGTTCTCTCTCTCCCTCAAGTTTTTTCTCTCACGTTTCAAAACACACAAATAGACAAAAATGGGGGTATTTTTGTCTGGTCACAAAGATTGGTGCCTTTTAAACTTACATTATTAAATTGGTGCTATTCTTACAAAAACCCTTCCAAATAGTGACATTTAAATTTCGAACCCCTTCAGATTATTTGTTGATAGTGAACAATTCAAGCGATGCTCTCTTTGACTGATGGATATATATTTCATTCAGCAAGTGATGCTCTTCTTGCTTGTTAGTTTTCAAAGGTGCTGAGAACATTATTGGAGTTGAAATCAGATTTCTCCTGCCGTAGAGAAATCACCTTTTTTTTTTTTTTTTGAATTACATTGTTGATTTACGAAATTAGGTGTGTTGAATGCACTATGATATAAGTTTTTTGTTGACCCGTGCTCAAGCTTATGTAAATACTTGACTTTATAATTTTTAGGTTTGTACTCGAACTTGGAAAACTACTTATATGAGTTAAATATAATCTTTTGCTCAGATCAAACTAATCACACGGTTAAAAAAAAGACTCATCAGATGCTTTCTATCGATTATATGATGACGCTATCTCGACTATGGATTTGGATCATCTACTGATCTAATCTTTTTCCTGACCCTTTTAAAACATGTGATTGGTTGTTGGTAAAGTGGTTGTGGAAATAAAGCACATCTTAACCACATATTCATTACAATGATTATGTGTCATAAGATTAGATGAGGTTAGGAAAAAGATTATATTAGTAGAGGATCCAAATTCCTCAACTATACCACTCTTTCAATATTTTTTACGAGTTCACACTAACCAAGCCGACAACCTCGAATATTCATGCACATCATACATCAAATAGCCTTTTAGTCTGTAAAAAATATGCTTAATCTAAACTATTTATAACCTATTGTTTTGAAAATGGAACCGTATATTGTAGATCGACCTACGGATTATGTGGATCGGATCAGATCTGTGTTAGGCCCAAGGCAACTGGTCGAACAGGGGATTTCGTCTCATCAATTACTTTGCATCAAACAAAGTTCATTGTTTCCTTGGTCGAACCTGCAAAATAACAACAGAAGAAAGCAAATATAGAAGAGAACATGAAGAATGTGGGTTAAATTATTAGTCTTAGGCGTGCTTAATTGGGCTGAGCAATGGTTGTACGTGACTCGTGGCTGTGATTTAGATCGAATTCCAGTGGCCGGAATTAGTATGATCAGAGCTTCAAGACGCTTATATGCTTTGTTTTTAGTTAGGAGTTTCAGAGGGAGTTCACTGTGACTGAACTCTGTTATTTATAGGCTAGGATCCTTTTCCCAACATTCACTTTCAATCGCATTAGATGGTGGGCGTGATTCTAGGAGAGATATCCTCTTTTTTGAATCAACGGTTACTCAACTTTGTAACTGAAATCTTTTGATTAAGTCTTTAAACGGCTAGGTCTTGGTGACGCAAGTCTTGGGTCGACTTGGAGCATAGGGGCCTGAACCAATTTCTGCACAAGGATTTGGGCATTTTTACGTTTGGATTTATAGACCATTTTTAGCTACCACATATATTAATTCCTTACTCGATTTATTTGACACGTAATTTTAAATTATCAAATTAATAAATTTTAAATGGGTGAGATTGTGTTTGAAGTGTTTTTATTTCTGTAGTACTTTAATTATATATATCCGGCGGAGCCATAAATTTATTATTGGAGGAACTAATACACTATAACGAAAAATTAGACAAATATATATAACTTTTCATAAACAAGTTTAAAAACCGTGGCATAATTTGTATATTAAAAGAGACTGTTGATCAAGCTCTGTACATGCATATATATCACGAAAATAAAAATTGTAACGCTGAATATAAAGTGCATGCAAGGCTATCAAAGTTGTGCAAGCAAATAGAATAAGAGTAACACCAGAAATCTCAACTTGTGATGTGCGATAGACTGATAGGATGGTTATATTTAGTCAACATAGGATAAATGAACTTAATTCGCTGCCACCTATCAATGAAATTGATAGGTTAAAAGTTGAATATGTAGCAGGTCATGGCAGTTGAAATTCACCGGGGATTCGTAATGGCTGCTGTTGCGCAGCGTATGATAGCAGGTTATTCTCCTCAGATTGCGGAAGCCGTGGCTATTTTAGATGGAATAAATTTTGCTGTTGATACAGGTTTGTTTTCTTTTGTTGTTGAGTCCGATGCGCTGGGTGTGATGAAATTGATCAAGGAGAAGAAGCCGACTCCAGCAGACATTGATCTGGTTGTTGGTAATATCTTGAATTGTCTACAGGCTTGGATGAATTGTTCGATTGAATATGTTTCTAGAAAAGCAAATTTTGTTGCCTATACCCTTTCTAAATTGGCCCTGGAAAATGTGGTGGACCAATTTTGAGTTGAGGATTACCCTCCCTATGTGGAGAGGTTTCTGCTGGAAGATTATCCAGTTTTGTGAGTTTGGTTCTGCTCTGAATTCTCCTAAAAAAAAATAATAATAATAAATAAAAAATAAAAAAAGTTGAATATGTTTTTAAATTAAATTTGAGATCCGTTAAAATGTGAAGAAGTTAATGTCAGCTCTCGTCAATTTGTATAAATATCCATCCTATTTGTTTGTGAATTGTGTCTGCTTTCGATGGTTTTGTTTACTAAAGGCCTAAAGCACAAAACAAGCACTATTGCGATAGCCTATTCTACTTTTTTGGCCCATCGGCCCAAAAACTAGTAGATAGTTGTCTCCGAAGTTATTCAATTTTTTAACCGATCACGATATAAGATGTAAGAGCACCCACGACAGTGTGAACAACAGACAAAAATGAGAAGACCCATTTTTATTTGGGTCACGTGGATGTCACAAAGAGAGTCAAAAAAGAAACCCCAAATGAGAGCCCCACTACACTAAATCCAAATTGGGCTCTAAATTTGATACTCCATTTGGGTCTCTTGTCCGATGATTGAAATTAGGTTTTCAATACCTCTCAATCATTAGGTTGGATTTATATATATAAATATTCAAGTCAGTGCACACTGATATAACTTTATCGATGCATTGGATATGGACTGTTAGATTTATATACTTTGACTCAAAGTGTATGCAATTGTCAAAACTTCTCCATAATCAGTGGTCAACATGTATTGGTACTAATGTAGTTACATCAGTGCGCACTAATATGAACGGGATCGTATATTGATATTTATTATTTAAATTTAAATATATAATTATTAATTTCAATAATTATATATAATTAAAAAATATAAATAATTTTAATTTTAATTTTAAAATCTTATTTTAATGAAATTAAAATAATTTGAATGAGAATTTTTTTTTTTTTGTTGAAGGTTTGGAACTGAAACTAGAACCAAACCTTCAAAATCGGAACTGGAACCAAACCTTCAAAACCGAAACCCGAACCGGTTTTGAAGGTTACGAACCGGAATGGAAAACGAACCGTCAGAACCGGAATGGAAAATGAACCGTTGGAACCGAAACTGAACCTTCAAAACCAAAACCCGAACCGGTTTTGAAGGTTCCGAACCGGAACCGAAAATGAACTGTCGGAATCGAAATCGAACCTAGGGAACCGTCAAAACCGGATCAGAACAGAGGAGTAAGGAACTAGAACCTCTCCGAGGGAGGTTCCGGTCCCGGTTCCGGTTCTAGTTTCGATTGCCCCTGAACCAGAATCGCCAGTTCCAAAAAGGAACCAGAATCGACGACATGTCTAATTATAGACAATATTTTGTTTTAAATATTTATTTTTATTGTTGATGTAATTCGACAGTGATAATTTTAAATTAATAAATTGTTTTATTTTAATTTGTTAAATAATTATTGATAGTGGTGATATTTAAAACATATTATATTATGTAATTTATTTATTAATCTATATATATATATATATAAATGTTTAAGTCAGTTTGCACTGATATAATTTCAATAGTGCATTCAATGTGGATCATTAGATTTACATACTTTGACTCAAAGTGTATACACTTATCAAAAATTTTCTATAATCAGTGGCCCACATGCATTGATACTAATATAGTTATATCAGAACGCACTGACCAGAACGGGACCGTATATATATACAATTTTTCTATTATCAATTCGAACTGATATAGTTCCTTGCATGTGAGTCATTAGATTTAAATGCTTTGACTTAGCTGTATGCATTTGTCAATCTTTTAAATCCAATGACCTAACATGCAAAGAACTGACATATTTTATCTCGGTTCGAACTTACATTAGAAAGACTATATATATATATATATATTTGAAATTAAATTTGAGATCTGTTAAAATGTGAAGAAGTTAGTGTCAGCTCTCATCAATTTATATATATATATATATATAAATATTCTATTATCAGATCGAATTGACAAAACATATATCATGACGAAAAATGTAGACCACTAGTTTTACAAACTTTGACTCAAATGTACTTGTCAAAACTTATGTAAAACTAGTGATCCACATTCTTCGTCCTGATATATCTTTTGTCAATTCTAACCGATAATAGAAAGATTATATATATATATATACCCATCCTATATGTTTGTGAATTGTGTCTGCTTTCGATGGCTTTGTTTACTAAAGCACAAAACAAGCACTATTACACTAGCCTATTCTATTTCTTGACCCATCGGCCCAAAAACTAATACATAGTTATCTCCGGGGTTATTTAATTTTTTAACTAATCACGATATATATATATATATATATATATATATACTTATATATATTTATATCATTTCTCTTCGAGTGATTAACATGACCCTTAGAGTTACTGGTTTCTTGACTATCAAAATTATAAATCTAATAAACATTTTCCAATCTAGAAAACGGGAATTTTAATAGTTGCACGCACACGTTTTGAATCATCTCCTAATTTTACCGTATGAAAAAAAAAAAAAAAAACAGTAACAAATTCTTGACCATAAAATATTTTTAATGCTTAGATATCATTATGGAACTCACTCCTCATGTAGACCTTTTAGGCACAGCTAGTAATGGCTCGGCCTTTCGCATGGTGATGCCCAACCTATCCTTCATATCCATTTTTTCCTTGCAAACATTAGCACCAAGTTGCCAATCAAAATGGTGAAGCAATGAGCCAAGAATAAGGTGTAACATTCGTTGAGCCAATGGCACGCCTGCGCACATTCTTCGCCCAGCTCCAAAGGGAATGAACTCGTAGTTATGTCCCTTGTAATCAATTTTGGACCCCAAAAATCTCTCAGGCTTAAATGACCAAGGTTCGTCCCAAACATCCGGATCACGTCCGATTGCCCAAACATTTATCAGAACTTTTGTGTTTTTCGGTATTTGATACCCCTGGAAATTGGTGTCCTCTATAGCTCTTCGCGGGACTAACAATGGAATAGGAGGATGTAATCTCATGGCTTCTTTGACGACTGCCCGTAAATATGGAAGATTTTCAATGTCAGTCTCTTCAACCCTTTTGTTTGGTCCAACTACCTCAGTAAGTTCAGCTTTGGCCTTGTTCAATGATTCGGGGTTGCATAGGAGCTCTGTCATTGCCCATTCAACGGTGCTGCTTGTTGTTTCTGAACCAGCAAGAAATATTTCCTGTGGAAATAAGTCGAGTTATTGACAGCTACAAGTAATAAAATGATTAATGAAAAGAAAATTATATATTTTCGATTTAAAATATAGGTGAAGAAGAGAAACTACTATCACATCACAGTTCAATGTGGCATAGCAGGAAATATTGTTCATTCAACCTATCAATGTCACATATTCGAATTGACGCCATTATGAGTGGTACATATAAAAAATTAATTATAAAACTAAGAAGTCGTTTGTTTTTTCCACTTAAAACTTAATGGGTTTGAATCATAATTGTTAAATTGTTTTTTTTTTTTAATTGGTCAAACAACTTAAAAATACCAAAAAACAACTTAAAATAAAAAGTAAAAAATCATGACTTTTCACTTAATTGTAAATCACTGAATTGCATTAAATGCAATCCAAAATCTTTTCTTCCGATACTATACTCCATATATAACATATCTCCAATTTCATCATAATTATATAATGTATAGAAATCTTTATTTTAATATATTGCTTATTTTAAATAGCTTTAAAAATAAAAAAGAACTCTATTCACTTTTTATATTGGTGTTTAATATCAATATTTTATTATGATATTAGTGAGATGTATTTATATATTATTATTTTTAGAGTGTTTTGTGTAAGTTTTCATATTGTTCATTTTATTTTATTTTTTAAAAAAAAAACATTTTCTTTTCTTAGTAAAAATAAAATTTGTTTGTAATCGAAGAAGAAAATCATAATCATATATGTTCATATAATAATAATTATTTTTGGATTATTTTTATTCTATATTATGTATATAATTGTTTAACACAGGCATAGATGCAAAATTATTTCTTTTCAGACAATTTATTTTTAAAAAACAAACATGCTGACAGTATATTTAGATATGAGAAAAAAAAATAAACATGTCATTTAGATTCAGATTTCAGTCTTCAGTAAAATTTATGAGTATTCAGTCTTCAGACAAAAAAACAAACGACCATTAACACTTAGAGGGCATTCGGTACTGATTTCAAAGACTTTTTTTTTTTTTTGGGAACAAAAACAATGAAAATACATTCGGATGCTGCACTTTTGTTTTGAGAACACGGAAAAGAAAACATGATTTTCATTAAATGTACTAGAAAAGTGGAAACATCAATAATTATTTATTTATTTATTTATTTATTACAATATTAAACTTTTAAAAAAATATTTTTAAAAGATTTTTTCTGATTTATATATATATATATATATATATCTTGTCTTTCTAATTATATTTTTAATTGTTTTATTATATATATTATTTTAAAAAAATTAAAAATTATCTCATTTTGATAAAACAATATATTTCTAACCGGCCCTTATTTTCCTAAAACTCAATACTTATTAAATTATTAGTCATTGGAACAATTCTGAACACTCAATCTAAAATCATCAAAGAAGTCCTCACCAAGCAATTGAGGAGGGAGCTTGGGCTCTAGCCTAAAATAAAAGGGCCATTAAAATTTGGTGCAAGTACTACTTAAATTTACTTCAAGATCCTATATATAAAATAAGAACTCTGGTTCAAGATCCTAAACATATTAATTTTTGTTATATGAATAGCTCTCATTAATTTAAATTGCCGACTTCAAGCATCTTGTGCCATAGTGATTCACGATGAACACTTTCTTTTAGGGTTTTGTTTTAAAAAGTCTAATACCAAATCAGTCTGGAGTCTATCGTGCATAATTAATTGAAAAAATGAAACTTACCAGGATGAAAATGTTTATGTTCTTTTCAGATATTTTGGATGGCTCATCTTTTCCGTTGCCTTGAAACTCAAGCAACACATCCAAGAAATCCTTCTTCTTCTTCTTCTTCTCCTTCTCCTTATCATCACTTACAAATTTATTGTCTTGATCAACTCTCTCTCTAACAAACCTAGAAGCAATTTCCAAGGCCTTTCCAAGATCTCTATCCATCTTCCTCCTCAATCCCTGAGGATCCAACCTCCGCAACCACGGAAAAACATCCGCCATATTCGCATGCCCCGACCACTGCATCAGCTTCAACACCGCCCCGAAAAACTCCCCTGTGTCCTCCGCTTCCGGATCCAATAAATCACGCGACAGCATTAGGTTCCCTAGCAAGTTGAACGACGTCAAGAACACGAAACGACCCACTTGGACCCCACGCGCTGCCGCATCTCCTTGCCGCGCTGCCGCTTCCTTCTCAACCCACGACAACATGTTGTCCACGCATTTTCTACGTATTGATGCCGTTTCGTTGATGCGTTTGTTGACAAGCATTTCGACGGTCACAATCCGCCTTAGCACACGCCAAAACGGGCCGTACGGAGCTAGGGCTAGCGAGCCCTTGCAGTAGTCGTGAGCTCGCATGGTTTCGGTGATGGTGCGGTCGGCGAAGGAAAGGTCGTGGTTCTTGAAGAATTCGGTGGCTGCTTTGGTTGAGAGAATCGCCATGGTGTTTCTTGCTCCGAATTTAAGCCACAAAACGTCACCGTATTTGTTTCTAAGCTCAGTTAGGGTGCGATGTGGCATTGTACCCAAGTCGAACATGTTGCCGAACAGCGGCCATCCCGGCGGCCCTGGAGGGAGCTTCCGGTTATGTCTCCGGCCGCGGAGAAGTAATGTCGAAGCTGAGAAGATGATAAGGCACACAAGAATAGTAATAATGGACCACATGGAGATTTTTTCATTGATCTTAGTGAACCTTGATAACATAATATATAAAGCATGCAACAGCAGCAAGATTTTATTTATTTGGAAGAAAAAAAAAATGAGTACATTTGAGGACAATTAATATGGTATACAAGTTAAAAGGTAGTTTATGCACATCACCTATTAGTAGAGATGGTAGTGCACATCTCTTCTACACATGATAACTAAGGGTTCAAATCTCACCATGTATATTTTATAAGTATGTATAAGAAGTTTTCTCTCAATTGATGTGAGTAGTTATCTGGACCATATATGTAATATCTCATCTTGACAAGTTTTCGACAGCTCTATTGTAATAGTTGTATATATATGTAAGATCCGAATATCTACCGTTTGATCGATAAATTTTGTGAGATAAGTTTGAGAGACTTACAAAAAGTGCTTTTATTCCCTTTTTACCTGTGCCACTACCAGGGGCGGAAGCCACGGAACTCTGTAGAGACCAGGGTGTCTTGGGCTTCTTAAGTCTTAACTCAAAAATAAAATAATTAATAGTTAAAAATTTTAAAATATATATATATATATTGTTTTTAAAAAATTGTAAATTACAATTTAATACCAATAATTTTAAATATTTAGAATTTGGCTCTCCAACTTTACGGTCCAAGTTCTGCCCCTGCCACTACACTTAAGAAAAAATGATTGAAAAATATGCCGTGGGAGACTTAAACCTATGAAAAGATAACGTTTTAAATGATATTTATTTTTAAAAAAAAAAAAAAATTGAAAGGAACGTGTTAAATGATTTTTTTTTTTTTTAAATTGA
The DNA here is from genome assembly GCA_035582765.1 of Acer negundo. Taxonomy (NCBI): domain Eukaryota; kingdom Viridiplantae; phylum Streptophyta; class Magnoliopsida; order Sapindales; family Sapindaceae; genus Acer; species Acer negundo. The sequence continues at coordinate 36,978,119 of CM069241.1, forward strand.
AAGGGATATTAAATGATAGAATTAAAAAATATAAGAAGTTAGTTAATAATTAATAATGCTTAAAAAAAATTAATAATTAATTAATAGAAAGTATTAGAAACTAGTCGAGCGTTGAAATTTAAGAGGAAAAATAATATTTTAATCTTTTGGTTGGTGGAAATATGATTTGATAGGATAATTATCAAGAAATAAATAGTTTCTTTTCATTAAATCTGGGACGAGACTCGAGACATGAGAGATCTCAATTCTCAATTAATGTTGCCATGGCATCTTTGAGACAGAAACTTCCACTGTATTCTCAGCATCTTTTTTTGTCATGACACCAGGAAATATATATATATATATATATATATGACTATATGTATGGATTTCACACGCAGGCAGGCCAAAGTTGTTTCTAAGAAATCTTAATTTATTTATTTTTTTTTAATATTATAAATTACAACTACTATACTGTGACCGTCTAGACCTACAAAAATCAGACATCTTAATTTATTTGTTTATCGACATCTCATAAATTATAACATAAATTATAACTAGATTTGATCATTCGTTCACTAAATGCAAACAGTTTTCAGAATGTACAATAAATTTTCCTTCAACAATTACGAATAATTCATTGGAATGTACAATACTTTCATTGGAATTTAGTTCGAACAATTACAAACAATACATTGGAACATGAAATACTTATTTTTTTTGTCTTTCATATGTCTTGGAAAATTGTTTTTTTTTTTTTTTTTTTAATCAATTACAAATGATTGGTTTTGAAAAACAAGATATGATTCATAATTACGAACTCAATAATATAAATGTGATGGACATAAGAGCAACCTCATTTTTCCATTAACATTTTTTTTGTATATTTTACGTCATTGAGTAAAAAAAAAAATTAATTATCAAAACACTCTAGAACAAAACTATTAATAAAATTCAAATAAATATTTATACCTATTTAATATGCACCCGTCTCAATGCCTCATAGTAAAAATCAACAAAGCATGACATAATATCATTTCTTCAACTTGCCTATCCATTGATTTCAATAGTGGTAAAATATTTGCTGTCGGCATCGTTTTTGAAAAGCGTTTTTTTTTTTTTTTTTTTTTTTTTTTAGGTTAAAAAAACATTGAAAACCTGTCTGAAAAGTTTTTTTTTTTTAAGGGAAAAAAAAACAAAAACATCGAAATCAATTTTTTTATATTTAAAACAGTGGAAAGCTGAGTGCAGAGAAAACAAATCAGATATTTTATTTTTCCCGTTTTGTATGGACCCATCAGATACATTATTTTTTCAAAAGTCCCTCTAGTTTTAGTATATTGTCATTTGGTATACTTGTTTCCTGTGTTACCAAGAGTAGTCCTTCCATCAACTTTTCTGTTAAAAAAGGGTAAAATGACTCTAATGCCTTTCACTAAATATTTGATTTAAAAAAAAAAAATAACACAATAAGATGGAGATCTATATTGGATCTCCACAGTCTATCTTATTCAAATCCATATATATATATATATATATCCTTCTCTCTCTCTCTCTCTCTCTCTCTCTCTCTCTCTCTCTCTCTCTCTCATGATATGGTCTCACCTCTACCTCTCTCCATTCTCTATATTTTATAGTTCCTTTTTCTCTTTGTGGTTGGATTTCAAGTGGGTTTTAGTTAGATTGAAGTTGTTTTTAGTAGGATTTGCAGTTGTGTTCAGTGGATTGTAATCGTGTTTAGTTGTTGAACTCAAAAGAAAAAAAAATTGGTGATGATGTTTGGTGATGGAGTTAATGATGGTTAAGTTGTTGACGATAGTGGGATTGTCGATGATGGAGTCAACGACGGTAAAGGTCAACGAAGTCTGCTCCCTCTTTGTCTTCCTCATCTTCATCATGCGGTGGAGATGTAGATCTCCACCTGATGAAGATCGCTTGATGGAGATCTGATGATTTCCACTGTCAAATGAAAAGATCTCCATCTCACAGTGGAGATCTGCAGATTGCAATCTCAATCGAACAGTGGAGATCTGCCATGCATTTTTTTTTTCAAAATGATTTTTCTTTTTTTGAATTTTTTTCCCAGAATGTTTAATGTAATTCAACTATAATGAAATCTGATCAGGAAAAAAAAAATTGTTAATAAAAAGTCTGATCAAACCAATAATTTTTTTTAATTTTAACCCCTAATAGATAAGCACTATTATTAATTAAACTTTGTAGTTTATAAAAGAAAAAAGTTAAACTTTGTACAATTATTCTTAGTAGATTTTACAGCATAAAAAAGTTAAAATTTATGAAATAAATTGAATTATAACCTAATAAAATGTTTAATTATAAGGTTGCACTTAACTTAAAATTGTTTTAAAATCGGTTCTGCCACACTCGATTTTAATGTTTTCATTTTTAAAATATTATTTTCAATAATTGTTACTAGACGCATTTTGAATGCGAAAAATACAAAAATCAATTTCTCGAAATCAAATGAAAATGAGAAAGCAAAAAACAAAAAATGAAAACGTTATCGAATGGCAACAATCTCGAAATGTCAAAAGGGAAAGAAATTGATCTAGAGATATGCTTCCTTAAACTTATTAAACAAGGCGGAGTCAGACATTCAAATTTAGGGATTATTAAACAAAAATAAATTAAAAAATTAGGGACCAAAGTAAAAATAGTTTAAAATTTATTAATAATTATATATATGACTTTTTTTAAGAAAATATTTTTAAAAAAATATTGAGGCTACGGGGGCCATGACCCACCGGCTCTCGCTCCCAATGGCGAAGCCACCCTATATAAGTGGGGAGCAATGGGCATCCTACAAAATTGCCATCGATACAGACTAAAATGTTGTGTCAAGTTTTGTGATATCCCACATACTGGATTGAAGATGATATCAAAATTAATTTGTCGGCAATTTCGGATTGAGTGCTCTGCTGATTTGTATATATGATTATATCCTACTGAATTTCACCTTAGCAATCGGTCACAAAAATTATTTATGTTCGCAGAGATTCAAATTCTCTAATTAGAATATATTAAAATTTCAGAAAAATTTCAAAAGATCAATGATAAAATGAAGGCTTTATTTGATATTTAAGAATATGGAAAGTAAATTTTGAGTTTCAAAATATAGTCATAAAGCATAATCAAGTATATTGAGAAATTGCATAGTTGATTTTTTTATTTTTATTTTTTAGGGCAAATGTTCTTGATTGTAATGAGAAATTGCACAGAGTAATTTAATTTTTTTTAAAATTTTTTAAATTTTTTTTTTCTTTCTGATTTTTAATTTATTGACTTATTTAATTTAATATTTGATATTTTTCCAAATTTAAGTGAAAGGGCAAAACTAGCATTGCCACTTTTTTCGTGATGACTATTGGTGGTCACGGGTCAAGAGATGTTTTATTTATTTATTTTTATTTTTATTTTTATTTTTTTATTTTTTTGTTTTTTGTTTGTTTGTTTGTTTGTAATTATGCATATAATTATGATAGATTTAATGTAATTTACCCCTTTTTTAATAAAACAGAGAGAGCAGATGATTTACGTATATCGAAATTATCCATATTAAAAATAAAATGATTCTTTATATTACTAATAAAAAAATTAATATACTACAGATTTAATAAAGAGTTAACCATAAACTATATTTATATATATATATATATATATAGTTTTTCTCTCCTCATAACCGAATTGAACTTTTAAGATTATGACGAGATTTGTGAGTGATTGATTAAGTTTAAAAGGATTTTAACTTAGATAAATTATGTTAATCCAATGGTTGATAGTTGTGGAATTAATATAAATAAAATCAGTTCGTCTTGACAGGAGAAATATATATATATAATTTAAAAAAAGAGTTTAGATCCTCTGTTGATCTGATATTTAAGTCTAGAAAGAAGATCCAAATCCTTAAATAAAATAGCATTATCATATTTAAGTTCGATACCCGTTCCCCTCCCCTCAAGATCTGAACTAATGTAACATTTTAAAAAAAAAAAATCAAGATTCGTTTACTTTATAGATATATATATATATATATATAAAGATCCATTTACTTTTTTTTTTTTTTTTTTTAATTTGGTAATTAAGTATGTTAACTCATGGCCAGGACAATAGGATTCCTTTGAATCAAACAGAATCATTTTATCTCACACGAATTGGATGGATCTAATCCTACCAAGCAACAATTTTTCTATTCCTCTAAATCTCCAATATAAATATATATATATATTAGTTAGCCTAATAAAATGACTGAATTTTAATAATTTTTTAACAATCAGAAATCAGACAAGAGAAGAATCAATTGTTGACTTTTCTTTTAGGTTGGAGGATCCACTGCCTAATCAATTATATAATTACATTAACATACCGTCCTTTCTTATTTGTAAATACAAGGTTTTGTTGACTAATAAGTAAGCAACTCATTTGTTGTCATGCTTAATAATCCTTTTGTCTAAATGCGGAGACTGTGACAAAAAGTTTAGGATTATCAAATGCGACCCATGAACAAATGGAAAAAAAATTAATTTAATAATCTTTTAAAACATTAGATTTTCGTTTTTTTATTGCATACGAAAATATTCATTCATTAAGTGAAAGAACACCCATGAGTAAGCAATTATGTTAGATAAGGCGAGAAATAAAACCCCTGAATAGACATAGAAAGGATATATAATGTTTATCACATGGTTTCCTTTATACAGTATACATTATGAATATCTTATATTATTTTTTGTTCATTTATGTGTTTGTTTCAAGTTTTCCTTTAATAGCTAATATGTAATGAAAGTTTGAATCGCACTATACGCATTTTATAAGTATAAGTAAGGATTCCTTTCCATGTTGTGAGAGTATATATCTCACAACCTGAATAGACATATAAGTCACGTATATAATGTTTGATCTCGACAGATTACGATAGATTCTTAACCGAGCATGTCAATTTAATAAAAATATATAAATAAAAGATACAGCACTATTGGGTGAAAACTATCATAGAAGAACAATTCGAGATCAAATGGAAGCTTTAAGGAATCTTTTTTTTTTTTTTTTTTTTTTCCTTTTATGAAGTGAAGCTTTAAGGAGTCTATAATAAGTACAATGTGCGGATTTTTATTTTTAAAAAAAGGAAAACTTTATAAAAACAAAACAAGAGACTTACAGACAACAGGGCAATCAGCCAAAAGGAATCTGGTGATACAAGGAGGGGATTCCTCCATCCAGAACCTATCGTCACTAATAGACAAGGCCAACTTGGCCAAACCATGAGAAACACGATTACATTCCCTTGGAAAAAAATTAACAGTACAAAACCTTAAACTCTGGCTCAGGTTCGTTATATCATCAAGAATGATACCCACTTCAGAATCCACAGCCTTACCACCATTAACCTAAACAACCACAACAGCGGCATCCGATTCAGACTCTATCGGAACACAATGTGTGGATTTGAATATATATATATATATATATATAATACTTCTCTAATCAGAATAATCATGACTTTATAATTTCAGGATATCCAACCACAGCCACACATTTACAGTTGGCCCCCAACCCCACATTAACAAATACCTACACCCAATATGAAGTGCGACTGTTGTTGGACGCCCTTAGGCCTTAGCTTATAATTTCAGGACGTCTTTACTAGATAATCGCTTTATTTATATATATATATATAAATATATATATACGATTCCGTTCTGGTTAGTACGTACTGATGTAACTATATCAGTGTCAATGCATGTAGATCCTGATTATGAAAAAGTTATGACAAGTACATACACTTTAAGTATGTAAATCTAATGGTCCACATCCAATGCACTGAGTTGAATATGGGAGCCGATATTGACACCCATAAATATGATAAGCACACCCATATTTTAATAAAAAAATTTAATTACAAAAATATCTCAATAGAAATTTACCAATAAGAACATATTAGTTTAATTAAGAATAAACAAAATATTATTTACACCCATTAATTACACTCATATCTTCAACTATATCATTTTATTTATAAAAAATAAAAATAAAAAGACAAACCCTAATTCAATTCCTACGGTGGTATACAATTTCCATCGTGGGTAGGTGATTTATCATTCTCCAACATGGTTCTCTTAAGATTGGAAAACTGTGAAAATTGTGAATTCTTGCCATCCCTTGGACTGCTGCATTCGCTTAGGAACCTCTGTATCAAAGGGATGACAGGGCTAGAAAGGATAGGCTCTGAGATTTATGGGAATTACTCAAAGTCTTTCCAATCACTTGAGATTCTTCATTTTGAGGGTTTACAAGAATGGAAGAAATGGGATCCTACCACAGGAGTTGAACAAGTTGGAAGATTCCCTCACCTTCGAGAGCTTTCCATTATAGATTGCCCTAAACTCACCGGTACATTACCAAACGATCTTCCTTTACTGGAAAAACTTGTGATTCATGAATGTAAAAACATGTTGGTTTCAGTCTCAAACTTTCCTATGCTTTGTGAACTTGATATAGATATATGCAAAAGAGTACATTGCAGTCATCAAATTGCCTTCGAATCTGTGAAGTCCATGGTTCTTTCAAAAATCACCGACTTTGGAAATTGGACAGTGAAAGGGTTTCAGAAAGTTGAACATTTCAAAGTTGTTGGTTGTGAAAACCTCATATGTCTATAGTAAAATTAGGTAGGTTAATAACTTACTACGGTTTATAAATAAATTGTATTAAAATGAAAACATATATTTAAATAAAAGTACTATTGGCATTAAGATTAGTGCTTTAAGTAATTTTTAATTTTAAATTTTAGACATTGATGTATTTATAAATATGAATGCGCTTATCATTTTTATGGGTGTCAATAGCCATACCCCTTAGATATATATAGGTTAAAAATTGTCTGATACTGGCTCACATTAGAGGGCATTGATAGGGGATTATTGGATCAAAATGAATTTGGGCCAAAATGTAAAATTAATTCCAGTCCAAACATACAGGGGACAAACGGATACTTCATACATACATATACCAATGCTTTGAAGAAGAAAGTATATACGTCTAAAGTTCCAAACAAACCCAAAACGCTCGTCCTCTCGGCTTCAATGGTGCACCTCTCCTGCATTTGTGGTGGGTGTACAAGTCTTACGCTGCATAATACTCAAGAGCGAAACCATAATTTTTTTTTCATGGTGGATTGCTGTGAAAATTTCTTATAGATAAAATATTATATATTATATAATAACAAAAAAAAAAAAAAAAAAATTTGATTGCAAATCACAAGAGAAATTTCATTGATTAAAATAAAAAAAATACAAAAAGCAAGTGAAGATATAATGAGCTTTACCCTTAAGTATATATTCTAAACTAACATAATAAAAGAAAAGGAAATATGCATACAATTCAAATACAATAACATCCTACTAAAATCTTGACTTATAAATCTTCAGAGAAGCAAAAGTATCTATTACCGAATTCAATATAAATTGTGTCAGCAAATTCTCTTTCAATTTGTGTTTTTTGTTTTTTTTTTTTTAATTAGATAAGAAAATGGACAAGTTTATTTATTTATTTATTTTGGTCGTTGGAAATGGACAAGTTTAATGAGCTTGCTTTAAGTTTAAAAAAATGGATAGTAATCAGTAACTTAAGTTTCTTTAGAACAATTAGAACTAATGGATTAATGAGCTTACGTTAGACTTAGAAGTTAGAACCAATGAATTAATGGGCTTTTAAGCTGGATTGTAACTAATGGGCTTGTTAGCAGCATTATTTATTTATTTATTTTTTTGTTATCTTTAAAATGATTGGCCGGGCTAGGCCTCCACCTCACGTGGGATGAGTTTTCTCCTAAGAGTAGATTTCTTCCGGGGATATGGGAGTATATCCAGATAAAAGCCGCTCAAATATAGTTCAATCTCAATAAATCCCAACAGATTCACATGAGTAAATATTTGGACTGCTAAAATTTTATAATATTGACAAATCTTGATAGACTCATGACTCATTCGGTATTATATTTCAAAAAAAAAAATCCTAATATATAAACAATCCCACGAAGAACTTCAGGTCGTTAGACCTGGTTACAAAAAGAAGACTATATACCATTTAAAATAAGATAGAAATTTACATAGTTAAATAATTAATGTGGGAGGATCGGAGAAATGAGAACCAATTACATATGAATATGATGAAGAGATTGATTATACTATCATATATTTGAGGTTGTCAAAAAAGTAGAAAATCAAAATCAAAACAATAAAAGCTGTTGAGTTTCAACTTTCTTAATACAAAACATCAAAGTCAAATTCGGTTCGATAATATCTCAATTCGAGTCACCGTATGCCAATTTTTCATTTGTAATGCCATTTCCTTTTCTTTTTCTTTATATTCATATGTCTTAAGAGGACCAACCCAATAGACTATCTTTTCAAAATATCCGATAGACTAAACTTTTGGGTTTTAAGGTTATTCACCCATATATTCCTCATTTCTTACCGGTATAATAAATAAATAAAAAACGCAGATATGAAAATTTAACTGTACGTAAAGAAATTGAAATTAGCTATTACAAAATGTGTAGCCACCATAACACTATCATGATTTATTTATTTTTATTGTTCGTTTCCAAGAAAAAATATTTTTCAGTTTTGAGCAGTGTAAATTTTATTTCAAATCTTAAAAATAAAAAAAAAATAAAAAAATTACATTCGAAGCCCAGCCATACAAAGCCAAACTAGAGAGTTCACTGTTAACTTGAATACTTGAAGCTTAACCCAACCAAACTTGATAAAAGCAAAAATTAGTATTAAGTACAAACTTATTAATTTTTTTTTCTTTTTCTTTTTTGAATTTAGTAAAAACTAATTAGTGGGGACCTAGAAAACTTTGTTTTGCATTAATTATTTATATAGAGATTATGTAATTATTTAATTTGCACAAATCAAACTCAATCAAAGCACAGATCAAGGAAGGAGGGGGACCCCGGCCTCAAATTTTTTTTAAAAAATATAGTTATTTTTAAATTTTATGAACTTTATATTTTATCCCTTTCAATTTTTTGTTTTTTTTTTGTTTTAATGTATTTGTCCTTCAAAAATAAATTTCTAGCCTGGCCGTGATCAAACAAGCCGGGACCAAGAAAATTCCGTATAGGTTACACTTTACACGTCCAAGGTGATGTAAGTAGCATAATATTCCAATCTTGACCAAAGCATGAATTAAATTAATCAAATTGTTTAAACAAAAAAAATGTGAAAATAGATCATTATCAAACTAGCTTTGGGTCTGGCGCGAGGGGACCAAAAGGGACTTCATGTTAATATCAAATAGAATTTTTATTGAAAAATAGTACATATATACATACATATATAATTGATTGAATCAGCACAAAGAAAAGAACATATACGCCTGAATAATAATTATATTAAATATGCGTAAATCACTATTGATGTCGATAAGATGGAAACATTAAAGGAGGTAGACCATCTTCAAAATATAAAATGATCAGAAAAAAAAAAATATATATATATATATATATATAATTGGGCAATAATGGTAGATAATCTACTATTATTCCCGTGGAAGAGAAATATTGGGAACAATGTATATGATTATTTTTTGAGCTATTACAGTTGATTGAGGAATTGAGAATGTATATACAATTTACACTTACAATCTTATCGATGTTAATACGAAAAAAATATTGTTAGGTCAATTTAATTTTGTCATATATTATGATTATTAAAGTAGTTGTTTTGCTCTTGATGCATAGAATGAATCGTAAAAGTTCGAAAGGTTTAATTAATATTGCATAGAAAAATACTATATTTGCGATAAACTCAAATTAAGCAGTAGTACGTACTAGGTGTCACACCACTATATACTAATATACTGCTATAAAGCTAAACAAGCTAGCAAACGTTGTTAACATCTACCAAGTAGAATTCTTCCAAAATGGATTTTGAGATTTTGGGAATAACTATAGCTCTCTTGGCATGGGTTGCATGGGCAATGGTGATAGATCGTCGCCATCGTCGCTTGGAAGAGCTAGGCCAGCTACCACCGGGTCCAAGATGGTGGCCAGTGGTTGGCAACATCTTCCAATTGGGTTGGCCACCTCACGAGTCATTCGCTAAGTTGTCACGTAAGCATGGACCCATCATGACACTTTGGCTAGGCTCAATGAGCACTGTGGTCATCTCATCAAGCGAAGTGGCACGAGAGATGTTCAAGAATCATGACGTGGTTCTCGCTGGAAGGAAGATTTACGAGGCCATGAAAGGCGATTATGGCAATGAAGGCTCCTTAATTACTGCCCAATACGGCCCTCATTGGCGTATGCTAAGGCGATTGAGCACCACCGAGTTCTTCGTGACAAGTCGTCTCGATGCCATGCGAGGTGTGCGCAGTAGATGCATAGATAGGATGGTGCAGTTCGTGGAGGATGCCGGTGCAGGTGGTACCAAATCCGTTGATGTTGGGAGATTCTTCTTCTTGATGGCTTTTAATCTGATCGGGAACTTGATGTTTTCGAAAGATTTATTGGATCCGAAATCGCAGAGAGGAGCCAAATTCTTTTATCATGCAGGGAAAGTGATGGAGTTTGCTGGGAAGCCAAACGTAGCAGATTTCTTGCCTTTGTTGAGATGGCTTGATCCTCAAGGTTTGAGGAGGAAAACCCAGTTCCATGTCGAAAGAGCGTTTCAAATCGCTGGAGGGTTCATCAAAGAAAGGACGGAGAGTTCGGAGGAGAACGGTGGATGTTACGACGAAGAGAAGAGAAAGGACTTCTTGGATGTGCTTTTGGAATTTCGTAGCGATGGTGTTGATGAGCCAGCTACATTTTCTTCAAGAACAATCAACGTTATTGTCTTTGTAAGTTCACTCTTACCAAATATTTAGTTATTAGTCACTTATTACAGCTGAGTTATGAGTTCATTCAACTTTCTGACCAAAACCGGAAAAAAAAAAAAAAAACCGACCGAACCAACAAGATCATGTTCGGTTTGATTCGGATCCATGGGTCCTGCTTGGTTTTCATTTTTGAAAATTGAAAATATTTTGGTTCATTTTAAATACATCTTTTTTTTTTTTTTTTTTTAATTTGAAGGCTGAATAATCATTAATTTTACTGAAGACCGAATAGTGACTGAAACCTGAATCTGAATGACATGTTTATTTTTTTTTTTTCCTCACATCTGAATGTACTGTCAACACGTTTGTTTTTTAAAAATAAAATTGTCTAAAAAAAAAGTAATTTTACATATATACCCATGTTAAACAATTATATATATAATATAGAATAAAAACAATTTAAAAACAATAATTATATATGAACATATATGATCATGATCTTTTTCTTCGATATAAAAAAACTTTATTTTTACTAAAAAAAAAAGAAAAGGTCTTTTTTTTTTCAAAAAATAAAAAGGACAGCACAAAAACTCATACAAAACACTATATATATATATATATATACATCACTTTAATATCATAATAAAGTATTGATATTAAACACCAATATGAGAAGTGATTAGGGTTCTTTTTTATTTTTAAAACTATTTAAAATAAGCAATTTATTAAAATAAAGATTTCTATATAATATATAATTATGATGGAATTGGAGATATGTTATAAATTGAGGATAGTATCGGAAGAAAAGATTTTGGATTGCATTTAATGCAATTCAGTGATTTATAATTAAGTGAAAAATTAGGATTTTTTTACTTTTTATTTTAAGTTGTTTGTTGGTATTTTAAAGTTGTTTGACCACTTAAAAAAATAAACAAAACAACTTAATAATTATGATTTAGACCCATTAAATTTTAAGTGGAAAAAATAAACGAACTCTAATTTTTACTATCATAGTATTGAAAATAAAATAAAAAACTTATTAGTCTTAGTTATAAGTGTCCCATCCCATATAAATATTTAGGCCGACGCTGACACTGACGTATGTATTTATTATAGGAGATGTTCACTGCCGGGACTGATACAACAACAAGCACTTTGGAGTGGGCAATGGCGGAGCTCCTCCACAACCCAGAAAAACTAAGGAAAGTCCAGGATGAGCTGAGGACCACCATAGGAGGTCCAAGCAAAAAGCTTGAAGAGAAAGACATTGAAAATCTACCGTATCTAAAAGCAGTCATCAAAGAAACATTGAGACTTCACCCACCATTACCTTTCTTAGTCCCACACATGGCCATGGACTCTTGCAAAATGTTGGGTTACTATATCCCCAAAGAAACCCAAGTTCTAGTGAACGTTTGGGCGATCGGAAGAGACCCGGATACTTGGAAAGAGCCGCTGGTGTTCAATCCGGAGAGGTTTTTGATGGAACCTAACGTGGCGGATTACAAGGGACAACATTTTGAGTTTATACCATTTGGGTCCGGCCGTAGAATGTGCCCTGCCTTGCCACTTGCTTCTCGTGTGTTGCCTTTGGCTCTTGGCTCGCTGTTGTACTCGTTTGATTGGGTCCTAGCGGATGGCGTTAAAGCGGAGGACATGGACATGAGTGAGCGAATGGGGATCACGCTCAGGAAATCTGTTCCATTGAAAGCCATTCCAATACCATACAAGGGGTACTAGTAACTGGTCTCTGTAAATTAATTCAACAGTTCAAGTAGTACATATTTTGAATTGTTGAGTTTGTATTTACTATTTAGTCTTCAGTCTTCTAGTAGAGTTTATTATGTATGTTTCAGCTTTTTTTTGTAACATATTCTCCTGTGAAATAAATGAAATTTCATAAATTATGTCTTTTAAAAAGAAATGTCATAAATGGTGAGAAAAGTTTCAACGGATATTTTTGTTTGTATATTTGTCCAAACTAATATTTGTTGGTCTGCCTGTCTCGTGGGTAATGTTGTACACCCATCTTGTATATTGATTTTTTTTATAATGTATTTAAGTAATCATATATCTCAACAAAGTTGAGCCGTTGAGGGTCTCAAGTTGATTTGGGAAGATAATTGCACCAAACATTTTTCATACACGAATATATGTTTCCATGCAACAGGAAAGACAAAAATAGAGAATTAATTTTAAAAAATCAAAAAGGAACGATAATGTATAATTGTTAAAAAATCTCTCATCGATTGAGTTTAGGATTATTTATATATATATATATATGAAGGGCATCTTTAGTGATTTAAGTCTAAAAGGGAGAAGTATAATTAAAAATAAACTTTTAGCTGAAAACAATAAAACAATAAATTATTTATTTATTTATTACAATTTCTTCATATATATATATATATATATACATTTATTTATACATGTATATTAGGTAATTGTATATACCACTGGACATTCCACCAACTAGCTTCAAGTTCAAGCGTTTGAATATACAATGGACATTTAAAAAGTTGAACTTGAAGCTGGTTGGTGGAATGTCCAGTGGTATATACAATTTCCTAATATACATGTATAAATAAATGTATATATAAATATATATATAAACTAAAGGAAAACTTAAAAAACTTGAACTTGAAGCTGGTTGGTGGAATATCCATCGGTATATACAGTTATATATATATATAATTTCAAATTAGTATATATTGATATAACTCAGAGAAGATATTGAATGTGAGCCGTTAATTTTACACTTTTACATATCTTAACTCAAATGTGTATGCATTTCAATTCAAACCTAAAAATGAGAAGTATAATAAAAAATAAATTTTTAGCTAAAAACAATAAAAAAATAATTTTTTTTTACATTTCTTACGATTTCTTCATATATATATATATATATATTTATTTATACATGTATATTAGGAAATTGTATATACCACTGGACATTCCACCAACCAGCTTCAAGTTCAAGTTTTTAAGTTTTTAAGTTTTTCTTTGGTTTATATATATATATATATATATATATTTATATATTTATATAAATTTTCAAGTCAGTGCATTATGATATAACTCGGTGAGGATATTGAATGTGAGACATTAGAGCATCTCCAATGCTATTATGTATTTAGAGAAAATGGAGTGACATATATGATAAATATAAAAAAGTTAGAAAAACTCTCTCCAATTCTATTATCTAAGTTGAATATGAAGATGATGTGGTCAAAAAAAAGTTAGAAAATATGGAGTTGAGTTTCTAATTCTATAAACTTTCCTAGAAATGCTGACTAGGATTTCTATCTCTTTCCACCAATAAAATTAAACCTTTCAACTTTTTCTACCAATGAGATTAAACCTCATTTAATTGTAAAATAAAAGAAGAGAGAGTATAATAATTGTTTTATTATAATTGGACATAAAATGGATGCATATTTGACTTTAGATAATTGCATTGGAGATGTGAATATGCATTTCTTTAATTTTTTTTTTTTTAAGTCGGCCCATAATAAATAGAAATGATGATGTGGCACTACTTAGAAACTCAAAAATGAATATTTGCATCGGAGATGCTCTTAGTTTTATATGTATTGACTCAAGTGTGTATGCACTTGTCAAAGCTTCTCCATAATAAGTTACTCACATTCAATATCCTGATAGAGTTATATCAGGACGTCCTGACCAGATCGGGATTGTATATATATACATACAAAAATATTCAACTGATACAACTTCATCAATGCATTGGATGTGAACCATTAGATTTACATACTTTGACTCAAAGTGTATGCATTTGTCAAAACTTCTCAATAATCAACGGTCCACATGCATTGATACTGATGTAGTAACATCAATACATACTGATGTGAACGAGACCGTATATATATATATATAAATATATATTTATACAGTTTTTTTAATTGTCAATTCAAATTGATATAAAATATATTAGTTCCTTAGGATTTAAATGATTTGACTTGGATGCATGCATTTGTTAAAATATCTTTTAAATCTAATGATCCAAATGTAAGGAACTGATATATTTTATATCAGTTTGAACTGATTGTATAAAAAAAAAATATATATATATATATATATATATATATTATAAGAAATTGTATATACCAAATTACCGATGGACATTCCACCAACCAGCTTCAAGTTCAAGTTTTTCTTTGGTTTATTTAAAAATGGTATCTAATAGGATGCTTTTGTTTTTTTTTCTTTTACCAAGTATTCATTCGTTTGATAAGACATATCGAAATTGTATTACCTTTATAAACTATGTTCAGCTCCTAATTATTTCGCAAACACTCAGCAATAATCCATCGTACATGTACTTTAAGCATAAAAATGAACTGGATGAATTGGCTTGAAGAATTTTAGTTTTTAGATCGTAATCTCATAATAAAAAAATAAAAATAAAAAGAAGAAGAAAGAATGAAAGAAAAGGAACAAAATAATTCTCTCTAATTTATTGAATGGCCTTTTCAAAATTTTATTTTATTTTACAATGTTGGAAATTGATGGCTTTGTTTGTGTTTCATATTTGAATGATAAAAATGATAAGTAGTCATATAAAAAAGAGTGTTTCTTTTGTCACAATGACGAGATCGTTCCAACAAATAAAAAAAAAAAAAAATTAGAAACCATAGTTTTGTAAGAGCATCTACAACCATGCTCTCAAAATTTTAGCTATTTTGACTAAAATTAGCTAAAAACTATTTTAGCTAGCAACTTTTTATGAAATCACTCAAATCATCCTCTTTATTATAACTAACAATTAATATTTTAAATTTTTTTTTAATTTAAAATATAAATAAATTTATTTTATTTTAAATTGTAAAAATAAGAGAGAGAATATTAATGTTGGAGATGCTTTTTAGAAATAATAAATAAACAAGAGAGAGAAGATAGGGAGCTCCCTACATTTGGAGAGTCACCAAGAGACTCTCTAAAATAGGGAGTCATTTAAGGAGCCCCTTGGAGTGTAAAAAAAAAAACTAAATTGACATCCTATTTTAGCCAAGGAGGGGATTTAGGGAGCCCCTTGGTTAAGGGGCTCCCTAAATCCCTTCCTTAGTTAAAATAGAAAATCATTTTGGTTTTAGAGCACTCCAAAGGGCTCCCTAAATGACTCCCTATTTTAGAGAGCCTCTTGGTGGCTCTCCAAATTTGGGGGGCTTCCTATCTTCTCTCTCTCTCTCTCTCTCTCTCTCTCTCTCATGTTTTAAATATTTTTAAATTGATTTTGTTATTAAAAAAATGATATCATGAGAGCATGGTTATTAAATACAATTTAAAATAAAATTTAAAAAATATTAAAATATTAATGACTTGCTATAATAGAGAGCATGGTTGGAGTGACCTCATAAAAAATTGCTAGCTAAAATAACATTTGAGTTAAAAAAACTAAAATTTAGCAAAAATTTAGAAATCATGGCTGAAGATGCTCTAACAATACGGAATCAGTTTTGTGAGATTTAAAAAAAAATATATATATATATATATATTTTTTTTCGAAACATCCTAACTAGATAATTACTAGATGAAGGAATATTTCTTTAATAAGTGCTACTATCTCAGCGGATGAAAGCTATAAATAGAGACACCACAATCCCCCTCAAGTTTCAAGTTTTTAATTATTATAAAGTTTACAACAACTATCATAGACTCTACGATATCCTAATTCATATCCCGTCTTTTAAACGAAAATTGGTAGGGCCCGTTGAGTTCTTGACGAAGCTTCTCAAAATGGGCTCTATCTGCGAATCTTCTTGATCGGCTAGGCCCGGCCCAAGGTAATTACCAGGCTGCCCCTCCACACAGCAATTTCAAAATCTCACTTCATTCTCGCTCTCGCGCAAGCGCAAATGTAAGAAAAATGGCTTCTGCAACGCAGGGAAAGCTCGTGTACAATATATACAGAGCGTTGACCTACGGTCTATCACCGTTGGTGTACCTGCACCTACGGTGGCGCCAACTCCGAGGCCGCGAGCACCCTCTCCGCTGGCCGGAGCGTCTCGGCCGTCCATCCATGCCCCGTCCACCGGGCCCTCTCCTCTGGTTCCACGCCGTCTCTTTAGGTCCCGATTCTCCTTCTTCTGTAATAGCATTTCCTTATTAAGTGACACTAGTATAATTTTTGTAATTTGATTATGTTTTTCTTCCAGGAGAAGGCATGGCTACGATTCCTGTGATCAAACACTGCTATCGGTTGAGGCCTGATTTCAACATTTTGATGACTACGTCCACTTACTCTGCTTTGTAAGATTTCTGATTTTTTTTGGTGCATTGCCTTTGTTATTAAAGCTTTATGTCTATTCATTTTGTGTGCAATTCAAGGTTATATTGTTTTACAATACCTTACAAGAGCTTCATTGCTATTAGTGAGTTTTTAATTGAAATAATAATAAAGAATTGCCTTTTTTTTAGAGAAGTTATAGATATGTTTTTGGAGATGTGATAAGAATTTTATTTTGTAAAACTGCGAGGCAATAAAAAAAGAATAACGGTGAAAAGGTGAGTTTCTACATGAGTAATGGAAAACCAAATGATATTTCCCAAATCTCATGAAACAAAAATCTGTTAACAGAAGTAAATAGTAGTTTTAGTCCAAAACTACATTTTCTGTTGAGAGTTTGGTTCCTTTGAAATAGGTGTTCATGTTCATTATTGTTTTTGACTCTTTATGAGATGCTCATGTTCATTTTGCTTCTATGCGGTTGGTGAAAGAGTTGCATTGTAGTTGTTGAGGATAACATAACATCTTTGTACTCTGTTTTTCTTTACTCTCCAGTGAAGTGATAAAGAATCGGCTTCCAAGTGGCGTCATATATCAGGTACATCTCTTTAGGGTATTCACACATGTTTTAAATTTTTAATCAGCATTTACCTTTCCTTATTAATTGTGCTTTGTTGATTCAATACCTACTTCCTAAGAGAAGCATACCACGGCGTTTTGAATTTCTATGACAGTTCATGTTTCTGTAAAGATTTTAATTCTAATATGAGTAATGACAACCAAAATGAGGTGGCAAGTGATTTGTCCTTATCATATAATTCATTGGATGATGTGGTTAATGACACAGTAAGGAAAAATCATTTATCACATCATTTGGGTTGGTTTTTGGATTAATTTTTTGGGCTATGTAGCATTACTGTTCTAATATATGAGACTGTGTCTTGAAGGGCTGCTCAATTAGAACTCTAGAATTGCTGTTGAATTTATTGGATTCATAGAACTTACTGTTGAGTGTTGACTACATTTTGTATTCTTTCTGTCATCACTGCATCTTTTGCCTTATCTTTTCTTCTACTTTATAAAACGTTCGATATAAAAAATAATTAAGGTTAATTCGAGAGTATGCAGGCAGTGTTCTTTTGTTCCATGAGAATGGTTCTGTCACTTCTGTGGCTTTTGTGAAATGAAGCTTTTGATGCCCTGGTTCAATTTATTACACCTTTATCTCCTCCTTGTTGCATTCTTCTTCTTTATGACTTGCCTCTTTCTCATCTTCACTAATTCAGAAGTATTTCTAGTGATGGATTTGATGTTTTTCCTTGACATTGAACATTGAAAGCATAACTTACACAGTTACATTCTGCTTATGCTAATTATAATAAAATATAACATTTTCTCATGGTCTATACAAATGTTCTTATGGAACCAGCTTTGCCCAGTCGATATTCCTGCTGCTATGGATGCTTTTCTTGGCTATTGGAAGCCAAATGCAATTATTATAATTGAGAGTGAACTGTGGCCAAATCTTATTATGGGTGCTTCAAAACATGGTGTAAGTATTCCTTCATGTTGATTAATGTGCTACTTCCTACTTCATGCTAAAATATTTTTAAGATATAAACTTGAAATAAAAAACAATTAATATATTCATATGCCAATGTTCTGCAACCATCCGATACTTTTGATTTTCAATCCATATGGTTTCTATAGTTTCCTAACCAATCATTGAAGCAGGATGAACAATTTTTTTGTTAGTCTTATATGTATGCAAATAATTGTTTATCCTGATTGGCTTGCCATTATATAAAACAATACTCACACAGAGATACATCTGTTTGTGTGTCTGTATATGTAGTGATTAGATTTTAACAAATGTGTGTGTTTGTTTTTAGTTATATAGTATTGCTACTTTACATAATGTCTTGTCATACTTGGTCTTCAGATTGCATTAGCATTGTTAAATGCTCGGATGTCTGCCAAATCATTTAAACAATGGTCGAGACCAATGCTTCTTCCACTGATATCGTTATTGCTATCAAAGTTTTCCTTAATTGCCCCTTTGGTATGTGTACTTTCTTTTATCAAATGAATACATGCTTTTTGTTATGTTGTCACTGATTTTGTTGTATGCCACAGAGCACCTCCCAGGCAATCCACTTTCAACTACTGCAAGCCCCACCTTTTATCATCAACTTTTCTGGAGACTTGAAATACGGTATTCATATTCACTCTGTGTAGGAATCTCTTTTGCTATTGTTGCATGTTGAAGCTAAGATGGTCTTTTCAACTAAGTTGGCTTAAAAGTAATTAACACTCTTTATTTCCCCTATTTGATATATTAGTTTTTTTAGTAAGAGTATTTATTTGCTTTTGTTTCCTTTTAAATTCTATATATCTGTTTCTTTTATTTCTATTTGATGAAAATGGTTTATTCTAATCTGTAGTTTTCATGGTTTCCATTCAACAGTGCACGGGTATGATGATTGTGAGGGAGATCTAGGAAGTTTGGAAGATCTGAAGGTACAGCTGGTTCACAGGCAGATTTGGATGGCTTCTTCCATACATAGAGGTGAAGAAAAAGGTCAGTTCCTGCTTGAAATTTTATGCAAAGATTTTACCTCAATAACAGTCAACAATGCCAGTAATTGCTTTCAGAAAGTATGTTATAACATTAAAGTTTTAAGATGATTGTAACATAGTACTAGTGCTAGAATTGGCTTGTTATTTCATCAATGCCAAAATATCATTTATTTTTATCTGCTCAATTGTAGTCCCTGCTACTTTTTTGGCTGATGGCTTTCCTTTTGCAGTATTCCTATGAGGTAATACATGTCTTGCTTTTCATGTATGCTGAATTAGTTGCTTGCATAGTTATGGTTTTAACTGCATAATTCTCGTGCTCCAGTTGAACAACATACTTTTTAGAGTGTTGTAATTATTTTTAAAAGTTGAACAAGTATTAAGAGAAATTTTTTAACTTTCCTTAAGTTTTACAAAATAAATTAATTAATAAAAATAAGCTCACACATTTTTATCTGCAGTAATGTTAGGAGCTGACAAAGTGCTCAGGCAAATGAATCCTCAGATGATTACTATTATTGTGCCTCGGAACCCTCAACACGGAAAAGAGATTGCTCAAGTATTATTCTGATTCCTTCCTCTCCATTCAACACTGTTACTAGTGTCACGCTTTACATAATATGTTTCTGTCTTGTTTGATGCTTGTTTCTTTATATTCTCTTTATTTTCTTACTTCTCAATAGTCACAATCCAGTTTCCTGTCAGGTGAGATGTTTATGCCTCAAACAGTGCTCAAAACCAACTGTGTCCCTCAAACTTTGCATGATATTTGTCTATGTTTTGAGTAATTTAGGAAAATATTGAAAAAGAGTAGGAAGATAAAATTTTACCTTGAAGGAGTTAAGGATTTTGTGAAGAAAACATGCCTTGTGATTTTCTTTCTGTAATTTTACTTGATGAACTGCGTTTTTTTTACCTGTGTATATTGATCTAATTTGACAAATTAACTTTGCTACTGGATGATCAAGAATATATTTTAATTCATAGGCCATAACTATATGCTGCCGATTTTCCCCAAAAAAAAAAAAAAAAAAAAAAAAACCGCAAAACATATACTAAGACTAAGACTCTGAATGTGTCCTGAGGTGGTGCAGGAATTGCTGAAAGAAGGGCAAACTGTAGCTTTGAGGTCTCAACATGAAACACTTATGCCAGGAACAAATGTGTATGTGGTGGACACATTAGGTATGCACTTTCCTTCACTTTTTTTCTTCTTTTTTTCAGTCCATTTTGTGTTCTGAAATGTTATTTTTACCTATTTGGCTGTCAACTTCCGTCTTGATTTCACCTATATTAATTATTAGTTGTTTGTTAAAGGGTTAATTGCACAAACTTACCCCGTCTTTTGCTTGATATCAAAATATTCAACAAATTGCCTTAATTCCACTAACACCCCCGGCCATTAGTGGTCAACCGTTAGATTTAACGTCATTGTGTCCTATTTCAACTTGTTTTATAGGTGAATTGAGACAGTTGTACAGATTAACTCCAATAGCTGTAATTGGAGGTTCTTTCTTTCCTGGTTTAGCTGGACATAACATATCAGAAGCTGCTGCTGCTGGCTGTGCTATTTTGACTGGTGATTGTTTGCTTTTATACACTTACTACCATGTGTGCTTAACATAACACTGTTACATTTCACTACTTCCAGGTTATCATGTCGGGCATTACAAAAACATGGTGTTGGAAATGCAACAGTTAAACCCTTTGTCAGTTCTGCAGGTGTTAAGAACCTCTTTGTCTCCATCTAATCTGCATTTCAGAATTAATACATTATTTTGTTAGACCATCTATTAAGACTTTTTTTTTAGAATCATTCTCTAAAATGATGTTTACAAGTTTCAAAAATGTGTTGTCAGATTGTGCTCGACTCGGTTTACTTATGGGTCCATGTTAGCCTAAGTAGTTAATCCAATTCCAAGCTGATTTGGTTCATGATCTTTTGTTTTTTAGTCGTATGAATTGACTTTGCCTGTATGAATTGACTTTGCCTTTATTTATAGTACTTCAGAATGGGTAAGTCTTATGCTGGCCTGGAAGTGATTCAACATGTGTTAACGAGTCTAGATGGACATTTGAGAACAAATTAAAAGGATTAATCCCAGCACAATTTTGAGTTATTCTTTAAGCATGAATCATGATATCACATTTTTCATAGGTTTAAATTGCTGAAGTTGTTGCTGAAAGTTTTCAGTCAACAAACCACAGATTTAGTTGTATTGGTGTCAGTTTTAGTGTAAAATTTCTTGTCACTGATTATGCAGGTGTCTGGAAAATCAGAGCTTGAAGAAGCTCTAATGGAGCTTTTCAGTGATGCGAGATTATTGGAAGCACGACAAGTGGCTGCAAGAGAAGCATTTTTAGCTCTGTCAAGCGGCATTGTTGCCAATGTCTGGAATCTACTAAATTTTCATGTTTTACGGCAGGCTTTGTATTAGGAATACATTAAGACTTGCATGCATCATAAGTGAAATTGGAGAGTGAACTTTGCAGCTGCCTCCGAAAAGCTCTTTATAAATCTTAGCATTCCATACGCTTGAGATCATTTAGCCCTTGAACTTCAGCCAGTTACAATTTTTGATGGAAGCTCTTGCTTCTTCCTTTCGTACAGTGTAATCTGCAAACACTGTACTCAATTCTTTTAGCACGTTCACTATACAAATCAACCTTAAACCACCTAGAACAGCATATAGACTGATTTGTGAACCATTTACTTCTAATACTAATCTCACTTGACACGTAAATTCTATATTAAAATCAACCTTAGGCCCTACTCCAAGAAAAGTGCTTTTGATGAAAAAAATAACCGTTCCTTAAACTGGAACTGCATATGGTCTAGATGCCTTTTATATCGCAAGAGGATCAATCATATGTATCATTGATGAGTTTTATGGAAGCTTTTAGTTGAATGTTATCAATCCCAAACTTCTTGTCTCTGGAGGCTCAAAGATCAAGTGCGAAGCATGGTTACAATTGAAAGAAATCATGGACAGAAGGTAACAGATTCAGCTCTTCTGATACATGTTTATAATTTACATTACATGCGTTTCTAGCCAGATGCTACATATATTAGCATTTTGTTTTGTTTTTCACATAATTTGTTAGACATGAGAGGTTCTTAGTGGATAACTTTGGGTACACTTTATATGACAGATTGCTAATGTGTAAACAGTTTGGAGGGGTAATACCAGGTTTGATCACCTCCCAGAATAATTCATATTCTGCTATTAAAGTTTGCACAGTAAGCTTTATTAAAGACTTTCTAACTCTACAAATAGTTTTTTTCTTTTTTTGAACTGAGTAATAGTTGTTATGTTACTAATTTTTCTACTAGAAATATTCAACAAATACTGCAGTTCGTATTGATCCTTAATGCACAAACATAAATTTGCAAGAAATAAATTTCCTCTTTTCTCTGCTGATAGTAAATTTGTGATACAGGAGAGAAATGCAACAACTACTCGAAATGCTGCTTTCACACCCACCTGTCATGCTGCAGTTGTTGCTCTAGTATGTTGATCGTCTCACAAAGCATAGAGAAGTGGCTTTGAGTTTGTTTGCAAGCTCAGTCCCACTTCTTGTTCATCCACCTTGACATGGCAAGTAAATTGCTGCAATGCTGTACCACCTTGGAAAGAATTAATAATACGTTCAAAGTGAAACTCGTAGGGGACAATCTTTGTTTGGACTGTAATCTTCATAAGCTTCTGCTTGGTCTAGCAGCTGCCGGAAAACTGGCTGGTTTAAGTAATCTGCCTTAATGACAAACCTCCTACGAGCCTTCCCTACAATAACAGCAAAGTGGCCTGGAGGGACGTCCCTGGGCAGTTTCCTCTCTCCACCGTTGGCAAGCTTTTGCCACACACAAGGTATTTTTTTGAGCTTCACAATGTTGAAGACGACACATTTAAATTCAGCTGGAGGAGCCATGAACTGAGGTTTTAGGTGGTGTTATCAACTTTAGAGCATCAAGAGTGGAAACAGGTGAGTATTTATCAACATGGGAAGAGATATATACCATTGCATCCTATACAATTTACACATTTACTTACCATGACTAAATATTAACATAAAATGTCTGTTTCTTTCAGTAATTATCTAAAGATTATACTTCTACAGTGTCTTACCTACAGTTTAGGTTATCCGTTAGATTTTTGGTGCTTTCACATTACAGTATATTAGGTTCTATATACTCACTGACTTGCCGTAATTATCTGGTCATTCACATGTTCATTCACAAATGCTTGCAACAAAACATGTGGTTTTAAAAGGCCGCATAGATTCGTGGGAGTTGAAGGTAAGTATTGTATCTGTTTAGATGGAGTTCTCAACCAATGAAGTAAATATTTGTTTCGATGAAAATACCGAGGGTCTAAATTTTTGGAAATTACGGTGGAAATATCTTAAATATGGTTAATATCCTTAATCAACTATATTTTTGATATCGAATAACCCAAAAATGGAAAATTCGGTCAACTTATCGATATTTACTTCTTCTTTCTCGACTCATAAGATTCATTGAAGTATATGGTGATATCTATTAGCAGGTGGAGTTGGAGGAGCATAATTAGAAATTCACGGTCATGCATGTGTTGGGAGTACTTGGCTCTCAGTTAATTTGTCCTGATATGTTATGTAGTACCTTATCTCGTAGAAGCCTACGACCGACAAGATATTGGGAATTCGGGCAACAGCCGTTTTCTGACAACTGTCTTTTTTTAAAAAAATTATTATTACTATTTTAAATTTGCATAGAGTTGGATTTGCCTTGAAGCTAATCGGTCTTAAATGTTCTTTAGGAAAATAATTAAGATGAAAAATAAGAGTAAAAGAATTATTATTGTGGCCAATAGGGCATAGTTCAACCGGTAAATGGACGAGTTTGGAGTTTGGACAAATGACTTCCAAGTCAGTGGTTCGACGAATTCTATCAATAGTAAAAATTTAAAAAAAAATACTCTGCAGATAAATAGATAATTATCTTTAAATGACTATTAAATTTGAATAAGAAGATAATTATCTTTAAATGACTATTAAATTTGAATAAGAATGCAATTATACTTATATCATCCGAAAGTGTATCAGTATGAGTGGTGATTTTCGCACCCTCAAAAATTGAATGTGCACCCTTTCGGTAAGTATACTCTATAATTTATTTTTCACGAAAATTTATTTTATTGTTACAATTCACTTAACACTAAAAATATTATTTCTTTTATTTTATTGTTTCACATTTTTGTAAATAAATCTCACTCAAAACTATTATTATTTTAAAATTTTCTATTTTATTTCCTTTTAAAAGCTTAATTTATTTTTATTTTTATTAAAAATGAATGGAAAAAAAAAAAAAACCCACATCTAAAACTTAAAAAACCTAAACTTTTAAATTATAATAAATTTTAAGTGTAAAATTAAAAGAAAAATCTATATTTAGCAAATAGCTAACTAGTTTTTAGTGAGGTTGATTTACAGTGTAATACAATAAATGCGGACTAGCCATAGAATCCTACTCATCAAATAGAATGCATTGACGATCCACTCTCTAGTTATGTAGTAAGGGATCGGAAAAGGGCAATTATTCATTCAACCGGGGGAAAGCCCTTGGTACCTAATTCTCTTGTAGTTAAAATCTCCGGAACCACAAGATTCTTTAGTTATAATGAGATTCCAACTCATCAACTTTTGAGATTTTGAGAAGTTTTGTTCTTTGGAGAGCAAAGTACAATGAAAGTTGTAAGCTATGTTCGGGGGAGTTATTGTCTATCGTAAATAACCAATATTTTTTGTAATAAAAAATTAGAATATTTTTTCAAATTGTTTTATAGAATGTTTTATCAAAACACTTATCAAGTAATTTGATCATGCGAGGCGGTTTGGGCTTAATATGTTAGGTCTCAGTGGCAACGAAATTTCAAAATGGGCTTCGGAATGAGACTTGGACAGGACCTTACAGGTTAGAGGTTACTGTTTGATCCGTATATTTAACAGATAGTCGTACCATACACAATATTCAGTATATACTATATATATATTTTTTTATTTTTTTAGAAATATTACAATAATTTGAGATTTAGGAAAGGAGTAAGACTCGAACCAACAACTTCGTGATGTGGATGTGGGGACATTAGTACCACTAGGCCACTCTAATATTGTCTATGTGATTTAATTTTTTACTTAAATACCAAGCATATATTTTCTCTTTGATCCGAGGGTTGTTAAATTGACATTTATTCTCTATACTTAGATCAAAATCAAATATCAAAAAAATATTAAATTTTTGATTAATTTACTCTGTAATAAATGAAATTTACTTTTCAAAATCTTTAATATGTTCTCTCAAATATCTAAGAGAGAGAGAGAGAGATGGACGGGGAGAGGGGTGAGAAGAGAGCTCCAAACCATTGTTTAGTTTGAGAGACAAGAGGGAGGAGAGGAAAGAAGAAGAGGAGGGATCTCAACTTCTTCCGAACCCATCAAAATCAATCCTTCCATCATTAGACGGATGAGAAGATGAGGGATCTCATATGTGAGAAAAGACAATATTACCCTTCGGGGTAATATAGTAAATCTATAAATTATACACCAATTCATTCATTCAACCTTCTTTTCAATGAGAGTTTCTTTTGACAATCCAATTTTTTCTTTTTACATTTCTCTATAAAGACAATCCATTCTCAAAATTTAAATTTTAAAAAATTCTAAAGACACTTTCTTTTGTTCCAAAATTATCTTTTTTTATCTTTTGACACTCATATTCTAAAGACATTCCATTTTTAAAAAATAAAATTTCTAAAGACATTTCATTTTATTTTAATATTTTACCCATTATTATTTTTGAATTAGAATTAGAATTTTAACATATAACTAAACCAAAAAAAAAAAAAAAAAAACTAGTAAAAAAACTAGTAAAAAAAACCATGGATATAATAGTGGCACAACTCATATGATGAGTTCATTTTTTATTTTTTGTATTTGTTGAATGAAAATTAAGGTGCGGTTATGTTTAGAGCCTTAGCCCCAATTTTGGTTTGTCTTGCTTTTGAGGTCCTATGTGCTGACTTTTTTTTTTATTTTTTTATTGTTTTTTAAAGCGAAACGTACTCATACACAGTGAAACAGAGGATCTTGAAACAATAGATCCTCCATTTTTTCCTCCTTAGGCCAGGTAAGGCATACAGTGATACAATATTGGCCGGATAGATCTACCTAGGAATGCTATATACATTTACGAGAAGTGAAAAAAAAAAAAAAAAACAGATAAGCAAACCATAAGAGTACCCTGGCACATTCGTGCTGTCTTTTAGAAATCTCAACCTATGTACATTATATTAAAACCTGAAAAAGAGGAAACCATCTCGCTCCTCAGCCATCCATCCTAATGACAGAATGTGGTTCCTAGCATGTACCTCGAGATTGCATCATATTCATAACCTAATAACGTTATTTCCTAAAACAAAACTAGTTTGAAGTGTCTTTAGATTTTTTTTGTCTTGTTTAGTAATTTTAATTCAGATTAAAATTGTCATTAATAAAAAAATTTAAATTTGAGTGTAAATAGATAATTTGTAGATTATAAGGAGAAGTTCTCCTTTTCAATACCAAATAACACGTATGATAGATGTTATCATCTCTATTTCTCCTACTCTCTCTCCCTCCTACCAAACATGGCGTAAGGGTAGATGTTAATAATTTTCATTGTTATATTAACAAAAAAAGAAAAATGAGAAGCATACAATTTTAATGAGTAGATATGGTTTTGTTGGGTTTCCAACTCAAACGTTTCATGAAAGGGTAGTTTGGTAAATAGGATGGGCAAGCAAGTGAAATTGTCTCTTTCCATTCCTTAAGCAGGAGAGATACTATTGACAATCCACCCAATATCTTTTTACACTCCATTTTATTTTTTTTTGGGTCAATGATAATTTTAACCTAAATTAAAATTATTAAAGATGACAAAAAAGTTCTAAATACACTACAAACCATTGTTTTATAATCCAACATTATTTTCTTCTTGTTTTCCTACCCATCTTTTCTTATCTATTATCACAAACATACCAGACAAAACAATCAATAAAAATTAAGAAAAATAAACATAAATCGTATATCTCCAATAATAAAGATCAAAATCACCATTGATGGAGATTAATGTTTAGAGTGGCGCTATCCCACTAATAATCTAATAATAACCCAGCTTTTGAAATTCAAAAATTTACTCGATTTATTTCTTAAATAGCTCGTTTTAATTATTTTCCAAACTTAACTCACCCCATAAATGCTCTCTATATATTTTCAAAAAAAAAAAAAAAAAATCTCACACACACATATATCCAACACCCCTCATTGCTATTTTTTTTCCCTTCGTTTTCGTTTATTACAATATGATCAAATTAAATTCTAATAAAACTTTACATCCATGGATAATGTGTTTATCTAAAAAAAGTTTTTTTTTTTTTTTTTAAATGCTTTAAACCCTAATTTTATTGCATACAACTTATATTATTGAAGAAATCGATAACATCATGCATTTCAAAGCAATCATTATTTTAAAGTAAGTTTGAAGTTACTTGTATTTTTTTTTTCATTGTCACTAAGTTTTTTTTTTTTTTTCTTTTTTGCTCTCTAATGAATATAATATAATCAAATAAATTTTTATTTTTTAATTTTTATCTTCCCTGTATTATAAACAGTATGAATGAAAAAAAAAAATATACAATGAACGGATGCTAGATGAGAGTAAAAGAAATGGAGGAAAAAAGGTACATAACTTAATATATATATATATATATATATATATATATATAGTAATTATCAAGTGAGGTATACCTTACTTTAATTTCGGTGTAAGGACCTTGATGAAATCATATCTATTTTTATGAATTTTGATCTGATTTTTTATTTTTTTTTGGATGATAAGTTTATTGAAATCTACATATGAATAAAAAAAAAATAAAAAAAAATTAAGTACTAGAACTATATATTTTTTTTAATTTTCTCATATTTCTCTCATTTTCCAATGCCTTTATATTTAACAAAATCGAGATAAATAGTTATAGAGTTTGAAAAATTATCAAATTTTATTAAACTTATCGTCCACAAAAAATTTCAAATCAAAATTAATGAAAATCAATATGATTTCATCAAGGTCCTTACCGAAATTAAAGTAAGGTATACCTCACTTGATAATTACTATATATATATAGAGAGAGAGAGAGATGAGTTTGTTATTATTATTTTTTAAATATATTGAGAGCATTCGTCGGACGAGTTAAGTTTGGAAGATAAATAAACAAGAGTAGTTTTGGAAATATATCAAACAATTTTTTGAATTTTAAATTGCCAATTAGCACCACTCTAATCTCTATTAATAGAGATTCTAGAACTCCTTTTTAAAAAATCCAATAATACAAAAAAAAAATAAATAAATAAATAAATAAATTGGATAGAAAGATCACATATCTCTAAATTCAAATAAGTGTGATCTTTTAAATTAAACAGCACTTTATTGTTTTGTTTATTTTTTTTGATTAAAAGTTTTGAGCTGATTTTTTATCTTTTTCTTTACCTTTTGAAAATGAAACAAAATAATTATTTAAAAAAGAAATCGTAAAATGATTTTGTAGAATCTAAAAAAAAAAGATTTTTTATATAGAAAAAAAAGGTTTTTATTTATTTTTTATTTTTATTTTTTTAAGAAAGGAGCGTAAAAATATAAAATGGATAATTTTAGAACAAAATGGAACGCTCTTAGAAAATTTTAAAATGTAACTTTTAAGATGAAGTGTATTTAGAAAAGGTATGTAAAAAGATAAAATTGGATTATAAGGAAAAAAATCTAGAATCGATAAATCAGTCAATTGAAAGACAAATCGATCCTAAACAAGAATTGAAAGAAGAAGAAAAAAAGTTACTGTTGTCTACTACCACTTACCAGGCTACCAGCCATTGCTGTGCTCTTCTAAACTAATTACTTTAGTAACGCAGCTTTTGATATCTGTACTAAAAACAAGCTTTTTAACTATATTTTGACTTCTAAGCTGCTTTGCTTTGCGGTGAAGGTGACAATTTGGGGCTTCGGCATGACAACCTTACCCAAACACGAAGCAAATTTAGTAGGTCAGGGTTTAGCTAACTAAGTCGTATCTGAAATTGTATTTAGGTAATTATGTTATAGCTCGACCCGATTATTAAAAGTACAAATGTTATTTTAAATTTTAAAGGTCTACTTGTAATTTTGACTATTTGTATATAAATACGATATAAAACATTAAAATTCAAGAATATAACATCACACGAGCGAGAGGTGCTGTGTTCGTGTTAGCTCAAATTTGTTGATATCATTTATTACCTCATTAATAATTGTGTCTTATTTGCGTTGGACGCCAACCCTAATTTCTGGCTCTATTTTCTGTTAACAAAGTGTAATAATAGATAAATTATCTTTAGGATTTATTTTTAGACAAGTAAAAATATCAAACATAAGATTCATTTTGTAAAAAAACAATGTTAAACGAAAACAATGCTGAGTTGTTTGATGTGTTTCTGAAAATGAGAATTACATAAAATAGATTCTTTAACTTCTTCAAACTAACAACTAGAGGAAGTGTTTCCGATGTTTTTATTCGTAGAATTGTCTTTGAAAATACACTTATAATTTCATATTTTTCATATTTTTACCAAAAGTTATCACATTAATGTTTTCTTTCTCAGATTTACGGAGGGCAGCTTTGGTTTAACAATGAACAAAATATGGAATTGATTAATGGGCCCTTTTGAACTTTGAAGTAGAATAATAAATCTATGAGACACAACACACGTACGTAGACTCACATAAAACACGACACGACATGCAATACAAACACGATATATGATCAGATGAATAATGAGTCCCTGCCCAAGTTCTTCACCTTTTGTAGTTTTCAAGGTAAACTTGTGTTGCTTACTTCCTTCTACAATGCCACTGATGTTAGAAATTTATAATGTTAACAACAAAATAAATCAGAAAAAGTTAATAATCGAGGGGTCGTTTGTTTTATTATCTGAAGAGTGAAGACTGAACAGTCCTGAATTTTTCTGAAGATTGATTAGGGACTAAAATTTGAATTTAAATGACATATTTGTGTGTTTTTTTCTCACATCTAAATATAATATTAACATGTTTGTTTTTTAAAATAAAAATGTTTGAAGACAAGTGATTTTACATTTATATTCGTACTAATTAAAAGAAGTAATTTAATATGTATGTTCTTCTACAAACAAAGTTCAGTTTAACAAAACAAAAAAATTCTTCAAACAATATAATTTTAGATGTTCTGCAAACAGAGTTCAAGTTCAATTTATTGTAAAAAAAAGTTAAATTATTGCAATAAATGAGGAAACCATTTTTGTTCATGTTTCCAACGTATATAAATGAGGAAACCATTTTTATTTTTTTTGATTTCCTGGTTCATAAGCACTAGAAAAAAAAAGTTATTGATTTTTTTTTTTAAATAGGTTCTTGAATTATATGCACCGGTCTCTATGAGAAATATGTTAAAATAAAGATCTCTACACCATATCAAATTAGGATAAATTTGAAAATATATCTTCTTTAAGAGGATAGATTTGGAAGAGAATATTTTAATTATAATATAGTGATTTAGAATTAAGTTAAAAGTCAAGATTTTTTTACTTTATTTTTTAAGTTGTTTTTTATTTTTATATTTTTAAACCGTTTGACCATTTAAAAAAACAAACGAAACAACTTAATGAGTTCAATTAAGACCCATTAAATTTTGAGTGGAAAAAATAAACGATCCCAAACATTACACATTTATAATAAAATAAAATGCTTTTAACAATGTCAAAATACTCATTTGATAAGCCAAATATATCCAAATCCTCTTATCTGATAAATCCAAATGACACTGGTCAATCCCAAGTCAAATTTTCGAGAGTGGAAACTTCTTTTATACTTTGTCTTTGATTCATTTTCCAAGAATCAAATAATCGAATTAAACAGAAAAAAAAAAAAAAAAAAAAAAACATATAAATATATTGTTATAGTTAATGGTGGTGGTGTGTAGTATAAATATACAATGCTTTTGTTTTGTCGAAATGTTGAACAGAGAGAAAATTGGAACGCCAATCCCGCCATGAATCGCATGTTTGGTAACAAAAAGCAACAAAGAGAAAGTAAAAGCTGAAATGTTTCCTTCACTTTTGGCAACACAATCACTGTACTCGTGCACTACCCATGCCCCACCACCATGTGCCCCCATTTTTTTTACTTTCATTTTTACCCAATTCCCATTTCTTTTTTTTTCTTTTTTTTTTCTCTTTTACACTCTTTCACTTGTAATTTGGTAATTTTGAAGCTTACATTTTCTTGGATTCTCACTCACTAATTCAACTAAAACAAGTGTGGTTTTGAGTAAATTGATTCTTGTTTAAGAAGGTATTCAATTCATATATAAAACACATGTTTAAAAATTATAATGGAATTTGAAGTAATTTCTCATAATTCGTGCAGAATCTGTATATAAAAAAAAAGGACGTGCAAAATCTCGTATCAGATTGATGATTTATTGTATATTTTATTAAGATGATTGATGGAAACCATAAGAAATTAAATAACAAGAGGTTCAGATATCAGTTTTCGTCCTGCAGAGCATCATTATTCTTGCCACACATAATTATTGAAGGAGATGGAATTGAAATGGAGGAATTTCTACAGTGACACACTGACCGACAAACAATAATGATTTCTAATAACAAACATAAGAACAAAACTGAGAATAGGTGATGTAAAGTGGTTTCAGAATTCTAATGGAATCCTGCAATCAAGCAAAAGTTTACAGACAATAAGAGTTCATTTGTGTGCTTTATTAAACAGTTTCTCTACGTAATTTATTTGTTAACAATTTTACATATAGAACAATTTCATACATGATTCGATCCCACGACTTCAATTGCGTAAGTGTGTAGAGCATATCATTTAGTCACCTTGATCTCGTCAATCAAAAAATAATAATAATGATAATAATGACTGAAATCGTAAATGAATCAGATCATGACTAATCTAGCCATGAATGGAGGAACAACCCATTAAAGTGTTTGTAGATGTGAGAATTGAGATGGTACATAAAGATGAAAAAAGAGTTGATCAAATAAATGTTAGAAGAGCACCAACAAACTTATCAAAATAATAATAAAGAAGTTGAGTCATGGTTTACTTTTATCATTTTATGTAATTTGTTGTTCATCATCCATGCCAATAGCCAAGCTTGGTCCACCAACTTTGCTTTCTCATCACTTAAAGTTGAAAACTTTCTCCTTCCATTATAATTAAAGCAACACACACCAGCAGGCAAATCAAATTAAGTGCTTCCAATCACCTTTTATCGTAAATCTCATAAAAGTTGCCCATCAACAGAACCAATCAATTTTTTTTTTTTTTAATTTTTTTCCAATTGTATTTTTAATGTTTACTAGTAAATATATATCTGTAAAAATATATTATATGATTCCAATTTTTTGGAAATTTCAGTGGAAATATTATCAATATCGAGATATTCAAAGATTTTTTTGTTATATCAATATCCTCAAAATCGAAAATGTCTGGATATATCACTATAATATTATAGATTTATAGATATTTACTTCTTAGGTAAATGTAGACTAGTAAATGAGTCAAAGCATGGATTTCTATAATCTTTATTTGCAAGCTGTAAATATATATATATATATATATATATATTGTGCATTTAAATTGAATAATTGGTTTTCAATTTCATTTTTGATGATTGTCGGCAGCCAGCCAATGATCAATGTGTATTAATTCCATAGTCAAACCATAACTGAAGAAAAGTTCAATTATTTTAGAGGCAAATGACACCAGTTTCAAATGTTTAGATATAAATATTCTGATGAGAATAAATGATCTATAGATGTTTCTAGACTCAAAGAATGCAGTTCAAGTATGAGATGCTTTAGTGAAATGAAATGAAATGAAATGGTTGTGTTGTCGTGTCATACTGTCATGAATTTTACTGGTAGAAAACCTACTCTGAAAAGCAATGCATAGCTCTCTCTCTTTGTAAAGCAGAGTATTCACTTTTAACATGTATCATATATGTGTTTACAATCTGGTAAAACATTCATAAACCTCCTTCACTGTCTTAAAGAAAATATGGTCAAAAACACCAGAGGTGTAATACAACCAAAACCAACAACTCATAGCCCATTCAAGTCCAAAATGTTTTGAGACGACCCATTTACAACTTGACATGTATTCGATTCGGTTCGATTCGATTCGGTTTATCGCTAAACCAGCAACATGT
This sequence comes from Acer negundo, assembly GCA_035582765.1. NCBI lineage: Eukaryota > Viridiplantae > Streptophyta > Magnoliopsida > Sapindales > Sapindaceae > Acer > Acer negundo. The sequence goes on from CM069241.1 coordinate 37,012,094, forward strand.
GTTATTACTTTTTTTTATAGAAATTGAGAGGGAAAAAGAATCAACTTTCATATTTGACTTATGAATAGAGTCAAATCAATTTAGTGAATTATTACTGGTCTTTTTAAACCAGCAACAAAAATCTCTCTTCCTGCTGGTGACAGCTACATACAATACAACAAATTGAATTGTATTCCTTATTCAGATCCATGTCAACATTCAAGAACTACAAACAAAAAGCGAAAAATAAATAAATAAATAAAGGGTAAATATTAAAAACCTCCCCCCACATTTGGATTATTATATTATGTACACTCGCAATTGCTTTTATTTTAGAAACCTACCTTATGAACTAACACCGTTAGTATTCCATTTGTGTTAACTGAATTTGACTATTAAAAAGCCTAAAATAACAAAATTACAACCAAAAGTATTGAAAATGAGTATTTCTCGGATTTATACAAAAGACAAATAAATACATAAATAAATACATATTCTGATTTATTTTCAATGTTTTTGGTTCATTTGTAATTTTATTATTTTTAGGGAGAAAATTGTCTACAAAATAACTTCTCATTTGCAAGTTAACATTCCCGTATTTTGTATTATTTTATTAAATTCATTTGGTAAAAATATGATGGTATAATGTTCAATTTATACAATTGAAGCTTAAATAGAGACATTTTAGACTTTTTAACGGTCAAACTCAGTCAATATAAATATAATGCTAACGGTGTTAGTCTTTCTAAAATAAAAACAATTGTAATTATACATTCAATAATAGTTGAAAGGTAAGGGTAGGTTTTTAATATTAAACCATAAATAAAAAAATAAATTAGTAAAGAAAAAGCAGTAAAGTTGAAAGTAAGAAGAATTGAGAAACTTTTTTTTACTCTCAATTCGTTTTGGAAGCAGTGGAGTGGAGAACAGCAATCATTTACACAACCAACAAATAACAATATCCCATTTCCTGATTTTCTCCTTTAATCATTCTCTTCTCTCACATAAAATCTCTCATCATTCTCTCTCTCTCTCTTTTTACCTTTAATCATTTCAAAGTAATTCTCTCTCTCTCTCCTCTCTATAACCACAAAAACACATGACAAGACAAAAAAAATAAAAATAAAAACAAATAAAAAAAAATGGCTTCAGGTTTTTTTAAAAACACAAACACAAGAATCAACTCTTCTTGTCTCTCAAGTCTCTGTAACTCTGTTATTATATTTTAAAAACACTCTCTTCACTCTCTCTTCCCGCCTAACACCTCCAAACCAAAGAATGAACAACAATAACCACCACAACAACAAAGCCTATCTCTTCTTCTTCTGTCTTCTTCTCTCGCTCTTCTCTGTTTCTCTGTCCATTTCTTCATACCCAAATGATACTTTTGCCCTCACGCAGTTCCGTCTCCAGACTGACGCTCACGGCTACCTCCTCTCTAACTGGACCGGCGACGAGGCCTGCGCCGCCAAATGGAACGGTGTCGTCTGCTCGCCTTCATCGAAGCGTGTCGTTTCACTCTCTCTCCCTTCTCTGTCCCTCCGTGGACCCATCGATTCTCTTTCTTTCCTCGACCAGCTTCGCTTCCTTGACCTCCATGACAACCGCTTAAACGGCACCGTTTTGCCTCTTACAAACTGCACAGACCTTACGCTCGTTTATCTCTCCGGCAACGACTTCTCCGCCGAAATCCCACATGAGATCTCGTCTCTCAAGCGAATTCTCAGATTGGATTTGTCAGATAACAACATCCGTGGCCCGATTCCTAAACAAATTACAAACTTGACGCGACTTATGACTCTTCGGTTACAAAACAATGAACTCACAGGTCCAGTTCCGGATTTGTCCGCTTCTCTTTCGTATTTAAAAGTATTGAATTTATCAAACAACGAACTGTACGGTCACTTGCCTGATGGTTTGTTGAAGAAATTCGGTGAACAGAGCTTCGTCGGAAATGAAGGACTTTGCGGGCCGAGTCCATTGCCTGTATGTTCGTTCAACGGCAACACTCCACCGGACGTCGCGTCGACGGAGACGGTACCGTCGAACCCGAGTTCTATGCCGCAGAAACCTAATTTGGGTCAAGACAAAAAAAACCCACGAAGAAAAGGACTTAGTACCGGAGCTATAGTTGGAATCGTGTTGGGAAATTGCGTAGCGATGCTGGTTGTGACTTCGTTTCTCGTCGCTTACTGCTGCCGTAGTAAAGACCGGTCGACGAGCTCGTCGAGTGAGAAGAGAAGAAACGGGAGCAATTACGGGAGTGAAAAGAGAGTGTATAATGCTAATGGAGGAAACGACAGTGATGGAACCAATGCGACAGATAGAAGCAAACTTGTATTTTATGAGAGGAAGAAGCAGTTCGAGCTTGAAGATTTGCTCAAGGCCTCGGCGGAGATGCTTGGAAAAGGAAGTCTAGGGACTGTTTACAAGGCTGTTCTTGATGATGGGTCCATTGTTGCTGTCAAGAGACTCAAAGATGCAAACCCATGTGCGAGGACAGAGTTTGAACAATACATGGATGTGATTGGGAAGCTTAAACATCCAAATGTTGTCAAACTCAGAGCTTATTATTATGCTAAGGAGGAGAAATTGCTTGTTTATGATTATCTTTCTAATGGGAGCTTGCATTCACTTCTTCATGGTGAGTTCTTTATTTGATCATCTTTACATGATTTTTTGTTTTTTTTGTTTTTTGTTTTTATTACGAGTAATGTGGGTTTTGATTACTTGATTTTGTGATTAGGGAATCGAGGACCGGGGAGGATTCCGTTGGATTGGACGACGAGGATTAGCTTGGTTTTGGGAGCGGCGAGAGGGCTTGCTCAGATTCATCAAGAGTATGGTTCATCAAAGATTCCACATGGAAATGTCAAGTCTTCAAATGTGTTACTTGACAAGAATGGTGTTGCTTGCATTTCTGATTTTGGGTTGTCATTGCTTTTGAATCCTGTTCATGCCATAGCAAGGTTGGGTGGTTACAAGGCTCCCGAACAAGCTGAAGTCAAGAGGCTGTCTCAAATGGCGGACGTTTACAGTTTCGGGGTCTTGTTGTTGGAGGTGCTTACAGGGAGAGCTCCATCCCTGTATCCTTCACCAACGCGTCCGCGCATAGACGAAGAGGAACAAGCGGTGGATCTTCCTAAATGGGTGAGATCGATTGTGAAGGAAGAGTGGACAGCAGAAGTGTTTGATCAAGAACTTTTGAGGTACAAGAACATTGAGGAGGAGCTTGTGTCAATGCTTCATGTGGGATTGGCCTGTGTGGCATCACAGCCAGAGAAAAGGCCTACAATGGCAGAAGTAGCTAAGATGATTGAGGAGATCAGGGTCGAGCAATCTCCTCTAGGAGAAGATTACGATGAATCGCGCAATTCTCTATCGCCTTCCCTTGCAACCACAGAAGATGGGTTAGCTGGATACTGATTCATTTTCCATCACCAGAACCAAACTATTTAGTTTTATGGTTTTCCTATTCTATTATTTATTTGCATTTTCTCGTTGCATAATATTATCTATGTTGTTAGATTGATGGTTGTCCTCTGTGTTCATTCTAATATGTACAAGCCCTGTATTTCCTTAATTTGTTGAGAGTGAGAAGATCATCTGATGATCTTGCCACCAACCAACAAGATAGTTTCATTTAGTTGTCTGTAATGTAATTTAATTTTGACTTTCCAATTAGTAGTAATCAGTATTTGTTCAAAGCAATTATTGTCTCAAGACTGGTAACAGAGATTTGAAACTTTCTTACAAAACCTGCAAGTGGATACTGGATTGATGTTTCATTTTCATGGTTTTGACTTTTGTCTGGACTTCACTAATCTGTTGGATTGTTTGAATAAATCCAAGTAATCAACTCCAAATAGTTAAACTGGTTTCATACTCGGAACTAAAAAGATTTTACCTTTTTTTTAAATAATAAAAAAAAAAAATGAAATTTAAGAAACAATTATATAAACTCTTTTGAAAATGTCATTGTATATGAAATAACATTATTCTGTACATCCTCTTTAACAAACTACATATCACTACACCACTCACCACTATAACAACACTCATTTGTTAATCAATATGCGTAAGTATTCTCTCTGAACTACTACTTCTAATAACTCAACAAAATTTACAAATTAAAAAAATGAAAAATGAGAGGTGTCAGCAGTCGGCACCAAACTAGGGGTGCACAGTGCACACCATCACTTGAAGCAATCGACAATCAGATATCAAGTAACTCAAGACCTCAGAAATGTACATTGCAGCCCAAGGTCCATTAATCTTGAAAGTGTAATAGAGATAGTCAGAGGTTATAGAACCTGGTAATGCCTCGGAAAATATTAGCTGATCCTTCCGTTTTGATCAATAAACGTACCAACTTGGTCTCCACATAAAGCTTTTGAGATGTTTCCAGGTTCAAGAAGATTAAAGACCACAACTGTAATAAAATAAAGCAAATCAATGGGTAAGAGATATACTCCAAAAATATGCGTGTTTCTAGACAGCACATCAACTGAAGCATTTACTACTTCCATCATTAAACAAAGATGTGAGCAGTATAACTACTAGACGATCTTTCTATTGGAAATCCCCTGAGCTTCAATGTAATGCAATGAGACAAACAAACAAATGATCTAGATATATGCCTGTATCATAATTAGAAGAAATACCAACCTGGTATGCCGTTTTCATCACAGAAGGTAAGGGCCATTGTGTCCATGGGTATTGCACCTCTAGAGCCCAACTCCCTGAAACAGATGTGCTCAAAAGTAGCATTGTTGTCTCGTGAGTGGCAGTCATAAACTCCATCAACGTTGGTACCTTTGAGAACCACCTCAGCATGAACTGGGGAGACGGAAAAAATGTCGAACGAATTTCAAATAAGTGCAGATAGTGAATTTGTGTGTGCTTAAGAGAGAGAGAGAGAGAGAGAGAGAGAGAGAGAGAGAGAGAGAGAGAGAGAGAGAGAGAGAATATACGACATTAGAATTTAGATTTGGCAAATCAAAAAGATTATGCAGAAACCATAATTGGACAGATCCATACTCTCAGAAGCTCGGAGAGCTGCAGCTGTGTCAGTAGAAAACAGTGGATTTCCAATCCCAGCACCAATGCCACCAAATATTACGACTCTTCCTTTTTCAAGATGCCTCACTGCCCGCTGCCTATTGTATGGTTCAGTAACTTCCTGCATAGCAAATGCAGTTTGCACACGAGTCTGAATACTATTCTTCTCTAATGCTGACTGGAGCAAGATCGAATTCATCACACTTGCCATCATACTGGTACAAAAAGCAAAGAAACTGCTTATTTAGATCATAACCGGAAATATACATCGATATCACAATTACCTTAATCAGTCACATCACAGACAACAAACAGCATTAGAAGAAATAACACCTATTATTTTCATCTCAATGAATATGAATACAACTTTATTCTCTATGAAGTAAAACAAAATCCAAACTTAATTCTATCATATGTCAATAATCATCCAAAGCTTGTTTAACTGATATGCATCATATAATGTTCAACGAGATATCAAAGCCAGAAGAAATTTATTGTAAAATTGTTAAAATGTAGGAAAAAAAAAAATATAAGAATTTGGTAGCCTTTTGTGAATTTTTTTTTTTTTTTTTTTTTTCCTGTGTTGGCCTGGATTTTCTTTTGGGAGCTGTTTCATGTTATTCTTGCTAAGGACTGCTTCTTTCTATGCTTGTAAATATTTTAATCAATACATCTCTGGAGTTTTCTGCTATTCTTCACTCATCACAATGAAAAAGGAAACCTATAAGAAGTGAAACTGTTGTACTCTGGGGAGAAGTTACTTCTAACTTCTAAGATAGCAGACAAGTGTGTCATTTAGTAAATACCATTGATTCTACTACTCTAATCTCAATATTACTTTCACAAATAGAAAGCAAAAGCAAAAAGACACTTCATACATTTTACTAATGGTGGTCTGATGGCATATCATTGATTAATTACTGAAACGGATTCAGGGAAGAAACATAATTCAATTGGTAAAAGAAAAAGATAATCAATTCAGAAACGAACAAATGGCTCTAGCTTGATCTTACATGCATGACATTAGGCATTTTCCATACTTAAAAGAAAATTCCATAAATTTTAGGAAAGAAAAAAGTAGGTAGTACTTCAAGTCCAGATCAAACGTATTTACCCGATTTGGTATACAGTACATCTATCTGCACCTGTTTCAGTTACCCATGAATTTCCACAAAAGAAATTACTACCTCCAATTACAATTGCCACCTGAAATATCAAAGACAAAAATTATTTTCTACATCAAATTCAAAAATTCAGGTTGCAGAGAACAATCTTGTCACAACAAATACCTGTACACCAAGGCGGCAAGCAGTTGCAACTTCTCTCGCAATCAACATTGCCACCTAACAATCAACAACAATCAATTTAAGTTAGGCTCTAGTCCGAGCACGGACATTGGGATTATCAATCTTCATTTGACAAAGAGGTCAGCAGCCTGGTTATGCCATATTAGTTATTACATGTAATACAAAATCGGTCTTAACCTTGGGGTCAATATTGTTATGACCACTGCCAGCAAGAGCAACTCCACTAATTTTGAAGACCACTCTCCGCCATCTAGGGCTTGACTTGGGCTTCACGATAGTTATCTGACCAGTTGGGCTAGGTGTTGCTGCAATATATCTACCAACACAAACAATATCTCAGAGTATTATGATAGTATTATTTACTTTGCACACCAATAAACAAACAAATGAGCATAACCGTTCGAATTTCGTTGAAAGGCAAATGAAACACATTAAACCGCCTCAGTTCGAATTTTGAAACATTGCAAAATCTCAAAATATATGACTACTGAAGCCAGAAGAGCTCCATGACATCAACACTCCTATAATCATCATCCAAATCAAATTAACAGTTTACATCCCGAAACTAAGAGCTTAACTACACAAACAAGCTAAACAAAGCATAAACAAGCTAAAGAGAATTATAAACATTCATACAAAGAAAAACTAAACAAAAAAAAAAAAAAAGGATTGATTAATACCTCTTGGACTGCCTAATCGAATTGGTTGAAGAACCACCCCCTTTATCGTCATCATTAACACACTTAATCGCCAGCGAATTTCCAACAATATCTTCCATCTTCTTAAACCAAGGCCAATGACTAGCTGAAATGCCACCATTGTTCATCCTATGACGCTCCAACTTGTAACGCTTCTTCAAATTATCAACCTTGTTCTTACACTGCTCCACGCTCTTGCTCAGCTTCTCAGATCGTTCACTCACCGTCGCCGCCACCTCCTCCCAGTCTCTCCCTCTCAGATTCCCCCGATTCAGCTGCGTGAACTTGTCCAGGTAAGCGTCGAGCAGGCACGCGATAGCCGCATCGCTCCACTCCTCGCGATCTTTCCGATACTCGTTCTGGAGTGTCTTTGATTTCTTTGAAGTGTACGGAGAGCTGTTGGTGCCGTCGTCATTGCTGAGATATTCTCCTCCTCGATCTTTCCTTTTCTCATTCTGAACATCGAGAATTCTCGGATTGTTGTTGCCGTAAGTGAAAGCCGACTCCGTTTCGTTTTCTTCTCCTTCGTCTCCGCATTCCACGCCGATGCTTACGGAGATCGGTTGGGGCTGGGGCTGGGGCTGCGGCGCGTGTCGTTGTGTGAAGCGGTGAGGCGCGTAAGGCTGTTGTTGTTGAGGGTGGAAGATGTGGTGGTGGTGATTGGGATTTGTTTGCTGGTGGTGGTCGTCACCAAGGAGAGAGAAATCGTCGTCACAGGAGGCCATTAAAGGGGGCCGTTACAGTTAGGGTTAGGGTTTGTTGGTGAACGGCAACGGCGACGTTAGGGATGGGGATGAAACGTTGAAGGAAGACACGAGAGGGCTTTAACGGAAGGGGAGTATCGTGAAAATGAGTGGGATGGGCCGTCACGGATTCTGACGGTACCGTTAAGTAATGGCGAAACTTGACGATACGTGGGCGGGACCCGCACATTTTTGGTGAATTTGGGCGGGCAAATTGCACTAACACCCACATTATATGCATAACTACACTAAAAACATATAAAATATATTAATAACACTGATTACCCCTTAATCCGTTGACTAACGGTCAACAGTTACTCACCGAAGGAAAATCGAAGGATAATTTGATCATTCTGATAAGTATTATTAAATAAATAAATAAGTCAAATAGCTAATTTTTCCCATAATGCAATGGTATTGAGTCATAAGTAGGGGTGGGCAAAAAATCAATAAATCGAATTGAATCGGTGAACCGAACCAATCAAATCGGTTTTTTTTTTCTTCTGTTTTTTTAGATTGGCCAGTTCAGTTCGGTTCATTTTTTTGAAAACAGATAGGATCGTTTTTTTCTATCCCAAACCGGAAAACCAAACCGAGATCCAACCTATATAAATAAATAAACCCTAGTTTAATATTCAACAGTCCATAAAACTATAAAACTATGAAAGTGTATCACAACATATTTTTTTCTTTGTTTTTTTTTTTTTTTTCTGAATATTATTTTAAATTAGTATTTTCAATTTGTTCAAGCTCATAATTTAATTTGGTCGAACGCCCAAAAGGATTAAAGTATGAAAGAGTGACGATATTTACACCCCTTAAAAACTATATATATTCCCCAAATTAGTATTATTTTAAAAATCCACTTTTACCTAAGTGAAATTACTAAAATGATTAAAAAGTTGGTAAATATTGTACACATACCAATAACCGTTAATCATTTGTTAAAACAAAACTAATATCATATTCATATATATCATAAAAACTAATAACTATTAATTATTTCATATTCGATTACGGAGAACTATTTGATTATGGTGATAATTCTCCCTATCCTATTCGATTATGGTCTCGATGCCTATATATAGAAATTTTTCAAGCTTTGTTTAATTTAGGGGGAATTGCCTTTTAGTCTCTGTAGTTTGCTTTGATCTGCGTTTAGTCCACGGTTTTTTAGAATTGTAACTTTTAGTCCATCTGTGATAGAATCTATCTTTAAATTTGTGACAGAATCCGTCAAAAGATAGATTCTACCATGTCAGATTGATGAAATGAGTATAATACCCCTAATACTTTCTGATCCCCTGTGAAAGATTGTTTTACCCTTAAATTTGTCTTATTTGTGACAATTTTTTAAATTTAATTGAAGTGACCATTTTACCCTTTTTTGTCTTATATCCAAAAACTGATTTCTAAACTTTCTTACCGTTTTTCAACGGCTATTTTTTGCCCTTTAAATATCACCTCAACTACACACAAACAAAAACTCCGATACACATTGAAAATTCCTATACACATTCATTCCATCATCTATCAACATACACAAACAACGACTCCCACACACCAACAACTCCTATACGTTCATTTCATCATCTATCCATAAAGCATACAATCCCATACACCAACAAGTCTCACATACACATTTCTCCATCAATCCATTCATAAATAATACATATTGAAAATTATGTCATCAATCCATTCATAAACCATACACATTGAAAATTCCTTCATTAATCCAAACACAAACAACTGTGGCATACACATAATGGAGGCTACATCAAGCTTATCAACTAACATCAATGGAGTGTTTATAAAATTCAAAAACATAAGATGCTTATGTGGTGTTAAAGCTGCTGTGAAGATTTCTGAATCCCAAAACAACCCTCACAAGTTGTATTTCGTATGTGAGAAAATGAGATGCAAATTCTGCAAATTTTGGGAACCAAGTAATGAAGAATTCAACCTAGGACAATACAGTGATAGTATATCATAAAGGAATGATGGTAGATGTAATTTTATGGTTCAACAGGATATGGAAAATCTAAATAGAAGGTTGCAGAGGCTGGAGATGTTGGGGGAAAATGTGCAGTACCTGGAAAGCTTCCATGGAAGAATTTAATACCTAAAGTCTATGCAAGGAGGGTCAAAGATAATTGTTGAAGTTAAACTAGTTTTACTTGGTATAATAATGGCAATGTTTCTACTTAAGTAGTTATAAAAGGCTAATGGTATGAGTTAACCTAGTTTAGGTTGGTGTATTCATGGCAGGGCTACTACTTATAATCATGAGTAAGCCTAGTTATGAAATTCTAATAGAAGTAGACATTGAATGTAATTGTATTATATAATGATAAGTATTCATATTTAAACTGTTTAGCACCATCATAATTACAAAAGCATAAAACAACTACTTATATATTCATCATTCCAGTTCACACACAACAACTAATTCCTAACACTGAGCATGTTAACATGTAAGAAAGCATGCTAACAAGAAAACAAAAAATAAGTAGCTACAATAACTACAACATTTCATCATTCCAGTTCACACACAAGTAATTCCTAACACTGAGCATGTTAACATGCAAACATGCTATCTAGGAAACAAAACAAAAAAACAAAAAAATTCCCTACAATAAATAAGTAGCTACAATAAGTCCTACTTCAAACCAGTTAGTTGCTGCAAAAGTCCTACTATTCTTCATTCTACTAAGTGAACCGTGACTGTGGTTGAGATTGTGATGGATTTTGGGAACTTCCTCCTCGTCTTGGTTGTTGTTTCTGTCAACATAAATACGAAAAATTAGTGAAACAATTTCCAAAACAAAATGTTGGCTGTGAACTTGTATATTACCTTGGTTTTGTTCTTTCTTGTTGGCTGTGAACTTGAAGCTTCAACTGTTGATGGTGTTCTCTGTTAAAGAGATTTAAATTGAAATTACATTAAAAATTGAATTACATTAAATTGAGAGGGAAAAGGACTACTTTCGATTCCTTCCTTCGTGGTTGATTTGATGATCCTTCAGATAACTGATAAGTACAAAAAAATAATATTACACTCAAGTTAAGAAACAAACTATTAAAGTACAAAAATTAAAATGGCATGAAAAATAAAACATAACATTTTTTGCCTCTTTTTTTGCCTTTCATGTCCTTATGTTATGCCCGGGCATCTTACAGTATGTGCAGACAATAGTTCTTGTCCTCTCTCATTTGGCCTTCTCACCAGATTCTCTCTTCCTTTGCATCTTCGGTCTGTCAGGTTGGACTTGAAATTGTGGTGGAAGCACCTCATCAGCTTCAATTTCTGGCCACATCTTCTGGTCTGGCAGTTGATGAATCATGTCTCTGTAGGTCTGCATGTATGCACTCTTGGTGAGGCATTTGTGGACATATCTTGGTACCATATCCCTCAATGCTTCTTTGCCACAGTTGTAGCTTATGGCAGCTATGGCATGAGGGCAAGGAATGCCACTAATCTACCCAGGTGCCACATCCATAAATGTAATACCTCAGGTTGATTGCAAAAGTCCTATCTTGACCTATAATCTCATATTCTTGGGCACTTACTGATATTATGGTCATTTGTCTACTTGCTTTACTATGCTTTAGTATATTTGCATGTACTTTTGGGGGTAGTACTGTCTTCCATGCATCACATTCCTCCTTCCTCACTTGAAACTTCCTCATCAACATTCTCCTGATAAACTTCAGCAGCTGCAGGTAAGTCTGTGATCTGTAGGTACCTAATAGGCTGTTAAAGGCCTCTGTCGTGTTGTTAGTAGCATGATCACATCTAATGACTTTGTCAAAAGCAAACCTAGACTATAGATGTGGCCCTATCTTAGATAACCACTCATTTGCACCAGGCTGAATCTGACTAATATCATTCAATGTAGCTTTGAAGTCATAGACATTACTACTCCTACTAGCCTTCCAAAACAACTTATTGAAGCTGTCACCACAATAACTTCCTCTAAAGTTAGCATATATGTGCCTTGCATAATACCTAACCCAAATTTAAAAAGAAAAAAATTAGAAGTTCACACATGATTAGGAAAGACACTGAAGTTGACACATGAAACAGTTTTACATTCATACCTTTTGCTAGAATTAAGGAAATATTTTGCTAAAGCCTTGATCAATCATTTTTATCTATCAGACATAAAACATGGATGTTTGTTAGAAGGGTACTCCAAGTACATCTTCAAGTTATTGAGAAACCACATTCAACTATACTTCGTCTATTTATCACATATACACATAGCAAGTGGGAACAAGCCATTGTTAGCATCTAATGCCATTGCAGATAGTAGAATTCCTCAACAAGGACCTTTCAAGTGACATCCATCAAGACCAATAAAAGGTCTACACCCCTCTAGAAACACTAACTTCTGTGCTTTAAAACTTAAAAACAATTTGCAGAAGGTTGGCAATGGCTTTTAAACCCTCATATGTATTGTTGTCCTAGGGTTGGTTTGGTTCAAAGTGTGGGCATATTGCCTAAGGTACTTAAAACTGTTTGCATGGTCACTTCTTATTTGTTTCACGACTCTATGTTTGACATTATAAAGCCTTTTCAAATCAACTGATACTTTGAACTTATCCAACAAGAAATCACCTAGGACTTTCACATTGATTGAATGATTACTCTTCACTATCGAATCAAACTTAAAGGCTATCCACTTGACTTTTGCCTCTCTGTTGTTACAAACCCTATGGCATTCGTGTTGGTCAACTAAGGATTTAATGATGAATGTGGTTTTGTCTACCATCCATAAAGCATGAGCTCTCCAAGGACAGCCTGAAGCATTGCACTAATAAGTCTGTCTTTGATGGTCATTCTTAATTCTATCTAGAACTAAACATTCCCTGCACTGCACACTCCCTAAAAATGTCTCTCATTACCTCTTTGTTTGCAAAGGTTTGACCTATAGAAAATTTAATTTCAGTATCATCTCTCTGGAAAGACACACCTCTCAACAACTTATCCATCTTCACATGAGATTTTTCACTGTCTGAGTCAGAAGAAAACTCATCATTTGACCTGGACTAATACCCCTAAAATAAATCCATACATTTCTTGGTAATATCCCCATAATCACTACATACACCAACACCATCCTCATAATCACCACCTAAACCTACACCATCCCCATAATCACCATTTAAACCTACACCATCTTCATTATCACCATCTACACCTACACCTACACTATCCCCATAATCATTATTCTCCTTATCCACATAATCACCATCTACATCTACATCTACATCTACACCTACACCATCCCATAATCATTATTCTCCTCATCCTCATTATCACCATCCAAACCTACGAAATGCTCATTATCATCAACCTCCTCCTTAAAACTAAACTCTATACCCTCCCCCATCACTAAAAGTTACATAATCAAACATATTAGCCTCCTCATCACACCAACCTAATTGTTCAACAACCTCAGGCCCTTCTATAAGTTGGTTAGGACTTACCTGTGAAGGAGGACACGGTTTATAACAGACTTGTTCTACTCGAAAACATATAGTGTCATACCCACGAATCTCAAACTTCCTAAATACATCTAGTAAATTCATATCTGTTAAAACCTCAACTACATCACTACACTATGGTAATTGTACCCAGACTGAGTATTCTTCTGATGGTACTTTTGAGGTTTCACTGAGTTGCTCGGTCATTGCATGGACCAAAGTAATCAAACTGATGTGATCACCATCACACTCACCTAAGTCAATTAAATTGGTCTCATGCAAAATAGTGATTTTGAAAATGTTATCCATCGACAACTGCAAGAAAAATAAAATATAAGCATTAAAATTCAAGAAACAGTATAGCATACAAGTTACAATAGTTTGCAAACAACAGTATAGCATGCATGCAAGCAACAAGCAACAGGCAATGCAAGTAACAAGCAACAAGCAACAACCATTACAAGTAAGGACAAGCTACAGCATAACAGGTTTCATGTAAGTTCATGCATCAACAAAAGGCTATACATCTATGCACATACAGAACATAACACAATAAACAATTCCGTTCAACTTATTTATAAACCAAACACTTGAAATAGGTTCAAAAACTCTCAATTGGTTGCTAATGTCCTTTTAGTAAAAAAAAAAAAAAAAAAAAAAAAAAACCAATTTTCAAACACTTAAACTCTAATCTGACAAAATACACAAATGATAAACAACTAAACACAATCCATGCAACTTATTAATCAACCAAACAAGTTAAATGAGTTTAAACAATAGTCAATTACATTTAAATGTCGTTTAAAATACAAAAACCCAAATTACATAACACTGAAACCCTAATGTAACCAAATACATGTATCAAACACAAATAATCCCACTCCATGCAACTTCTTTATGAAGTAGACACCAATACTTGGTTGAATGACCTATAAAGTACACTTGAATGCATTTAAATAAAAAAACCCCCAATTTTTTATCTTTGAAACCCTAGAAAACCATTTTCAAATCATTAAAAAAGACTTGAATACACACCATGCAACACAATACAAACAATAATCAAGAAAAACCTTGTGTGTACAGAAAGAGAACGTACCTTTGAGACACTTCGCTTTCAAATACTCAAACAAAAACTTTTCTACAACACTACCTTCACACCGACTTCAACAGAGAGGGAACGAGATGATTTGGGTTCAAATAAACAAAAAAAAAACGAAGAGGAAAAAGAAGGAAAATAAGGGTTCTAGGATGATTTCGCGCCAACAAAGCTTGATTACAGTTGAAACTTCTTCAAACAATAGAAAATGGTTCGAATGGGGTCTGGAAGGGTTCACTGCCCTTTGTTTTCTTTGTAAATGTCTTACCTGACGTGGCCCAATAGAAGCCACATATTTATTTTAATATTTTCATGTCGGAATTGATGATTCTACCCTTCAGAAGTTAAGCTTCTAGAAGGTTATCGGTCAGTTTACCAATTTACCCTCGTTAACTTAACAGAAATAAGTGAAACCCTAACGAAATTGGATGGTAGGGACTCCAATCCATATTGTCAGAATACTTAAGGACTAATAGTTACAATTCTAAAAAACCGTGGACTAAACGTAGATTAAGACAAATTACAGGGACTAAAATATGATTTTCCCTTTAATTTATAATAAAGGTATACCTTTTATAAATAACTAAAAGGATACCACCAATAATAATATCACCGTCTAAGGGTGTGGAGGACGGGAGGCCAGTGTAGAACATGACGTTGAATAGGGTTAAAGCTGTAGTTGTTGAACCGGAGGTGCTGATGGAGGCTCACTTGTAGTCGGTTTCACAAGGTACCGGAGGAAGAAAGGCAAATTCTGTATCACAACAGCAAGTTAGCAATAATATTAGAAACCTTAACTCGATTACAACAACACCAAACCATACAGCAGCAGCACCGACACGTTCAAGATTTACGTTTGTGTCACAATCACATAAAACTATGATCATTCTCATCAATATATTTCTCAGTCTCACCAACATAATGTGCAAAGGTTTATGATGCATCTGCCGCCGTCGCCACCACCATCTGGGCCATTGCGTTCGTTTGTCCACCCCAATTGGCATATTGGACCATCACAATCTCACAATGTAAATTTCAATGCTCCATACACTCTGTTGCAATCTATGATAGCAAAACAAATTGATTATTACTTCAGTAAAGATAATTTGATTAAAGATACATATTTGTGACAGTGGATGGATGACCATGGCTGGGTTCCGATTAAATTAATAGCAGGTTTCAATAAAATGAAACTTTTGACTAACAATATCAATCTTATATTGGATTCCTTGCGAGGCTCAAGGGCTATGGAAGACAGAGTTTGAAAGAGAGATGATTGGAAAAGATGGATAATGCCACCACACATCAATTACAACAATCAATTACAGCAAAGCACTAGCCAAGTTTGTGTTCAAGGGGGTTCCGATCTTTAAAGCAAAGAATGCTATATAAGAATTGCTGGTTTTTTCTTGTTTTTTTTTTCCTCTTATTATTATTTTTTTTTCAACAAAATCAAAGAGAAAAAAAGAAAAAAAAAAAAGAAAAAATAAAAGCAAAAAAAAAACCTCATAGGACTTGAGCTTTTAGTAGTATGAGCTTATCAAGGTAGGGAGTAGACTAGCAGAAGATCCTAGGAACAATCACAGTCCACCAAAGGAGTCTCAAAGGAAGGTTCACTAAGAAGGACCAACTATGCAAGGAGTGAATGTTCAGTTTAAGGTGACCAGAGTTGTGTTTGTAGGCAATCTTGGAGAACTTTAGAGCAACTTTGATAGGAACCCCAGCTCCGGCTCCGATTGAGCCTACCCCACACCCCTGAGAAGATTATGGAGGTCATATTGCCGGAAGTAGTTGCAGCTGAAGCTACATTTACCCTAGCTAGCTAGCTTAATTCTTAGTTAGTTTTTTATTTTTTATTTTTATTTTTATTTTTTATTTTTTATTTTTTATGTATCTCATTTCTTGGTTTTGCATGATCAGACTTATAGATTTTTATATATTTAATTTCGACTTTTCTCTTAGATATTATAAATTATATTTATATGTATACATTAGTCAAGTCTTCTTTTGAAGATGTTAGTGTATAAAGCAGGTCTTTACGGGGGACAAACCTTTTAAACATTACCGGAATGTGACTGGTTTTTATATTTTTATATAAAGATGTTGAACTTTTTTTTAATAAAAAAAAAAAAACTTTGAACATGGGGTTAAAAATGGAATATACAATGTTAACATATTTAAAGTTTTTTTTTTTTTTTTTTTGGATTGATAAGAACACATAAATATAAAACTGAGCTGCAATGAGCAGAACTATTGTCCAGCCAAAGACGCACCCTAAAAGAAGAAAAGGCTGAAAATGCAAGCTTAAGAGCTAAGGAATTTCCAGATTTGGAAACTGCTAAACACTTTATAATGCCAACATCAGAAATTAGCGCTCTAATATCGTTCACAATGAACTTAGATTCCCATACAAGAAGGATGGAATCATTAAAGATGGAAATCACTGAGGAAGAAACCACCTCAGCATAACTAACTTTTAAATTATAGAATTGGGCTAGCAGCAGACCTTCCCTGAGAGCAATCAACTCTCCATTTTCTGCATTTAAATTACTTTTTAGCTGATTTGATCTAGCAACTAAAACAAAGCCCTTATCATCTCTGATTGCAGCACCAACACCAATAGACATACCGTTCTTGTGAAAAGCTATAGCTGTATTAAATTTAATTCGGCCAGGATTGGGGCTAACTAATCAGAACCACACCTGGACTCACCAGAGGAGAGCCAAGGAGAGAGAGCTTTTTTGACCTTCTGAAATTCTAACAAGAGAGACATTGCACCCGAGACCACAGCTCTTGAGGTTTGCCTTTCCCATTATTATAATGATAATTTCTGTTATCCCAAATTGCCCAGACTGTCATACAAAATCTATCCAAGCCTTCAACAGAGAGAAGAGAAGAAATGTACATAAACACATCAAGTGTTGGGAGTTGATTCACCTCTTCAAGTGGACATACAAAATATGAAAATTTCCAACATTTTTTAACCTCTTTACACCAGAAAATAGCGTGGGCTAAGGTTTCAACAGTGGATGAACATTTATTATACTTAGGAGAATCCACCACATTTCTTTTCTAGAGATTTTGTAGAGAAGGGAAAGCATTCCAACAAGCCCACCAAACAAAAAATTTAACTTTAGGAGGCAATTTCAGACTCCACATCTTTTTCCACCACCTTTGAGACATATCAGAGTTAGATACAGTTTCCGTTACCTTTTGCGAAATAGCCAGCTGATACCCATTTTGGACCGAGTACACACCATTTTTTTCACAATGTCAAGCAAGATAATCTTCTCCATCAATCCAGTTGATAGGGATGGAAAGCACAATTTCCTGGTCTCTTGTCAACAAAAATATGTCTAGCTTATCAATATCCCACCAACGATAATTTCGAATTAGTAGGTCAGACACACGAAGGTCAATCCCTTAATCCGGCGTAATTGTCTTAAATGTGCTGGGACATGGAATCCATCTATCTTTGAAGACTCTAATATGTTTTCCATCCATAACCACCCATTTCAGACCTTTAGAAAGTAAGGCTCTCCCCCACAAGATACTTCTCCAAATATATGAGTTGTCATTCTTTGCTGCCACCTGCAAAAACTCTTCATTCTTGAAATATTTCGCTTTCAACAACTTTGCTACCAAGGAATTAGGATTTTTCATAATCCTCCAAGCTTGCTTGGCTAACAGAGATTGATTAAATGATATGAGATCTTTAAAATTCAACCTACATTAGCTTTTTGGTTTGCAAAGTGTTACCCATTTCACCAAACTTATCTTTCTTTTACCCTCTTTGGAACCCCACTAGAATTTCAAAAACATATCACTTAACTCCTCACAAAGTCTCACCGGTAATTGAGAATTACTCATAGCATAATTCGAAATTACTTGTACCACTGCCATAATCAAAACCTCATTCCCACTGAAAGAAAAATAGCTATCTTTACAACATCTGAGTTTCTTCCAAACCATTTCCATAATATCATTAAACAATAATCTTTTATTTCTTCCTACCATAGTTGGCAGCCCAAGATACTGATCTTGAATATTACAGTCCTCTATACCAACCAAATTATGTATTTCTACTTTAACATTATAACAACATTTGAACTGAACTTCACCTTGCTTTTATGGAGGTTAATTTGCTGGCCTGAACCACTTACATACACATTCAAAATCTGCCGGATACTAGAGCTACAATCACTCGAAGTCCTGCTGAAAAGAATATTGTCGTCTGCAAAAAAACATATGGCTAATTAAAGGACCTCCCCTTCCACATCTTACACCCAATTATTTGATATTATTTTTAGCTTTCGTAATCAAACACAAAAGAGCCTCAGCACACAGAATAAGATAAGGGGAAAGAGGGCACCCTTGCCTAAGACCTCTAGAAGGCTTCACTTTGCACACAGAATTACCATTAAATAAAAAACTAAGAGAAGAAGTAGAGATACAATCCATAATAATCTCTATCAAACTAGGTGAAAAATTCATTTTACTCATCACTGTACCTAGAAAATTTCACTCTACTCTATCATACGCCTTACTCATATCCAATTTGATAGCCATTAACCCATTTTTACCACTTTTGTTCCGGGCTATCGAGTGAAGAGTTTCGAAAGCAACTAGCACATTATCAAAGATTTGTCTACCGAGGACAAAGGCAGACTGTTTAGGGGAGATAACTTCTTAAAGATAAGGTTTTAATCTAGAAGCTATAGCCTTAATAATTGTCTTATACACAACACTACACAACGCAGTAGGCCAAAAATCCTTAGAGGAAGTAGGATTTTTTATTTTCGAAATTAAAACAACTGAAGAAATATTAAAGTCTCTAATAGATGCATTAACATTTAGCACATTTAAGCAAACTCTGGAAAAATCTTCTCTCAAAATATTCCATAACTTCCGAAGAAAAAAAATAACATGAAACCCATCCGGGCCATATTCAATTCTTCTCTCTGGATAGAACTAAAACTTGAGTTAATACACTCTGAAGCTATACTAATGTCATTAGAGGAAGGGTTTGAGGACTTGAAAAGGGAATGAAAATAATCTTGAATAACTCGAGCCATACCTTCATTTGTGTCTTCAATTTGACCCTCATTGTTGTATAACATGTGAAAAACATTTTTCTTCTTCCTTGTTGAAGCCTTGGCATGGAAGAACTTTGAATTTCTATCTCCCGCCTCTAGCCAGTCAGCTCTGGATCGCTGTTTCCAAAATAATTCTTCACTTTCCAGAAGATCTTCCACTGATTTTTTTAACTCCTTGATAACTGTCATAACCCCATCTTTCTCACAATTCTTATACAATGTCTTAATCTCTTTATTTTTTACTGTTATTTGATTGATGAAATTCTTGAATCTAATCTTACTCCAACCTGCTAACCTTGTTGCACATTGATTAAGCTTACTAATAAAATCCAAAGCCGAAATTGAGGGACTCTTTTCCTTCCAAGCTTCCACAATAACTCTACTTATATCCTCTTCTTTTAACCAATAAGTTTCAAACATGAAACTAGAATTTTTGCTCTTCAGTGGTCGACTTTTCTTATCAAAATTCAAAAGAATCGGACGATAGTCAGAAGAATGGAAACCTAAATACTCCACCCTCACAAAATCAAACTTGTCCCTCCATATATTGTTTGCAAAAAATCTATCAATCCTTTTTTGAATATTATACTTGCCCTCTATTTTATTATTCCAAGTGAGCCTAGGACCTGAGGATCCCAAATATATAAAATCACACTCATCAATTATCTGCCTAAACCGAATCATACCAGCTATTGACTTCTCTGATCCTCTTACTTTCTCATTCATACAAAGAAGTTCATTAAAATCCCCACCACAAACCCAAGGCAGCCTATCAACATTAACCAATCGACGCAATAAAGCCCATGAATTCACCCTCTTACTTGGAGAAGGATCTCCGTAAAAACCCAAAAATCTCCACAGAAAACCATCATCCATTCTAATTCTTGCGTCAATATGCCCAGCTGAAAAAGAAAGAACTGATACTTGCAACTCTTTTTCCCATTTTAACTTCAAACCACCACTACAACCAATACTGTCAACCCAGGAAACTTCATAATCCCCAATAATTTCTCTGACTTTTGCTGCCTTACTACCTGAGATTTTTGTTTTAGATAGAAACACAAAATCTGGAGAATGATTCTTCATCAGCCTCTTCAAGGCCGAGAACGCCTGGGGATTCCCCATACCCCGAACGTTAACTTAGACCAATCATAGTTCCCAACAGGCCTGGGAACTAGACTCCGCCATATTGTTATCTTTCGGAATTTAGACAGTAATTCTACCTTTTTTGTTCTTTCCACTCTCAACTGTCGAGCCAATTAGTAACTTCCTTTTACCAAATTGAATATCCCATCATTTTAAGGAACTGGAAAGAGTACCCCTCTCTTTAGAAGAAACCTGAGAAGAATTATGATATTTCCCAAGATTGGACCTTTTCCCAGCTACATTGAACTTAGATTTACTGGTAGATGTAGAAACATTTCCCTTTAAACTCTTCTTTCCCTTCGTATTAACCGTTTGCAAATTACGAAATAAGTTGGACTGATTGTGCGTAATAATTTTTGTCTTCTTTGCTCTCTCCAATCTTTTCCAATTTCTGTTACTATTCTGCTTTGAGAAAATTTGCAAATTAGACTGAGAAGAACAAACCATAGCCATTTCTTTAATTGGACCCCTTATTAAATTAGGTCCTTCCAGTTTTAATTCTAACCCAAACTCACCTTTAGAATACTTCTTATCCATCAAGCCCTGCCAATTAACTTCCTTCCCCTCTACCACTGCCTTCTTTTTAATCAACAATGCCTCCTCAGATGGGTCTTCTAACCTTAGCCCATGAACTTGTGAAGACCCGGGTCCACTAAGCCTTGATAGGATATTTATGTGAGAAACTTTTGTAGCTTCCTTAAGATCCCTAACTGAGTCTGTCGACCCTTCCACCTGGAAATTCAATGAACCAGTTTTCAATTTTTACAGACCAACTTCATTCACCTCACACCTTTCTTCCAAAAATCTACCCTAAACCTTCGAATTTCCTTCAGTTTGTTGATTAAATCTCACTTTCTGCCTGTCAGGAACGGATGCTCTCATCCACAATCCAAATTTGGTGGAATCACCCTTCAAAGCTTCAATCTTGGCCTCTTCATCAGAACACTCCTTACTAGCATGCCCAATTCTTCCATAGATGTAACAAAATTCAGGAAGACTCTCATACTTTAGACTCACCATCACAATATTATTATATTTATCCAATTTCAACCGAAGCCATCTTTTCAAGGGTTTAGAAATATCTATTTAAACTTTTACCTTCATAAATTTGCCCCAACAATCCTTTGATTCTGTCGGTATATCTATCACACTCCCTAGCTGCTCAGTCATCCATTTAGCTATTCTTCTATTCTTGCACATAATTGGAACATCATGAATCTGAATCCACAACTCCATTTTATTGAATCTCAGCTGGGAGATGTTTCTCATACCTTCTAGTTTCTCTAGAATGATTAAGCTCTTGTCAAAATACCACGGACCTCTTTGCCATATCCGATTCCTTTCCTCTTGATTGATGAAATGAAACATAAAAATATTAATACCGAATGATTCAATCACAACCCTCCCAAATGGACTCCACAGCTGTTCGATTAGATTTATAAACGCCTCCCTATTCACCTTTTTACCAGAAAGTATCTTCCCTACCAGACATTAATCCACTTCCGCCTCTCCATCTCATTGATCTTCTTCAGGCATCTCATGAATTGTACCATCTTCATTAGCTAATGAAAGATTTTCATACAACATTACTATCTCTGATTCACCCATCTCTTCTAACCTTTAATTTAAGAAACCCCCTTTTGAATTTTGAAAATCTACTTTAGATACGAAGACCCTAACCTAAAGGACTTTTCTACTTTTACACATGTTTTTCCTTTCTCGAGAGAGAGAGAGAGAGAAAAAAAAAAGGAAAAAAGACTTTGTTGTATATTTAAAGTTTTATATTTGCCAATTAAAGAGCTAGTGGATTTGATGGAGGCTGCAATGAATAATGCCTGACAAATACATTGATCTCTAGTCCCTACTTGCCTGTTAAAGTCAATGAGCAAAGACTCAAAAACCTATTACAGTCACTACTTGTTGGTGTTTCAATGTTTTCTGGAATTACTATGCATACATGGTCATCAATAGTGTACCGGGGAATCAATTCTGGGACAGGATTTTACTAGCTACTCTTCATCACACTTGGCCGGTGTTTCAAGTAAGTTTTTGTTTAAACACTAGGTAGTTTTGGTGTCAAAATAACATACTACAATTATCGGGCCATTTTTTTATTAGCTTAATCTTTTAGGTTTAATGGTTACTAATATGATATGTTCAAAACCAGGTTGCCCCAGAAGTCTTGGGTTCGAATCCCTTCACGTGGTTATTTGAAGAGTGACGATATTACACCCCTTAAAAACTGTATGTACAACCCAAATTAGTATTATTTTAAAAAATCCAATTTTACCCTTAAGTGAAATTACTAAAAGAATTAAATAGTTTGTAAATATTGTACACATATCAATAACTATTAATCATTTGTTAAAATAAAACTCATATTATATTCACATATATCATAAAAACCTTTTCTATTTTCTCAAACCCTAACTTCTCTAAATATTAATTTCAAATATATTTTCAATTCCTTTTAAAAAATACAAATTACTTATAAAAGTGATTTTTATGGATCTTCAACGAGACAAACCATCAATCATAGTGATTTTTATGGACGAAAAACATTTAAGAATAAAGTGAGAGAGTTGCTAGACGTGATTAGAGAGAAGAGAGAGAAAAAATTGAAGTTTGATTGTAAAACATGGAAGGATAAAGGTAGAGAATGATGTTCTTTCACTTGTGGGAATAGAAGAACATCAGGAGAAGTGGAGAACGCAGTTAAGGATAAAAAACATTGTTATATATGTTTTTTTTTTTTCTGGAGAATTCTCAAACGATCCTAGAATTTTTATTTTTTTATTTTTATTTCCAGAATCCCTTGCGTTATTATTATATTACTGATAGTATATCCAATCAAACACACATATACCGGATCTTGCACTATCTTTTTTTCTTTTTTGTTATTTTAATCATTAAACAATAAATAAAATGAGTTCATTTTAGTATACTTTTTATATTTAGAAGTTAGAAATTATTTATTTATAATTAACTAAATTGATTAGATAACAAAAAGTTAGAAATTATTTATTTATAAATTAACTAAATTGATTAGATAACAAAATAGGTGCATGTTGGGTGTACTTGTTAAAATAAAATACTATAGAATTAAAAATGGATATTTTTGACATTTAGTGGAGTTTATTTACGAACTAGAGATTTTTTATGGGTGTGTTTACAAAAGGGGTGTACATACAGTTTTTAAGGGGTGCCAATATCGTCACTAAATATGAAAATATGTGTAATAATTAAAGCCCATGAATTTAACCCAGTATGACCAAAACAAAATCTAACCAAACCCGCCCAATTCGGTTGGCTTTTGATAAGTTAATATTTGTAAATTTTATTGAATCGGTTCATATTTTCATAAATTGGACTTTATCGGTTTTATTAAAAAATGAACCGATCTATTAACACCCACCCCTGGTCATAAGTCATAACAATCATGCTCCTCAACCACCAAGTGGCATGGATTTGTATCGGGGTCTGACTCGAATAAAAAAAAATATATATATATATATTAAAATATGAAATCGTTTTTTTTATTTCCATTGATTTTGTTATTGCTTGGAAGTTAAGTTTGATATACTTGTAGCTCAAATTGTGTCAGTAATAAATATCCAGAAAATCAACCTAAAACAAAGTAAATGAACAACCATATATATAACATATGGAAAATCAGAACAAATTAAGGAATCTGAAATTATGAGGCATTGAATATGGGGGTGGGATATTATTTTACCTTAGAAACTTAGGATACGACTTGGGGTGTGGCACTGAAAACCCCACCCCATTTATTTTTTTTGAAAAACTCATCCCCTGTTAAACCCCTACAATAGATAGAGTGGGGTGGGAACGTGGAGTAGAACAAGGAATGTTTAATCCATCTCAATCGCTCATTTATCTACTTATCAAAACTATTTATTAAAAGAATAAATGTATAAAACAATTAATATTATATAATATATAAGATTATTATAATAAAGTGTTGAAAATCATCTCATAAACATTAAAAAATATATAAATCTAACAACTAAATTCAATCATATTTAGAATTTGTTTAGTTGAGTTTTTGAAAAACCTTTATTGATAAAAGATCTACTTGTAGTAGATCTATTAGAAATAGAGTTTTTTTTTTTTTTTTTTTTAATTATAATTATTTGGTTGATAGACTTTTTTAAAAATATATATATATTTGGAGAAGCACATATCCATGAACTTTTGCCTAGTAGAGGTTTAAACCTCTACTAGTCTCTACTCAATTTAAAATAGACAATATCAAAAGTCTAATCAAACAACTCTAAAAAACTTAAATAAACGTTTGTAGACTTTTTGAGGATGTAGAAAACTCAATCAAACAAACACTTAAATAAGTTCAATCCCCTAAACATAACAGCGAAGTAAAATTATTCAAAATTTGTGTTGTCTTTTGTCATTATGTTAAAATAAAGTATGAAAGAGGTGTAAAGCTATAGTAGGGTTTATATACACATATATTCTTTATTTTTATTTATAACGACATAGTTTAAACTTTAGATATATATTTTTTAAAGAAAGACAAAAATAAATAATATAAATATAAATAGCCTCCTCCCATTAAAACGAATGGGTCTTTTCATAGTCTAGGAGGTGTCGTCACCTTCTCTTAGGTTCAATTTAGGTTAGGGCTACATTTGATGAAATTAGAATTTTTTTTATTTTATGAATATGGATATTTGGTTATATAATGTTCTGATGGAATAAGATTAATCTGATGGTAAACCTCTTATATCTGTATAACGAGATTGTAGGTTTAAATCATCTTCTTAAAAAAAACCTTAAATTTATGTGACAGTGTATTACTAAAAAAAAAAATGATATCTAATGTAATTTTAAAAAATCAATGTCAACTTGTTACTTATGTCTTAATAATTAAGTGAAAAGTCATAAGGTTTGACTACTTCTAATTTAACACAAATTCAACTTAATTTAAGTTTAGAGAACAAAGAAAAACATAAAACATAAAACATAAAAACAAACGATGCTAATTCAAACTATCCTAATTCCTAACCCAATTAATTCAATTAAGACTTAAGTTAGATGTCAATTAAGATGATTATGGTATTGCATTGTGAAATGATGTTCGGATATAAAATTGGGAGAGAAAATCAAAAGTAGTCATCCAATTAGAATTTTGTTTTTAATCATATACGAAAGTTTAATCGTTAATAATCATATTTTTGAGAAATTACCCTTTTTTTAATTTTTAATTTTTAATTTTTTTTTTTTTTTTAACAGTATCTAGCTATCCACCTATCAAGACTAGGTTTTTTTTTTGAAGTCATTTATCAAAACCTCAAACTTGTCCATCTATCAACTGAGCTACACCCTCAGAAGCCATTTTTGAAAAATTACCTAAATGCCCATATGAAAGGTTCCAAGTTTTGTCAGCATACCAAATTTTTACAAAAGATTTCAAGTGTTTACTAAAGATTTTACGTTTTCGATCAACATTTTAAGTTTTTATAGAAGATTTCAAGTTTTGTCAATATTTCAAGTTTTTACAAAAGATTTCAAGTTTTCGTACCGGTGAAACTTGAAATCTTCTAGAAAAAATTTGAAACATAAGTTAATTTGATTCTTCACTAAACACACAAAAAAGTGGTGCAATAACGTTAAAACCATGTTAAAGTAAATGCTTGCAACTCAATTAATGAACAAATGAAAGATATTTATACACTTTAAATCGGTTTAGAGTAAATCGGAAAAGTTTTTCTTCAATAACCTTTTCAAATCTTCAACACAATTTTGAGATTAAACCTTCCTCTAGTGGATCGATTTGCAAGAACAACAATGTGGTTCTTATAGTCGTTCGATTTGCATGAACAACAATTTGAATTTGATGAGGATGAGAAGACGGTAGAAAAAATATATATATATAAATTGATATTGGGGTATTTTTATAATTTACGGATATACACTGAATTTTTTTTAAAAAAAAAATATGACTATTAACAATTAAACTTATATATGTTATTTAAAAAGAATTTCTCATGTTAAATGCTGTCATTTTTAAGGATTGCCACCAAATTTGTGGTGTGAAGACAGTGAAGCATTATTTTTACTTATTTTTACTTATTTTTTTATATACAACTTTAAAGGATTATTTTATTTTCAATTTAGGATATTTTGTTGAGATAAAATAACCCGTATGTTTGCTTTCAATGTATTGTAAGAAATAAGAATATGAAATGTCAAGGTTTGAAGAAGAAAACCGGGGATTGTTCTATATCATAAAGCATATATCTTAAAAATAAAAATAAAAATTGAATAAAGCATATATACCTTAAAAAAAAAAAATTGAATAAAGCATATACTGTTTGTTCATAATACTTTAGAACGTTCGAGCAATTATTTAAAAATTGATTGTTGGATATTTTAACTAACAATGAAGACAAAATGAGTGTTGGGAATTGAACCGATGAATGTGGAAGCGACATACCTAATATTCACCATATAATAAATAATAATGTCGCCAATAGGAGTGTAACTCAACTAATAGATGGACGGGCTTGTAGCTTGACAAATGACTCCTAAGCCAGCGACTCGAATCCTACTAATGACAAAAGCTTTCAACAAAAAAAATTACTGCTCCCGGATTAATAGACATTGTCAAAAAAAAAAAAAAAAAAAAACAAATAATAATGCATATAACAGAAAATAAGATGAGAGAAAATTAAACCAATCATACACAACACAAAATTTACGTGGAAAACCATAAATCAGAGAAAAAACCACAGGCCGTTAGGACGATAGAGAAAGTTTCACTATATGATAAATTGTTACAATCATATATTCTGGGATTTTCTCTCTCACAACCCAAACCCCAAACAATCTAGCCTTGCCGAGCCTTCAAGCTCACAATCCAGCTTTACATCATTACTCTTAACTCACTGGGTTCTCTTCCAAGTACACCCGCTCCCGAATATCCCTTAGACCTTCCCTGAATATCATCCACAGATCTCTCCCTTGATCCATAAATATTCCCCAGATACATCTCCCCTCGGAACCACCCCACTTTCTGATGTTACAAGTATTTCTTTTACTCCACACAAATAACCTAGTTACAATGTTCTATTTATACCAATTACAAAGAGTTTAAACCTACAAGGAAATCCATCACCTACACGTACAAGACTTTATTATTTCACATAAATACTATTTCCTTTTATGCACAAGTCTTCTTGTTCCACGTAAAGAGAAATCATTTTCCTTCAAGCACAAGAACTTCCAAACAAGTCCACATTTATCATCCCGATCAGGCTCTAAAGTAATAGAGAGATTCTTTTTCTGGTATGTAGCTCTGCGAGCT
This sequence comes from Acer negundo, assembly GCA_035582765.1. Taxonomy (NCBI): domain Eukaryota; kingdom Viridiplantae; phylum Streptophyta; class Magnoliopsida; order Sapindales; family Sapindaceae; genus Acer; species Acer negundo. Next base: position 37,040,055 of record CM069241.1, read on the forward strand.
AGGAGCTCATCATCGGGGCAGGCATGAAGTTTTGAAAAATCCAAACATCTCAGATTACTTTCCTTTTCCACTAAAGATTTCTCATTCCACGCATGCTTATGATTGATTACGGTACGGATCACAGTTGGTCACCCCGCTCTCTACACTATTACAAAGTCACTTGAAATTGACTGCTTAGAAAACCGCAATTCATGCGCCACATCTTAAGGAAACCGTTGTCCCTACCCACAATGTTTTTTACAGCGCTATCCTCTGGAATTGGATCACTGTCCTCACCAATGTGCAATTGCACAATGTTGTACCACTGTGGGAAACGATGTCTAACCCACATCGATTTTCTTCATTCTTCAGTTTTTCTCGGTCTTCAAACCTCCCTCAAACACCATCTCCAACTTCCAAACATTTTCCAACGTCTCCAGAAAGTTTCACATCAGTTGAATCTCGTTTGGTTAATATTAGGTTCACTTGAGAATACGAGCCAAAACTTAACAATCAGTTAGAATTATATGATAATCATTTTCTAAAATATATTTTCAAAACACGAGATTATATAAGAAAATTATTATTTCACAATCTACAAAGTACAAACACACCCTTTCAAGTAATGCAACTGTACAGCTTCAAAATAATAATAATAATAATAATAATAATAATAATAATGCAACTATGCTTTTCTCAAACAAGAAAAGAAAAGGTAATGCAACTATGCAACTTCACACTTTCAAGAAATGATTTTTAATTCACAGAGCTCTTGAGAATTTTAATAGGCAATTGCCTCTTAAAAGTTATTTTAAAAAGAATTGGGAATACTATTTTAAATTCATTATAGAATCAAACTTTTTATTAGATGTAATTTTTTCTCATTATGAAGAATGCTTTAAACTCTTTTAGATTGACTACCAAAGAGACTCTTAATGTAATTAACAATCTTCTATTAAGTAATCACAAATGATTCATAAGGACTTGGGAGAAACTATAATGCTAGATATTCTATTACATATATATCAAACTGATACAATTTACAATGTGATAATTTAATTAATATAAATGGGATAGCTGATAAGTAAAATAATTTGCCAACTTACACATCACCAGATTGGAATGCAAAATTGGATATAAATTGAAATATCTAGCATCATTATTGAATGAAGAAATGGTAAATTTTATAAATGCTTTCAAATTATGTGTAATTTCAAAATAACCCATTTGGAAGAAAAAATTAGCCAAAATAATTTTTGTTTGACCAAACTATACTTGTAGCTCAAACTGTCATCGATAAATATTCAGAAAATCAACCTATAACAAAGTAAATGAACAAACTATTTATAACATAGCAAAATCAAAACCAATTATGGGATCTGAAACTATGAGGCATTGAATATGAGGGTGGGACATTGTTTTACCTTCGAAACTTGGGATAACTTGGAATGGATCGTGGAGCCACCTTATTTATTTTTGAAAACTCATCCTCCCTTAAACCCCCATAATAGATAGAGTGGTGGAGTGGGGCACAGAGTAGAACATGGGATGCTTTACCCATCCATGCTGTCCATTTATCTATTATCAAATCTATTTTTTAAAAGAATAAATACATATGACATTGAATCTCATATAATTATAAAACAATTCCAATAAAATGTTGAAAATTATCTCATAAACATAAATCTAACGACTAAATTCAATCATTTTAAAATAAATTCAGTCTTCTAAACATAAATGGCGAAGTACAAATGTTAAAAAAAATTATTGTGTTAAAATAAAAAATGAGAGGGGGGTAAAGCTACAATAGGGTTTATAGAGAGAAAAACTTTCAAACCAAGGAGAGAATCTTACTGAAACCTTAGAGAGAGAATCCCATCGATAGAAGGAAGTTGTGTACATTGTATGGAGAGAACACAATGTCTGCAAGTTTTCGCAAACGAGAAGACAAAGAATCGCAAACACTTGTGTATATTGGCGTGTGGACATTTTTGGTTATTGGCATGTAAACATGTTTTATTTTGGGCATATGAATATTTGTTGTTATTGCCATGTAAATATGTTTTGTTCTTAACGTGTGAACATTTAAGTATGTAACTTGGTGTGTGGAGAATTTTTTTTTTTTTTTTCCTTATTGGTGTGTGAAGTTTATTGTTCTTGCCTTTTTGGCATGTGAATATTTTTTTTTTCTTAGCATGTCATGGAGCAATTTTTAAGGACTTTTAAGAGGGAAAACCGTAAACGATATCAAATTTGTTCCCTGATATGTTGTTGAAATCATTTCGATTATGTGAATGAATTTGTATAGAGAGAGAATACAAACATATGATAGAGATCAGAGAGAGATATTAGAGATAATCCTAATGGAGGGATGAAAGAAAGTTGTAGAGAGATACATAAATAGATGAGAGAGATGAGTAACTCGAGTTTTAGGAGGGAAGAAATGAGAGTTAAAATTATCACATGGGTAAATTAGTCATTCCTCTTATTATGTAGGGATATTTTTGTTAACTACGTGAAAACATTTTAAGATACTAATTAGGATATTATCAATAATTCGAGGGCCAAAACAAGAAATTTCCTCAAGAGAAAAGAGTGGTAGACAGTAGTATAAATTATAAGACAACATTACAACCTTATAGCAATCCCAAGGGCCATAGCCCGTAGCAAAACGACAGCCCATTGGATTAACAATTGACCCCTGTTGTTGTCAAAACAGCTCACGCTCATATCTGTGGGGCGGCGCACTTTCTGCCTTGGCAATCAAAACGTGCCTGACTCATCCCGCACCACCCACCGCGCCACACCACCTATTCACACCCTTCGCGAACCACGTGCATATTTCCTATTAACCACGAACAACACTGCATGAACCCCACGCTCCTCCAAACGTTTTAAACTCCAAGGACCCACAATATTCACTCGTACGGTTCACGTTTCGAAAATCCGCGTGGTTAAAATGCTGCCCTCTTCCCCATAAAACTCTTCAAACTTTAAAACAAACAACTCCAGCGCAGCATAAAAGTGCTTTGTGTCCCCATCACCCGTACCATCTGATTGCTTCAACTCTCGCCACGTGTCATACCCGAGATCTTTTTATGTTTATGTCGTGAGAAATTGAAAAGGTCTTTGGTTCTGGTAATCTGGTGGCACAAGGTTTTTCACCTATAAGTCGTAATAGTGATTAAATAAAATAAAATAAAATAAAATACCAAAGAAGAATTTTATATTTTATTTGTCGAGTGAGGAAAAAACTAAATCAAAAGAAGCATATTTCATATTTGTAAGGTCAAGCTTTAACATTCAGTAAACGGTACTCGCTTCGGTTGATTTACGCCAACCTCTCCTCCGTCTCTGATCGAACCGCCTCACTCTCTCTACTCAGAAAAAGAAGAAGAAGATGCATTCGAGTCACTTGCTTCTCGAGGAGCCAATCAGGATGGCTTCAATCCTCGAGCCATCCAAGGCCGTGAGTATTTTATTTTTTTTTTAATAAAATCATATATGTCTGTTTTGGCAGTTCTGGTTTTGATTTCGGATCTGTAGTGAAATTTGTATACGATTGCTTGAGATTAGAATAACAGATTTGGTGGGTTTTGGATTATTATGCAGAATTTCTTCCCAGCAATGACGAAGATTGTGGGGACACTTGGTTCTAAGTCTCGATCTGTTGATGTTATATCTGGTTGTCTCAAAGCTGGAATGTCTGGTATGTTATATTTTTTTTCCAGTTTTTAATGATGTTTTATATGCCCTGTGTTTTGAGAAGTTTGTTAGTTGTTTTTTGTGTTTGTCTTTTGGCTGTATCTGATACATGTGATTGTGGATGTTGTGGTGGTGTTGGCAGTGGCTCGATTTGATTTCTCATTGGGTGATCCTGAGTACCACCAAGAGACTTTGGAGAATTTGAAGGCAGCTGTCAAGAGCACTAGAAAGCTTTGTGCTGTATGTTTCTTGCCCTTTTTTAGTCTATGTTTGATACTCATTGTTAGGTTATGTGCTGTTGACTTATTATTGAATGAGGGAAGAAAAATTGAGCAACTATTCTTTGTTCTGTGGCTTTTACAGGTTATGCTGGATACAGTGGGTGCCGAATTGCAGGTTGTTAACAAGAGTGAGACAGCAATTTCGCTTGAGGCTGATGCTTCTGTTATTCTCACACCTGATAGAGGACAAGAAGCCTCTTCAGAAGTGTTGCCCATCAATTTTGATGGGTTGTCAAAGGTATGCAGTTTATTACTTAAGAGTTGTCCATCAATATTAGTTTTCACAGATGAAAATTCTTCAGAGATGAGATGGGTTTCGTATACTTTCGTTTAGTGCATTGCCTGACAGATGAAGCCTCTGATTTGGTTTTCACAGGCAGTAAAGCAGGGAGACACCATTTTCATCGGTCAATACTTGTTCACTGGGAGTGAGACTACTTCTGTATGGCTGGAGGTAAGAGAAATTCAACCTAAGATGTATAGAGTACTAGAGTGTATGTGTTTGTTCAACTAGAGAGTTAATGTTTATGCAAATCTAGTTGTCAGTCAGTATGTTGTATTAAATGAGTTTCTGTTTGGTAACTCTCTCTGCAAAAGCAGTATAACAAACCTAGTTATTGATCATTCATAACTGATAAGTTTATTGATATTGAGCAGGTTTCTGAAGTGAAAGGGGATGATGTGGTCTGTTCGATAAAGAACACTGCAACATTGGCTGGGTCATTATTCACTTTACATGCCTCTCAAATTCCTATTGAACTGCCAACCCTCTCTGATAAAGACAAGGAGGTATAACCCTGTTTTTGGCTCACAGGATTACATTGTTGATGGAACATACTGTAGAGTTTTTCTTATTCTTTTTTCTCTAAAAAATGTGATTAGGGCTTCCTAATCTCTACAACAATGTTTGCTTGCTACCTGGACTTTTTCATTTACTGCTTTTATGATGTTTCAGGTTATTAGTACTTGGGGAGTTAAGAACAAAATTGACTTCCTGTCATTGTCATATACCCGGCATGCAGAAGATGTGCGACGTGTAAGTGTCGCTTCTAATTACCTCCAATTTCACATCGTTCCAAAATTGATGAGATTGCTGCATTTTGCTGATTTTTATTGAAGTTGCCTGATTAACTTGATTATGGGATTTTTGTGTTGTGATGTAGGCTCGTGAGTATCTCTCTAAGTTGGGTGACCTCTATCAAACTCAAATTTTTGCTAAGATTGAAAACATAGAGGTGAGTCACATATTTGTTTTCTTATAAAGTTCATTAAGCTTTTCGGGAAATTTGATATTTTTGTTGCAGTTAAGTTCAAAATAATGTTAATATATTTACAATTTTTTTTTTTTTGGTAGGGATTGACCCATTTTGATGAAATCCTTCAAGAAGCTGATGGTATTATTCTTTCTCGTGGAAATTTGGGAATAGATCTCCCACCTGAGAAGGTCAGTTTCCTAGGTTGATGACGGCATAATTTTTGCAGTATTAAGTTTTGCACTCAAACATTTGCTTAAAGTTAAAAACTACCCATATGCGGTGATTGTAGTCCATATATTCACCTCTTCCACTGTTCTGATTCTATAATTAAATGGAACTTTCTAATATTGCTAGATATTAAACAAGATTTAGGTAGTTGGACTTTTATTTATTCATATTATATTAAAATAGACATATGGAGTTGCTCTTTTATCTTAAAAAATGTAAATGTTATTTATATAAGTTACAGTTTTTTAAATAAAGTTTTTATGTATAGTGTCCATGTATCAAGTGGGATCGTTGAACATGTCAAAGTCATAAACTTTACCTTTTAAATTCTTATATTATATTCTAATCACTGTGGATAAAGTTATACTATCTGTCAAGGGGTAGAAGCATAATACCTTCAAATCTTTTCCTTTTATTTTTCTTGAAGTACTTAGGAAACACCATTCAAATTTTCTGTGTAAAAGAGGATCTAAAATTGAGTATTCTAACTGCTAAACATGTAAAAGGAGTGTGTACATGAACCATAAAAGATGTCATGCACATAATCTGTAGCAAATCATTTCTTGTGTTTGTAGAGCTTTCTGATGAAGGTTTCCCTGTGCACTTTGCAGGTGTTCTTGTTTCAAAAAGCTGCCCTTTACAAGTGTAACATGGCTGGAAAGCCTGCAGTTGTTACTCGTGTTGTAGACAGTATGACTGACAATCTGAGGCCAACTCGTGCCGAAGCTACCGATGTTGCTAATGCTGTATTGGATGGTGAGTTAGTATCTTATAACTCCTACCTGTTTTTGCTTTTGAGGCCTTTCTAGAATTATGTGAGTTCAAATCCTGTATTGGGGTATTATATCTGATTAAGGTTGCTGGGTACACTTCTTTCTTGATTTTCTTTTTGATCAGTCTTTGTATTTTTTAAGTATGACACGTAGAATTGGTAACTTACTGTTACTCCATTCCTTCTTGTATTCAGGAACTGATGCAATTCTTCTTGGTGCTGAAACTTTGCGCGGATTGTACCCTGTTGAAACTATCTCTATTGTTGGTAAAATTTGTGCTGAGGTAATGATTCATTATTATTATCTGTATGTTCATTATTTGATCATTTTTTTTTGTCTGAACACAAGATTTTAATTGTGGAAGTTAAAGTTTGGTTTACAAACTAGTTGTGCTTTTAATAAGTTCAATACTTGGCGTAGTACCTGCAGTATTCTTGCTGGAAATGATTTTGTAGCCATGACTATCTAACACATCTTTTGAACTTGTTTGTGCTTGGTTTTTCTTGTTATTTTTGCATTGTTTGGCTAGAAAGAATAGTAATTTTCTTTTTCTTTATAAGTGTTTTCTTATTTATTTTTTTGGTTTCTGAAATGCACCCTGTGGATGCTTGATGATCATAAATCGCAGTTAAATAAATATTTATTTTAAAAATTAATCTATTATCTTTCATTGAAGCCTGAGCTCTTAACAGACACATGAATAACCCTTGATATTTTTGCTGCATCTTCAATAATTAAAAAATATTAGTCAAATGATGACAACCACACCAAGAATAAATGAACTGTTGATTGTGGTCCCCTGATCTTTCCTTCATCTGCAGAACTATTTACTAACTCTTCTGCATGGATATTATTTCATTTATCATAGATTCATTGTTCAAGAAATCAAAACAATTTAAATGCTGACACCATATCATTACAGCAAAGCCCATCATCATTACCATGTGTATTCTGGTTGACATTCAATTTACGATACTGACACCTGACATCATAGTGATCAACTTTGGTTTTGACGCCTTATGCATATTGCTATATAGTTTATTTGACATTCAGGAGGATTAATTTTGTTGTGTTTTACATTCCATGGAATGACCAATAGAAAATATGCTCTGAAATTTGAATCAATGAAATGATTAGTCCTTTTTGTTTTATCCTAGTTTCCCATTGGAAATGTTTTCACCTTTTTTTCAAACCTTTTGTAGGCAGAGAAGGTCTTCAATCAAGACCTGTATTTCAAGAAGACTGTCAAATATGTTGGAGAGCCAATGACCCACTTAGAATCTATTGCTTCCTCAGCGGTATTCACTCTTTGCTATTTGTATTATTTGCCTTCTAGGGTTATGCCATCTCTTCGTTTCCGTGATTTTGACTTTGAGAGTTAAAACACACATTTTAAACTGTGTTCTTATAGGGCAATATTTAATTATTTTCCAGGTAAGGGCAGCCATTAAGGTGAAGGCATCTGTCATTATATGCTTCACTTCATCTGGAAGAGCTGCAAGGTATGTCGTATCATTTTCAATACGCATGATGGTTGATTTTCTAATTTTTACACGCACTTTGGCTCGTGTTTACAATACTGAATATTATGTGTACTGCAGATTGATTGCTAAATATAGACCAACAATGCCTGTTCTATCAGTGGTTATTCCTCGCCTTAAAACAAACCAACTAAAATGGAGCTTTACTGGTGCCTTTGAGGTATGTCCTCGACTGGTTTATCAACTATTCATATAATGCAGTGAGGTTGATTATGTTTGTTCACCAGCAGTTTGTAAGAATTCTTTCTTTGACTTATCGAAATCAACTGCTTTCTCAATTATGAAGACATTAATATTTTGGAAAATATCTTCAAATTACTGCATTGTCCTCTCCCAAATTGCATATTGTTAAACATACATTTAATGATTTTTGTTAACTAGTATTTAGGTGAACTAGGATTAAGGTGTGGTTTATAAGCCATGCATTTGAGGCTTAGTGGTTGGATTGATTTCTTGGAACCTGCATCTAAACATAGGACAGGAAAATTATTATTTGAATGTCCAATTTGCCGATAGGATGCTCTTGCTAATTTCAGATTTGTAGAAGGTTTGAAGCAGCGATGTTTTGTTGACATTAATTCTATTGTCTTGTTGGATTTGAAACTCAGTTTATCCTGTAATCTGTCAATTTATGCAGGAAAACCATATTTTTAATATGCAAAATAAATCAGCAGCTTTATAGATGATTAATTTAAAGCTCATGTTTACCAAACAAGAGTATGAGTGGTGTGATTTTATCGATTGGATGATGCTGATAGTTCCATGAGTCTGGTGACACCTTTGTTGATAATTTTGTGTTATTAAATAATTTGTGGTAACTGGTTTGTATTGCAAAAAGTACTTTATGTGTATCTGTTCCCATCTCTATCTTATTATAGAACTTCCATTCTGCCACTTCCTTAGTATACAAGCCAATGGAAAATATGTTATATTTTTCTCTCAATTTCCAGGCAAGGCAATCGCTCATTGTGAGAGGCCTCTTCCCAATGCTTGCTGATCCACGTCATCCAGTAAGTTTTCTTTATTTACTTGTGCTTGGTTTGTGCTCTTTTTTGCCTTTTTTTGTTTCTTTTTTCTTTTTGGCGGGGGAGGGGTGTTATACATTTTTCAAAATGGTTTACCCTTTAATGTTTTATACATGTTTCAATAAGCTGGCTCTGGCTCAATTTTATGCTTTTTTTCCTTCTTTTTTTGGACTACTTCTTTCTTGATGGCTTTTTGGAGGAACAACCCTTGCTACAATATTTACAGGATATGTGGACTGTCTCTTCAATTAATATATCTGTGGTTTGTTCATGGTATCACTTAGAGTATCATAGTCAATCTGGCTTGATCATCACCAGTCAAGAATTTCTGGTTCCTGGCTTCCTGCAATTCTCTTTGCCTCTTTTGAGGCCAAGGTGTATAGATCTAGTCACAAGGGCTAATGTAACCAAAATGGATATGCATTCTATGTCAAATACGTTGTCTTTGTCGTCCCTAGGATAGTATTCTGATCGTCTTTGAAAAGTTGTGACCCTTGTCTGACTTGCAACCTGTTGGTAGTCTTGGTGGGTTGTAAGTAAACCTTGGCCCTAAAAGACTACTACTGGCTGTGGGAAGAAAGTATATATTTTATGGCATATAGCATTCGCTATTAATCTCTTTATTCAAAACACATGTTAAATATTTCTACTTTGGCAAACTGATCCTCTTTATATTATTATTTTTTCTCCCTTTTGTTTTTTTAGTTGTGAGTAATGGGGCATTAATGTTCCTCTACACATTGTTTTTCTTGAAATCTGACGTCTTCCTACTGATCTTGCAGGCGGAGTCAACAAGTGCAACAAATGAGTCAGTTTTAAAGGTTGCTCTTGATCATGGAAAGGCTTCAGGAGTTATAAAGTCACATGATCGAGTTGTTGTTTGCCAGAAAGTTGGGGATGCATCCGTAGTTAAGATTATCGAGCTTGAAGATTAAACACTCATTTTGCGCTCATTTTGTGACATTTTTCCCCTCTTAAGTTTTAGAAAGCGGTGATGGACAATGTTGCTGGCACCTGTGAGTTATATCTCCAGGTTTTGGGAGTCCAGCTTTTGATCGATGATATGTATTAGAAAGCATACCGGTAATTATTAAAGTTTGTTGAAAAGGAATGTCATGGATGATGTGCCATGATTCCCAATTTTAGTTTCAGGTGTTACTAGTGATTCACATCTTACCACATAAATGATTTGATAAGTGATTTTTGTTTGGTATTATATATCAAAACACTTGGCCAGATGTGGCATGATAAGTTAAAACTTGCCTTTGCAAATCAATGTAGCGATGAATAAATGCTTGGCCTTTTCTTACTAATGTGGAGGGATCAATGGCTAAGGTCAGTGTTTTCAAATGCTTTGGAGATGTACCGTTTGTTGTTGGGTAGTCTACACCGTGAAAGCATGCCAAACCCAATGATCAACAGCAATTGAAAAAAAAAAAAATTGGGAGTTTTGCAGCTTTTCTAGATTTACTTATTAATGAGCTGGTTTGACACCAACCATTGATGCAAAGTTGTAGTTGACATTAAGGGTCAGGTTGGTATTGTTGTAACTTTTATAATAATCACCGGTAACTGTACCGAAAGAATAATCGTTATGAAATTAATCAGAAGATGTTTAGTAATTTTATTTTAAAAGTGTTGAAATTAATTACAATTACTAAAATAGATATGATTTTAAAACCTTTTTTCATTTTTTTTTTTCATTAATTACATATTAAATCAATATTTAAGTAGAATATTTAAATTAGAAAAAAATTCCATAAGAACAATAAAAATATTTTTAAAAGATTTTATAAATCAAATCAATATTTAATTATAATCTTTAATTTTAAGATGAAATAAGGTATATAAATGATTTAAATTTGATTTCATAAGGACAATAATAATATTTTAAAATATTCATTAAATGTTGAAATAGATTATTTAATAATTAATTTAGTAATTAAATATTCATCTAATTTATAAAATCTTTTTTAAAAAAATTTATTGTTCTTAAGGAATATTTTTTTTTAATTTAAATATTCTATTTAAATATTGATAAAATATATATAATTAATTAAAAAAAATGAAAAAATGTTATAAAATCATGTATATTTTAATCATTGTAATTAATTTCAACACTTTTGAAATAAAATTACCAAACATATATATATTGTTTTTGAGATATATAGTAGTTTTAGAAGTACAATTAACCAAACATTTACGGATTAACTTCACAGTTAATTATTTCTTCAGCATGGCTAATAGTAATTATTATAAAAGTTACAGCAATACTAAAATGGCCTTTAATACATGATATTGAAACCTGTTTATCTAGAGTAGTCAATTGTTTTGTAGGACAAGGAAATGGTGGATGCTGCTATACTGAAATAATAGTTAATAAATAATTTTAATTATCATTTACTTGCAACCAAGAGCACCTGTGGCCTAATGGATAAGGCGTTTGACTTCTAATCAAGCGATTGTGGGTTCGAGTCCCACCAGGTGTGTTTGATTTTTTATTTTATTTTATTTTATTTTTCAATTGAATTTATTGTTAACTGATTTCAGCTTTTTAAAATTCAAATTTATTAAAGGTCTTTTTTTTTTAATGGTTTCCTCTCTGAAAAATCTAAGAATGAAGTATCCATTGATCCTCAGACTGAGTGCTGGTTGAGCCGTGAATGTAGTCTGGTTTTGAATAGAGATATACTTGTCTGCCATGGATGTCGAAGAAGTAACGAAGTTATTTGCATCATTGTCCCTCACTGATAAGGACGGTCCAGTAGTAAAATTGGATACTCACATGGAAGAGATTCAAGAACCTAATCCTAAAGTAGCTCTAAGTCTTTTTGTCAAAATATTTGCTAAATAGCGAATCAATCGATATGTTTTCAAAACGAATATTCCAAAAATCTGGCGCACTACACAAGAATTCGACGTCGAATGGATTCGAGAAAACATATTTGCGTTTCATTTTACAAACCAAATGGATCGCAAGCGAGTCATTGCAAGGGGTCCATGGAGTTTCGACAATTTTCTATTGGCGCTTGAAGAACCAAAAGGTCTCAGTGATAGTGATATTGCCAAAATGCAGTTTAATTGGGTAAAATTTTGGATCCAGATACACGAAGCGCCTTTAATGTGCATGAACAAGCGGACGGTAATATTTTTTGGGAAGCAGATTGGAGTGTTGAAGGCGATAGATTTGGGTGAATCTGGACATTGCTGGGGTGAGTATTTACGGGTCAGGGTTGGCATTGATGTAAACAAACCTCTGAGACGAGTACTACGGGTGAATTTGGGAGGATCGGAGAAGGAGAATGTGGTGGTGATGCTGCTGAGATTCGAAAGGCTTCCGAAATATTGTTTCCACTGTGGGATGTTGGGGCATGAGCACATAGAATGCCCGGAGGAGGATTCGATCAATCGCGGGAACGACTATAACGACACTTATAAATTCGGGCCATTGTTGCAAGCTTCTTCGATTCCCAAATGGAAAGAGAAGGCAAGCACGGTGGTGTTGATTCGAGTAAAGGGAGATTGGTAACAATTTTGGAAGAAGCAGCAAACGAGCAATCATCAAATTAAGTATGTGTAAGGAAGCTAGTTTTTTGTCTGAATTTAGCTTTGATTTGATTATCATCTTAATGAATGGATTCATATTCTCTCAAGCAGCAAATCTCATAACAAAAATTTGAATAAACATAAGGATTATAAAAACCTTTTCATCTATGGCAACCTAATATATATACATAGAAGTTTTATTATTTTACATTTCTATCCAGTAATGGAAGATGGGTCACTTCTCTTGTTTGAAGACTGCTGTTGTGGATGATGGTGATGGAGATCAATAAATTCGAGTTCCTTCTGCCTTAGTACAAGTACCATTCTCTCGTTTTCGAGTCGCCTTCGTTCATTTTCGAGCTTGGCTCTCTCCATTTCCCTTTCTTTCTTGGAGCTAAACTTCACCCACTTCAACCTTTGCTTCTCCAGTTCGAATGCTTGGTATTGGTAGCTTACTTGCTGCTCTTCAAGTTGAAGTAACCTCATTTTCGTCCACTGCTTCTTCTCCCAAGCACTCTTCGCCCCGTCTTGAAAAACGCCTGTTACTTCGCAACTCAATTGCTGCATCAACGGTGAGGATGTTGCGGGGAAAACACCCTTTCTTGGCCTTTTATGTGGCGGTTTGTCATCATTGTTGTCGTCTTCATCATCTTGTCCATGCCCATTTTGGCCCCTTGAGTTTCCTTCTATTGCATCATCATCATCGTAATCATCATCCTCATCGTCAGAATCATCTTCCTCCGCATCATCCTCTTCATCACTGCCCACTCTTATCATTTTGGATCTTTCCATTTCATTTCGACTTGAATTAGCCCCAGTTTGGACATTCTCCGATGAATGTGAGCACCGCTGCTGTTGTGCTTGTGGGTGCTGGACCTGAGATGGCTCAGTTGTAACCTCTGGTGAATGATTCGCACCATTAGCCCCGCTAGTACCACCACCACCACCAACATGACCACAACTATTATGATAAGCACACATTTCCCTGAAAAACAAATGCTTAGAATTGAGTAACTTCTTCACCTCCTCCTTCATTTTGGGTACCAATTCCATTGTATCAAGCAAACTCTGATTCTCCACAACGCGGCAAGCAGTTCCCTTACCAAGAATTTCATTAACCCTTTTGTACCTCTTATTCAAGTCATTGAATTTGTCCTCACATTGCTGTGGAGACACATAAAACCCCTTTTCCATCATAGCCCTAGAAACTGATTTCCATTTCCCTTTCTTCTGTAATAAAGCTCCAACCTTTTTCTTATCATTCACTTCAGATCCAGCTTCATCACCAATGTAAAACACAGCCATTATAAGAAGCCTGACCATGCCATCAGTCCATTTCATTCTCTGCCATGGAGATACTTTTCTCTTGCCATCTCCATTACTGTCGTCGGGGACGAATCCAAGCTCATCCTCATCGCTCAGTGGCGATTGCTGCTGCTGCTGCTGCTGCTGCTGCTGCTTTGCTTTGGAGTTGAACAGGTACCCATGTTGTTGTTTCACAGATTGGTGGGATTGTGTGTGGTGGTGGTGGTGGTGATCAGTGTCATGTTGTTGAGTGTATGCAACCGTTTGGAGATGCTGATTCAAGTGAAGAGGGTTTTGGGGGTTTTGGGGGTTGTGAGAATTTTGAGGGTTTTGTTGTTGTTGGGGCTGTGGGTGTAGTGGCATTTCTAGTCCCAGCATCCCTGAACCAATACCAGAAAACAACCCACCATGTAAACCATTTGGTTCCATCAAATTACAGCTATTTTATGAGAATTGGCTACTATTCTATAAAAGAAAAAAAAAAAAAAAAGACAGGTGAATAAACTCAGTTGACAAAAAGAAAAAAAAGAAAAAAAATTATTGTTAAATGTACACTACTGTCAATGAAATTCAAAATTGAACCAGAGATGGGAACATAACATACCCAGTAAGCCAAATAGTTATCGGAACCAAAATCAGCAAAGACAATAGCCCAAAGCACCAATCAGAGGAAGATTGAAGTAGAATTGTGACATCACCAGGCCTGAGCTATCTATTATGTTCTTCAACACCCAAAAAAAGCAAGTTTGTTTTGCCAGAAGGATTGCAGAAATAGTGAGAGACAGTGGAAGAGAGAGAGAGAGAGAGAGAGAGAGAGTTGGTATATTGAAAAGAGTAAAGAGTGAGATGGCGTTATAGAGATGAGAGAGAGTAAAAAGGACATAGGCAGAGTACGTATATACAGAGAAGGCAGCAGCTGGTTTTGGGTTTGGCAGGTTTTAGTTTGTAGAAACAAAAAAACTGCCCATGGTTTTGCTTTTCTAATTTTTGGAAGCAAAACTCAAAACCCACAGGTTTTTAATCAAAACTGAGGCACGCACTCGCTTTCTAAAGTCTAAACTATCGCCCACATGATCCCATCTCATAAAAACCACGACTGCGCAGTGCGCACCGCTTTGACTGCCCAACTCTCGTATAAATTATTTTATTGGGCTTGTCCGTTAAATATAACGGAATTAATCTATATCAACTCAAACTTTTTATTTAATTTTTTGTTTTTAATACCTTAACCATTGAATTAAAGAGTACTTGAATAAATAGGTGATTGAGATATTTAAATAAAAAATTTAAGTTAATATAGCCTCATCCAAAATTATATATATATATATATATATATTTTTTAAGATCAAGTTTCTACCGAACCTATACAGCTATTTGTATAAGGTTTTAAAGGGTAAAATAGTTAATTTACATGTTCGGTATATTTGATTGTTAATTTCTCATCGTATAAAATTCCAAAAATAAAATAATCGATTTATAGATGTGATGAGGTTGGTCCAATAATAAACCTTTCACAAATCACATCTATATCACAAAATTACAGGTTCGAGTCATCAATATCCCTAAAAAAATAAATAAAATAAAAACCCTAAATTTATGTAAAATTGGTTAATTTTCATATTCAGTAGATACCATTAATTTTCGTTATTTTGCTATTTGTTAAGGTTTTAAAGGGCAACGTGATAATATTTTTAATATTATTACTCAATTGAAAGTTTTATTGTATACTTTATCATTTTTTACATAGCTATATAACTATATGATAGTCATAACATAAATTATTTGTGACGTCTTATATAAATTGAATAATTGAAAATGAAAATTACTTGATGAGATCAAGAATATAACTTTTGGAAAGAATTATAAAATAAAAAAATTTAAAAAATTTAAAATTTTTTTTTTTTTTTTTTAAAAAAGCTTTAGAAAAGGATTATTCTTGATAGCAATTGAAAGCTAATGTTGAATAAAATAAAAGCAAGTCAATTTTCTCTTTAAAAAAATACTGCCAGAAATAAAGCCAAAACAAGGTTTCTTGCTCTCAAATTTATAGGCAATAAAGTAATAACAAATAATTAATGGATGGGATTCGTTTTGACTTTGAAAAAATCAGTGAGGATTATGAATTTATCATAATAGTGTTGGCAACCAATTTTGATGATTGATCGTGATTCATGATGAAGAAGAAAACAAGGTTTCGACTTTTTACAATGAGATGAGATTGGTCTAATGGTAAACTCTTCACACTTACGATAAGAGATTTTTGGTTCGATTCATTTTCCTAAAAATAAAAATAAAAATAAAAATCTCTAATTTATATAAAATAAAATAAAAAATTTTAAAAAAAGTTTAAACTATTTACTGAGATCAATATCAGTTTAACTTCACTCAAGTGACTTAGTGATTATTCAACATCTGTCTATATAAATCAAAAGGAAATGATGTGTTTTTTTAATCTAGAATGAAAATAAAATATAATTAAGTTTTAGTGGAAAGAAAATTGTGACAGGGAACTTTATCCTTAAAGTGGGAGGGAAATTAAGTTTCATTTCTGACGTAAACTTAATTTACGATTTATGTGTAAGGTTTACTTAATTTGATTCTCAATATTTTTTAGTAAATACTATCATAAATCACAAATTAAGTGTTTTTTTTCTCTTGTTATAAATTATAATAGGTATTCAACCATTGTATTTACTGTAACAATATAACAAGTGATGTAGTAATTTTTGTATTTTTAACACAACCCATTACACCAAAGGCCATTTGCTTTGGTGGCTTGGAGTCTCCCTAGATCCTCCACCATCAAGGTTCAAGCCATGACCTTGGTATATATATATAAAAGAATTTTTCCCAATATAGTCCTGTGTTAGTAGAGCTCAATCTCACCGGTCCCGACAGTTGTTGCATAAAAAAAAACACACACACACACAAAAAAAAAAACTACCCATTACAATAATAAAATGTCGTTGTATTTAAATTTTGGACTGACTGAATATTGTTATTCTAAATCAGCCATTAATTTGTGGCCCAGTTGTATTGGGCTTTGTTTGATCAGATTCATACCAAAACGAAGCCTTGACAATCCTAAAATTTGTCAAACAAAATACTAAAATAGTAATCTTATGATTTGAGTAATTGAGTTAAAAGTGCCCCTAAATCACATCTCAGCTGGTAGATGAACGAACTTAGGGTTTGGGTTCGAATCCTATTAATGGGAAAAGACTTAAAAAATAAAAAATACCTTCAGACAAAATTTTGAGACTAACAAGTTTCAAATATGAAAATTATATATATATATATATATATAAAGTTTAAGCTAATAAAACTTTAATTAATTATTTATAAAAAATTAAAAATAAAAGGAATATTATTTTCTTTTCTTTTTTGCATGCGTTTATAAATTTATTAATTATTCTGATTTGTTTATGTAACGATTTTTATTTGTAGCAACCGTATTGTATCCAATTGATTCTAATTTACATCAAGATTGTGTTTGAGATTAATATAGTGTGTTAATTGGGATGTGTATATATGTATTTCAATTCAATTACCTATTATATATCGTTTATTTTGTTTGTAATTTTTCTATACTGCCCCGATTGTTATTCCAGTTGTCCACTAACGTGGCAGACCAATCTTTCTATTTATATGGTTTATCAAAAACACATAAATAGACGTCCATTTGGCATTGCTAACCCTATGAGAGTATGAGGTAAAGTATCCTTCTTGTTTAGTTGGTGCAAATTGATCGATAATGATATTAAGTTTTTATAATCTTGACGGGTTTTGAAGTTCATTAAAACAAGATCAAGTTTTGATTAATATCTTCGTATCTTTATCAAGATATTAAAAACGATACTAATTTGACGAGATAAGATTGGTTCGGTGGTAAATCTCTCATACCTGCACAAAGAGGTTGGGGTTCGAGCTCTTCCGCTCCTTAAAAAAAACAAAATCTCTAAATTTATACAGGGTTAGGTTAGAGTAACTTAAAATTGTGACTTAAAAAAGTGACTTTAACATCTCAACCGCTGGTTAGCTTTTAATCCAAGAGTTACAAATGCATTCAAATATCAACCATTAGATTAAGAGTCAATGTGTGGTTGAGATGTTTAAGTCAACGTTTTAAGTCACAATTTTAAGTTAATTTAGTCTGACCCTTTTATATAATAGAATAACACTTAAAAAAAAAAAAAAAATACTGACTTAGATAATTTTTTTATTAATAACATAAATAGCACGTGGAAGAAATTAGCACTTTTATAGCTTTGCGTGTGTAAATAATGGCCCGCAAAATAGGATAGCTTTTAATGTTGGCCATCAAATGTGACATGGACATTTTTTACGAAAAGCCAATTCTAACCTAAAATGATGTCAACATTTCCGTCCCGTCAAAAAAAAAAAAAAAAAAAAAAATGGTCAACATTTCCTTTTCTTCTTTCATTTTTTTTTTTTTTTTCCAAAGACGGGTGTCAATGCAAAGATGGACAAAGAATTATCACAATGTTAAGAGAAAAAATAAAGGACTAATTGCATAAGCATCCCCTGACATTAGGTCTTATTGCACACATATGTAACTATTGCTTAAAATTACCCTAATGTCAGTTGACTTCCATCAACACTAACCATTGACCACATTATTAGTATGAAATGACTAAAATACCCCTGGTTACTTATTTTATTTTTATTTGATTATTTGTAACTATTTTATTTATTTTTAAAAAATTAATTAAAAAATCCTGATTTTTTTTTCTTCTCATATTCAAACTTAGAAACAATTAACTTATGTTCAATGATTGAATCTAAAAAATAACATAGATTCGATAAATTGTTCACCATACTCATATTTAAACACAATTTCTATGATAAAAAATAAAAATAAAAATTAGCAAACAATCTAAATCTTCATCTTCAATCAATTTAGCAAAAATCATATAGTAGAAATTCCATAAACTTGGATCTTCATCCTCAACTAAATTCAAGAAATATTCATGTTGAAAAATAGCAAGCAAACTCAACCTCTTCTTTGATCTTCAGCTTCAATCAAATTGCAAAAAGAATAACCCATAAATCTTTTATAAAAAATTAAAATAAAATCATAGAGCTGCACAAATTGTTGAGGCCAATTTTCGGTAAATTGAACCAAGGTATCTCGCCTAAATCTACAATCAAAATGAGTTTGTTGAAGACTAAAAGCTGCAATCTGTAATGATTATCACCAATACATCAAGTTGATTTTGTTGTCTTCACACTTTCACAGTACCTTCATCTAACATAAATTCACAAAAAATTGTTAACAAAATATGCATCGTCTCTCTTCACAATACCAAGGTTCATTGATGGAGCTTTTAGAATACAGAATGGCTGAAGACAAAAATGCTATCATGAGAAAGAAGAATAATGGCCAGAATCCGTCTACAAACTGGTGTGCGGCGTCGTCCACGTTGCTCTGTCTCCAGGCAGCATTGTTGGTATGCGATCAGAGAGGGACATGCTCCGACCCTTGAGAGAGGCGGTGGTGCTTCCAGGATGCGCTTCCGCCCTTGTGAGGGTGATGATGCTACTGAGATGGACAATCTCCATGTCAGATGGAGCTCTTGGAAGATTTCCATATCTCTTCTAGCTTTCTTTTTGTTTTATTATTATTTATTTTTTAATGAAGCTCTTGAAAGATCTTCCTAGATCTCTTTTAAGCTTTTTTTTTTAATCATTTTGATTTTTGATAAAATCCAAATCTCTTCTTCTAGGTTTCATTTTTAAAAGATGTTTTTGTTTGATTGAGATCTTGAAAATTCCTTCTAGATCTCTGATAAGTTTTTTTTTTTTTTTTTTAATTATTTTTAATTTTTAATTTTTATACATATATATATATATATATATATTGTGCTTTAATAATTATTTTGTTTTTTTTTTCTAATGAATTAATTTGTGTTTTGAATCTTGATAATTATTTTTTATATGGCAGAGATTATGTATTATATATATAATTAATGATTTTATCTTTATTAACAAACTAAAAGACCTTTTTGACCCCCACCAGTTAACTTTTAATTATGCTACAGTAATGGTAGTGAAGGTTCGTGTAATTTTAGACAAAAATTCCATATGTATACAATTAGACCTAATGTCAGGGGATGTTTGTGCAATTAGTCCAAAAATAAACCACACACAATCCCACATTATTACTAATATCAATAACTTTAGAGCATCCCCAATAAGTAAAAAAACAATACATCTTTGACTATTAATAGGGAGGCTGGATCGGAATTTGTTCCAACAGCCTTCCTACTTCCCTTATCAAATTATTTTCAGACCAAAGCCTCCCTAAATTAAAGAGATAAGGCTTTCTCCCTAGTTATTTATTTTCACTTCTCAATTAAAATGAGTGGTCAAGATGAGTCCACCTCCTTAATATTCAATGGTCCAAATTCATTTCTCTCTCTCTCACATATATTCTATCTCACTTTCATCATTATTTCTTTCAATAAGAGCCATTTTTAGGGAGGTTTCTCGGAGTGGTAACTCCTTATATGACTCATCATTTGTAAAAAGTATATCAAAGTCCCTAAATGTAAGGAAAATATAAGGAGCCTTGTTGGGGATTCTAGAAATGTGTTAATAATTTGTGATTTCCCTACTGCAAAGTCATGGTTTTCGCATTTGGAATTGGAAAAGTGAAAAAAAAAAAAAAAGAGTATATATATATATATACTAGTAGTAAGGGCACGTGCAATGCACATGCTAAATTTGTAATATTGAAACGTAAATATGATATATATATATATATATATATATATGACCCTGACTTGAGCCCGAACTCTTTGGTAGAGACTGATTTTAACTGAATTAAAAAAATATATACACAAATTAACTATATATCGTTACAATAGTTAGTTATATAACATTATATAATTCAAAAAAACAAAATCGATCGGTCTCAACTTTTGAATTTTTTTTTTTTTTTAAATCTTAGATAAATTCAGAAATTTTTTGGAACTAAATAGTCTTACAAAGTTATATTATATAAACTAAGTAACTTTATAAATTAATTTCAAATCATTACCGATCAAGTGATTATTCGTTTAAATTAGCATATACTAAAGTAAACTAAACATTGAATATATATAATGTCCTTTTCCTTCTTCCTTTAAATATATGAGTAATTATTCAATAAGACAATCTCATTACCATTTTGTGAGATATGTCCAATGAGATTGTATTAAATTATAGTTTAAGAATATATATTTATGTTTTTATATATAATGTACAATATTTAAAGGTAATATATATTTTTCTTCAAAAAGAAATAAAAATAAAATAAAAGCCTTTTAATCTAAACCTAACTATATACGGTACATATATATATATAGAAAGTTTCACAAAAGAAAAATGTGTAATTCAGTTTAAAAAAACATAATAATATTTGGATATTGACTGGTCAGTATCCAAAATATTAATCTCACTAATGGAAGTGTAACACGTGACCCAATTTATGAGACAAAAATAAAAATTAAAAGATAAAACCATGTTCTACACTCCCATTGATGGGAGAACATTTTTGCTCACCCCTATTCAAGGGAAATAACCATTACCCCCTCTCCTGCATGGATGACATGTGTCTATGGAGACGGTAAAATTGTCTAAACACGATTAAACAATTGTCTAAACACGATTAAAATTTATCTTTTGGTCAAATTTACCCCCTCTAAGGACAAAAATAAAAAGTAAAAGATAAAACCATGTTCTACACTCCCATTGATGGGAGAACATTTTTGCTCACCCCTATTCAAGGGAAATAACCATTACCCTCTCTCCTGCATGGATGACATGTGTCTATGGAGAGGGTAAAATTGTCTAAACACGATTAAACAATTGTCTAAACACGATTAAAATTTATCTTTTGGTCAAATTTACCCCCTCTATGGACACATGTCATCCATGTAGAAGTGGGGGTAATGTTTACCCCTTTGTAGGAGGGTAATACTTACCCCCTTGTAGAAGGGTGAGCAAAAATAGACTTCATTGATGGAGTCAATATTTTAGCTACTGACCGGTCATTATCCAAAAATTATTATTAAAAAAAATAAAAATTATGAGAGACAATTTGTTTTTTTTTTTTTAAATAAAAAAGGTAACACACTGCCTAAAAATTCACTCTTTCCGATTCATCTCTCTCCTCCTTTTACCTCAGTACTCACACGTCTCCAGACTCTCATTATCTCTTTTCTTCTCTATCTCCTTCCACTATTCCTCTCTCTTCTCATCCCAAGTGCCCAAGTCCATCTTACAATTAACTTCATTGAAAACTTTACACAGTTATACAGAGCACTCAAATTTTAAATCTCTCTCTCAAGTCCCAACTCCTGACCAAACAAATCTCCAAACTCATCCCTCCAATCTTTTCTTTTCTTCTTTATATTTCATCTGGTTTTTATTTTCAGATTTCTCATTTACAGATTTTTTTTTTTTCTCTTGTTTCATCTTTTCTTCAGAAATTTTGTTTCAAAGATTGGGTTTTTATTTTTATTTTCAGAATTATATCTGGATTTCGAAAGTTTAATTTTTTTTCTCTGATTTTAGATATAAACTAAGTAACTTCAAAAATTAATTTTAAAACTCATCTTCTTTTCTTTAGATCTGACTCTTCTTCTCTTCTTTAGATCTCATCTCATCTTTTTAGAGTTCTTGATTTTATTTCGTTTCTTCTACATCTCAGATTTATATCTTTTAAATAGAATCCCAAAAAAATATAAAAAAAAAAAAAAGATTTCTATTTTAGTTTTCATCTCTTATTCAAAAAGTTGATTTCAAATATTGATTTTTTTTTTTTTAAATATCTGGATTTTGAAAGTTTAATTTTTTTTCTTCTATGATTTTAGATATGAAAGATTGTATTTCGATTCTTTTTTTAGCACTGCATTATTTTCTCTTCTGTTTGTTCTGATGCATGTTGTTATTTGCCTCTTATTTTGTTAAGATCCATATTATTTGACTTTTTTGTTTGTTTAGATCCATGTTTTGCTGGATTTAAGGTTAATTTTTTTTTTTCTCCTTGACTTTTTTGTTTTTAAATTATCTGGAGATTTTTATTGATCTGGAAGAAAAAGAGACACAGGGAAAAATGCAGACACGTAAAAAGGAAAGGATAAAAGGGGGGAAAAGGACAAAGGATATAAAGGTAAATTGGATGATTGATGACGGTAAAATAAAAAATATTAAAAAAAGGGGACACAAAAGGAAATAAGATAAATGGTTACACCATTAATTACCCTTTAGAAAAAATAAGACGCTTTTATATATATATATATATATATATATATATATATATCCCCTTTTTTTATAAAATTTCTTACCCATTAGATTTTACTTTTTTGAATGGACATAATTTAATTATTTTATTCTCTATTTTATCTTTCTAAATTGAATGCAAATATCAGTATATATCAAGATATATATATATATATATATATATTTTGTTAGTATGGTTGGTCGGAGGTCCGTTTAATTAGTTTATGCAAACATAGCACATTACAATATCTATCTATTCACCTATTTAGACCAGATTTTTTTTGAAGTTTTTTACCCTTTGTAGGATTCGAGATACTGATTTAAAAGTCATTTATCCAAATCTTAAACTCGTCCATCTACCAATAGAACTACGTTTATGAGGTACACGGCACAATATTTTATTGTGTTTTTTTTTATTTTAAATGGAATCTTTTTGTGTTGTTTATATTTTTTGAAAGAAGGAAAGAATATTGTGTTGTTTATATACGTAATCTAAAGAAGTCGATAAAATGCATGTATTTTTTATTTTATTTTAAGTATTACATTTTAATCACATAGTGTAGATATAACTTATAAATAGTTTTATCACTGGATCAACATCCCCTTATAATAGGCGAATGCAAATGCGTGTTATCTAGAGATAAGTGAACCAACTAGCTGTCCATGGAAAAAAGATGGGGATTGACAGGCGTAGACTATTACGACCTCAAATGTTAAAGAGACTTTATTTTAATGAAATTCAATTCCACCTGGTTGTTGCCGGCTTCCTAACAATTATTATTATTATTATTGTTTGAAATAAGTTCCCCACAATTGACTTGAACGAATATAATGAACCCATTAGTCAATTTCAGTGTATACATTTGTTTAATGAGTTTTTTCAATATGTATAATTTATCCTAATTAATAGCATTTATTAGAGATCTAATTATACAATAAACGATATAATTTATTTGTACACAAGATCTAAACACCCATTCTCTAACCACCATGGTATAGTCCAATGCAGTTTAGAAAAGAAAAAAAAAAAAAAAAAAAAAATCAGTCCAATATTGTTCAGTGGTAAGAACACTTATTCAATCTAGTAATATCCGATATTCGAGGCGCCACTACCAAAAAAAGCATTCATTCTCTATAGTTAGTGAGTCATTAGTTTACTTTCTGTCTTCCCATAGTTATATAATTTAGAGTACTGAAATCAAAAAATAAAAGAGTAATACTATACTGTTCAAATTATTTGCTCAAATGATGAGACATGTGATTGGTTAAAATCCGGTAAATCATGAGATTATAGGGTAGAGTTTGAAAATTTAATAACACTCTTTACATGTTAAATTATAGAGTAGGTCCTCCATTTGGAGGTCAAATAGTTTCAAGGAAGAAGATGAAAAAAAATTGGGATATTTCATTTTTTTCCAAAAAGTCTCAAAAATTGTAAAAAGTCTCAGAAACTACAAAAAAAAAGTCTCAAAAATTTCATTTTTGAATAGAAAGCCTTGGAAATTGTAAAAAGCAGCGAAAAAGTTTGGAAACTACAAAAACTTCTAAAAAACTACCAAAAATATATCGAAAATTACCAAAATGTCTTGAAAATATCTGAAAAATCTCGAAGAATACTTGATAAGTCTTGGAAACTATCTGAAAAGTCTCGAAAATGCCTACAAAATCTCGAAAATTATTGGACAAAAATGACTTATTGATAGAAATGAATTTCTTCTTCTTCATCATCGACCTCCATTGGAGGTCTAACAACTTCAACCCCTATTGGAGATCTGTTCAAATGGAAATCAATGAAGAAGATGAAAAAATAAAATAAAATAATTGAAATTTTGAAATTTTGAAAAGTAAATAAAAATATATATGTAAAGTAGGGCATTTTTAGAAGTTCACTTACTTTGGTGTCCTAAAACTTAACTTATTAAAGTAGTGATACCCATGAAAGTCTAACTCAAAAGAGTGTCATTCATCACCATTTCCACTTATGGAGTAAGTGATAGAATCTTGACAACTCACATACCATTATTTGGATATGATTTTGGATAGTCTAATATATATATTTGGTATCGAGGATTCCGGACTTCGTCCAGGCACCCATCAGCCTGTCCTCCCCAACGGTTTGACTCGCTGTAGCTTGTATGTTGATTCGTGAAGTATGACAGATAGGAAACACCGGCCCACACCTCCGATTACACAAAGATGCAAACAGATAAATCAGAACTCGCCTTCGCCTGGGTAAGATTCGAATAGCTGACTTGGTAGTTACCTGTGCCCCAAGCTTGTCCTTCCAACAGCTGAGTTAGCGCCCTGATGGCTGGCCACAATGCAATTGCCAAGAGTAGAACCAATAATACTACAAGAATTTTAGTCTTTCCAGACAAACCATATTCGTCTGGAAAGGTATTAGTTGACGAAAAAATTTCATCGGGAAATCATGGTCAGGCAGGGTTTTAGCTGATGAATGTCAAGTTTTAGTCGACGAATTAAATTCGTCGGGTAAAACCTTAGCAGACAAAAGTGCAAATTTTGGAACTTGAAAAATTAATCAGCTGTCCGGCCACCCCACCATCAACCGTCGCCGCCCCAACCAACCTTCGACTGCCGTTGGCCCACCCGTGATAATATTGACAATTAATTGTTGTTACGAGGAATCGAACTTGCAATCTCATATCAAAGTGGTAAGCCTTTATCACTGGACTGCAACATTTTTTCTGTTAACATTTCCATTATATTTATATACGGTCCCGTTCCTATTAAGGGATCCTTATATAACTTTATTAGGATATTGAATGTGAGCCACTCATTTCTAAAAGTGATTTGACAAGTGCATACATACCAAGTCAAAATATGTAAAACGAGTGGTTCACATTCAATGTCCTTATATAATTCTATCAGGGCATCTTCATAGGAAAATTTCCGTATTTATATATAACCTATATGAGTTGTTAGAAATAAATAAATAAGATAAAAAATAAAATTAAAAAAAAAAAAACCAAACTTGTTAGATAAATTTAAATTTATTCAACTAATCAAAGATCTAATTTGAATGACAAACATATATTGAAAAATATTTATTGGATTGCAAAAAATTTCAGGTTTGGTGATAATGTTTTTTATTTTATTTTTATTTTTATTTTTTATTTTAATTTCTATTGTTTAATTAAATGATCAGTACCTCAGAGTGATAATCAATTGAGATGGTGCTAATCGAGAATATGATAAGAGTTAATTAATTAACAATTAAGGACAGATTTAGGGTTGCACATTGGGGAAATGTCCCCGTTTTTTCCATTTTTTCCATTTTTCCCTCTTCTCCCATTTCTCCATTTGACTAAAAATTATAAATTATAAATTAAAAAAAAAAAAAAACAAAAAAAAACAAAAATTCCATATATATTATATATAATTATATATATATATATATATATATATATATATGTTTTAGGGAAAATGGGGAAATGAGAATGGGAATGGGGACCACCCCCCATCCCCATCCCCATTTCAACATATTTTATTTAATCAAAGTTTTATATGCCAGGCGTCCACTATTGATTAGTTTGGTAGTGGTGGATTTATCCATTAACTTTTAATATTTTTTTAGCATATATATATATATTTAATTTTAATTAATTTTTCCCTACGAATTATAAGTTTTGTGGGGGAAAAGTTGTAAATTTTTATACCCTTAGCCGACGAATTTTGAGATTTGTAAGGAAAAGTGACATTTTCCGTTGAAAATCGTTTTGTAGGGAAAGGTTGGAAAAATTTTTGTACCCTTAACCGATGAATCCTGAGATTTGTGAGGGAAGGTAACCTTTCCAGACGAATTTTGAGTTTTGTGGGAAAGGGGAAAAAGTAACATTTCCCGACGAAACTGGTTTTGTGGGAAAAAGTTATCTTTTTATACAAATCTTGCTTTATCTCCTAAAGTTTTGTCTAAAAAGACTAAAATTCTTATAGTAGGATTTGAGATTTCATCATCAAGGCAACCACCTTGTGGTTGACAGCCTAATATTACTCAAAATAAAAACGAGTGAGTTCCTGAATGTAAAAGGTCCTAACACATAAACTTTAATGTGATTATAAACTCATATTTATTTTCTTAAATCATAACTATTATCCAATTCTTAAGAAACAGTTATACAACTTTTTATCAAATTTTTAAGATTTTAAAATATAACTTTACAACACGAACGAAAAAGACTAATTTGTGACTTCCATGATAAGGGCTCGTTTGACATATCATATTGGATTATATTGGACTGTATTATATTGTATTGCAATATATTATCATTAATACAAATCTGTGTT
This sequence comes from Acer negundo, assembly GCA_035582765.1. Taxonomy (NCBI): domain Eukaryota; kingdom Viridiplantae; phylum Streptophyta; class Magnoliopsida; order Sapindales; family Sapindaceae; genus Acer; species Acer negundo. The sequence goes on from CM069241.1 coordinate 37,067,290, forward strand.
TGGTGATGCATTGTATTATATCGTATTAAGTTATTCTTATGACTTTATTTTAGTTTAATTGAATTTTTTTTAATAAATAATTTTTTTATATAAAAAATAAATATTTCCTATTTAATTTTAAAATTCTAAAAAAATATTAACAACATAATGCATATTTCAACAATATTTCATATTTGTTGAAAAAAAGAGTATTTTTTCTAATACAATACAACATAATACCACTAAATATAATGTATTAAATAATACGGTATTTGTTGTATTAGACAATTAAAATGTACTAAAATAATACAATACAGTGTTTGCACCAAATATTGTATTGTATTATTTTAATATATTTTAATTATCTAATACAATACAATACAGCGAAATAAACGGGGTCTTAATACTTATTTATCTTTTCAACATGAGATTCATCACATTTGTTTAAGTTTTAAATGTGAAATAAACAGATAGATAATTAGAAGTTATAATAATAGACGTCTCACACACTTATGAAATTGTAGATTTAAGATTCCTCCGAACGGTTGACATGAAGCGCCATGTCGACATTACTTGTGCAGCAATGACGCACTGACGCCTTGACGGCAACGTTTGTTTGTGGCAGACAAAATTACCTGCCGTTTGTGATGATATTTTAGGCTCACGCAACTTCGTTATCTCGTGATAAAGACTTTACTCACTTTAGTTGACCTATGCAACCTTTATTTTTTTGTGACAAGTAACTCTTTTTATTTATTTATTTATTTTTTATAATAAATTCTTTTAATTTTCTTCCAAGGTTAGATAATAGAAGAAGGAAACTTATGATTTATTTCTTTTAGATTATTTCTTGTTTGACTACTCTCAATTACACTTGTGTCGGACTTGCAATATGGTTAAAATACATTCAATTTATAATTCTTGTTTACTGAATTATATATAGAGTGAGTCTCATAGGAATCTCTTATTTTAATTTCGGTAAGGACCACCATGAAATCACATTGATTTGAATGAATTTTGATCTGAATTTTCTTATGGATGATAAAATCATTGAAATCTACATATGAATACAATTTGAAAATTTTCCAAGTACTATAACTATTTATCCCAATTTTTTAAAATATGAATGCATCAAAAAATGGGTGAAATATATGAAAAATCAAGAAAAATAGTTTTAGTGCTTGAAAAATTCTCTAATTCATATCAAAATTCATTCAAATCAATGTGATTTCATGGTGGTCATTACTGAAATTAAAATAATGAATCTCTTATGAGAGACTTACTATATATATATATATTGTCAAGTTAAATCAATTTGACTTAATTTGTTAACTTCAACATCTCAACCACCTATGTGCTCTTAATTCAATGGTTAAGATTTGAATGTATTTATAATTCTTAGATTAAAAGCACATGGATGATTGAGATGTTGGAGTCAAAAAATTAAGTCACAAATTTAAGTTAGTTTAGCCTAACCCCTTTATTTATTTATTTATTTTATTAAATACATACATTTACATTTTATTTATAAAAAATAAAATAAAATGTTAGAAATGACATTAGAGAGTATTGAACCGTAGCGCATAACTCTTGTCCAAGTAAGTCTATAATGGATCAAGTTAAATCAATTTAAATTTATGATTTAAAATTTTGACTTCAACATTTCAACCACCAATATGCTCTTAATCCGGTCAATGGTTGAGATTTGAATGTATTTACAACTCTTAAATTAAGAGTGCAAAATAGGTTGAGATATTTGAAATCAAAATTTAAAGTCGTAAATTTAAACCGGTATAATATATAATCTCTGTCCTTTTATTTTATTGTTATTTGTTAACAGTTGAGTTCTTTTGCATTTTGCATCACACATTTATAGTTATTAGCTTCATATAACATTAATATTATATTGATTAAAAAGGGGGAATCAAATAACAAAATGTAATATACGACACAATTAATCATGCAAATTAACATATACTTTGCTCTTCCTTGGAACATTCCAATTCTGTCCTATCAATTTCAGCTAGAATTATTAAATATGTTATACATTTTTGTGACAATAAAAATTTGGAACCGTCCCACTACTTTCATTAACCCGTCAAAGTACAAAATTCAACACTTTTTTATATATTGTCTTATCATTGTCTATAAAATTATAATAGGTATAGGGAGAAATCTTCCGATATTGAGAGTTGACTTCTTCCAATTATAGAAGTATATAAACATTCGAACTGTATTTGTAGTCAGGGGCGAATTTAGGGAGGGGCCCCACCCCCACCCCCACCCCAAGAAATAAATAAATAAATAAGTTAAACAAATAACAAATAAAATCAAAATTGGAAAGGCAAGTGTTTGAATAGATGTTAGAGATGAGAGGACACTAGTTACGGTCTTAGAGATAAGAGACGAGTTAAAAAAATAAGAGAACTTAAGAGAGGAGAAAACCATGGGCAATGTGTCATTGACTTTGGCATTAATATTTTGTTTTTTTTAAATAAAACTCGATTGAGTTTATTTTAGCCATTGGATCATCAACCATTCCTAAAAATATATTTAAAATACAAGATCCCTTATTAGTTTTTACTTAAGTTTGTTAAAAATTATTATTATTTTTTAAATATTACAATAATTCAGAATTTTGGGAGGGTGTGAGACTCCAACCCATTACCTAATGGTATGAGTGTGAGAGACATATCACTGGATCAATCTCATTTTATCTTATTCAAAATTATTTTAAGTTAATTTTATTTGATATGAATATTATAAAATTAAATTACAAATATATAAATAATTGTGATTTAAATATATTAATGATATAGTTTTAAATATGTTATAATGAATATATTTATCTCTTTTATGTCTGCTTTTCATTTTAATTATTGCATATTAATTATCAATTTTTTTTTAAGGTTTTAAAAAGCTATTAAGTTTTATTTATATTAGTTGGGAACTATTTTTAACTATGTTAAGAATAGACATAGGTTTTACAAAAAGAAGAATTTTTTTTTTTCATCACAAACTCATTCATTAATCATTATGTAATTGAAATGGAAATTGGACTAAAAATGTAATAAATTTAAATATAAATGAGTTTTGAGATATAAAACAGCCGACGAGTTAGAGCATTTTCAAAAGACTCTTATATTTTCACTATTCAAATGTCTATTTGCTTATATATACGGTAATTTAAAGAGTGAAAAAAGAGGAGCCCCCTCTAAAAGACTCTTCAATTAGAAATAGATTTATATTATTTTAATGAAAACACTCAAATTTACCCTCCCCCCAACAAATCTAATTACCCTCCATTTTTTTCAAGTTAGAAATAATAATATGTTATTATTAATATTCAATATTAGTTTCATTTTAAAGATCTAGATGAGACATTTCTAATGTTATAATTTTTATGATGATAAAATTTATAAATTAAACTTATTATATTTTTATTGGATTTAATTCAAAAGATAAAAAGATATAGATATTAAATATTAATGATGATTTAATATAAAAAATAATATAATAATAATTGAAGAGGGAGAAGTTGCTCTTTAATATTGAAGAGAGAGAAGTGAAATCTTATTTGAAGAATCTCATTTGAAAAGTCTGTTTGAGTCAAATATGCTGATGTGACTCGTTTGACTTTAACAAATATCTCATTTGAAGAGTCTTTTGGTGATGCTCTTGCATTTGTCTTGAGTGATCTAAAATATTAGTTTATGTCTTGGCCCCTTCAAAGCCAAAATCATGGTTTCGCTCTTGCTTCAATACGTAACGATAAGAAGAGAAAAAAAAAAAAAAAAAAAAAAAACAGACTTCTTTAGAAATCATGCATCATTTTAGAGACTTTTAGAAATCATGCAACATTTTAGAGACTTTTGAGTTCATTTTTGACGGTGGTTCCATGAAGATAATATTTTCAGTATATATATATTTGTAATATTTCATGTTACAGAATATATTGGTGAAAATAATAGTGATTAATACTGCTTTTTTGACCCTCAAAGCTTTAATTTTTTTTACAAAGATTGTCATATCTAAGATGATAGTCCATTTGATTTATTATTACTGTATTGTTATTATTATTTTTACCGCAACAGTAAGAGTTTTATTTATTTATTTATTATTATTTATTTAAATAATTATATCAAATTTGTATATATCTGTATATAGAAAAAATTAAAGTGGAGTGTATGCAGGAAAAAAAAAAAAAACAATTTACAAAGATCATTTGTCTGAAGTTACTAACATCAATGGCGAAACCATATTGTAGTTACATATAGTTAATTTTATTTAATTTTGATCTCAACATTTTTTATATTTACATTTTATGGCCCCCCAAATCCTCCAAATTGACCTAAGTTTAGAGGATTCATTGAACCAATCTAATCTCGAGCCAGCTAGGGTTTGAAATCAAAGGAAAAGAAGAAGTCTCCAAAACTCAACCACCCCATCCATAGATTTATGAATTATGATGATCATGTGAAAACCAGGGTCAAATATAATAATACCAATCGCCAAACACGAATGTTGAAGCAGACACCGGTATAAAAGGAATCATCACTTAAACTTCTTTACGTGCGATATATAAAATAAGGTACTGTTTGAAACTATTTTTAAATATGGTTTTCTGTTTATAAAAATAAAAAACAAATTTAATGTTATTTGTTTACACGTTTTATAAAACTACTTTTGAAAACAAAAAACAACTTTTTATTATTTTTCATCATTTTTAAAAACATCATTTCAAAGCAAATCATCTTTTCCCTATAAACAACTACTTTGCTGATTTTAAAAACAACTACCAAACTCTTTTACATCGTTTTCCGTTTTAAAAAATTACTTTTAAAAATCATTACCGAACACATTACATTTTTAAAAACATCATTTTGAAAACATGATTTCTAACATTAAAAAAAGCTTTTAAAAACCATTCCTTGCGGGCCAGAGAGATTGTGATTGGTCGTTGATTCCGCACGCCTTCTGTCCATACACTTTAAAAACGATACCAAACACGTCCTAACTTTTTTCTTTTATTGTCTGGCCGGCTGTCTGACCATGCAAAATAATATATCTTACTTTTTGTTTGGTGAGTGGTGACCGGTGAGAGGGACATGTGTCCTCATTTTTTATTATATATATATATATATATATATATATATTTTGAAATGCTTATTATATTTCTTTTTTACTTTTTAGTATCTAAATTCTAAAGGATGATTGTTTAATTAATTAAAAGTTTCTTTGATTGGGCTTTAAAAAAACCGTTATTCATAAAAGGTCTATTTGTAGATCTATTAGAAATAAAATTTCTGAAAAAATAAAATTATAATTGCTTAGTTGGAAAGTTAAAAAAAAAAAAAATTTAAGTAGCTTTATTGCCATTCATAGGTTATCTTTCTACATCTATGTTAATAAAAATTTTTTTATTTCTAAAATATCTTTACATTTAATTACTTAAAATATATGGCTTTATAATTGGAAATTAAATTTACCTCCTGCACTCATAAGTTGAACACACAATCTATTATAGATTTTTATAATATATACTTAATCAAACACAATATCAACCTGAAAAAATAAATATATTTTTTTCACATATAGTTAAGGAATGGATGAACAAATAATTAATTTAATGGATTTTGAATGCATTTTTATTATTGATTTGTGATTGAATAAAAAAAATGTTACAAGTTATAGTCTTGTAGAGCTTTTTTTTTTAAGTAGTTGTATAACTCGATCAAGTCTACATAACTTACTCACTCATTTTACTTTAATTCAACTACAAATTCTTTTTAATTTAATTGGTTTGTAAATTGCAAACTAGGTTGATGGATTTTTTTAAAAAAAATACAACTTTTAAATGAAAAAAATTGATTTGTTTGATGATTGAAAAAAATATATTTTTTTTAAAGACAAAAGAAGTTGTATATTGCTGTTTGTTTAATTATTATTGTTTTTGTTTTCTATGACATGATTAAGTGTATAAACCATTATGATTTCATGGTTTTTTAGATAATTCAATACATTGATTTATTAATTAATAACGAAAAAAAATATATAATTAGTTTTATAGTTGAATTTGTATTTTATTTTTGCTCAAGTAAAATCTTAGTTGTAGAGTTTTTATTTGAATATAATATTTTTGATTTGAGTAAATTTTATAATATTTGTTAAGGGGAAAGAAGAAACTATACGTAATTTTATTTATTTTATTTATTTATTTATTTATTTATTATTATTATTTTTTTTTGCAGTGGTGGAAGCAAATGGAAAGAAATTGGTGTAATGAGAAAACATATATGTTTAAAATTAACAAAATGCTTAAAGGATAGTTTTGGTATTTTAAAGGGTGTAGGAAGTAAAATTAATAATTTTAATTTTCTTAATATAGACGTAGGAAGAAAAATGGGTGTAGGATGATATTTTGTGGAGCCACCCAAAACACTTTTATAGCAATAAATTGTTTTTAAAAGTTCTATTTAGAAAAGCTCCTCCCAAATGAGCTTTTGTCTAGTAGATATTTAAGAGCTTATTTGGTTGGACATTTGAAAAACTTATACTTGTAAAAATGTCTAATTGCAATAGATCTATTATAAATATAGCTTTTAAAACAAAATTATGGTTATTTGGTAGGTATACTTTTTTTTTTTTTTTTTTTTCAAAGAGTCTATTTGGAGAAGCTCCATCCCATGAGTTTTTGTCTAGTAGTGATTTAAACTTTATTAACATTTACTGAATTTAAAATAGACAATTTCAAAAACCCAACCAAACAACACTAAAAAATTCAAATAGAAGTGTGTATAGCTTTTGAGGCAATAGAAAGTTTAACCAAACAAACACTAATAAAATATACTAGCCTCAACTAATTTTAAAATAAACAATCTTAAAAGCCCGACCAAACAATTCTAAAAAACTCAAATAGAGGTGTGTAGAGTTTTTGAGACAGTAGAAAGCCCAACCAAACAAGCACTAAATTATAGTAGCATCTACTATTTTAAAATAGACAATCTTAAAAGACCAACCGAATAACTCTAAAAAACTCAAGTAGAGGTTTATAGTGCTTTTGAGACAGTAGAAAACTCAACAAAACAATAACAAAGTTCATAAACTTCAGGATAAAATACAAAACCATCCCTCACCTTTTGAAAAATATTGGATACTTAAGAGATTTATCATCTTATTAAGAAATTCCCCTTGACCTTAAAATCATTGTGTTGCAGTCGTATCATTGATTCTACACTATACAATATCTTTTTCATTCAAATATACATTTAAATGATGTGAAAAATAATTTGTTTTAAAATATCATTCATTATATTATCTTATGATATGTATATAGATAATATAAATAATTTATCACATCATTTTAGTTTATATTAAAAAATTAAAATAATTTTTTGAATCATTGAACATTATTTTTATTCGATTGGATAAAGGTATGCAAATGTATTTTGGACATTCTAAATGATAAAAGCAAAAACAAAAAAACTATTATAAAAATAATAAATATAAACAAAATAACATTAAAATTGTTTAATAATAAGATACGTGATCTTTCTTCCTCGCTACTTGCATAGTTGCATAGTTAATAGTTTATGGTCCTCTCTTATCTCTTTTTCATAGAATGAATTAGTTTGATAAAGATTTTTTGGATTTGCTTTTGATGGTTGTAGATTGCTTGGCCTTTGGATGTGTTATGACTTATGATTGGCTTGGATCGAAGGATAATGGAATAAATGATAAAAAATATGAATGACATTGAAAATGAATCTGTGAAAATGGAGTCGGAGAGGTTATCTTAGGTTATCTTCAATTAACTTGTAGGAGGAGATTTTTGGGTCAGAGGAGATCAGTCTTCTTGATCTTGACTTATTGTGTGTTTATGTTAGCTTTTCAAGTAAAGATTCTGAAGTAACAAAAAACTGCTTATGGTTTGATATTCACATAAAAAACACTTTTAAGTCGGTAGTTGTTTAAGAAAATATCTTTAAAAATTATTAAAAATTATAAAAATAGATACCAATAAAGTATTTGTAATAGAAAGGTATATGCTGAAATATCTAAAATTCATGGAAGATAGTTAAGTTTATTTATCTCTATAAAAAAAAAAAAAAAAAAAATCTTGAAAAGAGATTCTTGGGATTTTGGGCTTCTCCCGATAGGTATAAAATAGTTTTTTTTTTAAGTATTAAAAAACACCTTTTTGGTTTTGCCAAATAAAAATAAAATAAAATAACTATTAAAAGAGTTTTTAATATTAAAAAAGCTCTTTTGGCTAATAGAAAAGCCATACTAAACACACTCTTAGGTAGTTTTTGTTTTTCTATCTGAAATCCAAATATATATAAGTTTGTTTGGTTGGTCTTTTGAAAAACTTCTATTAGTAAAATATTTATTTGTAGTAGATCTATTAGAAATAGAGTTTTTGACAAAAAAAATTATAATTGTTTGGTTGATAGTTTTTTTTTAATTATTTTATTTTTTTTATTTTATTATTATTATTTTTTAAATGTCTATTCGGAGAAGCACCTCGCCATGAGTTTTTGCCTAGTAGTCTAGTATAGGTTTAAACTCTACTAGCCTCTACTCAATTTAAAATAGACAATCTCAAAAGCTCAACCAAACAACTCTAAAAAACTCAAATAGACGTTGGTTGAGCTTTTTAGTAGACCTTTTGAGGCAGTAAAAAACTCAACCAAACAAGCACCAAGTCTAGAAAGATCCGAATTGATAAAACTTAATAACATGCTTGCTTTTTTATTTATGATGTCTGAATATAAATATCTGAAAGTTAGTAACACGACTATTTTACCCTTTAAGCTATAAATTGTTTTATATATTAGATCATCTCCAATGCAAATATTTATTTTTAAGTTTCTAAATAGTGTCACATCAACATTTCTGTTCATTATGACCAACTTTTGAAAAAGAATTTGGAGAAATTTATATTTACATCTTCGATGCAATTATCTAAAATCAAATATGCATCTATTTTATGACCAATCATAAAAAAAAAACAATTATTCCACTCTTTCTCATTTTTTATTTTAGAATTAAATGAGCTCTTATATTATTGGTAGAAATGTTAGAAATCTTAGTCAACATTTCTTCTAACATTTCTAGGAGAGTTTCTAGAATTAGAAACTTAACTTCATATTTTCTAACTTTTTTTTTGCTACATCATCTCCGGATTGAAGTTATATAATTGTATTGAAGATAGTTTTTCTAACTTTTTAACTATCTATCCTATGTGGCAGTCAATTTTCTCCAAATACATATTTGCATTGGAGTTGCTCTTAGTGTCTAGTATAAATAATTTAGCCAATATAAAAGTGTCTAGTAAATGAATTCAATTAATATTTGAAAAAAAACTTTTCTTTAAAAATATAAATAATATTTTAAAATATAAAAGTTAGAAAAAATAATACTTAAAAATATATATAATTTTATTTTTAAATTCAATTTTTTATAATTTGTTTTAACCATTGGCTATATAACAATGTGAGGGAATTATTATTATTATTATTATATATATATATATAATAGGTGTATTTCTATCCTTTCTTGAATCAAACAAATCAAATATAAGTAGAGAGTTGCAGTCAGATTCATGGAGAGTTTATAAATAAGACAAGAAATCTCTACACGACCTACAGTTTTATGAAAGATGAGGAGCAGTGTTTGGGGTTTCCCTAAATTTTATTACGTTTTTATATAGGGTGGCTCTATTGTCACCCATATTTTGCCACACCCATTTTACTTCCTACATCCATATTAAAAAGTTAAAATTATTATTTGTACTTAATATACCTTTCCAAATGCCAAAACAATTCTTTAAATACTAATAGTAAATTTAAACATATATTTTTCTTCATTACAACCAATTTTCTCATTTCACCCATATTTCTAATATTTTACACACATTTTTCTAGCTAAGAGAATCATAAGTAGGCTCAAATTAATAAATTAAATATTGACATCAATAATCTTTTCGTACAATCTTTCATATGTTACCAAAATGCGGTTGTCACAACCTGATCTCAAAAACAAATTACAATTAATATATCTCTTCTTACTAGCTTTCATATGTTACCAAAATGTGGTTACCGCTGTCTGATGTCAGAAACAAATTACAGATTTCAAATTACAGTTATTATGTGAAAATTTTATTTCCTTATTGACTTTGGTTTTGATTAGATATATATTATTAGGGTTTATAATTAATTGGGTATTCAACTTATAGGTATAGGATGGGGTAAGGTTGGTGTGTTGAACAAGTGTCAAACACGAACATACCTGTGACACGTGTTCAACTCACCATTTGACATGTTTGTTGACAAACAAAAAAGAAAAACTAAAAACAATGAGTTGCAAGTATTAATTATCTAAACCCGTTTTAGTATTATTCTTAAACGGTAGAATTTCACATAAGTCCTATCTTTTTGGTGATTTGTCACCTTTATAAATGTTTTTCTAAATTGATCACTTTAGTCCTTTCTTTTTCCAGAACTCATCACTTTAGTCCATTTAACCAAATATGTGAAAGTCAACTATTTTAAAATCTATGAAAGTATATATTTACCCTTATTACTATTTAATGTAGCTAAAATGATTATCTTAGTTTTAAATTAAAATGAAAAACAATAAAATTCTCAATAATAAAATCTTAAATAAATATATTTTAAAAAGATTAAATAAATAATTAAAAAATCCATTAATTTTTTCTTATTTTGTATTTTGTTTTTCCATAATAGATTTTTATTTAGCTAATATGATTATCTTAATTTTAAATTAAAATGAAAAACAATAAATTCAAAATATAAAATCTAAAATAAATAGATCACAAATATATATATATATATATATGAAAAAAAAATCATTTGAAGTTAAGATAATCATTTTAGCTAAATAAATATCCATTATGAAAAAAATACAAAAAAATAAAAAATAAACAATGGATTTTATTATTATTATTTATTTAAGATTTTATTATTGAAAATTTTATTATTTTTTATTTTAATTTAAAACTAATATAATCATTTAAGCTAAATTAAATAGTAATAAGGGCAAAAATGTACTTTTACAAGTTTTTAAATGGTTGACTTTCACATGTTTAGTCAAATGGACTAAAGTGATGAGTTTTAGAAAAAGAAAGGACTAACGTGATGAATTTAGAAAGACATTTATAAAGATGACAAATCACCAAAAAGATAGGACTTATGTGAAATTCTGTCTTCTTAAACTCTACAAGAATATAAGAAAACATGATGCTTTTGCAACCTCCATATATGTTTTTCATTGTTGCAGGGATATTTAGAATCAGACTTTCAGAGGCCTTTTCCGTTTATGTACCAAAATATTATAAAAAATAAAAAATGATACACATATATCTTCTTAGTATAGCCACACATTAGAAGACTTTTAGTTCAGCTGCGTCTGCACCAAGTATCAGCAATTTCCTCCAACTTAACTTCTTCAGCTAGAGGCCTTTAGAAAAAATTCTAAAACCTTTAAGAATGAAAACATATAATCCTCCCTAACCCCGTGAAAACTTGCGGGTGAAACCCAAATCTACTACATTTTGTGGGTTTGCGATTAGGTTCATGTTTCATTATTTTTCATGGGTTCGGGTGTGGGTTTATCAAAATTCGACCAAACCCAACCCGTTTCCTTCCCTAATCTCCTCCCTCAAACCTATATAAAATTTGTTTTCTTATAATATTAATAATAAATGATTTCCTTAATTAAATGGAATTTGTAAGTTCAAAAAAATTGAAATTTAGGAAAAAATTATATAACTTGAACTTATAACTTAAATGATGTATGTGGGTGTGAGGAGTTACCATTAGATCACCTATTACGAATCAATGTACCACAAGTAATATATATATATGAGGAGTGTTACATTCACTATCTCAAAACACTCTCTGTTTCTGTGTTAATATGTGGTCATCAATGAATGTTTTACATTATCAATTTAATCTTTATAAATAGACAACATTTTCATTTTGTTTACAGTATAAATTAACAACTAATTTCCTAAATCGCCCTTCTTCATTTAATATCAACTTAAAAAAAAAAAAAAAATCAAGTTTGTGGTTTGTGTTGTTACTCTACAACTCTACAACTTTTTTTTTCCACGGTCCCATCATATTTGAGTTAACTCAAACTCTCAACATTTAAAAATAAAAATTGCTTTCTCACCATTTTTACAGCTCTACCCAGATAATTTCTTTTATTGTTTTTAATTAAATAAATTTATTGTATTGGATTAAATTTTTATACTTAACTTCTTTTATTTGAATTTCTTTTTCAATACTTGTTTGTGCATTTCTTACCATTTTCAAACATAAGTTGTCTTCTCACCATTATTATTTATAACAATTGTATCCAAGTAATTTTTTAATTGATTCTAATATTAAATCATTTTATTGTATTGGGTTTGTAACATGATCAGTGACATAAAAAATATTTCTCATTTCATATCAAAATTTGTTAATTTTCCTTATATATGTTTTGTAGGTATTCAAAAGTCATAAGCATTTTCTTAAATGAAAACAATACAGTCTTAACTGAAAAAAGAGAATTTTTATTTTGTATTTTATGATGTTTTCAGATAAATATCATATAATTTTCATTTGGTTTATTATTTTCTTTGGTTCATGAACTATGTACCATTTATTTAATTTCTTTCGGTTTATATAGAATTTTTATAATATATTTTAAAATTATTTAATTCTAGTTCTTTTTACAGATTATTTATTATATACAACAAATATCAAGTTAACTAGTGATATTTGATAATGAAAATTTGGTAAAAAGAAATATTTAAGTAATTCAATTTAAATTTGTAAATACAAGTTCAGTAGAGAGAAGAGAAGTTGCAGAGTCATAGATTCTAACAATAAAAATATGTTATTATTATTATTATTTAAAAATGAATTAAATGACAATCTGATGAAGTTAAAGAAGAAGGGCAATTTAGAAAATTAGTTGTTTGTTTGCATTGTAAATAAAATGAAAAAAATAGGCTATTTATAAAGGTTGGATTTTTAATGTAAAAACATTTCTTGATGTCCACATGTCAACATAAGAACATAGAGTGTATTGAGAGAGTGGATTTAACACCTCTCTCTCTCTCTATATATATATATATATGTGTTATACATAAGATTTAGCTAATATATAGGAGTGATGTACATAAGATTTAGCTAATATACAAAATTTGTATAGTTGTTGAGTAGTTATGTGAGAGGAAGGTGGTTTCTTTTTGTTTGTTTGTTTTCTGTTTTTATTATTATATATATATATATATATATATATATATATTATAGATTATTGGATTGAAATCTAAAGACTATAAACTAACCTAGCAACTATACCGATCTTGTATAGTAGCTGATCCTATATAAAAAACAACATCAATATACATTTTCATATACATCTAACAAAAAAAAGAAGAAAATTATCGTTTATCCTAAACCACCATAAATACAGCACATAAATTTTGTTAAATACAACTTAAAATAAAACTTTTATCATGAATACATCAATAATTTATGTCTCATTATGTGTGTGGAATAACAAAATTAAAATTTTTAATTGTGAACACCTGAAAAATTATATCAATGTTAGGTGTGCAGAGTAACATAACTATACTTTTGTTGTAAATATATAACTAGTTTATATTAAAATATAACACAAAAACGTAAATCTTTTGCTTGTGAATTCACGAATAATTTATATCACGTTATGTGTATGGAATAACACAGAATCGATACTTTTATAGTTTTGTTTGTGAAAACATGAATACTTTTTGTCACATTATATGCGAGGAATAGCAAAATTTAAAATTTAAAAACTTTTCCTTTAAAAGAAAAAAAAAACAAAATTAATATTTTGTGGTCAATACATGAATATACTCTATAAAATAAAAATAAAAGTAAAAATAAAAATAGGGAATGCTAAAAAAACAAACTTAAATGATGTTGGTGGGTGTGAAGAGTTACTATTAGATCACCTAAAAAGAATCAATGTACCACAAGCAGGGTCATACTACTTTATTGGTCCGATAACATTATTGGAATTAATAACTACCATTGGATTGGATAAAAGCAAATCCAATGGATGTTATTAAAATTTAAAATTAATGTATTCTATTACAGTAAAAACTTAAAACCTTTTCTATCAGTTTTTTTTTTTCTTTTTTTTTTTTCCAATAATTAATAATAGTAAGAGATAAGAAATTATATCCGGTGATAAAGGTTTTAAATATTTTTTTTTAAAGGATTTAAATTACTTAAAAAAAGAAAAGGAAAAGGATTTTTATATTTGTTTTTTAAAAATATGTATATATATGATTTTAACATTATGAAACAAGATATTAAAAAAGAAAACCGTCAAATTAATGGATCCCTAAACCAGATTGTCTTTACAATTCTTTCATCGTAATTTTATTTTATTTTATTTTATATTCTAAATGAACCCTAAGCCAAATTTGAATCTTCACCCTCCTTTAGAATACTAAAGAGAGTTCTGAAAGTTGTGTTTGCTCACAAATTTATTGGAGAATATTCATTATTTTTCTCTCACTATATGTGGCTTAAAAAAAAAAAAGTACTTTGTTCATCTCTATTTTAAAATATATGAGTTCTAAATTTATAATGGATTTTTTATGTGATAGTTTTTTAAAATTTAAGTCAATGTTGTTACAACTCACAACTTTTTCATTAGACATCAAACCAATGTGAAATTGTTACCACAAACGTTTTAACTACAACTTTCTATGTGAAACTTGTTACAAAACACATATATTTTGTTACCTATATAAATCGAGTTGTTACATGCTACGTCAAAGTTGTTACAACCTACAACTTTATTGTTACATATCATGTTAGATTTGTTACAACATTAAATCGTTACCACATACATCTTACGTAATTTTTTTTTAAATAAAACTTATTACATAGTGATAGTACAAATATTTTGTTACCTATATAAAATGAGTTGTTACATGATACGATATAGATGTTACAACTTACAACTTTTTTGTTGCACATCAAATCAACGTGAAATTGTTACCACAAAAACATTTTAATTACAACTTTTTACATAAAACTTGTTACAAAACACATATATATTTTGTTACCCATATAAATCGAGTTGTTACATGCCATTTCAAAGTTGTTACAACCTACAACTTTATTGTTACACATCATGCTAGATTTGTTTAAACATTAAATCATTACCACTTATATCTTACTTAATTTTTTTTAATGTAAAACTTGTTATCTAGTACATATATTTTGTTACTTGTATAAAATGAGTTGTTACATGATATGAACACGTTGTTAGAACTTACAATTTTTTTGTTACACATCAAACCAATGTGAAATTGTTATCACGTACAAACATTTAACCTACAACTTTCTATGTGAAACTTGTTACAAAACATAGATATTTTGTTACCCATATAAATCGAGTTGTTACATGTTACGTCAAAATTGTTATAACCTACAACTTTTTTGTTACATATCATATTAGATTTGTTACAACATTAAATCGTTACCACATACATCTTACGTACTTTTTTTGAATAATAAAACTTATTACATAGTGATAGTATAGATATTTTGTTACCCATATAAAATGAATTGTTACATGATACGACAACGTTGTTACAACTTACAACTTTTTCGTTACACATCAAATCAACGCGAAATTGTTACCACAAACATTTTAACTACAACTTTCTACGTGAAACTTGTTACAAAACACATATATATTTTGTTACCCGTATAAATCTAGTTGTTACATGTTATGCTAAAGTTGTTACAATCTACAACTTTATTGTTACACATCATGTCAGATTTGTTTAAACATTAAATCATTACCACTTATATCTTACTTAATTTTTTTTTAATGTAAAACTTGTTACCTAGTACGGATATTTTGTTACTTATATAAAATGAGTTGTTACGTGATATGAACACGTTGTTACAACTTACACTTTTTTTGTTACACATCAAACCAACGTGAAATTGTTACCACGTACAAACATTTTAACTACAACTTTCTATGTGAAACTTGTTACAAAACACATATATTTTGTTACCCATATAAATCGAGTTGTTACATGCTACGTCAAAATTATTACAACCTACAACTTTATTGTTACACATCATATCAGATTTATTACAACATTAAATCGTTACCACATATATCTTACCTAATTTTTTTTTAATTTTTTTATTTTTATGTAAAACTTATTATATAGTACGGATATTTTGTTACCCATATAAAATGAGTTGTTATATGATATGACAACGTTGTTACAACTTACAACTTTTTCGTTACACATCAAGCCAACGTGAAATTGTTACCACAAACATTTTAACTACAACTTTCTACATGAAACTTGTTACAAAACATATATATTTTGTTACCCATATAAATCAAGTTGTTACATGATATGGTAAAGTTGTTACAATCTACGACTTTATTGTTACATATCACTTAAAATTTATTACAAAATTGAATTTTTTTTTTTTTAAATTGTTATCACACACATCTAATTTACAACTTTTTATCCAAAATTTGTTAGATTGTACAAAAATTATATTACACGCAATTTATCATATAAAAAAAATAAAAATAATAAAAAATATTTAAAATTAAATTTTATTTCAAAAATTATTATGTTACAAATATTTTAAAGTCACGTAAATATTAATTTCAAAATATAATATATCAAAAATATTTTAATATTGAATAATATATATTATTATTTGCTAAAAATAATAATTGTCTAAATTATAAAAAATTAATTTTGGGTAGTTTAAGTCTGTTATATTATAAATGTTTGATTAAATTAAATATAAATTCAAATAATAAAAAAATACCATATATTTTTTTAAATCACATAAGATTATTATGAGGACATGTATAATCCTTATCTAATTACCATTTAAATTAAATTAAATTAGATTATTACATTTTTATAATAAAATAATTTGAAAGCAACTTGTTATAACCAGTTACTTATCTTTTTAAAAGTGTTTGGTTGCCACATGTCAATCAAGTATTAGAAGAATCTTGCAATAAAATTTCAATAACGTTATTGAGATTTAATCTCCCAACAATGTAGCCATACCCCCACAAAGGGTCAATATATATGAGGAGTGCTAAATTCACTCTCTCAACCCACTCTCTCAACACACTTCCTGTTTGTTCCTGTGTTGACACGTGAACATTAATAAATGTTTTACATTAACAATTTAATCTTTATAAATAGACTACTTTTTCAGTTTGTTTACAATACAAATCAACAATTAATTTTCTAAATTGTCCTTCTTCATTTAATATCAACTTAAAAAAAAAAACACAACAAAATCAGGTTTGTGGTTTGTCTTGTTACTCTACGACTCTACAACTTCTTAATTTTTTTTTATATGATCCCATTATATCTGAGTCAACTCCAACTCTCAACATTTACAAATAAATATTGCTTTCTCACAATTGTTACAGCTCTATCCAGGTAATTTCTTTTATTGTTTTTTATTATATAAATTTATTGTGTTGGATTAAATTTTTATATTTAACTTCTTTTATTTGAATTTCTTTTTCAATATTTGTTTGTGCAGTTCTTACCATTTTCAAACATAAGATGTCTTCTCACCATTATTATTATTACAATTGTATCCAAGTAATTTTTTGATTGATTTTAATATTAAATAATTTTATTGTATTGGGTTTGTAACATGAACAGTGACATAAAAAAATATTTTTCATTTCATATTAAAATTTGTTAATTTTCCTTATATATGTTTTGTAGGTTTTCAAAAGTCAGAAACATTTTCTTAAATGGAAAAATACAATCTTATTGAAAAAAGAGAATTTTTTTTTTGTTTGTATTTTTTTGATGTTTTCGGATAAATATCATGCAATTTTCTTTTGGTTCATGAACGATGTACCATTTATTTAATTTCTTTCGGTTTATATGGAATTTTTATAATATATTTTAAAATTATTTAATTCTAATTCTTTTTATCGATTATTTATTCTATACAACAACCATCAAGTTAACCAGTGATGTTTGGTAATGAAAATTTGGTAAAAAGAAATATTTGAGTAATTCAATTTAAATTTGTAAACATAAGTTTAGTAGAAAGAAGAGAAGTTACAGGGTCTTAGAGTCTAACAACAAAGACCTGTTATTATTATTTTAAAATGAATTAAATGATAATTTGTTGAAGTTAAAGAAGAAGCACAATCTAGAAAATTAGTTGTTTGTTTGTATTGTAAATATAATGAAAAAATAGTCTATTTATAAATGTTAGATTTTTAATGTAAAATATTTATTGCTATTTACATGTTAACACGAGAACAGAAAGTGTATTGAGAGAGTGAATTTAACACCCTCCCTCTCTCTCTCTCTATATATATATAGGAATGCTATATATAAGATTTAGCTAATATAAAGAATTTGTATGGTTGCTGAGTAGTTATGTGAGAGGGAAGTAGTTTCTTCTTGTTTGTTTGTTTGTTGTAATATATATATATATATATTTTTAATAGACCATAGGATTGAAATCTAAAGATTATAAACTAACCCGACAACTATACAGATCTTGTATAGTAGCCGAACCCATATAAAAAACAACATCAATATACATTTTTATGTATCTCTAACAAAAAAAAAATGATCGTTTATTCTAAGCCACCATAAATACAACACATAAATCTTGTTAAATACAACTTAAAATAAAACATTTGTTGTGAATACATCAATAATTTATGTCACATTATGTGTGTGGAATAACAAAATTAAAATTTTTATTTGTGAACACATGAAAAATTTATATCAACGTTACGTGTGCAGAGTAATGTAATTAAACTTTTTGCTGTAAATATATAAGTAATTTATATCACAATTAACACAAAATCAAATCTTTTATTTGTGAATTCATGAATGATTTATATCACGTTATGTGTATGGAATAATACAGAATCAATACTTTTGTAGTTTTGTTTGTGAATTAATGAATAATTTTTAAAAATTTAAAAACTTTTCCTTTAAAAGAAAAAAACAAAATTAATATTTAGTCGTGCATAAATGAATATACTCTATAAAATAAAAATAAAAATAAAAATAAAAATAAAAGTGGGGTGAATTAGTTAAGTTGGTGGGGTAGAGTACACGGAAAGTTTGCCGCATTTCTATTATTAACATAGAGAAAGTCAGGTGTTGAGATTATGAAATCATTCAATGAAATTGCACGATTTATCAACACGTGTTCCAATCCAACAGACCATTTGATATTTGTTCTTTTGTTCCAAATCCAACTGTAAAGCACAACACAAAAACAGCAATAAACAAAAATGTATTAAAATTAAAATTGAAAAAATTAAAATAAAAAATCCGTCGACTAGACTTCTCAATTCTCATGTTCCAACAGAAAACAATTGGACCCCACTGAATTCTCTGAATTTTCCTCCCAAAACTTTTGCCGGAATATATATATAACATGAAATCCCACGATTCACTCTCACTTTCACTTTCTCTTTCTCCCTAACCAAACACCCTTTCTCTTGTATTCTCTCTCTTCACTCCCTTCACATCACCATGACATGAATAATCAAGCACATAACAGAATTAGCAGAAACAACTACATATAAAATTTGATAAAAAAAAAATTCACGCAGAAGAAAAGGAGGGTCATGGGCGCGTCGCTATCGAACCTCACCGATAACGGTGTGACCATGGGTCCGGGGTTGGGCGACATACCGGAGAGCTGCGTCGCGTGCGTGTTCATGTACTTGACTCCGCCGGAGATTTGCAATCTCGCTAGGCTGAACCGGGCCTTCCGCGGCGCGGCGTCGTCCGACCCGGTGTGGGAAGACAAGCTGCCTTCTAATTATCAAGATCTGCTCGATTTGATGCCTCCTGAACGACACCAGAACTCCTCCAAAAAAGACATTTTTGCCCTCCTTTCGAGGCCCGTTCCTTTCGATGACGGCAATAAGGTGTGTGTCTGTAGCTTTCTATTGTTTCGTGGGTAAAAAATTGGGTTTTGGAGATTGAGTTTGCGTCGTTTCTTTGTTTTAGGGTTTTTATATTTTTTATAATTTTTCCTTTTCAGGAAGTAGTGTAAATTAGGGTTTTTGCTTAAAGAATTTGAGAATTGGATTTTGTTTTCAGGAAGTGTGGCTAGACAGAGTGACAGGAAGGGTTTGTATGTCAATATCAGCTAGGGCCATGGCGATAACGGGAATCGAAGATCGGAGATATTGGAATTGGATTCCTACTGAAGAATCTAGGTTAGATATAAACCAATTTGAACATCAAATTACAATCTTTAATTCATTGAATGTGTCATGATCTTTTTTTTTTGAAGCAAACTATATGCCGCATCTTGTTATAAATTCTGAAGTGATTTTAATATTTACACTTCCAGTAAGTCAAAATTCTGGTGTCAACTCTATTATAAAGTCCCTGTAGTTTATGGTGATAGATGTATGGTGTTCTTCAACTGTGCCTTTGGTGGCTTTAATTTTTGTCTTATACGTTTTAGATAGGATGCAATGATGTGATCGATGACCCTACATGATTTATGTTTTTGGTGCTGATTGAAGTTAGGAATCTATTTTTATTCTTTTTGATGCATCTGTAAATGCATTTTCGGAGGAAGATGGCCCTTATACCTAGTTCGTTGTCTTCTGTTATATTGCTTTTAAAGTTATTTTCAACTTCTTCTTTCTTGATTGGTTGATGTAATATAGTTTTCATTTCTGAAGTCACATGCTTGGTTTCCTTTAGCAAGTTACCAGCTGTTTCCTCTTCTTATACCCTTAGGATGTGTATTTGCATGCTGTAGAATTTTTTATTCGAGAGACCGGCCAGAATGTTTGAGAATGTTGAAGCATGATCTTATAACAACTTTCTATATCTTGTCCTGGAAATCTGTGAAGTTCTTGTGTAAGTTTATCTAATCTTTTATTGAGGTTTTTTATTTATTTTTTATTTTTTATGCTTTCTCCAGTAGAAAGTGAAATATTATTATTAAATCCAGAATGTGACTCATTAAGAAATTCAGAATATCCAGACACCAAACACAAAATAAATTTGTTTCTTAAAGTAGTCTCTGGTTGAAACAAGTGACCAATTGAGTCAGTGTATATAATATGTTCTTTAAAGGCGTCTTTTGTTTGGTTAACATTTTGATAGTCAATATTAAGTTTTTTGTTGTGATTATCATTGTCCTGCTTTCCTTTTTTGTTTTCCTTGTGTTTTGATGTGTCACTAAGAGGAATAAATATGAACCATTTGACTGCATGCAGAGTCAGAGATTCTTTTGTATTGATGACTGAATTAGTCTTGTATTGCACACGAGTTTTGTGGTCATTTTACCTGTGAAGGGAAATAAATTTTTTTTTTTGAATTGATTTTGAACTGGCTTATGATCTTGTTGAGTTATTCTTGACTGATCTTATAACCAATTAACCAGTATATTAGAGTTTCCAGAACACCCTGTGTGTAGTTAGTTCTCGTTTCATTAAATGTTTAAATATCTTCAAGCTGTTTGTGTTGGCTTAGGATTTGGTAATTCAAATATTATTTTTCTTGTTTGTGGGTTGTATAGTATTGGAGCTTGTTTATTGAGCTTGCTTTACTACTGCGAAGTAGCCTATAGTTGAATTATGGCTTGTTGGTACTGCTTAGGGGAAGTGTAGGAGTGGATTGGTGTCAATAGCAATTCGCCTGCAGTTGCAGTGCAATAGCTGTTGTTGCGACTGAAAACATGTTGCCTTTTGTCAGCACCAGTGTTCTTAATTCGCTTTGTGCTTGGTTACTATTTTTGTTTTGGTTTTCTTCTGTTTATTGGATTTCCCTGATATCTTACTTTTGAGACTGTTTAACTCTTCTTATAATTGGATAGAAAGTGTTTTTTTTTTTTTTTTTTTTTTTTTTTTCAACTATGTATAAAAGTGCTTCATCTAGTGGCTTGTTGCTTTATTGGATTTTGAATTGCCAATTTGATTGTTGATAATATCTTTAGAGGTTCCATTCTTTAAAGGTTGTATCAACTTGATTTTAGTAGGCACTTTCATTTTTGGGGTCTACAGAAACTCTATTTCTTTTCAATACATGTAAAATAGATCTCAATCTTTAGATGTATCTGAAGGATTAGTTTTGTCATATGAATGAAGGAAAAAATCCAGACATTCACAGTAGAGTATTACTGTATGCATGTGTATATTTAAGTGCTTTGATTAATGAGATGTGGGAAGAAAATGTACTTGCTTATGTTTGATACTAATAAATTCATATATAAAGAGGTTTACATCTTAATTTTTCTCACCTAGTTCTTTCAACATCACTAGGCTTTAACTTTTTTGTTGTCTTCCCAATCTCTATTAGCATACATTGGTATGTGTCAAGACTACGCTCCAAGGACTTCAATAACATATACTGCTGATCTGATGTAGAATCCTTGTTTAGTTTCCCATGTATTTAAGCATCCTGGTAAGCATGCAAAATCAAGATTGTCAATAATTTTTATGCGCTTGCAGTTGGAGTCCCCTTTTTATTTTTGATTTTCTTGTCAGAAATTAGAAGGAATATGCCCTGGTTGTTTTTGCACCTTTTAAAGGGATTTGGTCAGAATTCTCTTATGTTCGAAATTTACAAATACTGCCCCCTTCCAACTTTGTGAACAATTGGAAGATTTTAAGTTGGCTGTCAATTGTCTTAGTTTACTTATATTTGCTTATGTTTTTACTTACAGATTTTAATGGTGCTGCTGCCATTTTGTTTCAGTTGGCTATCAGTTTCTTAGATACTATCAATATTTGTTTCAACGAACTATAACGTTGTTACAGATTTTGATGGTGCTGCTGCAACTTTGGTCTCTTTTTGCAGATTCCAGGTTGTGGCTTATTTGCAGCAAATATGGTGGTTTGAGGTGGATGGGGTAGTGAAGTTCCCATTTCCTCCTGATATCTACACACTGTCATTCAGGCTTCATCTTGGAAGATTTGCCAAAAGGTTGGGACGACGCGTATCTAATTTCGAACACACCCATGGTTGGGATATAAAGCCTGTGAAATTAGAGTTGTCTACCTCAGATGGTCAGCATGCATCAAGTGAGTGCTGTTTAGATGAGACTGAACAAGATGATATAAATGGGAACCATAAGCGTGGATGCTGGATAGATTACAAAGTAGGTGAATTTGTTGTCAGTGACTCAGAACCAGCGACTGAAGTCAGATTTTCGATGAAACAGATTGATTGCACACATTCAAAAGGCGGGCTTTGTGTAGATTCAGTGTTTATCATCCCCAGTAATTTGAGAGAGCGCAAAAGAAAAGGGGTTTGGAAGTAATGAGGTGAGTCCTGTGTATTATTATGATTCAGTTTTGTTGCATACTTTCATTTTATAATTGTGTATTGGCTTTGGTTATGCACCTTGTTCTTGTTAGGCGCTTTTGTTTAGGATTTTGTAAACTAGATGTGGTACAAATGAGATACATTTCATTCTTAAATCTTGTCCAAATCAGTGTAATTGCAGTTTGTGTAATTGTTTTTTCTATCAAATTACCGTATAGTTGTTGTTCACTTGTTTGTGCTCTCTCTCTCTCTCTCTCACACACACACACATTGATAAATGTTTGACAGTTTATTTCGAATTTATCTATTTACATTTTAGCTAATTTATATTTATAACTTACCAAATGTCTGATGATAGAAGTATTTTGATGTGACTTGTATTTGAAAACTTTGGTGAATTAAGGTTGAATTTGATGAATGTAATTCAATTTCAGTTCAGTCTTTTGTCTTTCCAATACATGTCACAATAAAAATCAGTAGAACATTACTTTACTTTAGCAGAACTTGTGTTTTCATATTGAAATATATAGCACATTTGGTATATTAGTCAATGATAGTGTAAATAAATATATCAATTATTTATTTATTTATTTATTTATTTTTGATGTTATATATATATATATATATCAAAATTATTGCTGTAAATATATATTAGAGAAAAAAAAAATGGCTAAATTGGCAAGGCAAGGCTACAACAAGAGAAACCAGCAAGCACATTTTTAATATCAATAATTACCAAACCAATCTCAGATCGAGGAGTATGAGGTCTACAACCACTTTAGCATCCGACTCTACGAAAAAGGGCCAAAGTCCCACCTCTTGTGCAAAAGATAAACCTCACAACAAGGTCAGGTTTGTAAGTTCGAGCTATGTTTTTCTCTTTTAACTCTCAAATTGTTATCGTAGTTTGAAAATAAAATATAACAGTTATAAATAATTAAAAATTAAGAGAAACAATATATATATATATATATATATATATTTTTATGTTGAAGGTGATGGGATGAGGTTGTTAAGTGGTATGCCTTTCAAACTCGCACCTCTATATCTGGCCAATCACTATCGATCGACAATGGCCTCTCTTTTTATTAGAGGTGTCAAATGGGCTGGATACGGCCAGGCGTTATTATTATTATTTTTTTTGTGAGGACCAACCCTGCCCTGCCCAGGCTTATGAGTCGTGATAATCAAGCTTGAACGCGTGCACATCTTTTTTTTTTTTTTTTTTTTTTTTTTTTTTTTTTTTTTTTTTCCGAACTTTTTAAATTGGACAAGTGAGTCAAAAGAGTAAAGCGACTAAGAGAGTGAGCTATGCTATGCATGGTTAGGGCAAACTGAGCTAGGCTGGACCAAAGTCTAAAGAGAGTGGAGCTTTGCCTACCCAACACAACATGTTCTTTCTTTGATCGACTGGTCATCATTAACTCAGTTGTGGTTAGAAGAAAAAAAGAGGCTCTTCTTCTCACTTTGACAACTTTTGATATACGCCTATGTACAGTAGTTCATGTTTGTGAATTGTGATTGAATATATATATATATATATATATATATATATTTATTTATATATATTGCTGATTCTCGATAAACTTATTTCTTCCAATCTTAATTAACCAAGCCATTTTCTTTTTCTATCTATAGATTTGCAAAATAATAACATAATGTTTGTAAATTCTACAATATGAGCTCACCTTATAGATATGGAGAATTTGTGCATAAAAAATCAATACTTTAATAATTAGAAGGCAAACATATTGGAAAATTAAAACATATTATTGAGCTTAAACTCCTGTTCCATTTAATGTTCTACATCATATGATTAAATTATTTGGCATTTGATTATCTATAAACCACCTGTAACTGTAAAGCACTCGATTAACTTCTATATCTCCTTCGTTCAAGTATATATACAAGTCCTACGTCCACTGGCCCGTTATCTCTTAGTAGAGATGGTAGTGTACTTCCCTTCCACACAGTGGTTGTGAGGGGTTCGAGTCCCACCATATTTTACAACTGTACTTGTAGTAGTTGATTTCATCTGATCCGGCAAACTTCAACTCAATTGGTGTCAGATTTTTTTTTATTTATTTATCTATTATTTATTTTTTTAAAGTATGCAAGTCCTAGGTCTTCTGATTAGATGATCAGGGACCTTCATCAAAGATACCCGGAAAAAAAATACATGAAATAAATATTCCACAACTTCCCATTTAATAACATATTAAGCTTTTTGGGCTAAAAATATAGATATGGGTCCATAAATCGGCGCCGCCGTTGTATAGTACAAAGATGAGGAGTCGTTTTTGCAGGTTCTGTAGTAGTAGTTTATTTAGGTAGAAGAAAATAAGGGGCCTGTATCTGGGGGGTTTCAACTTTCAAGTTCCGTATATTAATTTACACCTGGAGGAAATCTGTCAATTTTTTAGTAGGTTCAAATAATTCAAAGTTTTGCCCAACTTAATTGACACCACCGAAAGTTCAAAAAAAAAAAAAAAAAAAAAAAATCCAGATCATGCATTGCACATAATTAATTGTTCTTCTTCTTGAAGTTGAATCAGAAATCTGGACCACTATATATAGCTTGTAGTTCAAAATTCATTAACTTACATACAGTTTCATCTTCTTCTAGGGTTTAGTCTTTACTATAGCCACCCTCTCCCTCTCTGTGAGCTTTTGACTAATATGGCTCTGAAATATTTGAGCTTAATTATTATTTTTTGGCTGGAAATTAATTAAAGGCCTCTGAGACTGAATTTGAATCATTGGTTGGACCATGCAAAGTTCATGCTGATCACATGGCCTGATGTGATCACAAGTTTATGTTGATGTCTTCTATTTCTTGATCTTCATATCGAGAAATTACTAGCCCCAAAAATTTAATGTCAAAATTTGATATTGTTAGAAATATAGAAACCCTAATAAATATGATCCTTAATTGGTATATATATATATATATATATATATATATGTTTTTGAACCAATTGGAGAAAGGCAATGCAAATTAATTTTCTAGATAGAGTAGTTTAAAAGTTGCATGATCATAGTGGTCCGACTTCAAAACCTATTTTTGTTGGTTTCTGTATATATTATTAGCTAGCATTCATTAAGTTACTGCCAATGGAGGCACCATCACTTATCAGAATATTGTTTGGATAATACAGATAGGAGGGAGAGTACAATTGATTCAAGAGTAAATTTTTGTTGTTTGGTAAACGTTGTAATGAATTCAAATATGAATTATCTACTGTGGAATACATCGCACTTGTTTCTTTAAAGATTTACTGGTTAATTGGTGAGACAGGAAGAGAAAAAAAAGGGAGGTGAAAATGATGAGAGTAGACGAGTAGTTAAACAAACTGTGAAAAGTACTGTACTTATGTTAGGTTGGATTGTGATAGATTGAGTCCATTGTAATGGCAGACAGGGGCGTAGTTTTAGGCAAATGACTTTTAGGTCAGCGGTTCAAATCCTACCAATGACGAAAACTTTTAAAAGAATACCTGGTCCAAGATCAATAGATATCGTAAAAAAAAAAACACAAAAAAAAGTCCATTGTAATGAAGCCATGAAGCATTACAAGTTCTAAAAATGAATAGATCGAGTACATTATAATGGAGCCTTTATTACAAGGCAACATCTTATTATTTGCAGGTCTCTCTTAATTTAGGTAGTGTGCATCTCTTCTTTCAAGTTTACGGCAGAGGTTCAATTCTCATCATACATATTTTACAAGTATTATGTTTGAGACGAGTAGTTTTTTCCATCATATTGTGCGAGAGTAGATATCAAACCACACATGTAGTGCTTGATTTCAGAAGATCCCCTATCTGTTCGGTGTGAAATTTATAAATAAGTGGGGTTCATGTAACTTTCATAGGTGAGAGAGATGAGTTAAGTTCAATTCCACCAAGAATGTAATTTGTGATTTGTTTGTGAGGTTCAATAGATTTTTGGTAAACAATGTAATTAGCTCCCTTTCCAGCATTGAGATTCCACATTATTAGTAAACACGTCTTAAAATGTATAACATTATGCCTTAAAATTTTAGTTTATTGTCATTAATCAAACTCTTCCCGTGTTAGGGACCACAAGACAAGTCTTCGAAGCAGACAACTTCTGCTAGTCAGATTGGCACTCATATATGTATGTACATGTTCTCAGTTGTAAGGAGGCATAAGTTTAATGACAAATAAATATAAAAATACAGTCCCGTGTTGATGTGAAAACATCTTGAGACAAGAAAACAGTGACTTTTCTACAAGTATTTTTGTTCATCATTATTTTACTTTCTTTTTTTCTATCAACCAGAGAAGTTAAAATTTTGAATATATGTTGACATTATTTTTCTTCAGTGATGGATGACTTTCTCTCCCTTTTGAGTTTTCTCTCAATTTTGTATCATTGTCTATGAATCTTTCAAAAGTATGTCCGTAGAATTTTCTTACTCTTCTCTTAAATGTTCCTGATATTTTATCACAACCATTATTAAAGCCGAAAACTTTTGCAGCTTTGCTCAAAACCGATGAAGCATAGGTTCAGCCAAATCTTCTCCCGATGCTAGTTGAAATGAGACATCATGTGTGTTCGCATCAGTGAAAAATATGTTCAAAAAAGACTGAACTACTATCAGAAAAATCTTTTCGGGTGTTTGCTTTTTAAGAAAAGGTTCTGTACCTTTGAAGCCTAGTGAGTTAAAATCTGTATTGTAATCGATTTGGCAACTTCAAATCCGTGGAAACTTATTCCGTTTCCAAAAGGATATTTTTATATTCATTTTTCTAGTGAAGAAGATTTAAATAGGGTTTGGGGTGGAGGTTCTTGCTCAATTTCAAACGGTATTTTTCAATGGCAACAAGATTTTAATCCATATAATCAATAATTATCGCATGCTCAAGTTTGGGTGAGGTTCTACGGTCTATGCTCGGGATACTGACATCCAACTACAATCATGGAGATTGCACGAGGAGTTGGCATCCCTTAACAACTAGATCAAGCCACAAGGGATCAAGCATATGAGTTTTATGGCCGAGTTATTGTGGACATTGATTTAACCTCGAATCAGCCATCGTTTTTGAATGTGGAGAGAGATGACCATAGAGGTTTCTCTATGGATGTTATATATAAAAATATTCTAGAGAGATATATGAAGTGTAAAGCTTTTGGTCATAACTCTGCTAGATGCCACCAAAAGAACAAGGATATTAATTCTGACAAAGGTCGATCGTGATTAAGAAATTCAAGGCAAACCTATCGGCCTATCACGAAAACCAACACCATTGGTATGGCTAGTAGTATAGAATACAAAATTCAAAATCAAAGATATGATGCTACAAACAGTGATTTTTTAGGCCACCATAATGGGCATGTTACCGTGGAGGAACAATCTTTCAAAACAATCCCACAAAAGCAGGAAACGATAGAGAAAATGGAAATTGTGCAGATTCAAAATTTTAAAAATCCTGTAATCAATGTGGAAGACAAAAATGATAGCATCCAATTATCTCCACATTTATTTGAATTAAATGTGATTGATACTCAGGAAGTGAATCGGGAAACGCTAGTCAATTTTGAAGTTGACAAATTTGGGTTTCAATAAGTTGACCCAATTCGTGAAGGCCAGTTTCCGATGATGACCAACACATTTAATGCACTTGAAAAAGATCAGGATTTAATTGAGAGTTTTTCTCTAATTTAAATTCAAATAACTGAACAATTTCCCAATCAAGATGCAAGAATTAATGTTAATATTTCCGATGATTTGAATACCAAGTATTTTAATTTGGAAGATAATAATGAAAATCATCAATGTTCTTTAGAAAATATTTACATTAATAACAGATTGATTCTTGACAATCCAAGGATTAGAAGCGATAAAAGAGGAAAGATTAATTTGGAGAATATATCAGAAGACAATCATTGTCCAGAAGATCCGGTGTTTGACAATAATTGGATTCCCATGGTAATCAAATCAAAAAGAAAAGTGAAACCAACTTTTAAGATTTTATCTAGTTCCAAATCTCAAATGAGTAAGGAAAGTTCTAAGCACTTCTCTATAGTTGAGATTAAGATTCGTATTTTGCAGCTTCAATGGCTCAAGTAGAATTAAGCCTTGTTGCTAATTGGGCCGCACAAGTTGAGACAGAAATGAATGATTCTGTTGATCTAATTAATTAGGTTCATGTTTTTTTTAATTTAATTTTTTTAATTTTTCTTTTATTAAGGCATGCGTGCCTTTTTAGATTATTGTGTTTTTGGACATGTGCGCTCCTCTACTTTCGTTTTTATTTTTATTTTTTTTTGTTATTAATAAAAAATCTCTATAGAGCTTATAATTATCAAAAAGAAGTTAAAATTTTGAATTATTTTGAATTTTAATGAAAACAAAAATGAGATAGATAAAACAAAAAAAGAGAGAGTTTGGAAATTAAATGGGATTAATATTTTGATGTCTTTATTATTATTTTTTTTCCTTTTAAATATAACGCTTATTGCTTAATAAACATCGTTTTGGTCAGGCTCTAACTAGTAGTTGTCAACTTGTCATTGTCTTGAATATAACAGATACGTATGATTTTATGACAGTTTCAAGTTAATTATTAAACTGATATCATAAATAAATAGTAAAAATACCATAAATGCGAACTATTCTTTTTTTTCTTTCCAAAGTCTGTAAAGCTCTTAGTAAAGTGGTTATACGTTTTCCATTTCACATCGGTTTCAAATCTCACTTTTGTCTATTAAATCATAAAGATTTAGGAGACCTCTTCTTTAAAGTGAAGTTAAACTTTTTATTTTTTTATTTTTATTTTTATTTTATTTTTATTTATTTATTTTTTTTAACATCAAAGTAGGTGAAGTTAAACTTGTTACGTAGTTTTGAAAAATTCATCAAAAATCTTAAAATTTGGTAGAATTCATCAATTTTATGTCTTTACAAATATCCTTAGAAAAAAAAAAAAAAAAACATAGTTGTTTTTGGTGGAAAAAGGAAAAAAAAATAATATTCACATGTGTTGAATTACCTAAATATATAAATATCTGAACAATAAGTAAAACTAAAATCATACGTATCTAAGAGTAATGGCAGTTGACTATATGGGAACTGATCGATGTAAAAGATTATACATGCATATGAAGATACAATATAAATGTAGATGTGAAATAAGTTAGGGTTTTACCGACTCTATAAAATACTGTTGTTTTCACTAAATGTAAAAATCCATTAAATGGTGTAATCTCATGGTGTTCCCTCTATTTATAGCAAACGTACAACTGTACAAGCAATTATGAGAATGGTTAAAACCATCCTATATAGAAATTACAATAAGGTGTGAAAAAAAAGACAAAGGAAAATGAAGTGAAAAAAAATATATATATATATCAAGTAACAAAATATAATATATTATCGGGATCTTTGATCCTGTGATTGTACAATGTAGTTGCATACGTAGATGAAGCATAAATGATTTATTTATGATCCAAGTTAAAGATAAAATAAAAATTTCAAGGTTGTAATCCTTGGTTTTTTTATTTTTATTTTATTATTATATTATCAGATTGAATGACTGCTCTTACCACAGAGCCATATTGGACGGTAGTGATTGTTATTCTTGATTAATCCTCTTTAATTGAGTTAAATCCGTACAAATTTGTATAGTTTTGATATTTGTTAAAAGACTTTAGTTTCCGATACTAACACTCATGTTTTATTACAACTTTTTAATATCGTAATGGAGTCCTTCAACAAAAAACCAGACAAATTAAAACAAAATAATATCTAAGCAATTGATCAACAACCATCGATTGTTAAAACCGTAATTTTGTTCCAACAATCGAACTAAAGGAAAAAAAAAAGTAAAGGTGAATTTAATGTTAGAGAATTCCAATCACAAAGATATATATATATATATATATATATATATATTTCTTTAAACTATAGTACTTATTTTATTAAATTATTGAGATATTAGAGAGAGAATGAACATAAAGCAAAAACAATTACAAAACCAAATTATAGTCAAATATAAATAAAAGGGCAAACAAATAACCATTGGCCTCATATTATTAATATATTTTTTTTCTTTTCGGGATAGCAATTTGAAATCAAATGGACGAAAATCACATAGAAATGCTTAACTTGAGCAAAAACCATATTGATCAAAATGTAAGATTTCTGCGGCTGTCTATAAAGATAATGACCCAGTTGTGAAGCAATTTCTCTTACAGAGTTTG
Source organism: Acer negundo (assembly GCA_035582765.1). NCBI lineage: Eukaryota > Viridiplantae > Streptophyta > Magnoliopsida > Sapindales > Sapindaceae > Acer > Acer negundo. The sequence continues at coordinate 37,098,884 of CM069241.1, forward strand.
TTTCATTTACATAAAAACTAAAATCAAATTCTTCAATATCCACTACCACAAGCCACCTCTCTCTCTTACTCCACTCCCTTCTTTTGGTTTTTGAATTTAGCACGCACTTTTATTTGGATTAAACAGGGTGTTTTAATAATTTGTTAAGTTTGGGATTACAAATACAATATATAAAAAAAAAAATTAATAAATTCATTCCAATAAGGTTTCTTTTAGAATTTGAATTGGTGTTTAAAGTAATGATCTTTATTTTAAATTTTACTAATTAGTGAATTTGTAAATAGGGTGTCTAAATCATATTCTGGATGGTAATATCTATATCGCAAGACTTTTCTTGAATATTTTTTTAAACCTGTCACAAACCTCCCATAAAATTAATTAGTTGAAAATCTCTTTAAATATTTGTGAATTACATTTTCTGCAATTATCAGTGTTACATACTAACTTAACTTTCTGGTGCTACGGTACTATTCTACACAAATTTTGCACCGGTGTATAATGGATTCAGAATTTGATTTGCACTAGTGCATATCGGCTTCCAGCATAAAAACCGTTCACCCCAATAGTTATTTTCAGTGTTATATCATAAATGCATATCTTACTTGACAATTATAGGGCATGCATGCAGTAATGGGCAAAGAGACTGTTAAATTCACTGTATAACCGGATCTTTTAGGCTTTGCTTAAAAATAGCGAGTCCAAAAATAACACTGAAATCTGTCATCAGAACACAACTAGGTATATGAAGTATATATGCTTTTGATCATTCTCCAAAAAACAGCAAGAACAATTGTCATTTTCAACGAAAGTGAAAGAACAAACAAAAGAATGACAATGGATAACACACTTTGTTCTAACTTCTAAGCCTCTAAATCAAGAATATATAAGTTAAACCAACTTTTTTTTTTTTTATCTTGCAGTGATGGAGCCTGGAGGTCAATATATAGCAATTTAATTCATATATATATGAAGTGTTATTATCACCAACTCAGAAAAAAAAAACAAAAAACAACCTTTAATTAATGCAGACAAGAGAAAAAAAAGAAGAGAAAGAAACTGCAGAGGCACACAGGTTAAGTGATCCCACTGTCTCTTCTATCTCAATCAATATTTTGGGCTCAATGCATGCTTAGCTCTCTGTCCTGTTACCGTTAATATTACACCTTCCTCTCACACTTTTTTGTTTTTTGTTTTTTTGTTTTTTTTTTGTTTTTTTTTTTTTTCCGTGTTGGTTTACTTAGACTGAGCCCCACATCCCAGAGAGAGAGAGAGAGAGAGAGAGAGAGAGAGAGAGAGAGAGAGAGAGAGAGAGATTCAGCTTTCTTCTCCTGATGTACTGCAAGTTAATTAAGGAGTGGGGAGGGTAAAACAATAGGAAGAGATCGATGGCAGCTGGTTTTTGAGTACTGAGTAATAGTACTGGTTATGGCTGTATTTTGGCCTCACTCTACGCATATATTTATATTTATAGTACGTATATCATGTATATATAGAAATTAAGAGAGAGAGAGATTATGTAGTAGTTGTGATATTGGCGTGAGAAGAGAAAGGGCATGTGTGAGATGGGTTTTGGAATTGGGACCAGATGGATGTAGACTTATGAATTACGATTCCACACTCGATCTCATCTTCCAAGACAAGTCTCTTAGCTCTTCTTCAGAATATTAAATACAAACTTTGCTGCATGCACCCCCAAAAGTAGAGAGAACCTTCCAGTTTCTCTCACCAATTCACTTTTGTTAATTTGCGCCCCAAAAGACCAACTAGTTCACAGTAACAAGTAACCACCTTTACAAAATCTATTATCCATCTCTTGCCAGTTGCCACGCCTCTCTCTTTCTCTCTCTCTAGCTATAGTCTCAGCCCCACATTTCGCCTCTTCAATTCCCTCTCTCTCTTTGCTGTCCATTTCACATTCAATTAAGTCGATCCAAGAGAGTATCATCACATATATAGGATATATAGAGAGATAAATTTTGGGTCGAATACTATTTGAGAGAAGAGACAGAGAAAAAGAAGCCAATTATGGATTGGAGTAGTAGCAACTTAAGGACCTTTGTTCCTGTTCGACCAGAAACAGCTTCCTTTGACTTCCTCTACAACTATAACTACGACCAATTTCCAGGTAAATACTCGCTGATCTCTGCTTAATTTGTTGACCAATATCAAACCCACATCAATCATCACATATTTGCTTTGCAATATTTCTAAAATATTTATGGTTTTTTATTTTTTATTTATATATATACTATCTATGTTCATGGTGCGACTAGCTCAAACTTGGAATATTATCAAGTTTAATGAGTGTATTTTATCACCACCAAATTAAACCACGTTATGCAGTGTTTCTTAATTATTTATGGTTTTAAGAAGCAGTACTTGTCCGTGACCTTGTAATGGTAATTTTTCATGCTTGAGTTTAGGTAATATGGAACTGAAGCATACAGCAATGGCAGAGAAAGCATCATCACTTGGGTTGATTCCAGCAATGGACAAGAACAACGACTATGGCAGTCATCAAGACAAGAAGAAGAGGTTGACATGCGATCAACTAGATTCATTGGAGAGGAGCTTTCAAGAGGAGATAAAGCTGGACCCTGACAGGAAAATGAAGCTGTCAAGAGACCTTGGACTCCAACCAAGACAAATCGCTGTCTGGTTCCAGAATAGGCGTGCTAGGTGGAAAGCTAAGCAGCTTGAGCTCCTCTACGATTCACTCAAACAAGAGTTCGATCTTGTTTCCAGAGAGAAGCAGAAGCTCCAAGACGAGGTTGGTCAATGTCCAAAAAACTCTTCTCTCTCTCCCTCCATGCAATTCATGCACACTCCACTCATTTTTTCAAACCAATTTTGTCTAAAGTTTTAAGAATTTTAAATACAATTATGTAAATCTTAGATGATGAGAGGGTTATTTTAATACCACTCATTGTAGTTTGGTAGTAAAAGACACTCATTCAGTCTTGCAATGTTTTAGTTTTAAATTATAGTCTCTATCCATTAAGTCATGATCAACCGACTGAATATGATTTTGTAGGTTATGAAATTGAAATCTATACTTAGAGAGCAAGCTACCAGGAAGCAAGTGTCCACCGGTTACACTGAAATCTCCGGCGAAGAGACAGTTGAGAGCACATCAATCGCGATTCGAAGCTCAAACAATCCACGAGGCAGCTTGAACCACCACCACCAATACCACAGTCAGATTGGAGATCAAGGAAACTATCTCTTCAATGTTGAGGAGTATAATAACCCTTCAGCGTCATCTGCTATCTGGGGTCATGTTCTTCCTTCTAATTATCCATAACCGGTGGCTTATTTGATCAATTAATTAAGTCTGTTCACATCTTAGATTAGAGAGCCAATTAATTTATCTTAATTATTAAATATTGTAGCTAGGAGTACCTTGTCCTCCTCCTTAATTTGTGCAAGTTGAGCTATGGTAGTATGATGATATGACTGTCAGAAGCCACTATAACATTTTTAGGCCGGGCATTTAATAACTTATACATTTTGTATCGATAAGGATTTACTGTCAGTAGTAGTAATAGTGTTATTATTATTATATAATCACTAAATTATGTTTCTTTGCTGCTCATTATATGCATAATTTGATATATATATATTTTTTCTTGGAAATTGTCTGGAATTTCAAAGAGGAAATAGGGGTATATAACACTTTTTAAATTTTGACTTGTACAACTATCACACTTTAATAACTTTTATTTTAATAGCACCAAAAATGGAATTTTGAAAACAATACCCTCCGGCTTCTTTTATTTTCTCTTGTGTGTCCTTCACCTTCTTCATTTTTCCAAAACCTCCATTGATGGAGCTTCAATGGAGGTGTCACTGCCGACCGGCGAGTTGACCGGCAAATCATCGGGAAAACGTTCGCTCAAGTGCCAATCATTGTAACCGAAGTATTCGTTTTGATTTTCGAGTTGTGTAGAGAGAGAAACGAAGCCAAACCCAAACCGTTGCGAATCTTCATCATCCAATCTATGACGATCCGTCACGAATATGATGAAACCGATGGCACCAACAAATTTAGCATCGTTCGATCTTCCAAATCCAACTATCTTCGGAGTTAACCGGCGCCGTCGTCGAATCATCATTGTCACCATTGATGAGGTCGAACAGAATAAGTCCCGAACAAACTTGAATTAAGTATCGAAACGTATGAATAAGTCTCGAAAAACGTATGAATAAGTCTCAAAAATCATGAATAAGTGTCGAAACTGCAAATAAGTCTCGAATTTTCAAGAAAAAAAAGAGTAAGCGGGGGTATTTTGGTCTCACCACCTATTTGGTGCTATTAAAACATAACTAGTTAAAGTGGTGTTATTTGCACAAATCCTCACAAAAAAAGTGCTATTTAATTTTTGAACTCAATTTCAAATAGGTTTTGTAAACACTAACAAATTCGGTTGATCATTGATGTTTATCGATTGATTTTTTTTTTCCCATAAAGAATAAAGTATTTTTTTTTACCTAACTTACCTTCCAGGAAAATTACAAGAAAATTTTAATATTGTGATATTGTGATATTGTGATCTATAAAATCATTACTCGCACAATTTTGGAATATGAGATAATATATATGATTAAATACCAAATTTGTAAAAATTTATAATTTTACCCTTGAACATTAAAATCAACCGGTAAATATAACATTTGACCACTAACGGCCGAGGTTGTTCGTGTAATTAATATCATTTGTTGAATATTTTACTACAAAGGTAAAATAGAGGGTAAGTTTACGCAATTAACCCTTTTTTATATTTAAAAAAACCAAGTGAAAAACTGATTGGGGTTGGGGATTAGGGATTTATGATACGTAGCGTTTCATTAAGGATATTTGGGTCTTTTTCTCCTATATATTGGTTAGTTCTGAATTTGTTTTAGGAAATGGTTAATTTCTCGTTTTTCTCCAATTTTATTTTTACCCCTTTTTAGAAAATAACAAATTATTTGAAAGTCAATTGTTTGTTTTCATCCTCATAATATTACCAAATTGATGTCGACGACGACACTTCACTGAACCATTTTTTTAAAGATTCACGGAATCATTTTATTATATGAGTAAATAAATAAAATTATCCAAATAGAAGCGGATCCGGACCCGATTTATAAGCAATGGTACGGAGGGCCAACAACAGAAAAACCAGTTCGAACTTCGAAGTCGGAGCACTGAAAAGAAAAAAAGAAAAAAAAAAAAAATCAGAGACTTGATTTTTCGTTTGTACTCCTCTTCACGGAAACGAACCGATCTGTTGTCGACACTAACCCTAGCTTGAATTCGATCGATAATCAGTCTCTGAAAAGATGGCGGAGAAGCTGTCGGAGGAGGATCGGAGCAGCGGAGACAGCAGTGACTACACATCGGAGGACGAAGGGACCGAGGACTATAGGCGCGGTGGTTATCACGCCGTTAGAATCGGAGACGCATTCAATAACGGCTGTTATGTCGTCCAATCCAAGCTCGGTTGGGGCCATTTCTCCACCGTCTGGCTCGCCTGGGACACTAATCACTCCGTACGCTTCTCTCTCTCTGTCTGTCTCTGATTTCATAATTTTCTGTTATTTATGCGAATTATCTGTTTGAAAAGTTGCTCTATATTGTGATTCAATGCCGGTGTTGTTAGATGTCTATCGGTTTGTTTGCCAAGTGAATAGAGAGAAAAACAAGTCAGGATTTTTTATTTTATTTTATTTTAATTTTCTCTTTGGGTTGTTTTTGAGGTGATTTCAGTTAATTGTTTCCAATTTTTTTTTATTTCTCTTTTTTTATTTGCAATGCCTAATTGCGTTGATAGTTGATCTTGCGACTAAAAATAGCTTTATGCTCTGAAGCTTCTCTTTTGGTGTATGTTGTTTGAGAAATTTACTTATATGAGAGAAATAAGAGTCTTCAGTGCTCGGAGTCCCACTAATTTACTGATGAGTTATATGTCATTATTATTTTTTATTAAAATAACATAGAACCTTTGATACAATATTTACTTTTCTATATCATGCATTGTCTTAGCAATCCAATGATATTTTAGCGAAATGTTTCTGATATTGTTGCTTTCTTTTTTTGATCTATTCTTAAACACTGCAGCGGTATGTGGCTCTTAAGGTACAAAAGAGTGCTCAGCATTATACTGAGGCAGCCATGGATGAGATAACAATCTTGCAACAGATTGCAGATGGAGACCCAGATGACAAAAAATGTGTTGTAAAGCTTTTGGATCATTTTAAGCATTCTGGCCCAAATGGGCAGCATGTTTGTATGGTTTTTGAATATTTGGGAGATAATCTTTTGACGCTTATCAAGTATAGTGATTACCGTGGAATCCCCATTCATATGGTTAAGGAGATTTGTGTCCATATTTTGGTGGGTTTAGATTACTTGCACAGACAGCTTTCTATTATACACACTGATTTGAAGCCAGAGAATATTTTACTATTGTCGATGATAGACCCCTCTAAGGATCCCAGGATGTCCGGTACGCCTCTCATTCTTCCCAATAGTATGGATAAGACTCTTTTGGAATCTGCGATTGGTAAGTCGAATGGAGATTTGACTAGGAATCAGAAGAAGAAGATACGAAGGAAGGCTAAGCGAGCAGCTCAGGGGTGTGTTGAGAAGGATGTTTCTATGGAAGCTGATACAGATCCTGAAACATCTGGTGTAGTTGAGTCACCCAGTGCGAAATCAAATGCAGGTTCTGCTGGAGACCAGCCCAGTAGTTCTGTCAATACAAGATCATCAGATGCTGATGCAACAAAGGGCAGTGGGTTAGATAAGCAGGGCAAGAGGGGCAGCCGCTCCACAAGACAGAAACTGGTGGCATCAGTGGACTTGAAGTGCAAACTGGTGGACTTTGGGAATGCATGTTGGACTTACAAACAGTTTACAACTGACATTCAAACAAGACAGTATAGGTGTCCTGAGGTGATCTTAGGTTCTAAATATTCTACATCAGTGGATCTTTGGTCCTTTGCTTGCATTTGTTTTGAGCTTGTGACGGGTGATGTACTCTTTGATCCTCACAGTGGTGACAACTTTGACAGGGATGAGGTACTAAAGCTATCACTGTTGATTGTTTACTTTTTGTACTGTACATAGTACACTTGAATTGTGGATAAGTCAATATAATGGGATAAAAATGACAATTTTAATAATATTTTGCTAAACAAGAGTAGGAAGTGCCATTGTAATCAATTTTAAATACACTGCTAATAGGAACAAATACATATTAACCTCAAATAGAAATTGGTCGTCCAATCTTTACTGAGCTGAGCCTGATCTGAGCACTCCATCCCGGTATAATTTATAAATTTAGACACAACTGTACGCATTTGCTGCCATTTTCCTAAAATTGGTGAGATATGGTACACCATTAAGATAGTGAAATTTTCATTCCCCTAGTTGAACCTAGGTGCAAATTTAGTTGTGCAAGTTTGTCTCATGTTTGCTTGATTTTTGAGCTGAGTAGTAAACATGGTGGGAGAGAGGAAGAATAAATTCCGTAGGTTTGAGGAAATCATGGAAGAGCCTTGTAGAGTGGATGATTTTGAATTGCTTGTTGTATGGTAGTTGCATAGAAGCTGGAGAGAAGGGGGACTCAATAATGACATAATAATGTAGTAATAACAAATGTATGTAAATCCATGCTAACAGGATGAAACATGAAATCCTCGATTCCCGTCGTTGGCCATCCTTAAATGGTCCAATTATCCCATACATTTTCTGGAATTCACATTGTTATTGGTGCCCAATCCTTTTATTTGTTGTTGCATTTTACATTGAAAATGAAAGTTGAACATCTTATATGGGATCAATTAATCTTTGTTAGCAGCAATTGGGTGATTTGTGAGCAGTTAATTTTTCTGGCCATGTATCCTTTGGAAGATAACACACTGACTATTAAGAATGTCTATTTGGTTGAATAGTGATTGCAATAAGAATTTTATCCATCTTCGGTGTGCTATGTATTGCTAGCTGTGTAGGTCTATGAATTAGACTTAGAATTAGGAACAATATACCAAATAGAGAGTGGGAAACTTAAGGTTTCTGGCACCATCATTTAATCATGATGAGGAAATACAGATCGATTTTTCCAAAATGATTATATATTTCTATCTCTAATGTTCATTGGGTGAGTGGGACATTGTCTGGTGCAATCATAATGGGTTTGGATTGCTCCATTCTCCTCCTCCCCGCCCCACCAAATTTCTTTCCCCTTTCTCTCTGGATGGCTCAGCCCTGTGAAGTGTGCAGGTTTGGTCTTGAGGATGGCACTTTTGTCAAAAGTTATATAGGGACTATATCAAAATCACCAATCATTTGGGATGGCCAGAAATATGGCATCTCTTTATTTGTTTATTTTTTATTGCTGTATGTGCTTGATAGCTTTAAATTTCCTTTTGGAGGAATGCTATATTTTCTTTATGCTCTATTTTTAACTTTCTTTCTAAGTGCCATGTGAACGGATGAGTGTGTGAATTTTGAAGCACATGGAATTTGGAAAAAGTCAGTGTTCAGGGCTAACTATTATAGGTTATGCATTTATGAAAAGCAGCTAAAAATTGTTTTTCTTTTCTAATTCTTCAAATATGTTTGACCAATATAAGTTTTTTTTTCCAATTTTCTATAGGATCACTTAGCATTGATGATGGAGCTTCTCGGAATGATGCCACGCAAGGTGAGTATCTTTCCGCCATTTAAAAAACCATTTCATAAGAAACTTGTGCTCACTTTCAACTTTAATGGCAATTATTATCCAGATTGCTTTAGGTGGCCGCTACTCTCGGGACTTTTTTAATAGATATGGCGATTTGAGGCACATCCGTCGGTTGCGTTTCTGGCCCCTGAATAAGGTTCTCATGGAGAAATATGAATTCAGTGAGCAAGATGCAAATGACATAAATGATTTCCTGGTTCCCATCCTTGATTTTGTCCCTGAGAAGCGACCTACTGCAGCTCAATGCCTTCTTCATCCATGGATCAATGCTGGCCCTCGTCGCTTAGAGCCATCGATGCCTTCTACTCAAAATCAAGCTGCAGACAGTCTTAATTCTGAGAAAAAGGAGAGAGAGAAAGATGAGAGAGAGGCCATGGAAGTTGGAATAGGTAATATTGCTATCAGTGCAGACTCTAAATCAGTCAAAGATACCCAGTCTAGTACTAAACCCACAAAGGCAATCGCCAATACTTCCTCTAATTAGGAGCTCTCACCTACACCTGGCATTCTTGAGAGGGCATGATCCTACTGGTTTGATTTATCATACTTGTTCCGCTGATGGACGGGGGAGGAATACTCTGGTTGTATTCCTGAGCAGAGCGGCGTACACAGGATTAATTTTCACATCACAGGATAATCGTATATGCAGCCACAGTTATTGGAGGGTACAATTCCTACTGCATCTCAATTTTTTTTTACTATTGTTCAACTGAATGTGTGATTAATGTACTGCACCATTCTTTACATGGTCTGTATCTCTTCTCTTCATGTTATATTTACTGTAAGATAATAATTTTTTTTTTTTTTTTTTTTTTCACTTTTCAGTACTGTTACAGTAGCTCTTGCAGGCTTGCAGCTGTAGCATTCACCAGTATCTGTAGACAATTTTAGCCTGGCTTGAACATTTTTCATTGAAGAATTGTTCCTGGTAATAGAATTTACAATCTTAAAATTGATATTCACCTAGCATAAAATTTATACCAGCTTCCTTGGCCATTGGAATTTTTCTGGCTGATTCCCAATTTTTGTGGTGATGGTTCATACTAAATCGGTATTTTTTTTAAAAGCTTTCGCTATTGGTAGGATTCGAGTCGTTGACTTGGGAGTCGTTTGCTTAATCCTAAAACACGTTAATTTTATGTTTAGCTCGAAGCATATCCAGACATGCATTAGAGTGAATTGTGTTTTAAATGAGGTAATTTTGTGATAGATGTACCCAAAATATGAAGCAAGAAGCAAACGGAAAGGAGCCAATTCCAAATTTAATACAAACCAAATTGATCTGTGAAACAATATTACACTCAAATTATGCACAGCATTGTCTCTGCTTGTACTTCTAAGTTTATCTATATAGTAATCAACCAACATGAAAAGCAGAAGACAACATAATTGCTTTTTAACCTTCAACAATTTTCACCGGAGACCTGCAGAAGAAAGCAAGCAATCCCTAAATATTTTGCAAAAGAAATGAAAGGTGTAGTGTACTGGAGAGAACTCATTGTTATATGCTTCTAAGCATAGATCACTTACCCAAATGGACTTTGCTTGATTGCCAGAAGTTCAACATCCAACTGTAAATTCAGAAATATAGAAAAATGTAAACATAGAGAACAAATGTGGAGGACATTGATCGAAACAGTGGGAAAATAATTAATGGGATTAGTTGGAAGATACACTAGAAGAATGAACAAGAAACAGAGAGCATTTGAAACTATATATGTGCCAATATGTTACCTCTATTGTTGCATTTGGAGGGATTTCCTGGACTCCTTTTTTTCCATAAGCAAGCTCTGGAGGAACTATTAGCAGCCGCTGCAACGTAACTAATAGATTAAAAACTTGACTAACAGCTAACTAATAGTTTTTTTATGCTATTGACAGTTTCATGTATTGCCAGAGACAGTTCGCACCTGTCCTCCTACACGCATGCCTTCAACGCCAAGATCTAATCCTTTGAGGACTGCGCCCCTCTCAGATTGTCCCACATCAAACCCATAAGGCTGCACAAATTCAAGCATAACGACGTTCAAAAATAGGCAAAGAATAATAAGTAGACAAGTATCAGAATTGAAACGGGAAAAAATGTCAAGACTCATGGGACCTAAGCAAGCAAGTTATCTTTGTTATTCAAACATGGCACAATCATGGGATTACGAGTGCATGAGTTTCTGGTATTACATATACATGACTTAGGTGTCCGTTATCAACACAATTTAAAGAATAAGAGAGTTGATTTTTCTCATTATGTTGGTAGAATTTCGTCTGACGATATAGGCTTCTTTATCATATGGAAGAAGAACCATCTAATTATGTTTCTAGGACAATGGGGGGATGGAAGATTGGTATACTTAGTATCATTACTATGCCTATGCACATAAACACATTGCTGCCTTTTCTTCTTTTGGATACACTAAAAATATGTAGCACTTTCACTACTCTAACTAATCATACCGTTCCACCACCAACGCCGAGTCCTTGTCTACTGGTCATGAAAGTGATGCCTCTCCATTTCGCAACGTAGTGAACCTAAAACATCAGATCAACTGAATCAAATTAATGAAATAGATTTTCCAGATAACTCTCAAGTTTCCATGTGAACCATTAGCAATATAGCGGTGCTGGTGACTGGTGAGTGCATGCCAACATTTCCTTTTTGTTTTCACAATGTATTATTGCTAGGCAAGTACCACAATGACAATAACAAGACTAGACCACTGATCTAAGAAACATGGCTCTTCGAACCCAACGAAAACATTTTTCTCCTCTTGGATGAAAATCATCTAGACAGAAAGCGAAGTTCAAAATTTTCATCTGGCCTTTGAGATTGTAAATGACTCTCACAATTGTCTCAAAACTAAAGATATTAAGTAATGGTAACATTTCTATCATTTCAATCAGTAGTGGAGTTTTTTATTCAGTAAAGGAGGCTTTTACTAAAGAAACCATACAGTTTCTTTTAAAGGTAAAGACTACTCAGAGGAAGCAAAGAATCAAATATTTAAGGGTACCCTGTGAGAAACATGACTGATTTGAGTATCACTACTACTATTCATTCAGGATCTAGTGGAGAACATATACTATAATTGAAAATAGAAATATAACTGAGTCACAACCGTACTGCAACCCGGGATCCTTTCGCAGCCTTTAGTCCATTCCCGACCTTCAAGTCATAGTACCTGAAGGATTGATGTTACCATCAGAATTCTAATGAACTCTAAAACATACAATGAAAATACAGATTTTGTATGCTCATCCAGTAGAAACATTTGACTATTGTATGCTCATCACAAACACACAATGTCACAACCTTGACAATCTCATACTTGCAAGTGATTGATATTTTAGGCAATTATTCTACAAATACATCAATTTTTCGGTGCATTAAGCAATATAACACCTATGAGGAAGATGCAATTACACATCTATTCAATCAACTAGGAATTTAATAAGTTAGAGGATATACTAACTTCAACCCACTAGGAAGGGTTGTGTATTCAGTCTCAGGTATTTTTGATCCTCTAAGCTGCATTAACCAAAAAAACAAAAGCACAATATTACCAATTGTTACACTTAATAGCATCAAAACCACCTTCAAGAAGATATATAATTAAAAAAAAAAAAAAATACAATAATTTGAAACTTACAGCTCTTCTACTAGTGCTAACAGCCTCAGCCAAATCACAGGCAACAGAGCCAGCACCAACTGATTTGGAAAAAAAAGTTGATGTATAAAACTCTTTTAATTGATAAGACAATTCAATTAATGGAGATAAATAAAGATAGAGAAGAACCAGATGTGAGGAGAGAACCAATCAGAGCCCTCCTTCCCTGGTGTTGTAAAGCAAGTAGTGTTGCTGGTTTTGCAGTTTCATCTGGGGAAGACATTGCTGCACAGTGACAAGGCAATGCTCTTGAATATCTGTTGGTTGGTGATCTCTTCCCTGGAGAAGATTCAAACAAAAGCACTTAGCATTGTTAGTGAAACTCAAAATAAGTTTTGCATGTCTCTCTTGTGTATGTGTATGTTGAGAGAGAGAGAGAGAGAGAGAGAGAGAGTACTTGTGATGATGGGAATGGAAAAAAGAGGTTTGTGCAGGAGAGTTGGGTTGTGTTGATGAGAGCAAGAGAAGAGGGAGAGTTCCATTGAATTTAGTTAAAAGAGTGACAGTTAAAGAGAGATTCAACTGGCCGATGTCATGTTGTGTGTTAGTAGCAACATGAGAATTCATAAGAGGATAACAGTTTCAATGACATCCACATATTAAGGTCCCAAAAATCACTATGCATTGACATGTCAAAATCTATATATAAATCTTTTCAAAAAATAAAAATATATATAAAAATACATACCGCCTCACAATGTGGCTTAATGATATAAACAATCGTCCAATTTGACAATATCTGAGTTACAATAACACTAAAGTATTATTTTAATGATTCCTTTTTTTTAGAAGAGTCACAATAGAAAAATTATAATAATTTAATTATTAATTTAAAAATGATAATAATTTTAGAGAATAATTTATATTTTTTTAATGAAAGATATATATATATATATATATATATATATTTAGGTTGGGGGTCAGGTCTCTCTGAGCTTTGCTCACCTCTGCGACTCAACCATTGCTTATGGATGTGATTTGTTTCTATTTATTTGTGGTTCTACATATACAAAAATCACTATATTGACATCGCAAAATCGTTATATAAATCTTTTCAATATATATATATATATATATATAAATACCACCTCACAATGTGATTTGATGGTATAAATATTTGTTCAACTTGATAATGTTCGAATTATGGTAAAGTGTTATGTTAGGGACTCCTCTTTTAGAAGAGTCATAATAGAAAAATATAATAATTTAAGTATTAATTTTTAAAAAAATAGTAATTTTAGAGAATAATTTATATATTTTTTAACGAAAGATATATATATATATATATATATTTAGGTTGGGGGCCGGGTTTCTCTGAGCCTTGCTCATCTCTGTGGCTCAACCATTGTTTATGGATGTGATTTTTTTTTATTTATTTGTGATTCTAAATGTACGAGAAGCTCACACGTTTTTTTTTTTGTACATTCAATAGTGTCGATTTGGAATCTTACACGTAAAAAAAAAACGTGGAATTCCATACCGGATCAATGCTATATATATATTTGATGCAATCCAATAATGTTGGATCGACCTAGCACAAATTCGGTGTCCATGGACAGTTAATATTCAAAGCGAAATTACAGTACCTTGATTTTCAAAGTGATTGAAATGATGATTTACATATATTATATAAGATCTGATAATAGATCAAAATCATGCAGTTCATTTATTGAAAAGTATGTTATCAATTTTTTGGTTTTTTCACATTTTATTGACTTCTAAGCAATAAATGAGATGTTTAATTAAGCACTTGAACATGACTTCCTTGCATGAATGAGATGTTCCTCTTCAGCTTCATCAACAGAATGCCTCCCAAAGCACTTGATTTCATGCTTTTCTTTCTCACCAAACTTGCAAAACTTCATTTTCTCACTCCCATCAACCCATCTCCTCAACTTTTTAAGCAACTTTTGCTTCTTTGAACAAGTTGTTGCATTTTCCACATTCAGGCTACAAAGCTCACCATGCTCTAAAGCCAAGCCATTCAAATGGTTCTCAATTCCACACTCTCCAATTTCTCCAATCCCTTCAAATGCTAAATCAACAATGTCTTTCTCCTCTTGATTTTTCTCTTTCTCTGCTTGATTCCTCATCGATTCGTGCCTTAAGCATGCGTTAGTCCATCTTAAGTAAATCAGTTCCTTGACTTCAGCTGCTCGATCTTTCTGGAGTTGTTCGTGTTCATTTACGAGCTGTTCGTAGTCTTCCATCTGCAATTACGAAGTCCCCAACTAGTTAGACCATCAAAACCAAAAAACAAGAAATAGAAAACAATGTGAATCTTCTTATGCATATATACAAGTACAATAGCCAAAACCTTTGAAGAATTGGATTGCTCTACCAATTGTAACTTGTTCATTAGTTCACTCTTTTGTTCCTGCAATTGATCAATCACAGCTTGTAAACCTCTCACATCATCCTCCAACTTCATGATATCATTAGACTTTTTCTCCAGCGCGTCGTTGTTTGTCAGTAATTCTGCTTCTCTAGCATCAAGCTTCGAGTTCTTTTCTCTTATGATGCGCGATTGCTCTTTTGTTCTCTTCAAAAGCTTCTTTACTTTCCTCTGAAGCAACCCACTTTCTGATTTCCAATGTTGAAGCTGCTCTAGTATTTTCACATATTCAACCACCAAGTTAATATGCCTTTTGTTCTCTGCCTCCATGTATGAAATCTCTCTGTCCAAGAATTCAACATAAGCAACCTCCAATAACAACATGTTTTTCAGCTCTGCAAGCGCAGATTCTTTTTCTTTCAGATCATGATAGCGAGCAAACTGCAACTTTGTCTCCCATTCTTTCTTTTGTAGCTCTTCAACTCGGCATCTTAGTTCCGAAATCTCTTGCTCATAATCAAGATTCTCCTGATATTCTGAAATTGCCACTGAATTCATAAAATTGGCACTTGTGACAATCTGTCCATCTTCTTCTTCACAGATCATTGAAGATGTAGAATTGAGGCTGTGATAGCTCTCATCATCTCTCAACTCCTCAGAAGAATCACTTGTCTTGGAATCTTTAAGTAATATAGTTCTTCTTGCCATGATTTTGGCACAGACAAAACCAGCCACAGATATAGCCAAAGGAATGCCAGCTTTGAGAAGCACTGGCTTCATGACTTGTACTTTTGACGTTGAACCATCCATGCTAACTGTTTTGATGTTCAAATACAATCTTTGATTGCTTGTTTGGATTTTGGTGTTGATCAAAATGAGTTTGTTGTTGTTGTTGTTGTTGTTGTTGTTGTTTTAAGGGGTATTATAAGATTCTTTACCTTTGTATTTCCATTAGTTTTCTTGGCTTATAGGAATAGTGGTCTGGTCTGGTCTGTTGCTTTTTGACTACTCTAAAGGCATCAATGCCACCATCATTTCACTTTCCTTCCTGCTCTTTGGAATATTATTATTCTTTTCTGAATTAACTGCTTTTTTGAAATTGATCATGGCCCTTCCATGATCATGCTTGCCAAAATATTATAATTGGTTTAAGTATTTGATAAACTTAACTTTTCAAGATTATGATGTTTCATCATGTTTAAGATATGAAAGCAATGGTAACATTAGAATTAGAAAAATAGTGTCATGTTATGCTTTGCAATAAGTTAAGAGAAAAAGTCTAAAAGTAGCACAATCATGTGAAACAATAAAATGAAAAAGAAATGGGATTCAAATAGAAATATTTAGGTGCATGATTCCACGTATTTTTTGATACGAGATCCTAGATTATCAAACCTGATAATCCTTTTTAAAGCGATTATCATATCAGATAATCTAGATCTCATACCTACTAGGGTTTTACAAAGATAGTAGGGATGATAATTTCACCAAAACCGTATAGGTCAGGTATGAATTTTGTTATTTGGGTCATGGGTCGGGAGTAAAATGTAAAACCTAAATATTTTATTAAAAAAAACCGAAGTTCAAAATGATGTTGTTTTGAGCAAATTAAAATTATAAACTCAAAACGACGTTTTGAATTCGCGGGTTAAACCCGAACTCAAATTATTTCAATGGTTTGTAGACAAGTTTGGGTTTCATTAAAATCCACAGGCGGAAACCTAAACCTACAAAATTATCCGGATTACCGGTCGAGTTCAGATTGGAAAATATTTTGGTTGTTCAAGTTTGGTGGAGCCCGACCGGTTGCCATCCCTGAAAGAGAGCGATACATAAGTGATGGTGGTGCATTTAGAAGGTGTATTTTGAGGTTGCTTACTTGGAAGTGATGCATAAGTGATGGTGGTGCATTTAGTTGTTTGGACAACTAAACAACCCAAATATGTTCGTTTTGGTCCCCCAATAAGCTTCTCTTGGTGCATTTCCAAGCTCCAATTTGAAGTTGTTTGCTTGTGTTTCCAAAACTTACCATTCATTGAAGTCAAGTCAACTTGGCTTTCGTCTGTCTTCACTTGTACTAATGTCACTTTATATATAAACATCAATCATTGGGCTTTCAATTATATATTTTTTGATATAAATTTCCCAATCAAATTTTAAATTGTCAAAAATCACATCATGATTCTGCACAATTTTTGTTTATATGATAATTTTCTATTTTTAGTCATCCTCGTTCCACGTAATATGCATACAGGACAACGATTATTCGAATTTGTTAAATGATAGCGGACAGAATGACATTATTATAATTTATTTTAAACTGTAATTATGGATTTTGACAAAACACAATCTAAGGTGACCGATTTCGTTTTAATTTTTAATCCGTTCATGTGACATATCAATTCATTATTTTATCTAATTCTATAGTTTTCCTCTGGTAGATGCTGGGCGTGAACAGCGCGGGATCAATTTTATATTTTTTTCTATGTTTTTTTTTTTTTTGTTGGTGTTGATAATTTTGGTCTTATTTTTTTTTAACTAATATTTATATATCTTTTAAACAACTCATAATAGTAGTTTCGATGAAATGAAGTTGATTTAATGGTATTTTTATCACACCTATACTATTAACATTGTGAGTTCCAAATTTCCAGCCATGTATATTCTTCGTTTCTACGCCTCGAATTAATTCTTTTATTAAATTTAATGGTTGAAAATTTTTCGTTTTTGACTCTTTCTATCAAAATGAGAAAATTATATAAAAAGCTCAAGTAGTCTATATAAGTTTTTTAAAATTGTAAGCAACATATGATATCATATTTTAAGTTCTTGAAAAACTAAATTGATTAGAATGTTTTAAGTAAGAGAGAGTTGATCGGATAGAACTCATTTGATTGTGATCAATATTTGTTGGGTTTGATGCACCTTAACTACATTATATATATATATATATATATATATATGTGTGTGTGTGTGTAGGATATGATATGGGCTATTGTATATGTGTATGCCTAATATTCCTTTAGGGACTAGCCCTTCTGTTAGGGTTGAGAATCCTCTATGGGTTAAGATTCTAGTAAGTTATATTATTTATAGGGGTCTCTACTCTTACTCATATATCACATAGTGATTCAGAATAAAAGTAACCTCCTCATTAGATTAGTAAGGTGAGAAGAGAGTAGAAGACTCTCTATAACTTCATATAGTTTCCGCTGCACTTTCAGGTACGCATCTATTCATACTTATGCATACAATACGAAATCTAATTATATTTATATAATGCTTATAGTCTAAGCCCTGATGGTGCTTTTTTGTTTAAAAAAAAAAAAACTAAAAAACTTAGGGATTTAGAGAAGATACAATTTGCACCTATAACCTTATTAATATCGGTTAAACAAGATTTTATTTGGGATGGTCTCAAATTAGATAAAACAAATAAACCTTTATCATATAAAATCTTCGTGAAATTTAAAAGAAGTTTAAAAGGATTGATATTAATAAAATAACAAATTTTTTTATTTAAATAATCTTTATAATAACATCACTCTTCAATCAAGAAGCCCATATCATTTTTGAGTTGTGTTAACTTGTATCATATAACAACTATAACTATTATATATATATAAATAAAAATAAAAGACAGTGTTTATCATAGTATTTATTGTATTATTAGAATAAATACTCAGTATTATTTTTTTTATAGAAATAAAATAGTTGTTATATTTTTTAACATGAATCGTATGCATTGACACTAGGGGTGTGCGATTTCGGTTTGGTTTGGACTGAAACTCAATATTAAACCAAACCAATATGAATCGGTTTGGCTATATTTCAATCCAAATCAAACCAATGTGATTTTTCAAACCGATTCAAACCAAACCAACAAAGATCAGATTGATTTGGATTGGTTTATCGGTTTATATTTGACCTCAAAAATCTTTTTTTTGTTGTTGTTGGTATTATATTATAAAAAATATTTAAATAAAAAATCATAACATAAAATATTAATTAAATATATATACATGTATATATACTCTGGTTAAGACATGTTTGACAACATCTATACTTTTAAAACCTTAATAAATAAATCAATCAAAAGAATTGTATCAAAACAAATAAATAAACTATAAAAACTTAAAGTAATCGGTAAAGGTTATAAAACATGGACTGAATAAAAAACGTAGGTAGATTTTATATTTTAGTTTTACTTTTTAAAATATATGATCTGATTTGGGTTGGTGAAGCATTTCACTCAACTCAAACCAAATCACCTTTAATCGGTTTATCCAAAAGACAACTCGAACCATCCATTTTTTATATTTGTAATTGAACCAACCCAAACTTTATGGATTGAGTTGGTCGGTTTGGTTCGGTTTGACGGTTTTTTACACACCCCTAATTGACAAAGTCCTCTAGGATGAAGACAAAGCAAGACAACATTATATTACGAGTATAAACTTCACGTGACTCCAATAATACAATACTTGAATTGGAATGGGTAAATATGAAGGATTGTTCAATGCTTTTATTTATTTATTTGAAATCTTACATTGCACATATCAAAGACATATATATATATATATATATATATATAATTTATCTACTAATGTACTTGAAAAATGTTCTTGGTGTGGTTAATCCGTAGTCACGATTGGTTATTTGTTATATTTATTTTAATAAATCAGAAATTCAGAATCTTACATATAAAATAGTCGCATGTAGGACCAGCTTGGTTTCTCCATCGAAGATAAAATAAGAGGAACTATAAAACAACTTGTAGTTTTGGCAATATACTTTGTCACCTAACCCCCTCATGTTATGCTCTCAAGGACATAGTTTTGCTTAGCTGATACATGAACGACTCTCAAGTTAACTAGACTCTCAAATTAGATGTTCGAATCCATAAAATATTAAAAAAAAAAAAATTTACATGGTAAAATTAAAAAAAAAAGGTCATGTTACATGATCAACACATGTATTTCTTTTTTTTTTTATAAAAAGAAACGTGTACTTCTTTTTATAGGCGACATTTATATATCAGTAATGTTATACATCCCATTTAAAATTCTATGTTTTTTATCCCACTACATGTGGCATGTAAGGTGTCAAATTGTAAGTGGATACATAGGGTGGGTGAGATAAATCACTATTAATGTGTATCCACTCACAATTTGACACATCACATTCCACGTATACTTGGATTTTAAGTGGGATATTTAGCATTATTGTTTATATATATAAACCGACCATGCGTTTGACGAATGACGATTCCATATAATAGACCCACAGAGAGCGTTTGAAGAATCTCTCTCCCACCTCTTTCTTTGAAATCACAGCAGCAGCCGCCACTACCACAGTACCGACCGACCTCAATGGAGTCTCTACGCTTGAGGCCGTCTCACTCTCCTCTCCTCCGCCCGACCCGACACGAACTGGCCGCTCCATTTCCAACCCGAACAACAACCTACAAGATCAAAATGCCATACATCAAGGCCACGCTGTCAAAACCGACGACCGAGATCTCACCTGTCGTTACTTCCAGCGATAACCCCTTGCACTCTCATTCTCCACCTCCTGTCAAGAAAGTGTCGTCAAATTCTCTGCAGTACCCCCCCGGTTACCTCGGGGCCGTACCGGACCGTACAGTTGGCGGCGACGGCGGCGAAGACGGCGACAATATTACCGATGCCATGAGCTATTTGACCAACATACTCGGGTCGAAAGTATATGAAGTGGCAATCGAAACGCCGTTGCAGTTGGCGCCAAAGTTGTCGGAGAGATTAGGCGTCAACCTTTGGCTCAAGAGAGAAGATTTGCAGCCTGTAAGTTCTGCTTTTCAATTTCCTTCCTTTTGTGATTTTGATTGATTCAAGCGATGAATTATTGCTTTAATTGTCGTTACTTTATTAGAATCAAGTGCGTGAATTACCATTAATGGAAAATTTTCCACGTGCTATGGATTGGTTGTTAAAATGTTTTAAGTTCTTTATTCTCATCAAGTGTAAGGTTGTACTAATATCTCAATGTTGTAGTTTGTGGATGAATTAACTTGCCTATGTTTGTTTGAATTCAAAAATGGGAGTGTTTGATTTACGTTTTTGCATCTAATTATTCATTTTTAATTCATTAATATCAGTTGTTTCCAGTTTTCGTTAATTAAACCAGTGCCATTATTCTCCATACTTTTTAACGGTTCGGTTTGAATAATTTAGTATTTTTCATTCCTCATAAAAGTATATTTATTGTATAGCGGTTTGCTGCTTCAATTATTAATCAATTAAGACTAAAATTTGTTTATGTTTTGTTGGTGTGAATGAATATAAATTCTCAAATAGGTTTGGTCGATTTGGTATGGAATTTCAGGATACTTGTTCTTCATTCATGAGATAACTGCTTTATACATATCAGGGGTTTTGTATAGTGTTAACTTTTTGTTTTTCTGTAATGTTTTTGTACAGTGTTGAGTGTTCTATTATTTCCTTAGAAGGCTCTTGCTCTAAATATTAAACAAAGATTGTGAGTTCAAATAGGTTCGACCATATACACTCTTATATCATTCCATTTGGATCTTATATTTGATGCTGCCGATGGTAACAACAAGTCCTCAAAGAATCGTAGTTTCTAACTATATCATTATCTTAGATTTCATATTCAACTTTTTAGATTGAAAACATTAAAATCTTTTTATTTTTTTCAATGTGGATGTGTGTGATTTATTTACTATCTAGAAAATTTCAAACACCAAAAATTCCAAAAATAACAAACCATTAAAGAATGAAAGTAAAGGTAAAACATCATCATCACCTTCAAGCTTTCATTAAAAGTTCAATTTAGTGTTTCAACTTTCAAAAGGTTGAAAAAAAAATATATAATAATAAGAAGCAAAGACTGATACTAAACGACTTCCGAAAAATAGAATTCAAACTTTTTAGAACTTCTGACACTTCAAGTTTTGATTCTATAGACTTCCATAAAAGCAGAATCCTACTTTTTGTTATAGGATAATATTAATTCTGATTTATTTCCAATTCAATTCCGACTTTGTGCAACTAAATTTAACTTGAATTTAATCGTGAGAAAGTGGTCTCCTCTTGGAGTAATCAATTATGCTTGAATTGGAAATTTTTTTCTTGTTAAACCAAATTATGGATACAATGATTTTGTCTCTTTCAGGTTTTCTCATTCAAGATCCGTGGAGCATATAACATGATGGCAAAACTAACGAAGGACCAGTTGAAAAGGGGAGTTATTTGCTCATCGGCTGGAAATCATGCTCAAGGGGTTGCATTCTCTGCCAAGACACTAGGCTGTGATGCTGTGATTGCTATGCCAGTTACTACGCCGGAAATCAAGGCATGTCTTGTTTGATATTGTTGGTATTGTGTGCCAAATTATGGTTTGTTAATTGAATCGTGGATCTCTTTTCCACAGTGGCAATCTGTCAAGAGGTTGGGTGCAACAGTTGTTCTTGTGGGGGATTCTTATGATGAGGCACAGACATACGCTAAAAAACGAGCCAAAGAGGAGGCCCGTACATTCATACCTCCCTTTGATCACCCAGATGTCATAATGGGACAGGGAACAGTTGGGATGGAAATTATACGTCAGATGCAAGGACCATTGCATGCGATCTTTGTGCCTATTGGGGGTGGTGGCTTAATTGCTGGCATTGCTGCTTATGTAAAGAGGGTTTCTCCACAGGTCTGTTGCTTGTTTGCAAAATTTTATTGGCAATCTTCATTCTTTTAGATGGCAAATAAGATTCCTTTTAGAAAACATATGTTTTTTTTTTTTTCCTACAGTTTTTTTTTAATTATTATTTTTGAAATCCAGGTGAGTGCTAATTCTATCAAACTAAAATGTCAATGGGGACATCAGATTCAAGGAAGTTACCAGAATAAATTAAACTAAAGTTTTTATATGTCATTTACCAATGATATTCATGTCAAAATGATGTGATGTTAAACTTTCTTGTGCCACTTACAAATCCTCTTATTAACCTTAGGAGATGCTATAAATTGACATGTATTCCCCTGGGTTGTCTGCTGAAACAATTTTCTTGTCATGTCCTGAATCAAGAAGTGAAATGGCCAGTGAGGTTCATTGGGATGTGTTATTTTTGCAAGTTTTAATGCAGACCATGATGGATTTCAGCTTGTTAGACATATATATATATATATATATATACATATTTTTTTTGAAGCATTGTTAGACATGTTTCTACTTAGTGTGAAATGTAGGCCCATCTGGTTCGAAAACTGCATCCCTGATAATCTTCATCTTTACAATTGAAACATTAACTCAAATATGTGCAGAATTTATAGGCTGGCAACCCCCTTTGGTTTCATTTGGAAGACAAATAGAACTATTGGCTTCAGTTGCTAACATGCTTTAGACCCCATGATATTGGTTGCAAGCTGCAACTACCATGCTATGATATTTGTTAGTATTGGATGTTTTATGTAATGTTGGTTTCTCATTCTTAACTATTATTTTGCTGCCTAAAGTGCTGGAGTCAGTGGGATTCATCTTCTAGAACTCAATATTAAAACTGAATCCACTGCACTCATGCTTCCCGTTCTCATCTCTCCTCTTCATAAACTTTGCAGTTATACTGAATCAATCCTTATATTGATTTCGATAAAGTTACAAATCACTTCAATCATATATAATATTTTTGTTTTCTTTTTGTACCCTTCAAACAACACAAGTTTTACCAATTTTTTATTTTATATTATGATCTGCTTCAGAACTCCTGCTCACTTTTTGTGGTTCATGTAACACAATCTTACTGTTTTTAATTCAGCATAAAACGTTTTTTTGGGGAAAATTTTATGGGTTATAGTCTTAGAGTATGTAACAAATGGATATATTTCCAAATAACACAATCTATCAAGACCCTTACTATGATATTACTAATTCAGGTGAAGATTATTGGAGTAGAACCCACTGATGCAAATGCAATGGCATTGTCACTACAGTATGGTGAGAGAGTAATGTTGGACCAAGTGGGAGGTTTTGCTGATGGTGTGGCTGTTAAAGAAGTTGGGGAAGAAACCTTCCGCATATGCAAGGAATTGGTAGATGGTGTAGTTCTTGTAAGCCGTGATGCAATTTGTGCCTCAATAAAGGTGAGCTGTCTTTCAATTTTTGAAGCTTGCATGTAATTAATGTCAGTTTTACTTTTATCTCTTTATGCTTTGAGAAATTGCGATAAGTTGGTATTCTTACATTTTAGGGGGAAATAAGTAAGACTTGTTCCATGTAGTTGTCTTATTTATAAAGATCAACATGCTGTACGGCATATCTCATCCTTCTCTCTGCTTCCTCCCCTCCCCTCCCCTCCCCTCCCCTCCTCATTGTGCATGTGTGTATTTATGCTTGTTCAGATGATACATCTTTATTTCTAAAATTGCTGCACTTTGCATGCTAGAATGTAGTGTATTTGGTGCAATTGCATCTCAATGGAGAAATGATGGCCATCACTGCAAACTAGAATATAATAGTGTGAACCCTGATTGATTGACAATGTTAATTCTGGTGTTCAGGACATGTTTGAAGAGAAAAGGAGCATTTTAGAACCTGCAGGTGCTCTTGCCCTTGCTGGAGCTGAAGCATATTGCAAATATTATGGCCTTACAGGAGAAAATGTAGTGGCAATAACCAGTGGGGCAAACATGAACTTTGATAAATTGAGGGTGGTGACTGAACTAGCTAATGTTGGTAGGCAACAAGAGGCTGTGCTAGCAACTGTTATGCCAGAGGAGCAAGGGAGTTTCAAACACTTTTGTGAACTGGTAAGTTGTGACGGCTTAATAGATTTCTGAACTTATTAATAAGGTTTCCTTGGTGTGAAGTTGAAAATCATTTGGGTTGGCAGGTGGGGCCTATG
This sequence comes from Acer negundo, assembly GCA_035582765.1. Taxonomy (NCBI): domain Eukaryota; kingdom Viridiplantae; phylum Streptophyta; class Magnoliopsida; order Sapindales; family Sapindaceae; genus Acer; species Acer negundo. The sequence goes on from CM069241.1 coordinate 37,123,505, forward strand.
AATATTACTGAGTTCAAATACCGATGTAGTTCTGATAAGGAGGCTGTGGTTCTGTACAGGTAAGTTATTTTCAATTTGGATTATCAATAATAAAATGCTAAGTTTCTTCTATTGAAATTGTCATTGAAATTTTAGTGTTATTTTTTCTTGATTATTTGGTTACCGATTGTCATATAATTGCATTTTGGTATTTTATAATGGGGCATCTCTTGATAAGTAATATGCTAAAAAACAAGAACATATTATATCCTTTTAATATTTGTATGCAGTGTTGGGGTTCACACTGTTGCTGAACTTGAAGAAATGCAAGCACGCATGGAATCTTCTCAACTTAGAACTTACAATCTCACCAAAAGTGACTTGGTTAAAGATCACTTGCGGTATTTGGTAATATACTCATTTATTAATGATCTATTTAAGTTTGATCTGCATGCTGATTTCATTTATGATGGCATGGTTATTAGGCAACTATTTTGGAACTGTCAACATGTTTCTTATTGGTCTAAACTAATGTTTGTTTACTCAAGGCTCATCTTTCATAAGAAATGTTTTCCACTGTTTTTGAATTGACCTATTCATTTTTTCCCCATAAGAAATGAAATTCTTTTGATGGAAAAAGATGGTACAAAGTGGAAATATAAATAATCCCTCATCTCTGTGTACTAACTTAAGAAAAATGTATTCTATACAACACAGACCCTATCAAACACGAAAGATCCAAAAAAGACTGTCAAGCTATAGCTACTTCCCTATTATTCTGGTTAATAAAGAAAGAAATTTGTCTGAATTCAGAGGCTACTAAAGCCCAAAGAGAGCCAACAAGCATTCTCAATTGTAATCTGCATCACTGGAACAGTCTTGAGAGTACTTCTGTTTCTTTCCAACTAAATGACCCAAAACAGTTTCATAACCGTACAATTTCAAAAGGTAGCAGCAGCTCTCTTGCTCCCATGAAAACATACAGTTGCTTGTTTGCCCTCTCCCAATAACTAAATTTTAAATTGTGCACTCTCAATCCCTAGGAAAAACTGTTCCCAAGTTGGAAGAGGTTCTTTTATTATTACTGTGGAAACTTAAAAAGAACTCTGCAAGATTTTAGATTGAAATCCTCCTATGTTGAATAAGAATTGTATTATGTACTTCTATTTACAGCCTTGTTTTCTTGGAGAAATTAATAACTGAACATGTCAAAATTGCATTGCAGGAGATATTAATGTTTTGAAAAGTTTTAATAATTTTAAAGAAAAATATGCTTGTTTTTGAGATTTAAATGCTGGTAGAAGTGGATTCTTTATTTTGTTTTTGAGGTGAAAAATCAAAATCAAAATCTTTTGTGTTTATTGACATTTAGTTATGTAATTCTTATTTCTTAATATGTTTATTGATTGACCCTTTCTGTTAATAAAAAGCTGCATGTAAGTAAATTAACATCATAGTCTTCTTTCCTCGTTGGTGAAAATTTAAAAATAGATATATTTACAAGAACAAAATATTTGATTATTACTTTGCCGTATCATAAAAGGAAAAAATGAAACCCCTAGGGATGGGCTTGAGTGGTAAAAGGCTTTTGGTTTGAACCAAGAGGTTGTGGGTTCAAATAAATAACTATATTGTTTACTTGGGTCTTCTGCACTTTCACTGTTGACACTACAACTAACAAATGGCTAGAAATAAGTAACTTTCTCCACCATAATGTTTTACCTATTTAAATTGTCTTGTTTTGTACATAGTGGCACTAAGTTTTTACTTTTGTCTGGATTCTCTTTCAGATGGGTGGCAGATTAGATCTTGAAAACGAGGTCCTTTGTCGTTTTGTGTTTCCAGAGAGGCCTGGTGCTTTGGTGAAGTTCTTGGACGCTTTTAGTCCTCGTTGGAACATTAGCTTATTCCATTACCGTGGTCAGGTAGGCATCTGAAACCTTGTGTTCAATAAATGTTAGTATTTCAAGGAATCTTTCCAACGACCCTTACATTTATATCCTCTTAACAGGGTGAAACTGGTGCCAATGTGTTGGTCGGAATCCAGGTTTCAAAGAATGACATGGAAGAGTTCCGCAATCGTGCCAACAGTCTTGGATATGATTATGTAGTTGTAACTGATGACAATAACTTCCAACTTCTGATGCATTGATTGGTGTCAGCGCTGTGATCTTTGCATGGTTGGGTGATAAGTAGACTCGGCACTGTGCTTAGAGAAAGGGGAAGGACCTCGGAGGTGACTGTTGTGCAAGCTGCAAAGCAGAGATGTTGCCTGTATGCACCTCTGTCAAGAAGCACTACATTGTGTATTTGTGTATTTTTGTTATCGGCATAAAATATAGTTTCTTAAGCTCTACTATCTCCCTCACCATCCTTGTATTTTCCCCCCATCATCTTTTTGTATTTTTAGGCATAAAATATAGTTTCTTTCAACTATTTCCTTCAATGTACGGACATGAAACTTTGTGTTCATGATATTTAGCTAATTTCATTTCACAACAACCTATCTATAAATACAGCTTTTCAATCGACAACTTCAATCAAATTAATTAGTTTTCTCACAAAATTATCCCTAATAATTTCCAAAATGGATCGCCTTGCTCTTTTCTCGGTCATTTTCTTCTTCTTTACTGGGGTCTACAACTACACCATGGTCATGCTCGACCGATGTATTACCTGGGCTATTCCAGCTTTGAACTTTTTTTATGATCGGATATACGAGATAAGCCAAGTAATGGTTATGTGATGCAGCAGACGACGAGGATCAAGTAAATTAGGAAGTTCAGAATCAATCCCACACTTGCAAGTAAGGTCAGGGGCCAGAGAATTAGATCATCCATACGAAGAAGAACCAAGTCTTAACACAATTACAAAGAGAGACTCCATCACTGTCGCATTTTATAAGGTTACCGGCTGCATCACAGCAACCACTACATCATTGATCATAAAAGATGTACAAAGAGACAGTTCAGGTAATATGTTTGTCGAGCATGACTATGATGGTATGTATAGTAGTAGGCATGTCTTGTTCGATATTGTTGATGTCTTTTTCAACAGTGGCGATTCAAGGAAGTTACTAGAATAACATATAATTGCATTTTGGTAGTTTAAAATAGGGCATCTCTTGAAAGTAATATGTTTATAAACAAGAACATATTATATCCATTTTGATATTTGTATGCAGTGTTGGGGTTCACACAGTTGCTGAACTTGAAGAAAATGCGAGCAAACATGGAATCTTCTAAACTTAGAACTTACAATCTCACCAAAAGTGACTTTTTCAAAGATCACTTGCAGTATTTGGTAATTATACTCATTCATTAATGATCTATTTTAAGTTTTATCTGTATGCTGATTTCATGTATGATGCATGGTTATTAGACAACTATTTGGAAGTGTCAACATGTTTTTAATTGGTCTAAACTAATGTTTGGTTACTCAAGGCTAATCTTTCATAAGAATCATTGAAATTCTGTTAATGGAAAAAGATGGTACAAAGATCAGTTAGATATGGAAGTCTCCAACAGGGTGAAACTGTTGCCAATGTGTTGGTCGGAATCCAGGTTTCAAAGAATGATATGGAAGAATTCCGCAATCGTACCAACAGTACTCCTGGATATGATTATGTAGTTGTAACTTGTAACTGATGACTATAACTTCCAGCGCTCTGATCTTTAGCTCAGTTAGGTAATATATAAGTAGACTCGGTTATGTATTAATATGATTAGGATGTCATTTATACCTAATCAAAAGTGCAGATCAACGACTGTTACGTCTTATGTACGACTTACTTCAGAATAATGTATTTCACGTTTGATGATCGTTGATTCCTAGTTATGTCTGTCAGTGTGTAATGCAAAATTTTGTATCCTAGTTATTATGTATGTCAACTAAGCCAATTAATAAATACATTTTTGAGATTTTAATTTCATTTTAATAAATAAGTTTTCAGTTTCCCTTTGACATTTTTCCAATTGACTTGTACAAATCTAAATCACTTTTCAATGATGATGTAGCGGAAGCTATAACGAGAAAAACCTGCAAGAAAACAATTAGAAACAACCTACCAATACTCTATTGATTCATGCACGGATACCAGAATATCAGGTTAATGATAACATTCAACTTTGCGTACAAATGATTGTTAACAGGCTTCAAATACTTCAATCTTCGCAAAGAATGTGTACATGGATAGTTGAGAAACAATTCTCTATATTTTTAATAAATCAAAAGCTGTCTTTCAAACCCTAATACAATCTATTTAAATAAAATTGCAAAACTTGACTAACAAGAAAATCTCAAACAAACAGGAAAGAATCCTAAATAGAAAATATATCAAATCTCCTAAAAATCAAAAGAATCCTAAAACATTAAAAACCTATCTAAAAAGGAAATTGGATTTGATTTAAAAATAAAATCATAAAATAATTAATAACCTAATTACATATAAACTAAAATAAAATAAAATAACTGTACGGAATCATGACAAAAATTAAAAACCATAAAACTTGAAATAGTTGTCTTGGCACGCTTGAAACTTAATGGCCGAATTCGGATATGTTGTGGCCCGTTATAGAAGACGAAGTCTTCATAACATTTGTAGGAATCATCTTGGGCTTTTCGGAAACATATTATAATGTTAATTTTAAGTTCGTTTGCCCTCTGAAAAAGCCCCCAAAATTTGCCCATTCTGACAATTTCGACCATTCCGAGTCTTTGCTTCCTTCTTTCCGCACCCTTCGTCTTTGAGTCGATTCCTCTGCTCCATGAAATCCAAACCTTTTTTGCCGTATCATCTTTTCTTTCTGCATCATTCTCTTTAGGATGGAGAAAATTCGTCCCCAAATTTTGGGAAGGTAAACTGAACACACCAATCTATACGGCGATTGAAAAATATTGTTTCGTAACCAATTAGTTTCTTCTGCGTGCGGAGATAAGAATGCACACCTTACCACCATGGCTGACCCATGTTCTTCAGCTGTGTTGCCACTGTCCAAGCCCCTATATTGTTGAATTTGGGTGCTGATTGATCGCCTATGCCTAAGGATGCCTCCTTATCGACTTTTGGTGCTGCATGACACTCCTTTTCAACTAATTCTGGTTTGGGATCATCATTCATTGTTAAGAAATCAGGGCTTACCATTAACATTGGACCAATATCGCCCTCCAGCCAATCTTCATTGACCATCTCCTCTCCATCAAACTGCAGTTCGTCCCCTGTTTCAGCTTCGTCTTCATCTTTAAACTGCTGTATTTCTGCACAGAGACGCTGCTCCATCAACAAAGCACCAGGTCGCTGTCCACAAGGTCCTCTTCTATGGTCCCTACTTCTCCACAACTGAAACACCGCACCCCTCCTGCCACTAGAGATGCACATTTTTTTCCGGGACCCCAATTCCCTACGTCCCTATCCCCATTTGGGGATTTTTTTTGGGGAAATAGGGAAATTGGGGGGCGATAGGGATGAAAATCATCCCCAAATTGAAATGGGGATGGGGATGGGGATGGGGGGACCCATCCCCCTCCCCATTTCCCCATTTTCTCCACGATTATATTGAAATGGGGATGAGTATAGGGATAGGGGGAGGTCCTCCATCCCCATTTCTCCATTTCCCCCAAACATATATAAATATAATTATAATATATATTTATTTTATTTTATTTTATTTTTATTCTTTGAAAACCCTAACTCCCTAAGTTTATATATACATTTTATATTAAATGCAATAATGAATTTTGTTTTGTATTTGTAATGGAATGTTTTTTATTTTTTATTTTTATAGTTTAATTTGTAAATTTTAGTCCAATGGGGAAATGAGGGAACGGGGGAAAAGGGGAAACGGGAAAATACGAAAAAAAAAAATAGGGAATTGGAGATGTGGATGGGGATGGATATAGGTCCCCCCAAAATTTCCTATTCCCATTTTCCCCAAATGGGGAAATAATTGGGGGGGGGGGGGGGGGGGGGGGGGGGGGGGGGGGGGGATGGGGGACCTATATCCATCCCCATTCCCCAAATGTGCATCTCTACCTGCCACTGTTCTCGGCTGGAATTGATTGGTGATCGGACTGGGAGCTCCTCCCCTACGTGTGACGATCTTCTCCACTTGCAAGGCTCTTCGATGGGCTTCAAATACAATACTTGGATCAAAGAGTTTCGCCACCTCAATGATTTGCGAACGACGGCCACCACAATACCTTAATTTCTGAAAATTGTGGGGTAAAAATTCAGCATGCAATTACTGAGTTATCTTCTCCCAATCCGTGATTTTTGATTTTCCTATTCGAGTCCGTGAGAGCTTGAGTTGTTGCCACCACGCGACTGTCCGTTCTCAAAGCCGAGTTGCCACCAAGGCTACCCTTGCATTTGTCGTCACGTGTTTAAACTCTAAGATCTCCTCCACGACTCCTAACCAATCAAGGAATTCTTTAGGCGATAGATCACCTTGAAATTTCGGAATCTCTGTCCGTATACCCAACTCCCACCTCTGGCTATCTTCACGCACTCGAGCTTTTTGACCCGGATTCTGTGAGGGTTTCGAGTTGGTAAGGTTTCTAGGTTGGCGATTACTCTTGCCATCTGCTCAATTAATCACGAAACCTGTTGCCCCAATCGTGCTATGCGGTCACATTCGTTGGCTTCATCTACAAAGATTGGACTTCTTAACTGCACCATGAGGATGTCGTCTCGAGCTAACACGGTTTTGATACCAAATTGATGTAGCGGAAGCTATAATGAGAAAAACTTGCAAGAAAACAATTAGAAAAGACCTACCAATACTCTATTGATTCGCGCACGGATGCCAGAATATTAGGCTATTGATAACATTCAACTTCGCGCACGAAAGATTGTTAACAAGCTTTAAATACTTCAATCTTCACAAAGAATGTTGTACATGGATAGTTGAGAAACAATTATCTATATTTTTTATTAATCAAAAGCTGTTTTTCAAACCCTAATACAATCTACTTAAATAGAATTGCAAAACTTGACTAACAAGAAAATCCTAAACAAACGGGAACGAATCCTAAATGGAAAATATATCAAATCTCCTAAAATTCAAAAGAATCTTAAAACATTAAAAACATATCTAAAAAGGAAATTGGATTTGATTTAAAAATAAAATCATAAAATAATTAATAACCTAATTACATATAAACTAAAAGGAAATAAAATAATTGTACGGAATCATGACAACAATTAAAAACCATAAAACTCGAAACAACTGTCTTGGCGTGCCTGAAACTTAATGTCCGAATTTGGATATGCTATGGTTTGTTATAGAAGACAGAGTCTTCATAACATTTGTAGGGATCGTTTTGAGCTTTCCGGAAACATATTATAATGTTGATTTTGAGTCCGTTTGCCCTCCGAAAAGACCCCTAAAATTTTCCCATTCCGAGTCTTTGCTTCCTTCTTTCCGCACCCTTCGTTTTTGAGTTGATTCATCTGCTCCATGAAATCCAAACCTTTGTTTGCCATATCGTCTTTTCTTGTTGCATCATTGATACCAAACTGATGCAGCAGAGTTTTCACCAAACAACAATCGATAAAAGAAAGGATAAATGATTTAGATTCGTTGATTCGCGCACGAATTTCGGAAGCAAACCCTACTATTAATCTATTGATCCGCACACAGATACCAGAAAAATAGGCCTCAAATGCCAACTGAGGTAGCGGGAAATTCAACACAAATAACAATCGATAAAAGAAAGGATAAACGATTTGAATCCGTTGATTCGTGCACGAATACCGGAAGCAAACCCTACTATTAATCTGTTGATTCGCGCACAGATACCAGAATAATAGGCTTCAAATTCGTTGATCCACTCAGGATACAAAAGTTGGATAAAAGGAGATACTCTCTCTTAAATTTTATCAATCTTCAAAAACTCCATAACAAATTGGATTCAAACAACTTAAATAGGAAAAGCAATAAGTCGACTTCCACAAGGAATCAACTTTTAGATTAACTTAAACTAAAACTGAAAAGAAATCCTATCTAGGAAAAGAGAACAAATCCTAATCAAACAAACACTACGAAAAAGAGAACAAATCCTAATCTGACTCTGACTCTGACTCTGACTCTGACTCAATGTCATGTAATTAAAACTTCCAGCTCAAGTCTTCGCGCAACAAGATAGATGACCGAATTTTGGCCATTTGTGATATTACGGAGGACAGAGTGTTCATAACATTTGTGGAGCTCGTCTTAGGCTTTCCGAAAAAATATTATAATAGATAATCCAACCCCATATGCCCTCGGTAGAGGTCTACAAATTTCAGCCTGGCAGCTCTCGTCCAACTCTCATCCAGCTCAAGTATTCTCACAATAAGATAGATGGCTGAATTTGGGGCTGTTGTGATCTGTTACTGAGGATGGAGTCTTTATAACATCTGTAGGGCTCTTCTTGGGCTTTCCGGAAACATATTATAATAGACAATCAGACCCCATATACCATCTGTAGAGGTCCACGAAGTTCAACCCGGATTTGGTTGGTCCACACAACCCAAATACGAATTCGCGGCCCGCTCTGATACCAAATTGATGTAGCGGAAGCTATAATGAGAAAAATCTACACGAAAACAATTAGAAATAACCTACCAATACTTTGTTGATCCGCGCACGGATGCCAGAATATCAGGCTACTGATAACATTGAACTTCGCGCACAAAGGATTGTTAACAAGCTTCAAATACTTCAATCTTCGCAAAGAATGTTGTACATGGATAGTTGAGAAACAATTCTCTATATTTTTATTAATCAAAAGTTGTCTTTCAAACCCTAATACAATCTACTTAAATAGAATTGTGAAACTTGACTAACAAGAAAATCCTAAACAAACGGGAATGAATTTTAAATGGAAAAGATATCAGATCTCTTAAAAATCAAAAGAATCCTAAAACATTAAAAACCTATCTAAAAAGGAAATTGGATTTGATTTAAAAATCAAATTATAAAATAATTAATAACCTAATTACATATAAACTAAAAGGAAATAAAATAACTGTACGAAATCATGACAACAATTAAAAACCATAAAACTCGAAATAGCTATCTTGGCACGCCTGAAACTTAATGGCCGAATTCGAATATGTTGCGGCCCGCTATAGAAGAAGGAGTCTTCATAACATTTGTAGGGATTGTCTTGGGCTTTCCGGAAACATATTATAATGTTGATTTTGAGTTTGTATGCCTTCTAAAAAGGCCCCAAAAATTTTCCCATTATGATAGTTTCGACCATTCCGAGTCTTTGATTCATTCTTTCCACACCCTTCGTCTTTGAGTCGATTCCTCTGCTCCATGAAATCCAAACCTTTGTTTGCCGTATCATCTTTGCTTGCTGCATCAAATGAGGTTTCACACATGCTGTCATGCTGTGAATGAGTTGATGGACTTCAATTTGAAGATAAGAGATAGCTATGGATGTCAATTTCATCCCAACACCAAACTGTGTGGGTCAGGCTCAAGATTCAATATTCTTGTTGCGGGTCATGCGAACATGCTTTTCGGATGTGAAAAAATAACTGAACCCAAACAAAAACCCGCGACCATTTATTTTAAAACCTTATTAAACCTTACTTGAAACGACGTCATTTTGATCTCTTAAATTCAAAACTCCAAACAACGTGGTTTTGATTAAAAAAAAAAAAAGTGGAAACAGAAGGAAATGTCTCTTTGTATGTTTAAAAGAGCAAAAATGTCCCCACTTTGTATTTCTTGCATTTTTGTCCCCTTTGTGACATGAAATTTTAGCAGTACCCTTTTAAGTGATATTTAAATATTAAACCTTTTGAAGGGAAGATTACCAAATTGCCCTAAAACCCAAACCCCATTAAAACGAATTAACTAAATTTTCCATTTTAAGTGATCTTTTAAATATTAAACCTTTGAAGGGAAGATTACCAAATTGCCCTAAAACCCCAAACATTGCCATTCAGTAAATCAAATTCAAAAAATCTGAACCCCAAACGGCATTTGAGAAGAAAGAAACTCTGGTCTTGAAAAAGAAGAAGAATCAAAACACACCAGCTTTGAGAAGAGAGAAACAAAGAGTAGAAAAAATTGTCTTGAAGAAGAAGAAGAATCAGAACACCAGCTTTGAGAAGAGAGAAACAGAGAGTAGAAGAACGGCCTTGAAGGAGAAAAATAACAACCGAATACTGAGACCCAGCCTCGACGTTTTTTCCTTGTCATCTTCATTTCTCGTTCAAGTTAAAAAGAACTTTGTTAAACCAAAAAAGACGCCTTTGTCGCAACTCGCAAGTAAAGGTATTCATTCGTTTTCTCTTTGTCTCTTCATTCTTTTGGCATTTTAACCTCTGATATGTGTGTTTGCGTCTATGTGTGACTATGCGTGGATGATGATTTGATATTTTACTTGTGGCTTGTTGTTTATTAAGTTTTATGTATTTTGTTTGAGAAATGGGTAGGTGTTTGATTTGTATTAATGGGATTGTGAAGTACCAGTTTTGTATGGATTGTGAAGTACCTGTTTATTCAGTAAAAGAATGGTGGGTTACCAGTGGTTTATTGGTGTTTTGTTGATAATTAATTTTCAGTAAATTGTGAAAATAGGCTTAGTTGTGAGTGAATGATAACATGAGTAGTTATCTTGCAGTTCATGCCTGTGAACAATTGGTTTTGTTTTGTTTTTTAATTTGAAGTTTTGAAATGTGGGCTCATTTGTGTGAATTCATGTTGTATAATTGATTTGCTTTATAATTCATGTGGAATTTTTACTTGGTGGAGATGAAGTGTTGTTGTAGATGGTTTTTGTGATGTTATGTTATGAAGAGTTGGATTTGGAATTGGTGGATTTGGCTTGTTATGTTTGTTTTTGTGTTTGACTGCCTTATTGACATATATATATGGATATAGTGGAAATGGGAAGGATGCCCCTTACCATGGGTTGAAATTAATAACAGTGGTTGGTTTATCCAAATCAGGGCTTAAAATCCCTTTCCAGGGCATTAAGTGTTAGGATTATGCTCAATAGCAAGAGTGTAATGTTGTAATTAACAATCTTTTTCATATTAATAAAGTGATTTCTGGTTTAACAAATCGTATAGCATTTATAGTTTGTATTATAATTGTCAAAGTAAATAATCATAAGGTCTAAAGACTATGGGAAAAGAAGAATTGTTCGTACATCTGGATATGTATGTGGTAGACACAATTCTTTAGTTAGTCTTGAATATTGTTCACAACTTAAGTTAAAGGTTGGGCACCTTTATCTTGTTAAAGTTGTAGAATTCTTTTGCTAGCATTTGAGTGGGATCAAATGAGATATGATGAGTCTAAAATCATCGGAGTGTCTTCGAGCAAAAGGATCTAGTGCACTGGGTGCATTGAACTGGATCACAATGAAAAGCTTTATCTAGAACCGTCAATAGATAATAGTCTTTTCATTATCAGGACAATCGGAGGGTCTATCTTAATCCTGAGATAAATGATGGACTTATGGTTGCAAGTGATATCATTTGAGTTATCAATGAGTACGATTATATCGCATAGTCTATCCTCGATAGTTTGGTGATATTCATTTGTTAATCGATAGAGGACTTCATTTATAGATATGGACATCGTGGCTCCATTTAATTAAATGAGAGTATAATATCATCATATGGATGTTTTGAGGTAATTGGATATTAAATCTCAACGTTGAGTTTTCAATAGTGTCTATTGAAAACATGGCTTCTGGACAAGTCAAAATATCCAAGTTCAAAACGTGGTCATATGAGTAAATATGGTAACTTGGAGAGTTATAGGCGGTCTATGAACTCTTGGCGATTACTGATATTAATCACGAGGATACACTATCTCCAATATGATTGTCTATGGTATGAATGAGGAGCATCTTCCTTTTCTATCTTTATTTAAGAGTTCAGTTTTAGCTCTTTAGTGGAATGAGTTAAAATTAATGGATCGGACCTAAGTGAATCATTTGTTGATTGTGATTAGGTTATGTCTATTGAAGCTTAAATTTAGATGGCCCGCCAAGATCCCCAATCCACACGGACTTGCATGGATCACTTGATATATTCTACCGGACCAATTTAATGGTCCATCTAGAATTGCATTTAATATATTAAGAATATAATTTGCACATTATTTAAGTAATGGGCTGCTCAATTATATTAATATATTAATGAAAGACATGTGGGCTTGTTTCTTTTAGTAAGAATGGGTCTGGTTCACATGTGGGCTTTTTTATTTAAAGTCCAATGGATTAAATGAAATAGGAAAATAATATTAGGCCCATCTTATATATAAGTGGGGCGGCTAGGTTAAGGTTTTGACCTAAAAATATTATTTTGTTTCATTTGTTTTAATTAAATAAGAATTAATTGATTTATTGATTAATTGTTTAATTAAAGAAATAAATCTTTCCTAAAAGTAAAAGACTTGTTTGATAAGTAAATAAATAAATTAGTATTATTTATTTAATCAAATAAGGAGTCTTTTTTTTTATTTAGTCAAATAAAAGAATAAAAATAAAAGAGTTGGATTAGGGTTTGAAGTCTATAAAGTTAAAAAGAATTAGGGTTGAATTTCAGTCACCCTATATAAGTGACATGATGAAATTCGGCCAACCCTAATTAGATACTACATAGAATTCGGCAACCCTAAAGGAAAAAGAAGAAAAATTCGGCCAACCTATATATATGTTCTTATAGGGTTCGGCCACATCAATGAATTGGTGCTTGAGTTTTTATTTTCTTTCTTCTTCTTCTTAATTCTAAGAGAGTTTTTATTCTAGAGAGACAAAAAGGAGTGAAAAATTATTCTTTGATAGTATACAATTGCTTAAACATCAATAAGCTTGTGTATACGATATCGATCTAGGTTCACGCGAGTTTCGATCATAAGATTGTGAACTCAAAAGTGACCGGAATAATTTTGACATTCTTTTGATTGTTTTGTGACTAACAAAGAAAAGAAAGTATTTGTTTGGTCCATTCACAGGTTTGCAATTCAAAGGAAAGGGAGACCACGCTCCTAGGTGATCCACGTTCGTGCTCGGATTGACGGTCTTGCGGATTACCATCGACGTAAGTCAATCGGATCACGTGACAAGAGGTAATTTACTTTTGTTGATATATATGCATGTTTATTGATTAAAAGGGTTTAAGGTTCATAAAGGAAAAATTTTAAAAGTCACTAAATCGTCTTTAGTATCGCTTCCGCTGCGTGTAACACTTTTATTTGTTTATTTTTCCCTACATTAAGTCCCCTTGTTAGGGCTTGAAATCCCTTTGTCAGGGCTTGATATTCTAGTCCAGGGTTTGAAATCCCTTTACCAGGGCTTGAACTCCCTTTCCAGGGCTTGAAATCTCTGTACATGGCTTGTAGTTGTTCATGAACTTCTTTACAAAAATAAGGGATTATATTTGTTATTTGTTAATTGAATTTTGTGTTGTTGTAAACCAGATGCATGTCAATCATAATCAGAAATTGTTACGGTATTCGGACAAAAAAAACTGGAGACACGCTAGAATCAACTCTCAAAACAAGAAATATTTAATTTTAGATTTGAAGTTAGTCCTAACACGTTGTGGTATGGTTGAACGGTTTAAGAAATGCCCCTTCAACTCCTACTTGGATCTTGTACAACCCGTTAAGGTTCATAGGATGCTAATTTACAATCTCCTGAAAAGAAAGATCCTTCTTCCAAAGTGTAAGCCAGACGAGATTTGGTTTGGTTTGGTTTGGGTAAGCAACAAACTCGGTTTGGGAGATAAGAGTTTTGTTTGTGCAATGGGCTTGATATGGGCACGCTGCTCGAAGGCTTCAGAGAAAAGACCGAAGTAGGTGATCAGAGTATTTTGAGTAAATATTTTGAAGAAGAAAGGCCAACAGTTGAATTGTTGGATGCAACATTTCAACAGCTCATAGTTGCGGATGGTGATGACGCATTGAAGATGACGTACGTATTAATGGTCGCCTAGTTCTTCGGGACCGATGAAGGATGGACATCAGTACTTGCTTGGGTGTGGGCTTTAATTGAGGATGAAAAAGAGTTTACAAGTTTTCCGTAGGGCTCGTACATCTTTGATGTGACATTATGTTGGCTGAATAATGCAGCTGAGAAACACTTAGGGAGGTTAAGAGGTAAAGAAGAGAAGAATGAAGAGAATAAGAAGAAGAGCTTGAGGAAAAAGAAGAAGAAGAAGGTTGTGGAAAGGGAGAAGAGGATGCAGAAGAGGCAGACAAGTCCAATCCGAAGCCTCAAAAGGATGTTAAGCTGAATGATACGAAGTACTTTACATTCCACCTTTTCGGATGTTCGCTTGTATTTCAGGTAATATTATCAAAATTAATCCACGATCATCTTTCAACCTTCTTTGATTTTTATGTCTTTAATTTAATTTTATGTTTTTAAGTCGTATAGGTTTGAGCAGTTGAAATGATTAGCCGTTTGACAAGGAAAATCGGGAGGCGGATTGGAACAGGGTTCCCACAACATAATATGTGGGATTTCAATACTAGGGTGTTGAATGTTGAATGTTGAATCTTTGTTCAGTACAATGGTGCGTATTTCCTACTTTTATATTTTTATAGTTATATCTCTGTTAAAAACTGTAAGCAATTAAAGGTTTTAACCTCTGATATGTTTGTTTGCGTATGTGTTGTGCATGGATGATGATTTAATCTTTTACTTGTGGCTTATTGTTTATTAAGAGTTATGTATTTTATTTGAGAAATGGATAGGTGTTGGATTTGGATTTGGTGGATTTGGCTTGTAATGTTTGTTTTTGTGTTTGACTGCCTTGTTGACATACATGTATAGGTAGGGTATAGTGGAAATAGGAAGGAAATGTCTCTTATTATGGGTTTAAATTTAATATCAGTGGTTGGTTTGTCAAATCAGGGTTTAAAATCCCTTTCCAAGGCATTAAATCCCTTTGCCAAGGCTTGAAATCCCTTTACATCGCTTGAAATCCCTTTCCATAGCCTTAAATCCCTTGTCAGTGCTTGAACCCCCTTTCCAGGGCTTGAAATCCCTTTACAGGGCATTAAATCTTAGTATGCTTGAAATCCATTGCCAGTATAGGGCTTAAAACCCATTTTTAGGGATTGAAACCCCTTTTTCTAGGGCTTGAAATCTCTTTACAAAGCTTGAAAGGAAATCCTGTTCCATGGCTTGAAATCCCTTCCTTGGGTTTAAATTCATGTTATGAGTTTGAAGTCCAAGTCCAAGGCTCGATATCCAAGTCTAAGTCTAGGGCTTGATATTCAAGTACAGGGCTTGAAATCTTTATTATTTTGTTTGTGGACTTTTTTTTTACTGCTATTGTGTTGTTGGTTATCTTATGCATACTATTTGGTTTCTGTTTGAAACTATTCATTAATCTCAATGTTTTGTGCACTTTACATGCAGATGCCTTTGTTCCCATGGAAGGTTTATGCTCATGAAAAGTCAAGTGATTATTACAAATCTTTGATGCTGGAAGATGTGTCCAGTAGAAAACTAAAGGTAATGAAGGACCATGATCATGATGATGAAGAGGACCATGAAGAGGCATGGAGGAGGGTGCTACTTCTATTCACCAAAGCAAGCCAACAATAAGATGCATTAGATCTAGAAACTCAGAAGAACCAACATCTAAGAAGCAGCTCTTCTGTGGAGGAGATTTAGAAACTCCTAAGGTAATGATTTATAATAGGGATATTATTAATTTCCCCCCTGATATTTTTATCAACGTCATTTTACCCCCCTAGTTTCAGAATTAGCTATTTTCCCCCTACCGTTATCCAACAGTTAAAAAAGATTAGTTGACTATTAAGTTTAAGGGTAGTTTGGTAAATTGAGAAGGAAATAAGATATTTAATAAAATAATACATTTTCCCATTTAAAAATTAAAAAAATCGCTCCTTTCATTTTTGTCTCTATTTCTCTCTCCTTCTTTCACCATTCTCACCTCCCATAATCTACACACCACACCAGACACCGGTCACACCATCATCTCTCTCCTGTCATTTTTTTTCTTTCTCTATCTCTCTCACTCGATCTACACATCAGACACCACCCTCTTGGTCGCCGCAGTTTCCCAGCAAACTTAGTCGTCGTGGTTTGCCAAGTTCCCCTAGTCGCTGCAATTTGGGGGGCCGTGGTTCGGGATCCTCTCATGGAGAACCATCAAGAGATGGATCCGGTGAGATCCAAGGATTTCTACCAGATCAATTGTTTTTTTTTTTTTTTTTTTTTTTCAAGTTTTGATTTTTAAATTTTTTTTATCTATCTCTTATATATCTGGCATCAAGAAATTTGTTAGTATATTGAGAAGAAATTTCTACAAAATGGATTCATCACTTATCACCTAACAGTCTCTCCCACATACAATACACATGCTCTTGTTTGAAATTTTTTGTTGATTTGGTGGGTAGAGATCTCCAATGGAGATTTCGAGTTTTTGTTTGAGGATGAGATATTGAAGAAAAAAATGTTGATGGTCGGAAGAAGAAAAAAATTGAGATTTGGGTTTTCCAAAAAAAAAAAAAGTTCTATGAGTGAGGAAAATTGAAGATGATACCTAGATATACCTAAAAATAAATTTTATTTATTGTGTTTGTTCTTTAAATTGATGTGTTTTTTAATTTGTGTTCTTTAAATTGAATATTGATGATGATGATTGGGAAAGGAAAAAAAAAAAGGTTAGGAAGAAAATTGAAGAAGAAGATGCACAGATCTATCAAAAAGAAAAAAAAAAGTTTTTTATTTTTTTATTTTTAAACATTTATATTGATTTCTAATATAATCTTGTGTACTTGATATTGATGATAATTGTGTTGATTGGAAGGAAAATAAAAATGGTTAATGGGAAAACAAAGAGCAGCCATGAATATAAAAGAGTGGAGAATGGAGAAATCTGCGTCAAGAGAGAGGAGAGAGGTGAAAGGAGGAGAAAGAGAGAGATAGAGAGAGATAGAGAGAAAAATGACAAGAGAGAGATTTTTTTTAAAAAAATTTTAAAATGGGAAAATATATTATTTTGTTAAAATATCTCATTTCCTTTCTCAATTTACCAATCTACCTTTAAACTTAATAGTCTAACTATCTTTTTTAACAGCTAGATAACGGTAAGGGGAAATTGACTAATTCTGAAACTATAGGGGGTAAAGCGAT
This sequence comes from Acer negundo, assembly GCA_035582765.1. Taxonomy (NCBI): domain Eukaryota; kingdom Viridiplantae; phylum Streptophyta; class Magnoliopsida; order Sapindales; family Sapindaceae; genus Acer; species Acer negundo. The sequence goes on from CM069241.1 coordinate 37,140,617, forward strand.
GTTAATGCAAACATCAGAGGGGAAATTAATAATATCCCTTTGTAATATACATAAATGCATAACTTTTGTTATCCTAAGTTATTTTTCATAATGTAATAAGTTTTTTCGAATTGGATTTGCAGTCAAAATTGAAAACATTGGTTCCTTATATAATACCTTAATTGTATACATCTATTGTAGAGCTGGTTACACAGCTAATCAAAGAAAGCAAGGAAAGGGCGAAATCATGGATAACAACATAAATTGAAAATATTTGGAAAGAAAACAAGGTTGGAGATACACCTACATCAAAAAAAAAAAAAAAAAATCAAGAGAAAGCAAGGACAAAGATTTGGATAGGGTAAGCTTCAATTATTTGTTAGTTTATTCTAACAATTAGTACATAATAAGAGTAATTTAATTTGCAATCGTGAAAATATATATTCTTCTCACTGTAGGACGACAACAATAGCTTGGATAAGGAGGGACAGTTTGTGAATGTGAATGAGATTCATGATCGTGCGTTTGATTGTGAGGGTGACAGAGAGACATCCAAGATGGAGAATGCTGACAGTGAGAGTGTTGTTCAGAAGGCTGAGACAGTTGTTGCGACATTTGTTGAGAAGGCCAACGGTGTGAGTGTTGTTGAGAAGGTTAAGACAACTGTTAAGACCGACGGTAAGAATGATGTTGAGAAGGCCGACGGTAAAAGTGTTATTAAGAAAGACGACGATGAGAGTGTTGTTGAAGGTGAGGCAGTTGTTCAGAAGGCTGAAGGTGATGGTGAGAGAGTGGGTGATGGTGAGTAGCCCATTTGTGTGGATGATTTCCCAATCCTGAATGTGAACATGGTTAGAGAACTTCCAACCACTCTCCCTAGTGCTACAAGAATCATGAAAGGCAAAGGGGTCGAAAGCGGTCGAAAGCGGTCAAGGTTCCTCGGGAGCCCGTATATTCCATGCCGAAAAAGAAGAAGAAAGAAGAAGAAAGAATAAGAAAAAGAAAAAGAAAAAGAAAATCAGGATTTCATCGACTTCACGATGTTTTTTAAGAACAAAGATGAAGTGCGGTAATGCTCTATTCCTATCCTCCATTTTTTTGATGCTAGTACAATGTATTTAGTTGTGATTTTTTGTGCCATAATATAAACTAACGTTGACCATGAACAACAGTATATATATCGGACAAAAGCAAGAAATGACGCGTTAAGAGTTGAAGGACTTCAAGGACCATAAAAAATGGATTTCAAACTTGGTAACTTCTTTTTATAATGCTCAATTTTGTCATTATGGTTAACATGCACACCTCACACTTGTTTTCTAAACTCTATCAATACATGTAGTTGTAGCATATAAACAGCTACTTCGATGTGCTTTGGAGGAGGTGTTCGAAAGTAGAGTTTAACTACCGGAAGGATATATGATTGGTCCCGACCGTATTTTTTGTAAATGCACTTTTATTCTTGGATTAGGGAACATGTATCTGTTTAAGGTAAGCTTACAACTTGTAGCTGCAATTGGATATGTAGTTCTTCTGTCTTATGATTATATTATAAAGTCATTGTTGATTCTAGGCTCAATAACATCCACGGCTTAACACATCAATGTTATTCCAGGGCCTCACATTGTTAGTTCAGGACTTATGAAACTAATAATAAATAAATTCAAGCACTGTCTTGCATGACTCTATGATTCAATAATACACAAGGCAGAAAACAATATATACTACAAAGAACAGTATATGTGTATGCTGGGCACACACATTTGTATACTAAAACACTAAAACAGAAACATAAAAAGGCCACAACAAATATTCTATAATACATAATTATTCCATACATGACCATCACCACAACAACTTAAAAACAGTTGTAAATATTGTACAACTACTAGACCAACAACAACAACATCCTCTGCAGGAACTAACAACAAATACTGCACAATCATCCCTCACAACAACACATGCTGGGCTGCTCCTTCTTCTCAACTTAAAAACAGTTTTAACAATTTAAAATCATAAAAAGTTCCATACAATTCCCTAACCACAACCATAGAAGACATTATTCCATACAAGACAGCTTTCAATCACCACACCACCTAAACAATGTTGTAAATATTGTACAACGACTACACCACCACAGAAACAACATCCCCTGCAACTCACAACACATACTACACCATCATCACAGCTACAACTTTCTTGCGCTCTTGCATCTCAACCTACAATGGAGGTGTATGTGTATGCAACAACAAAAGTGTAAGCAACTGTTGGCTCTAAAAGATTTTTTTTTAAAAAAAAATTATAAGAAAGGGATGAGTCTCACCCATAACTAACAATCAATTTCTTTATCGTCTGTGTCATTGTCATCCAAGCTAAGGTGGGTTGCCAGATTGGGGTCGGGTGCGTTATCCCTATCCGGGCACTTAAGTTTGTTATGTCCTTCTTTCTTCCACACGCTACAAGTACGTGGTTTTTTTTCTTGGTTTCCCTATGCTACATGATGGATTCGTGTAACTTTTTTTATTATGTCCCTTTTGTCTATAATTCCCACACGTTTGTTGCTTTCGTTTCTCCCCAACAGAAGGTGTTCGATTTTTCTTTGGTCTTCTTGTTAATCACTTTTTTTTTTCCATGGCAATACAACGCGATTACAAACACCATTAACAATGTCCCATGCTTCAGGTTTTGGAGTAGGGTTCACAGCCATGTCGTACGCTTGTTTCAGCTATCCAACTGTATAAAAGTTGGAACACAATGCGTTAATGGGCATACCTTTAAGCCTGATACAAAAGACACAAATAAATGAATAACAATTAGAAATTGTAGATTATTATTGTTATAAAATGTAAATAAACATTATGTAAGCATACGTTGCAACAGTCATGGCATGAATACACGATAGCTCATCTAAATCTCATTCACAGCATGAGCATGAACGTTGTTCCAAGTGGACAATTGCTTCATTCTATTGGTCTTCTACCTCAAATTTATTGAAGTCAATGAGATGAATCTCACACTGTTGCGATGGTAATACCCTGTCTTTGATGTGTTGATCCGTATCATGAGTCAATAATGTGGGTGTTTCTCTTGCATTACTTCGACGGTCGTGGAACCAACGTTGCAAAAAATCTTTGATAAATTTGGCAATAGATGCGATAGGAAACTTCCGGATTGCAAGCAGACAAGAATTCATTGACTCTACAATGTTGGTGGTCATCATATGATACATCTTCCTAGGGCTATGTACACTTGAAAACTTTTGTATCCCAACCTCTACGAGTTCATCATAAACCTTAGGATTGATAGATTTTAGCTCAGCCATTAAACGGTCAAATTCCTCAACAAAGTAAACATATGTAGCACGATAGTTAAGATTAATCACATCACCTTTCTTCCTACAATGTTGTTTCAGATTTTTGGCCAAGTGGCATGCACAAACCCCATGTGCTGCATCGGGGAATATTGCTTTCATGCCATTAGAGATATCCATGTGCCAATCCAACACTATCATCACAAGTTCGGGTTGCAAGATCACGTCGCGAAGTTGCTTCAAGAACCATGTTCACGACTTTAAGCACTCAGAATTGGCAAACCCAAATGCCAAAGGGTATATCATCTCAATACCATCCTCGCACACCGCAACTAACAAAACACCCCTGATCTTGGACTTCAAGTGGGTAGCATCGACGACAATAACTGGCCTAATAACTGTATTGAATTCCTCTATACAAGCCCCAAGTGCCATGAATCCATATTTGAACCGGTTTTTTCTATCGGTTTTAATCTTGGTTATTGTCCCCGGATTAGATTTTTCCAACATTTGAAAGTATGTATGCAACATCTTAAATGATTCCCACGGATCACCGAAAATACTATATAAAACGTGGTCCTTAGATCTGTAGGCTTTGTTGTAGGAGAGGTTTATGCCGTGCTTATCCCTCATGTCAGTCATTATATTTTTAAGATTGATATTGCGTCTTGGATCAACAAACTTTCTTGAAAATAGTTGCCCTATTACATAGGAACTTACAAGGTGAAAATCTACGTTATAGTTTCCATTATCACCACATGTGTGCTTAGAGTCAACAGACGTAACATTCCAGTAGGTCCATTTCTCGACTTCCTTGCCCTAAAAACCCATTGACAATCTCTCTTTTTACATATTGCGATAAATCTTTTATGATTCGATCGTCGAACCCTATACTCAAGCCTCTTTTTCAATGCATTGAACCCTAGGGCCCCTATCAAGGTTTTCTTGTCCTTGCACATCTGTCATTTGTATATTTGACTTATGTCTCCATTGTCTTCAAATAATTCTTTTGATCTAACGGGTTAATTGAGTACAGTTCTAACCCTGGTATTGTCCACCGTGTCATCGTAGAGGGTGTAGAACTGTTAGGTGCTCCATCTGTTTCAGCTTCTTTACAGTCTGTTGACACTTGCCTGTCGCTGTTAGACTTATCCTCATCCTTATTCTCTGTATCGGAGGTTTCAGAACTATCATAATCATCCACCTCAGCCTCTGCATGCTTGTTAGTCGATGCTGGAATCCCATGATCTTTCTCGACCGATGTAAATCTGGGAGAAAGCACTGGCCCAAACGGCTGGTTACTACCACTTACTGACTTGAAATATGGAGTACTAATTGGGGATTCTGAAATACCAAAGGGTTTATAAGCCGAAGGTATGCATAAGTGGATTGTTGTATTTCTTGACTTTATCAGAGTTTGAAATATATTTTCAGTTGCCTTTAACAGTATAGATCTTTCTACGACTTCGACCTTAATTTTAATTCAGGAGGATCGATTATGAGAAAGTAAACAGGATACATCACTATCGGTCATAATGGATAATGTACAACCCCCTTTCAACGTTAAAAGCTCTGTACTTAAGCTTATCCGGAATCTGTCGCTACTAACCCCGATCCGGTGACATACCGTTTCCAACAATTTACTATATTTGTCTTCATTACATGCAAAGGAAATTGGACACATCATCTGGTCATCAGTCCAATGTCTATTGTAGTGCACTATGAAGTCATCCATTGTATCCGTAGACCTTGGAAATGTTATTAAAGTAAAAAAGATATGAAAATGAAGAAATATAATAATAACAAAATAACAAAATAACAAAATGACATTCTGAAATCTCTAGAACAAATTTCAGAACCTATAATGAAGACATTGACCTCTAAGGATAGAATCAATTGCTTTTCTAACCATTTAAAATCTGTAGCTAGGTAAGTAAAATAGTTGATTTTGAAGCCCAGGGCATGGATTTTTAAAGCCATGGACAATTATTTTTAAAGCCCTATAAATTGATTTTAAGCCCTATAAAATGATTTGAAGCCTTGTAAAAAGATATTCAAGCCTTGTGTAATGCTTTCACGCCTGAGACTTGAACTTCAAGCCTTGGACATGATTTCCACCCCCAGTACTTGATTTTAAGACCTGGACAGAGTTATCAAGCCTAAAAAAAATAACGCCACACAACACTTCAACAAAAATTCCATAGAAAACAATAATTGAACCCGGACACACATCCATTCATCCAAACCCAGAAATAGTTTCAGCATAATCATCACAATCAAGAAACAAAGTAAATCTATTAAACCGTGGTACTTGATTTTCTATATCCAACAAAAGATAACACAAACAACAAAGTAAATCTAATAAATGGTGGTCCTTATCAATTTTAACGACTAAAATACTAAAACTTTTGAAGGGGGCAGTTTGTTACTCACAAGAATGTTTAAGGATCCCTCTTTGACTTCCTCACACAGCTAGCAGCTTCAATTTCCTTGCCTTTGATCTACAAGCCATATCGAGAATGATCTTCCTCTCTCTCTATTATGACTCAAACTCGAGCTTAAACATGAACTTATGAAGACTAGAAAGAGAAACCCATCATCACCCATTGTCCCCATCGCCTCTATCTCTCTCTATATCTTTGTTTTTAAGGTTAGTAAATGTTTTTTGGAATCATTTCGGTTGAAAAGAGTTGAGAAGGAGTTCATTCGGAATAGGAGGAATAAGAAGAGATGAAAGAATAAAGAATCTGAAATTGTAGTTGAATATGAGGAATCTGGAATTACAGATGAAATAAAGTTGGGGAAGAAGGGAAGAAGATGAGATGATGACTATGGTCAGAAAGGAAAGTCGTGGAGGGAATTCAATTCTCGTGGAAAGAAGGAGGGAAGGGAAGGGAATGGTATTTTAGAGAAACAGAAATGTGTATGCGTATTTTTGACGTTACACCACCCTTTATATGGGAAGGGTAATTCAGTCCAATAGGGGACATTTCATGCAAAGTAAACTTCAATACAATACATTTTTGTAAGAAAAACAAAGTAGGGACATTTTTGCTCTTTCAAACATAGAAAGAGACATTTTTGCAAAGGCCCAAAAAAAAAACATAACTTCAGTAAAGTTCGCCCTAATCTCATCATCGATTTATATATTTTTTTTATTGGAAAAGAGGGGATTTGAACTCGGGACCTCAACTTTGTTGAGAGATGTGTTACCACCATCTCATCATCAATCATTCATCATCCACCATAGCATCAAGCCGTCTTCACTTTTCACTAATCAATTAACATCAATAAAGTGCCGTTATCACCGTTCACTGGATCTTCTTGTTGTTGGCCTCCCCGCCATTACCATAACCAGATAGTAAGTCCCTATTCCCCCATTTGTGTGTGTGTGTGTATATATATATGTATACAGTTCTTTTCTCCTTAGTACGTCATGATATAACTCTATCAGTGCATTGCATATGGGCCATAGATTATGAAGAAGTTTTGACAAGTGCATACACTTTGAATCAAAGCATATAAATCTAATGGTTCACATCTAAGCGTTGCATGTGGACCATAGATTATAAAGAAGTTTTGACAAGTGCATATACTTTGAGTCAAAACATATAAATCTAATGGTCCACATCCAACGCACTAATGGAGTTATATCAGGACGCACTGACTTGAAAATTTTCATATATATATATATATATACACAAATATACTACAATGGCCACAAATCATGTTCATCTTTCTAGATGGAGGAATAACTGAAAGCGTTTCCATAGTATTTGGCATCTTCTCTTCTTTTGCTTCATGTTCTTCTGATAGTTTACATGTTGATTAAGAAAAACAATAATTGAAGCAGATTTTGTAGCTTTTTTAACATTTATATATATATATATATATACACGCAATCTCATTTCTATCAGGGCATCCTTATATAACTTTATCAGGATATTGAATGTGAATGTGAGCCACTCATTTATAAAAGTGATTTGACAAATGCATATATACCAAGTCAAAGTATGTAAAACGAGTGGCTCATATTCAATGTCCTTATATAATTCTATCAGGGCATCCTCATAGGAAAATTTTCGTATATATAAATATATATATATATATATATTTATATATATAAAACCACACTTTGTACAGTCATGATTCATGAATAATTATTCCTGATCTGATCTTCTTTTCCACATGCTACTTGTAATTAGTAATTAGGTTCGGTTTACCCAATTGACATCTATTTCATGTATAGATTCACTATCATTGTTGGACAAAAGTTACATTTATATAATATACATTTAATTACAATTAAAATGTCTTTTTCTATCTTTAATTGATCTCAGAATGCATACGGTGGCCTTAATTAATATTTAATACCATATGTATATAGCTAAAAAAGTGATATATCAGCAGGTTGGAGTAACTACACTGTGATGACAGGCTTGCTGCAGGATATATATATATAATCAACGATATTAGTTGAAAGGTAAAATAATGTTTTAAATTGTTAAAGAGAGAAGAGAACATTAACACAATTCACACACAAGGAAAATGGTTTTACACTTTGGTTAGCCTAATAAAGATAGAATTATAATTTATACAGAGGACAAATCTCATGAGGCTTAATTATGGGGTGCTAAACATGCCATATTTCCAGGAGTTGTACAGCTTTATTGGAACATGCAGTTACTTCACTCTGACCATCACTCACCAAAACCTTGCTTTATTAAATTCTCTCTCACCTGCTTCCTCTTTACTTTTCTGCATTCCTCTCTCTCTCTCTCTCTCTCTCTCTCTCTCTCTCTCTCTCTCTCTTTTTCTGTAGCTTGTGAGAGCTGAGGCTTCAGTTTTGGGACCCAAAAAAAAAATGGGGCTTTTTTCAAGTATGTTTGTGGGTTTCTTTGTCTTTGCTGTTTTGGTTTTCTATGTGAATGGGCAACCTCTTGTGCCTGCATTGATCATCTTTGGGGACTCTATTGTTGATGTGGGAAACAACAATAACCTGAATACAGTTGTCAAGGCAAACTTCCCTCCTTATGGTAGAGACTTTGTTACTCACAGACCAACTGGAAGATTCTGCAATGGAAAGTTAGCCACAGACTTCACTGGTAAAATTTCTCAGGAACTAACTTGAAGCTATCTTCTGGTAAAATTTCTTATGTTTTCATTTTCTCCATGCACAGCTGAGTTCCTCGGATTCACTACATACCCACCAGCTTATCTCACCCAAGAAGCCCAAGGGAAGAGAATCTTAACTGGAGTCAACTTTGCCTCAGCTGCTTCTGGCTTATATGACGGGACAGCCCAGTTATATGTACACACAGTTCTACTTTTGTCTCTAATGTTCAAATATGACTGCTTACAAACACACACAAAACAATTGACAGTTTTTGTTGGCTTTGCAGAGTGCCATTTCATTGACTCAACAGCTGAATTCCTACAGGGAATATCAAAATAAGGTGGTGAGTATGGTTGGAAGAGAAAAGGCCAATAACATTTTCTCCGGAGCGATCCATCTTTTGAGTGCAGGGAGTAGTGATTTTATTCAGAATTACTACATCAGTCCCCTCCTTAACGGAGTCTACTCACCTGATCGATTCTCTGATACCCTCATGAATTCCTACTCTAGTTTTGTTCAGGTATCTTCTAACTTCATAAAACTAAATGTCTCTTGACTGCATCCTAAAACTAGACCATCTAAATGAAAGCACAGGAACATTTTGGATAAAATGAAGCAAGTCTGTCAAGTCTCAAATCTTGTTTGTTTAACATCTATTACTCCTATACGTTCAAATAATTAAAGTCAAAATCCCCAGAAACCAATGAAAAAGGCTGTACCTTTTCTCACAGAAACTCACCATGATAATTGGTGTCTAATTTGCATATTAGACATAGATTTATACAGAATCACAAAAGGTGTTCAATATATACACAAAAAAAAGCTAATTTCATTTCTCTTTTGTTTCTTTGAAAACTTTCTTTTTGGCAGAATCTATACCAACTTGGAGTGAGAAAGCTAGGAGTGACAAGTCTACCTCCAACTGGATGTCTACCAGCAGCCGTCACCCTATTTGGTGGAGGAAGCAATCAGTGTGTTGCAAGGTTAAACCAAGATGCCATTTCTTTCAATGACAAACTGAACAGTACATCTCAGAGCCTGGTGAATAATCTTCCTGGTCTCAAACTTGTGGTCTTTAATATCTACAAGCCTCTATTGGATATCATCACTACTCCTGATGAAAGCGGTAATGTAACTATCCTGCAAGAAGTAGCTAGTCAATATGGCATGCTTAACTGATACACATTTACTTCAAGAAATGAATAATATCTGGCAGAAAATTTATAAACTGAAAAAATAACAACGAGGATTAGGCACAAACATTAGTATTGTCTTGGTTTTGGGCTTTCACAAATCACAAACATTTGAAATTAAAATTGTCACTGGAGTGTGATTGTAAACAAAACAGGATTAGGCACATATTGACAGCAGAGAGACTTGATTCCTTTTGTTTCTTTTCCGTGAATTGAATTTTTATTACAGGGTTCTTTGAGTCAAGAAAGGCTTGCTGTGGAACTGGCACTCTGGAGACCTCAGTGCTATGCAATGCCAGGTCCATAGGGACATGCTCAAATGCTACACAATATGTGTTTTGGGATGGTTTCCATCCCTCTGAAGCTGCCAACAGAGTCTTGGCTGGTGTTCTACTTGAACAGGGTTTTGACCTAATCTCTTAAAAATGATTTACTGCAATTTCAGTGTTGTTATCTTTTCATATAAGTCTTATCACAAACAGAAGCAGTTTAGAAGTTTTAGAAAGACTGTATTGTGTAACCTCATGGTCTGTTGTTTGGAAGCCTCCTTGGTTATGTGTGTTAAGGACCATTTGTTACTTCTCCCTTTTATGTCAACAAGACAAGAAGATAATTATGCTACTAGCATTATTGAGAAATTCACTACTTCTAACCAGAAAAATTATTTTCAAAAAGAAAAAGAAAACCTTTAACTCCCTGCAAACAAGAATTGCATTTCTATCAGTTATTTATAGTTAGATTCTTATCTCTCTCCCCCACTTCCAATTGTTATTTTTCTTTCAACTTAGTCCCTCCCAGAACTCTTATAGATCAGCATGATAAGAAAATGAATAAATGGTAATTGTGCTTTAAGTCAATCTCATATAGCATAAAAAACTTTACAATCACGAGTCACGATCCCTATCATCTAGTACAGAATCATGGATTTGGGAGGACAAATGTAAAACAAATTCACCTGAAGCATAAGTCATATCCCTAAGAAAGTTCAAATCCTGCATTGGAGTTGATTGCATAAAGAAGTTTTTCTCTCAAAGTGCCCGAACGTTTGTATGTTGGAAGCTGCAACATCCAATGGAGCAAGAAATAATACAAAGAATTTAGAGGCAAGAAAAAAGATAAAAGCTGCATTCTGAAAGAAACAAAAAATTATTTTTATTTGTCCTAAACTTGCAAAGTATATCATTTGCAAGGTAGTGGTACCTTAAGAGTATTGTAGCATGTAGAAGCTGATGGAAGCCGGTCCACGTCCTGTCCTCCAAGTGTTGCCCAAAGAGAAGTGTCACATGCAACCTAGATAAGCAAACCAAACAGGATATTGTCAGCCTATTTTTTATTTTTTTTTATTTTTTGAAAAAGAAAAATTAATAAGTGACTCATTATAAATGTAATTTTCATCCCTGAAAAGCAAGACATTTACCCACACTACACAATAAATTCAATAGATAATTTCATTTAAGAAGTGGCACCAAAAACCAAAGACTTTCTATTCAAGCAGTAGTCTCTCCACAAAAAATTACCAGAGAACTAGGATCACATGCTGTCACTAACACTTGATCCTATTCCTGGGTAAATCAAATTGTTCCCTTTAAATAATCTCTTCATATGGTTATTAAAAGTGAAATAAATGGAACTTCTTTTGTTGTATACCATGTATCAATACTCATTTCTTGCAATAAGCCTGATAACTATTGAGTTATTATCTTCATGTATAGTTACATATTGCCATCACAGGAGAAGCTTTCATTGAATGGTTTCTCTCTCAGAAAGATGTCCAGTGCCAAGACAAACTGCAGATTGTCATCAAACAGCATATGTATCAATCTTTGCTTAATTTTTTTATTCTAAAGGTGTTTGACGTATAGTGCGCGGTATCAATGCTAATCTTTCATTCAAATATCGCAGATATATCTTCAAGGGAAAATTGAGCTTGTTATGCCAAAGATAAATGGGATAAACCACACACTATTTATTCTATATTTCATTTGTTTCACCACTTGGTTAAACTATGGTTCACCATATTGTGTCAACAAACAATCAAGTCCTTATATTAACCGCAACTTTACTACATATATGACTAATTAATTCCATTACTAGGGGCAGTTACTATCCCTACCAGACGCTCAATGTAGAGCATTACTTTTTCTGAAGATGCAAGATCAAGAACATGCCTTATTTTTCTTTTATTAACGTTTTTTTTTCCCCTATTTTAGAACTATTACAATTTGGGGGTTAGAAGAGGAATGACTCGAACCACAACCTCATGGATGTGGGTGTGAGTGGCATACCTTATGAATAGTAAAGGATGGCTGCAAGTGTTTGAATCCAAGTAATGGACCTCGAGAACAACTGGTCACAAATTTAAGCAGCAAACAACGTTCATTCGGTTCAAATCCTTCAACAACCTGCGTCAAATAATCAGAAAAACCTAAATCAAGCTGATGAAATATAAATATCCTCAATCAAAAGGGAATCATCAAATTATGGGGTGGACTAATGGGATTTAACAACATAAATAAGGAAAACCAGATTCTAAGGACCGTAAGATTGTATCTCTTAACAGAAGAACGAGAATTTCCATGCATAAATTACCAATACAGGGAGAACAAAACATGATAACGTGAGGGTTAGAAAGTTGATTATATCTTACTACGTGAATTAATCTGGACTGTAATGGTAGCATATAAGCTGAATCCAAGCTAGTGGCTTGTGTAAGGAAACTCTTTTTTATTTTATTTTTTTAATTTCAAAGAAAGACTTGTATACAAGAAAAATGAGGCCATTTAACTTCTATGTGAATTTAATACCTCCCAAAAGAGTTTAATTGTCCGACTCCCTTCGGAATAGCCACCGGTATACCGTGTGTTATTTCTCAAATCAACTACATCGATGTCATGTTTTCCGCCTGAAAGTAACTGCACATAGATAGCTGGATCAGCGTTTAACCAACAGAACAAAATCATATAAAAATTGTTAAAACAAAATTTAGCACCACAAAAGATATAAAAAATACTAAACCATGAGAAAAAATTTTGTATGGAACAATTCCAAACTGCTCAAAGTTGATCATCTAATTGCTGGTGCACTAATCCCTTCAAATTAGAATTGACAGCACCCAACATCCACTTTTTCACTTCATTGCCTTATGAGTTAGGATTCTCTTTATCCACATGTCCACTAATTCATATGACATGTCAGCCATATACCTATTTCTAGAACTTCCTTCCCTTTCTTGTTAACTTATCAGTACCCTATCTGAAAAAAAAAAAAAAAAAAAGGACACATACACCTATATCTTTCTCCCAAACTTCCATCCTTTCTCCAAAAATTCAGCAACTAATAAACGGAAGTCCTATTACTTTGCATGTAAATAGATTAATTTCCTTAAGCCTATCCGCCAATCCACATTTATATTACAAAATAAATCACAAAAGAGGCAAGTGGTTTCAATTTCTATTTATAAACAATCACACCCAACAAGCAGATAACAGGAAAATAAAAAAAAGGGCAGATAACAGGAAAAAAAGACACTGGCCACAAATATAAAGCAAAAATACCTGATTGAATTCATTAGCATTGAACAACTTCAACCAAGATGGTGCTATGAGATCAGTTAATCCACTATAAAAGGCATTTGAAAAAGGCAGCATCTGCAATTTAACATTAAAAACAATGTAAATCGGTAATTACACAAGCTAAAAAAAGGTAATTACACAAGCAAATATGGTTTCATACACTAGAGCAAAAAGAAAATGAAGATATACTCTTTGAAATTTAACAAAGACAGTAATTACAGACCTGTCGGTTGAGTTTATAGTCTGCCATTGCATGAACATACTGCATCTTGTTCTCGTTGGTCAAAGAAACATCCTTGCCACCAGGTTTAAGCTCAATAATATGCCGTTTACCGAATGATTCTTCTGTCACTGTGAAATCCAGACACAGATCCTGGACATCGCCATCATAATGCTGTGGTAACAAAACTTACAAATGTCAAAATTTTGAAATTTAAAAGTAGATATGGGCATATCTAGCCAAACATATGCTACATGTATACTATATAACAAACATGATAAGATAGAAGAAGTTGGAAGGGTGCTAAAATACTCTAAAAGGATCAAACAAGCAAGCAACAGTATCTAAATTGCAACCCATCCAGATAATGATGCATATAAGGACTATACACAAAAGAAGGGAGTAGTATATGAGATAATGTAACCGGTCTAGTTAGTAGTCATTATTCAAAACTTCAACAATCTTCTCATTTAGAAGGCACTTAGTGGTATCAAGAAGGGAACTCAATTTAACAACATTCGATGTAGAAGACAGAAAAGGCTTTGCTCCACTATATACCCTCAATCTTCTCATTTAGAAGGCACTTAGCGGTATAAAGAAAGGAACTCAATTTAACAACATTCAATGGAGAAGACAGAAAAGGCTTTGCTCCACTATATACCCTCCTGCCCCCACCATTACACTCACCCACTCCAGTCTAGTTGCTAGTCGTTATTCAAAACTTCAACAATCTTCTCATTTAGCGGTATCATGAAGGGAACTCAATTTAACAACATTCGATGGAGAAGACAGAAAGGGCTTTGCTCCATTATATACCCTCCTCCCCCCACCATTACACTCACCCACTCCATCCTTCTTCATTGTCCATTTCCCCTGTATTTCAACTTTTCTCTTTTGTTTCATCTTAATTTCACTTCTCCTCTGAATGTTTTTCTATTTCTATTTTAAAATAGGAAACAGGAATGAATTTGTTATGATAATAGAGTTCAGTTCCAATAAATGTGTCCTTTCTTTACTCTTATCATCTCTTTCTTTTATTGAATAATCTCCTAGTGACAGAGATACACAGTAGATGTGCTTAGCACCCTCTGCCACATAATCTTCTTTATTGCTTTGAAATTTTTTCTTCTCACCATATAAGATCACATAGAAAATTATTACAACGTTTGTCCTAGGTGCTCGAAAAACTACCTAGGGGAAACTTACAGTAGTTCAAATCTTAATTCTGTTCGTTCTTTCAACTTCTGACTGAATCTAACTCATTCAAGCAAACAACACATTTCTTGTCTCAATCATTCAATTTGCAAAAACATAATTCTGCTTAATTAATATTTAATATTTTTTCTTCAAAAAGCTTTGTACATCATCTATTGTTTAAGAGATTTATTTTGCTATCTTCTTTTCATCTCTCTTATGTTGTAGACTTGTAGTAAAGAACATGGACACAAATCTCCTAATTAACATTGTCATTTGTGCAATACAAAAATTAACGGGTGATCCTTCCATCTTAACTTCTATTGGGGATTTGTGTATCATCTTCTCTTCTATTGCCAATAATCTTTCAATCCACAAAAACGTAATTAAAGTGGGAAAACGAAAAAAAAAAAAAAAAAATCCTAATTTGTACATCACCTTCTCTGCTTAGAAATCTTTTGTCATCTTTCATGCTGTAGTTGACACTAATGAGTGGCTGAGCGCATATCTTATCATTGGCAAAATGACTTCATTTGTCCAAGAAAAATATAAAACGATAACCCTTTCACCCTTATGACCTATTGGACCTACTTCTAGATCATTCTGATGCTGCAATATTCTAATACTCGGCTTCTCTAGCCACAATATCCGTCTACCTCGATATTTTGCTAGCATATGTCATTTGTTAATTCTTGTCGCCCAGCAATCAACTCCACAGGCAAAGCAGTCACATTGTCCTATTAAACCATTCTCCCATGTCTTGTTTGCAACAAAAATGCTCCCTTAATAGTAATATCACAACATATTTCCACATTTAACACCAATATTAACTTTATAGAGCTAGATGGATATTCACAAATTGATTAGTAATGCACTAGCAAGGATTCAAAATACAAGGAACAAGAACAAATTAAATATACACTTGCAATCACAGCATTAGTGATCCAAATGGTTTACCTTGACATACATGAGATTCCTGTAGAGCTCTGGATCAAGTGTCGACAGTTCATCGAGAAAGCTATAACGGCCCAACAGCTTTTGTACAAAAACATGTGAAAAGGCATAATCGAGTAATATTCCCTCATAAAGTGCTTTACCAACAACTCTGCCAAGGAACTCAAACATCTGGAAACCATTCTCTAGATATCTTGCAGCTGCATTAGGGATTAGAAGTCTGTCTGAAGTTGAGGTTTGGGAAAATAGTCCATACCTTAGATAAAAAATAAAATTAATACCCACATGAATAAATAATCATTATATGCATTTAGGAGGTAATATAGAAAATTCAGAATAACATAATCATAATGTAAAACTTACTCATGAGAAAAAGCCGACTTTGATATATCAGTTAAAAACTCTTTTGATAATCCACCATAGTCCAGGCCAGCCTCTGGAAGGCCAGATTCACTAACAAATGAAACGTGAATAGAAGACTTCAACCTTGATCCAAGTGAATTTAATTGTCGAAATCCATCTTCAACAATATGACCTCGACGAACAACTATCTCAATTGATCGTGAACCAGGTCCCGCAACTTCACCAGCCATTTTTCGGGAGACTTTATCCATGTTAATGAACTCTCGAAACATCTCAACTCTGCCAATAACAACAACTATGTCTAAAACGTTCTTTAGTTAGGTTAAAAAAATTTAAATTAGATATTATTATCTTTAAGTAGCTCCGAAGTTTAAGAAATAATTCCCTATAAAAGAATTATAAGATGTCACCTCATACTTTCAATATAACTAGACAGAGATATTTAGTTTCTTTGGACATATCAATAAATAATAGCTGCCAATTTTAAGGATGAAATGATACTATAACAGAAAGATATGATGAAAGAATGATCAGTGCAAATATGGCCAAATATACCAAAGACTGAGAGATTCGGTCATAGAGTAATTGATTTGTAAGACAGTATAAAACTCTGGTTCTAGACAAAAGGGCTACAGAAGAGGTGCATAGTGATTAGCAAGGTCAAAAGAAACTTGATGTTATCACATAGCAACTTAAACAGATTTGGATGGGTTCAAAAAAGATTTTGCAAGCAAATTTTGATGACAAACAATACTAAGTCCACATAAATACATAAAACAGTCATTAACCTCAACATTCCACTCCCCCTACCCAAAGGACAATAACAATCCTCAGTACCTCAACCCATTTCAACATGCACACATGCAGCCATGCCACTGGCACACAGGCGAAGACATGCATATATGTATACTATGCATCTGCAAAGCCGCAGAAGGAGAATTCATTGTTGCAAGGTCAGCTTATATCTTCTTCGCCAATCATAGATTGTCAAAAAGCTAGATTTAGAGTTTCGAGATAATGTCACTTTTCAAGCTGCTAAAACACTTTCTTATGGCAGATTGAAAATAAAAATTAAAAAGAAACATAATAGGAAAAATAAGGATGGGGCAAGATCCATGTCACTGTATGCGGTACAGATGTCATGATTAATAATAGGAAAAATATTATCTTGTAAGGGAAACTTTTGGGATCTCATTGCTGGCATGCACTAAAGTCCATTTACACAAGGGTTGATTCAGAGGAAAGCAGTATTGTTTTTTCTTCAAAAAAGAGTAGGTTTTAAGTTTTAACAAAGGAGATGTATGAGAGAACAATAATATTAAGACTGCATTTCTTTAGAAGACTTTCTGATGGGGAATTAGATAAGCATTATTATTTAGTAGTTAACATATTGTGTTTAGAATAATTATCTCTTAGGAGATTAATTTAGGTTTTATTTATCTTTATCGGGATTTAGATGTTTATCTTTTTTATATTGCTAGCTATAAAAGGCACCTTGGCATCCTTTTGTAATCAGACTTGATTATTGAATGAATTGATTGTTTAGTGTTCTAATCTATATTTCTTCTATGTTTCTCCCCTTTATGTTTCCCATCCCTAATTATCTCTGTTCTATCTATTTCTCTCTAAAGTTTCTATCTAGTTCATATTTCTAGTGTTGGTCCTACATCACTTTCTTATCAGACATTACTTTCCTTTTGCAATTCTAGAAGTCTGAAGTGACTCTGACGCACCAAGAAATAGAGGCATTGAAGCTGTCAAGCATAACAGGCTCACCTTTCCTCAAATGGAAAGACATGAGGAGTAGTTGTGATAACTGAAGTGGAGGCATCATCTGATCTATTATTAGCTGATAAAACTTCATGAGTTCTAGCAGCAACTGCAATTGGGGGGCGGTTTTCTCTAGCAGGTGAAAGCCACAAGACAGGGGGGCAAAACCGGTGCCTGCAATCCCTTTCATACATCAAATGCAAGCATTTGGTTGCAGAATCCATAAGGGGTCTATTCTGCTGACCCATATTTTGGTTTAAGCCATTATACACCAGTGTATTGAGCATTGATGCGATCCTGCGCTGCTGCTCCAGCTTAAATGGGACCTAACTCATGTAATAAAATGCTCAAAATAAAAATCATTCACAACTCCAAACAGTAAAAAAAAACCTACGACCAGTTTACCTGTTTCTCATAGAACTCAATGTCATCAAGAACTAGCAGCAGGTGCGAATAGGTGGCACAAAACATATGAAGAAGACATGATACATCTTTTGAAATTCCTTCTGGACCATGCCTCAAAGATTCTATGTTCCAAATATCACAAGATTCCTCATCTACCTGGCCTGGCTCAGGTTGCAAATCAACAGGATCTGTATAATTAACCTCTGCCTGAGAATTGCCAGTAAGCTTTTGTAGTGCATTGACCCATTTATAAACTCCATCCTTATTAAATAGTTTTGGTTTTTTGTCCACAATCCCAATTTTTTTGTTTACTGAATTTTTACTAGTGCACAGATATTCATCTTTAGTAAACTGTCCCTTTCTTGGGAAAAGAACATTTTCCAATTCTCCCCACAGATCAACAAGATATCCAGGAGTAAAAGATAGCAAGTTAAGAACAGGCAAGGCACCAACTGTGGGATTGAAGATTGAAAATATTCTAAGCATGTAAGAGTAAAAATATGCAATATCGAGCAACTCCAACTTCCTGACATGTATTGAATTGTTTGCTGCGCAAGTTTCAGCCCCATGAAAACTAGCATCAGTTTTTGCAATTGCCACAAGCTTTGTAAGATGCCACCGCTTACAAATAGGCCCAAAAAGGTCCATGCATGTCATCTTTAAGGACCCACATATTGACTCTTTCTCATGTGAAATTGCTCCAATGCCTGCCGTGGAAGTTTCAACATTGTCTTGAAGATCTAGGTTGTCCTTTTTTATCAATCCAACATTATCGTGCCAAGCTAATAAATTTTCTGCAAGGGTAATAAGAACCTGGGCATAGGATGCATGGTCTAGATCTTGGTTGAACCCTCCAGAATCAACTAAATCATTCTCACTCGTAGCCAGACATATGATGTTTGCAAGAGCCCAACCAACAGGTGGAAAACCCATGGAATGGCATGTTTCCAACTGATTCATCCCAGACATCTCTGTTAAGATCTTATCTTTCAGAATCTGCCATCACCTGCCATAGTTTGATAAGTCTCCATATGTTTTGAATCATAAAGTGGTATAAGAAGTTGAGTAAATGAGAAAATTAACATCTTATGATTTGAGGAATTACTGACGGCAGATATATGTTAACATGCTCTTAAAATCTAACAGAATTACTGTCGGACCAACATACATATGAATTAACTGGATGGAAGCAATGTCATACTGAACTGAAACAGTTGAATGTACCAAGTGTAAGTGACTCGAATATCAATATTTAAAACTTCTGAAAAATATTAACTTTGCCAAAGTAATCACAAAAGTTTTGAGCAAAAATAGGAACTGATTAATAGAAGAAATTCCCAAAGTAGTTCTAAGATTTGACCAAGAAAAAGGTCCAAGTTATATCTGATTATAGATGTGGAAGTCGGCACAACTTGTTTGGAAAGCTTTTTCTTTGAATGGCATTCACAGTTAAAATAAGTCTCAAAGAATGTCAAAACATGCATCATAAAGGAGGTGGAAGAATTTTGTTCAAATTTAATGAGCCATACCAGCAAAACCTGGAAGCATGGAGACAGAACAGACTTATGCTTCAGAGCAGGAATAAGAACAGCAGGTAGACGTTGAACAAGCCAAGGAATTGTTAGTAGAAACAGACAGTACTGCTCAGCTGCAAAATGAACACCCGCCGGGTAAGGGCTTACAACTGCAGAATTTTTCATTTGAAATGGCCTTAGAGCTAAGGTTACAGCACTGGCAGTAATCAGGAATCTATCATCTGTCTGAACAATAGTTTTCATTTGAGGAGAAAAAGGTACACCTAATTTGTTAATATATCTTCCAATTGATATGTAAAGACCACTTTTACAACTTCCCATAAACCAAACTAAATCCTTCACAGCCACGTCTGCAGCCTGACTTTTATCATTAGTTATGCTCTTCCACCCTTTCTGATCAGTTAAGACAAGAAGAAGGCGGAGTGACGTGAGAACAACAAAATTTTGTCCCCCGGAATGGGAATTATCGCACTCTGAAAGAACAAATGAGCATAGAGAAATCAGCTTCTTTGCTTGATAAGACCATGTTCTTCTCTCTTGAAGTGTACCCACTGCCAATGAGCAAACATTCTTCCCTGAATCTACACAAAAATTAAAATCAATAAATCAGTACTCTACCGAATGGGCATGCTGACACAAAAGACTAAAATGTGTGAACTAAACAAGGTGCTTCGAGAAAATAAAAAGGAACATATAAAATCCAACATCTGAAGACTCTGTTGCTGTCTTCCTTAGTTTCCTCTCATACTGGTTATCCCAATTGGCTTTTTTTCTTTCCTAAAACATGCTTTTCAAAGAGTTCCAATAGGATGGTGAGATGATTGCAGACCCTGTAATGCACGATTGATTAATGTTTGTGTAAACTGTCTGGACTGATTAGCACCGTCAGATGAGTTGAGGACCAAACATGTAACCACAAGCGAGAAGTTTTTCAAATTACATCATAAAAGCTTCATATTTTCTCAAAAATCTAAAAAAAAAATAAAGGAAAATATTTTTGCATCAACAGTTCTACAAAATAATGAAGTGGCTTGATCCACAACCACAACAAATGATATATTATCAGAAGTAATGCGGCAAAAGATTGTTGCTCTTTCAAGTTTAACCCTCTCTAAGTTTTAGGGCATTCCACTAATGTTCATATTCTGATAGTAGGTTGTAGTCATGGTCAATGGATCTTATTTTGGGGATCTTTAGCTCTTTCAGCTTCCTCAATTTATGCTAACCACAGACTCTTTTTCACAGCTTTTAGAAAACCTGCCATAATCTCCCAAGCCAATTCAAACCAATCAACCTACTTTAAACCATAACTCATTGCTGTTCAAACTACTTTAGCAACCTGTTTCTTCAAATCTGCCAATCTTTTGGACTTCAAACCTTGAGCCTCATTAAGAAACTAACTGATCTGCTAACTCCTACTTTTCCCATATCAAAACTTTAAAATTCTGATTTTTACCAATATGGTTCACCAAGTAAGCATTAGTAAGCTAAATTTTCAAATCCAATGTCAACAACTTAATTCCAGGGTTTGGGAACCTCAGTTGATGACAAATAAACAACTGAAAAGAAGACTGCAGATACGATTAGTTTTGAATTCAAATTTCAAAATAAAAGAATGAAGAAATCATAAGTATCCAACATATTAGCTGACACATGAAACCATGGAGGATGCAATTTATTTAACCCCTCACAAATTTATGTTTGTGTATTTACCAATTTTTGAAGCATGTCAGGAAAAAAAATCCGATAATGGATAATGGCTATTAAAAATTTCAAAATAAAGGACTGGTAAAGATTACTAACATTGAAATAGTACAAAGTAACTAAAAGCATAAGTGAGGATTCTAATGTGTTACGGTTTAAATAAGTAGCATACCATTAGAATCTATGCTTTCCAACAGAATTTTAAAGCACTTCTCCATGCAGTCTATATCTCTGGTTCGGATCTTCTGATGCTGAACTGATAAACGTGTAATAAAGATAAGAAAAGGTCTCAAAATGCTGCTGGAAATCCATGTTCCGGTTATTATGCCGGCATGATAATTCAGTAAGGATTCCCATTCTTCCTGAAGCTGAATGGCCATATTTCTTGTAACATAATAGCGCCTCCAGACACTCTGAAAATGTTACAGAATCATGTCATTTTCCCATGTGGTGGTAAACTGCCTTACAGTTTTTTAAAAAAGTTGCATAAAAAAAGACACTAAAGCTTTTAGTGTTGGATTTTTCTGTATTCGTGTTCGAGGAAGAAAGTAAAACTAAGAAGATAAAGTTTTTATGCCCTGAATGACCAACAATTTCAATGATGAGGTGAAAATGACAACATTTTCATTATATACACAGAGTATCTCTCTTTATGTATGTCCAGAAATCAAATAAAACATTGTATTGTCCAGCTCCATTTATTAGCATTATTCAATAGCAGAAGTTGCAGGGGAGATAGCTAACTGCTTTTATACCAATTAAAAGTCTTTGCTCACAAAAGAATTAACTCGCTCTACTTGTATACTTTCACGTTAGACCTTTTCTTTCAACTTTTGCACTTGATCGATTGAAGCATGTGGCTCCATAATCAACAAGTTTGCTTCTTACATTTTGCAATGCTATCTTATTCACACTTTTTTTTTTGGAGTTGAAGGTTTTGGAACCATGCAATTACTTAATTACAAGGTTTAAACATGGTATGATTGTTATGGAAAAAATTAATACGCATATTAATTATTATGGTCCATCGATTACAAGATAGAAACACAATATGGCTGTCATAAAAGAATTTTGTGTGCATTATAATCCATCAATTACAAGAATTAAACATGAAATGGTTGTCCACACATTATGTCCTAATCAGACAAACCATTTAGCTAAGTAATACATTAGTTATTATCTAAGCCTGGACACTACAATATACAAGTTTAAAATCTCCACCTGCCATCATACAAACAAGTACATAGACTTTCTTTTCTCCTAACACATAACTTAGCATCCTATAAAAAATACTTTTTGTGACCACAACATTATCGACTTGATGTTTTGTTACAGTGATCTTGCTCATCAAGAACTTCTGCTGAGTGCTTTGAGATTATACCTTAAGCCCCATAGAAGTCTTTATCCACGCGAAGGGATGACTCTTTGATTTTAAAAACCAATTTGGGTGCCTCCTAGATACACAAGCTAAATTTTCTAGCTTTCTCATTTAATTTATATAAACTATGCTGCTAATTTATATCTTAAATATAACTTAGTTAGTTAGTTGAAATAAAGCTTTGTGATATATTTGATAGGAACATAACAATATAAATGCTCTCAAGCTCGAACCGGAAAAAATCATTTGGTCCACTGCATGCTAATGCAAGCACTACATATCATTAGTACAAAGATAAACGATCTTACCAGCTAAGCTAACTAGCATTTCCAATAAAAAAGAAAGTAGTTACTTTGCATTAAATTTCTTGATATATATAACAATACGCAATAATTTACCAAATGACAACATTATATATACATTCTTTTAAGTAATCTAAATTGACAATTGATAAATAATTTTAATGCATAACAATCAAAGTTGACCAAAAGATAATGAAAAAAGGGAAAGAAGAGCACCTGAATAAAAATTGCAGCAGCCGTAGCTCGTCTCGCATAGTTACGGAGCTCTCTTTCATGCGAGAGTTTCTCCAAAAGCGCCTCCCTCGAAATCTCCTTCGCACTCGCTCCTCTTAACGACACCTGATCCAACAACAACAACAACGATCATCCAAATTTCAATACTAATTGAATTAGAAAAACGGATAGATTTTAAAACCTTGACGTGAATTCAATTGGTAGAAAAGAGTACCTGATTCTTGCGAGAGAGGTCCATGAGAAATCAAGCGACCATTGAAGCAAAGGCGAAGTTAAAAATAAATAATAATGATTTGTGTTCTAATTCTCTCTCACATTATTTTACGCGCCCTTGTTGCGATTTTACTTCACTTTCTCCTCTCTCGGGATATTATCCAAATTGCCCCTGTAGTTTGATATATTAGTCAAAATCTTCCCTCTAGTTCTATTAATGGCCATTACGCCCTCTAGTTCACACTATTCGTTATCCCCCTCTTTGTTAAGTTTTTATCCTCTCACACACTCCCTTTTTTTTTTTTTTTTCTGTCGGAATGTAGAAAATATTTGATAATCATTATATAGGAGTGGGTGGGAGTGGGACTTGTCGTTTATGTGTAATCAACATTATTTCAAGTATGAAAGTTCATAATAGATATCACAGTGAAATTAACAAGCACCTTAAATCTGACAAATGTCAGATACTTTATACAATTTGAAGGATTTATTTAAGGTTTAACACATTAGAAGAGTACTAAGATGTCAATCGACCATTATAATCGTTCTATTGAAAAGAAAACTTAAGCAATTGATTCTCCATCTCACGTGACATGATTTTGTTGGTTAACATACAACACAGTGGATGTATTAAATGTTTTTTTTCCAATGGTACAAGTTTGAATAACAATAAAACTCTCACCCCCGCCCTAGTCCCCACTCAAATCGTGGTGGGTTAGGACTTGGGAATCCCCGATAGAAAAATAGGCAGCAAAGATCATTTGAAAGAACATATCACCTCTTAGCAAATATAGTAGATTGGTAGTCCATCCTGTCATGCAAATTTTACAAATTATGATTCGAACTTAAGACATTAATTGTTAGTATTTTACAAGTTTTCCCCCATGAATGACCAATTTATATTAGTTAAAAAAAAAAATCAATTTTCAAAGTGGTAGAACGATAAGGGGGTTGTCTAGTATGTGTTTTAGTTTGTTTTCATTTTCGTTTTCCGAAAATGATTTTGAATTCACATTAATTAACTGTTTTTCATTTTGTTTTTAAAAAACTAAAAACAAAATGAAAAACAAAACTAGTTTTAAAATTGAAAAACATAGAAAACACGTTATTTTCCATGTTTTTCATTTTGTTTTTCAAAAAATCTACACATGTCTCTCCTTTCTTTTCCTTTTGTTCTTCCTTCATTTGCATCCTTTTTCTTCTTCTTTCTTCTTCTTCCACTTCGGTCTTCTTCATCCACTTCGTCTTCTTCTTTCTTCTTCTTTCTCATCTTCTTCTTCTCTTCCTCTTCTTTTGCCTACTCCATGAAAGCTAATTTGGAGGAGCAACCAATTTGCTCCTCCAGTCTTGGTGCCACCGATTTGCTCCCCTAAGAGCAAATCGGCTCCCTTTTTTTCAAAAAAAAAAAATTCCTTTTTTTCTTTTGAAAGATTATAATTTTATTTTTGTTTCAATAAGCTTATCAGTTATTATAAGTTTTTTAATTTATAAATCATGAGTTATTTGATAATTATTTGTTATAAATTAGTGACCCACTTTTTATTCAAATTAAAAAATCACAATGGAAAAAATAATAAAAAAATTACACAATTTTTGATATTTTTCAGTTACTTTATCAGACGCGTTTTTTCCGTTAACTACAAATGAAAAACGTTTACCAAATGCGTCCAAGTGAGACAAAATAAAGCTACCTTCCCCTTTTGTTTATTTATTTATTTATTTATTGAAAGACCTTTTTTAAATGGGTGAAATTGGAAACTAACCAAAAATTAAGAAGGTTTATTGTTTTTAGCCGGAATTAGTATTTTAATTGTTTTTGTCAAACAATTCATTTTTGGGACAAAAATGCTCTTCATTCAGAAATGATTAAGAAAATCAAATGAAATTAATTTTTTTTCTTTACCTCTTCTCTCTCTCATTTTCTCCAGAACATTTTCTTTTCTTCTTTCTCTCTCTTCCTTCTTTCTCTCTTCAATCTCTTCTTTCTCTCTCTCCATTGGATCTCACGCCTCTCTCATCTCTCCACCATAATTTTTTTTTTTACAACCCAGATCTCCTCTTTCGCCCTTCTCTTCTCTTTAATCCAAATTTTCGATTTTTTTTAAAAAAATTCAGTTTTTCATTTTTATTTTGAAAATTTTCCAGATTTAAAAAAGGTTTGGATTTGAGTGTTAGTTGTTGATTTTAAGGTTGATTGTGGTTGTGTTTAAGTTTGGATATTGTTTGCTTAAAAAAAATTCAGATTTTGTTTTGTTTAAAAAAATTTGATTTTTTTTTTTTTGAAAAAATTCCGGATTTTAAAAAATTTCAAGATTATGTTTGTTAATTTTTTTTTTTTTCAGATTAAACATACCAGGACAAAACGAATTAAACACATCAGACAGACAAATTAAACACACCAGATAAAACGAATTAAACACACTAGGTAAAAACGAATTAAAAAAACCAAGGCAAAACGAATTAAACACACCAGGGTAAATTAATTAAATACACCAGGGTAAATCAAATAAATACACCAGGGCAAAATCGAATTAAACACACCAGACAAAAACGAATTAAATGCACTAAGGCAAAACGAATTAAACGCATCAGGCAAAACGAATGAAACGCACCAGGGTAAAACGAATTAAACACACCAAGGTAAATCCATTAAACATACCAAAGCAAAACGAATTAAACACACCGGGCAAAAGAAGACGAATTAATTATTTTGCCCTGGTGTGTTTAATTCTTTTTGCCCGGTGTGTTTAATTATATTGTCTTGGTGTGTTTAGTTCGTATGACATGGTGTGTTTAATTGGGTTGCCCTGGTGTGTTTAATTCGTTTTGCCCTTATGTGTTTAATTATAGGTTGCCTTGGTGTGTTTAATTCGTCTGCCTGGTGTGTTTAATTGGTATGACATGGTGTGACATGGTGTATTTAATTGTGTCGCCCTAGTGTATTTAATTTTTTTTGCTTGGTGTGTTTAAAACTTTTTTAAACACACCAGGGCAAAAACGAATTAAACACACACCTAGTGTGTTTAATTAAACACACCAGACAAAAGAAGACGAATTAATTATTTTATCATGGTGTGTTTAATTCTTTTTTCCTTTTGTATTTAATTATTTTGCTCTGGTGTGTTTAGTTGGTATGCCATGTTGTATTTAATTGGGTTGCCCTTGTGTTTAATTCATTTTGCATGGTGTGTTTAATTCTTTTTGCCTTGTATGCTTAATTATTTTGCCCCGGTATGTTTAATTGGTATGCTATGATATTTTTAATTGGGTTGTTCTAGTGTGCTTAATTCGTTTTGCCTTGTGTGTTTAATACCTTTTGTCTAGTGTGTTTAATTCCTTTTTTACTCTGGTGTGTTTAATTCTTTTTTACTCTAGTGTGTTTAATTTGTTTTGTTTGGTGTGTTTAATTGATTTGCCCTAGTGTGTTTAATTCAACCCAATTAAACACACCAGTAACACACAATTAAACACAACAATCATAACCAATTAAACACACCAGTAACACATAATTAAACACACTAGTCACAACCAATTAAACACACCATTAAAACTTTTATAAAATCTACACTAGTCACAACGAAAATTTGGAAAAAAATATATATATATATAATCTGGAAAACAAATTAACAAACATAATCAAGCATGCTTTTTAAAATCTGAAATTTTTTCAAAACAAAACAAAACCTAAAACTTTTTTAAACAAACAATACTCAAACTTAAACACAAATGCAAACACAAACATAACCACAACCACTCTTAAAATCAACAACTAACACCTAAATCTAAATCTTTTTAAAATCTGAAAATTTTTCAACAAAAAATAAACTGATTTTTTTTAATCTGGAAAATTTAAATTTAAAAATAAAAATAAAAATAAATTGAATTTTTTTAAAAAAATTTGGGTTTGGGTCACCCGATCTAGACCAGATCGTGGTTAAACTGAAAAACCTATCACACGAAAAACCTTGAAATTTTCTTTTAAAAAAAAACCAAATTTAAAAATTTTTGTTTAATAAAAAATTCTGAAATTTTTGTAAAAACCTAGAAAAAAAGATGAAAGAAAAAGAGAAGAAGAAGATGGAGGAGAGAAGGCGTGCGATGGTGAGAGAGAAAATGAAGAAGAAGAACTCGTGAGAGAGGGAGGAGAGAGAGGATAGAGAGAAAGAAGTAAAAAAAAATCTTCTAAAGAAATGAGAAAGAAAAAGAGAGAGAAAAAGTTTTGAACAATAATAAGGGGTATTTAAGTCTCTACAATGGATTCTTTGACAAATACAATCTGTTTACTAATTCCGGCCAAAAACAATAAATGCCCTTAATTTTTAGATAAAAAGGGGTATTTCCTCTTTTAAAATTATTAATGTTATATTTTTGAGGAAATATCCATTTTAAACCAAAAATTAAGGACATTTATTGTTTTTAACTGGAATTAGTAAAGTGATTGTACTTGTTAAAGAATCCACTTTTTGGATAAAAACGCCCTTCAGTGAAAAAGAATTCAAAAACGATAAAATAAACAAAAGGAGAGAGAAGAGAGAACAATTGTCTTCAGTTGTGAAAGAAGAGAGAAGAGAGAGAAGAGCGAAAACCTAGATTTTGAATTCAAAGAAAATCAACGACGTATGGCGTTTAGTGAAGAAATTGACCAAAAGGAGAGGGAATTGACTAGCGTTTAGTGAAGAAATCGACCAGCAAAGAGAGGAAATCGACCTACGTGAAGAAAGCTGGTGGAGAACGAACATGCGTGAAGATATCGATGCAGACGGCGGAGAACGAAGGAACGACGACGACCTTTCTAGGGGAGCCACGGTGGAGAACGAACGACCGACTGTGAGCCTTCCTAGGGGAACGACGGTGAGCCTTTCAGGGGGAGCAATGGCGAGTAACGAGCGCAATGTGGCTGTTGACGGGGGAGAACAAGTTGTTGGACAAGTTATTTACTTCTTTGAAATATATATATATATATGTTGAATTTGTTAATTAATCTATAATTTTTTGGATTATTGAATTTGATTGGGTTTATAATTGTTTTGTTTTTTTTTAAGGAATGAGCATATATTCTGTTGTTATAATATTCAACTTAAATTTTGTTTTTTGAATTTTCCTGGTGTGTTTAAAATTCAAATTATTGTTGGACTTGTTAAAGTTTTGTTTTGATTATAATGTTGCATTTGTTATTGTCAATTTAGATGTTTTTTTAATTTAGATGTTGGTTATAAGTCTTATGGTTTCTATTGAAAATTTGGTAATCGGTGTGGGTTCAATTGGTTGTGTTCTGGAAATTGAATGGATAGGCTAGAACATTTAGTATGTGCCTATTGTATTTATGTGGCTTGATTCTATATCTTGGTTGCATATTGGGCTGATATTTTAGTATTATGGATTTGAGTGATTTTGACAATTTGGGTTTGTTTAGCAACTTCGGTAACATATTAAAAATCTATACATGGTTGCAGATTTCGTACCAGAAAAGAATCTTCGATACCAATGTCTTTTGATGAGCAACACACATAATGTTGTTAATTGTATGCTTAAATTTGTGAGATTAAATAATTATAACAACTTTAATTGATATCTGATTTAATTCCCCTTATTTTTATATGTTGTTTTCTTATGCGAGAAAGGCAAGGCCTCACCCAATTTTATAGCTATAGTTTTGAAAAACAGACACTGATATTATATGTTGTTTTATCATCTGAACACACAGGCCATGCTATATTATACAAGTTTATTTAATTAATATCTATTAGATTTTAATTCAGTGGTTCAAATAAATGATAAAAATAGATTATAGCTCGATCTCTTATAATTACCTTGCATCAATTAAAGATTTTGTAATATTTTAGTGGCTTGATTTAACATACAAGTCGGGAAGGCAAGCAGTCTTAGTTTAAGACAGGGGACGAATTTTTTGAATATTTTCTGGCAAGTTTATTTATGTTTAATTGTTTGGTGTGTATCTTTTATAAGCACATTCCTCTCGATGGGTTGTCTAATTATTGATTGTTCTACTATGATAAAAATGGCCATTATACTATGTGGAATTTGTGAGATTATGAACAGAGTTATTTATAATATCTGTCAATGGTCACGTTTATGTACATACTGTGTCAATGTTATGTGGTTGTCTTAACGAGAAAGTTGTATTGTGTTCTCTGATATTGGACTTGGATGTCCATAGCCAATAACATCATGCATATGCAGCTGTGTGGATTTTGATTGGATAAGTTGGAATGTTTATGATGTGTCTGTCTTATGTGGCTTGATTACATATCATGGTTTCATATTTGACCGGTATTTTAGTGTTATGTATTTGCCTAGTATGTTTAATTGTTTTTGTCTAGTGTGTTTAATTGTTTTTGCCTGGTGTGTTTAATTTTTTTTATTAGGTCTGTTTAATTGTTTTTTGGCTGGTGTGTTTAGTTGTTTTTGTCTGGTTTGTTTAATTTTTTTTTGCCTAGTGTGTTTAATTTTTTTTTGCTTAGTGTGCTTAATTGTTTTTTTGTTTGGTGTGCTTAATTATTTTTTGGCTGGTGTGATTAATTTTTTTTGTCTGATGTGTTTAATTGTTTTTTACCCAGTGTGTTTAATTTTTTTTGGCTGGTGTATTTAATTGTTTTTTATCTGGTGTGTTTAATTCTTTTTTGGCTGGTGTTTTTAATTATTGCAACATTGTGTGTTTAAATTATTGAACCCAACTTATTTGAATTGTGTAGATGGAAAATATCGATTATGAACAGTTTCTCAAGGTCAAAAGAAATAAATGGAATGAAGAAGCATTAATCAATACGGGTTGTCGGTTGAAGAACATAGCTATTATAGAGAATATCATACGCAAGGAAGGGAAGCATAAGGAATTCATGTCCAGTTGTTTCTAGCAATTCACCAACTTCCGGCAAAACTCGTTGTTCTCAGTTATAATTATGCACATTGTACTATTGAGGGAAATTATAATAGATGGTGCAACTGAGAACGAATTGTTTATTTGGTTAGGTGGTAAGAAGGTAAGATTTGGACATAGGGAATTTTGTTTGGTTACCGGTCTTCGGTTCGGTGAACTCTCAGAGATTATAAACACGCCGTACATGGCAAATGCAAACGGCATCCATAAAAGGTATTGCCCTGGACAAGAAGGCGAAGAATTGAAATTGTCCACTGTCTATGAACGGTTTTTAGAGTGCAACTTCAAGCATCCTGATGATTCGCTGAAGATGAGACTTTTTTTGATAGCAAACAATGTTTTCTTTGGTCAACCATTAGATAAAAAGGTCACCAATTGGGTTTTTAATTTGATTGATGATTTGGACGCATTCAATTCTTTTGCATGGGGCCATTATGTTTTCAAGATGATGATGCACTACTTGAGGCAGGGATTTCGATCAAGAAACTCCAATAAAGGGCAATGCAAGGTCAGGTACCGGTTATACGGGTTCCCATGGGCTGTTGAGGTTAGTTCCGCTTACTATATTTCTTTACTTAATATTGGCTTA
Organism: Acer negundo; assembly: GCA_035582765.1. Classification (NCBI taxonomy): domain Eukaryota; kingdom Viridiplantae; phylum Streptophyta; class Magnoliopsida; order Sapindales; family Sapindaceae; genus Acer; species Acer negundo. Next base: position 37,171,546 of record CM069241.1, read on the forward strand.
TAAATTAGAAGTTATTAACTTTTATGGTTTTCATAACTTGTCATTTTCAAGTATGGGCGATGGAGGCTGTGGACACTCTAATATATGGGTTTGACAATAAATTACATCATACATTGCCTAGGATGAGGCGTTGGACAATGTATAAGAGGCCTCGAAATTGCGTGCAAATAATTTCAGATATTGAAGCTAATATTCGTGCTGGGAAGGTGGGTTATTCACATAGATATATCAATTTATGAAATTGCTTACATCAACATTTTACACCGTATAATATTATGAAATTATTACAGGTTCAGGTCTTGGAAGAATTGAAGGCAACAGATGACGAGTCTGGAGCATATTATTGGGAGGGAGTAGACTTCGATATGTCCATGGGTTCAAAATTTATACCTCTAGTGGAAATGAAGGAAAAGAATTAGTTGTTGGACATTGGATGGTGGTGAAGTAGGTGAGAGTGGTGATAAAGATGATGTTGGTGATAGAGGTACTCATGGTCAGAAGAAAAAGCGGAAGGCACCAAAGCAGAAGAAAAAGACATCGACCAAGAAGGGGCAGAGGAAAACAGTACCAATCACCATCCTTGCTGAAGAAGATCCACTTCCTTCTCCACATTCACCCGAATATACATATACTCAACATGACGATCCACTTTCTATAGGCTTTACACCAGGATATACACCCGCCTTTCCCGAAGGCATGGTACACCCATCGTATCCACCTTAGTCATCCTTTATGCAACCACCCCCACATATGTCATCTCGACAAGAACCTCGATCTAGGGTAGGTAGAGTCGAATGTTGTTTTTTATTTATTTATTTTATGTTTTCGTTAAATTATTTTTTAATTTACTAACGTGCATCCTGTATTTTATAAATGTAAACGTTAGGATGGTGATATGATAAACGATTTGTTAAAGGTAATGAAGGCACTTCCAGATTTATTGGAAGGCGTTGTGAAACGAGAGGTCTCGTAACTTACGGGTGTGCTTAGAGGCCTCATGCAAGAGATACAGTCGACTCGTGGTCAAAACAGCAATAAGGTATTCCACAGTGGTTATATGTTATAATATGTATTCTTTGTGTGAGGAAGAAATGATGAATATTTGCTTTTACGATTCTTGTGTGTTGTAGGCACCTATGACCGATGTTAGAGATCCGAGTTCGCATGTTGAGCAGGAGGTGGATACGAACGTGTCAACTGAGCAGGAGGTGGGTCCCTCAGGCCAAAAGGATGTGGACGAGGAGGGGTTGGTAAATGGAGATCTTAGGGTCAATTACAATTATGCTTTGGAAGAGGATCGATCAGTCTGTGTTATTGCTCCTCTCCATTTATTGACCCGACACGGGTCTCAGGGATGAAATGTGACAAGATAAGTGCAAATATGAGGACTTCAAAAAGAGAAAAACCCTAGCTCGGTATGTTCTGGTTTTAAATATATCAATTTAGATGTTTTGTTGTTTAGTGAAAAAAAAAAAGCAATTTATTTGTTTATATTGAGTTTAGGTGAAACGTGGGAACGGAGGAGTCCATTAATAAATCTTTTTTTTTTTTTTTTTTGTGGAATTGGAAGATCTGAAGACATGGTTGTCCACTGACATAAGTATACAATTTGTCTTACTTTTCGTTATCTTGATAGGCCTTTTTGTTTCCAATATTCGTTATCTTGATTCCATTTTTTTAAACAGCACATCGATGCATACATGAGTTTGTTGGTAAAAAAGATGAAATCGGAGCCGGATGAGTACAGACATACCTTTGTTCTATTGTCTTCTGAATTTTATGTATGTTTGATAATTAGCTGGAAATGAGTGTGTTTTTGAATAGTTTTGGAATATATTATTTCAACTGTCAGTGACTCATAACTCTCGTTCGTTGCAGACAAAAGTCAAGGTTGAATGGAATAGGATAATTGAGGCTGATAACGAAGCTGGATCTTCGTTCGATGCACTTGCGTACGAATGTCCGACGGATTGGATTGAATACGGTCGTGGTAACAGACCGGGATGGGGACGACCATGGTGGTTGTATACACAAATGAGTAACATGAACAATGCAGCTGTTGATTCTTTAATCTCTTTACATAAATTTATCTCTTAATTTTTAAATTATAATTATTTATCATAATCAATGCAGTTGTTGATTCCGTGTTGTGTTAGAGAACCCGATGGTCATTGGATTTTATGCAAAGTGAATCTACTTGATCGTGACATTAGAATATTTGACTCGACTGCAACAAAGAAAAAGAAGAATCCCTTTGAGCGTTTCAGACAAGTAATGTCACTACGACGACTGCTTCTAAGTATAATGAACAAATGTGGTTTCTTTTCGAGTAGGAGCGAAAAACCACGAGGAAGTATGTTCACTATTGGTGTATCGAGTAATCCAAAGATTCCACAACAGGTCGACAACTGCAATTGTGAAGTATTTATTTACAAGTATGTAGAGACAACAATTGTTAAGAAGACTGATTGGAACTAGGGCTAGAAGGAAATGATAGACTACCGAAAAGAACTTGCATTCCAAATATATAATAATAGTGTTGTATTTAAGTCTCCCATACAAATGTAGATTTATTTTCAGGTTCGAATTTCTCTCTCTCTCTCTCTCTCACTCTCACTTTCTCTCTAACATTTGTCATTTCTAACTTTTGCAATCTAGTTGAAATCTGACTATCTTTATATGCAACTTCAGGATTTCATATGTGCGATCGACTTGAAGGAAGTTTGAGAAGGCTATAAGAAAGAGGAACAAAAGGGGATTGTGTTTAATATACTAAAATGATTTGTCATTTCTAACATTTGCAATCCAAATTTTACTAGACTTTAGATTTCTATTGTGTTCCTAACTATATTTGTGATACACTGATACCTTCTTGCTTTACTTTACACAATGGAGGCATTGTTTGAGACAATGTTATGAATGAATTAGTGTTTTATTTCAACTATCTTTAAGGTGATAACTGACAGTGGTGTGTTTAATTGTTGAGTAATTGTTGAATAGCAGTGTGGTGTAATTATTGAGTAGAAGTGTGTTTAATTGTGTGTAATTGTTGAATAGCAATATGGTATTTTTAGTCATTTTTGCATGATGTATTTAGTCATTTTTGTCTGGTGTGTTTAATTCATTTTCCCTGGTGTGTTTAGTTGTTTTTGCTTAGTGTGTTTGGTTTTTTTTGCATAGTGTGTTTAGTCATTTTTGCCATTTTTGCCTGTTGTGTTTAGTTGTTTATGCCTGATGTGTTTAGTTGTTTTTGCATAGTGTGTTTATTCTTTTTTCCCTGGTGTGTTTAATAGTTTTTTCCTGGTGTGTTTAGTCATTTTTGCTTGGTGTGTTTAATTCGTTTTTCTCTGGTATGTTTAGTCGTTTTTGCCTAGTGTATTTAGTGTTTTTTCCCTGGTGTGTTAGTTATTTTTGCCTAGTGTGTTTAATCGTTTTTGTCTAGTGTGTTTAGTCTTTTTTCCCTGGTGTGTTTAGTCTTTTCTGCCTAGTGTGTTTAATCGTTTTTGCCTGGTATGTTTAATTGTTAAGAAATCTGATTTGTTTTCACCTGAATGATCCATTTAAACATAACATAAAATCCAGTCAAACGAAAATTAATATCCAATAGACCGAACACTTATAGCAGAAAATCCACTACAATGAAAAAAAAATAATCCAATACACCCAATAATGGAAGCAGAAAATCCAGTACAATGAAAATAAAAATCCAATAAAATGTTTCAAGACGCTACCATTTACTTGAAGTTCTGAGTTGTCCATTTCAAGCAGCAGATCAATGATGTTGGAACAAATATTACCCTGTAAAAATCATTCAAAAGTCGATCAAATATGACTCATTCAAATTTTTTTAAAAAAAATATTAAAAAAAAAAAAAAAAAACCATTATGCTAAATATGACCAATGATGCAATTACGTTAATCTTGATAAGTGATCATACCTCATTCAACATCATTGTCTGGATCCGTAAGGTTATCATATGGCCGTGTTGGACACGCCCTTATGTTGTGTCCCTCTTGTTTACATGACTTGCACTTGCGACGTTGGGGAGGTGGTGGTGGAACTGTTTGTGGGTCCGGAACATTGACTTGCTAATCGGCGGGTGGGTTTCGACAGTTTTGTTTGTTGTGGCCAGATTTCTTACAGATGGTACAGTACCTAATCTTACTACCATGTTCGCCTGCTGATGGAACCCTATTCTTTCTCGACCTACCAGCTTGAGCTCACCACTCCGGTGGAAGAACAACTTCGAAACGTATTTCAGCAGGAGTATTCCATTCACTGAGGTGTCCAATGGGAAAGATGAGACCAGAATAGCTTTCCAACCAAGTGTTTGTTTTGTAAAAATTAGAACAGAAGTCCACAAATTTCTTTTTACAAAACCTACAAAGACAGGCAAACTAATATAATTATGTTCAATCAATAAAAAAATAAATTCATATAAATATTACGAGAATATATACCTTATAGCAGCCAATGCATGAGAACAAGGCAATAGGTCATTCTAAAATTCCTTACAAGTAAAAGTCTTCTCAGATAGGTTTACTAACCCATCTTTATCACCGTCCTTCACATTGAAATTAACATTATCTATTAGGCGCACTATGTACTTATGTGAATTTTCATTTTTTTTTGATTAATTTGTCGGTAGCCCACCAGGACAGTTGTGTTGCATTTTTAGATGCAGTTTCACAACGTTCATAAAACCATTTTTGCATCATATCTCTAACGTACTCAACCAATGTTGTTATTGGCAATTGACGAGCGTGCCGTAAACAATTGTTCATGGACTCCACGATGTTTGAAGTCATCCCCCGATAACGCCTAACCGGACAATATGCACGAGACCATCTATGAGGCCCAACTCTCATTAGATAATCATATGCCCGCATGTTTACGCATCTCAACTCTTGTATCTTCTTCAAGAACTCTGATTCTCAATGTGCCCTTGAAGCTTCATAGAACAAATTGCATACAACATGGCTTTTGAATCTATTCTTAAGGTTCATGTTCATATGAAAACCATAAAGACCATGTGTTATTCTAGGGTACTCTTTAGCCGTTGTTACCTTAATTGCAGAACTTCAATCGGAGATAATGATACAATTTGCAGGACATTCTATTGCCTTTTTCAACTCTTTTAAAAACCAAATCCATGAATCCTCGCATTCAACATCACCCCAACCATAAGCTACAGGGAACACCTGATTGTTTGCATCTCGGCACACTGCAATAAACATCACACCACCAAACTTACCTTTCAAATGAGTTGCATCAATGCAAATTGCAGGTCGTATACTGGTATGAAACCCATTAAGTGAAACACTGAGAGCAATAAACAAATATTCGAATTTGTGAGCATCGTTTGTCTTTATTGCTGTTACAGTATCAAGATTCACACGCTTCAATTCGTGGCAGTATGCAGGCAACAACTGATATGACATATCAATAGGACCAAAAACGTTATTTTTAGTATGTTCTTTTACCTTCCATGCCTTGGTATAATTTAATCCAAGGCCATGTTCCACTTGCATATCGATCATGATTTCTTTTGGTTTCAAAGATCGACCACTAATTGCAAGTTTTGGTGAAAGCATTTCACCAATAAGCCATGCACTCGCTTGACGGTAACGGTTGTGCAAACCATCAATTGTACAACTGTGATCTTCCTCAAATATCTGAACTATCTAATAATTTCCACATTCTATCTTAACCGCACGGATTTGAAATTTACACTCGGGATCCTTGCAGCCAACCTCGTATCTAGTCGTGCTTGACCTTGTAACACGAATTTCAAAATCCTCATTCAAAGCGTAAGACTGCAACGCTCCTTTCAAACATTTTTTGCTTTCGAACATCCCACATTTCGATAAGCGGTTACATGAACTAGATTTCTTTGTTCTAGCTAGTTCGAAACAGTGGTTTGAAGCTCTAGGAATAATCCAAGGTTGGGGAATTGCATTTTCGAACATATCGGCAACATTAATGCTATCATCTTCAAACGTATCTCGACTTGGACCAGCAAAAACCGGTGGAACAAACCCAGTACAACCGCTACCATCTGTTGGATCCAAACTCATTCCATGATTATGTGTAGGCTCATTATTCACACCCTCACGACTTCCATTGTGACCAATGTAATCTTCGTCGAAATCATCCAATCCATACTCACTATGGGGATTGTACTCTAGGATCGATCTGTCCTCCTCATTATAAGGTTCTGCCACCATTTCATTAATGGTTTGGTCCTCAGGAATTATAGGGTTTACAGTCTGGTCAAATGACGGGTCTGTTGTTGGTATAGAACCCCAAACATTATTGCTTCCACCGACGGATGGAAACTGTGCAGCCAATTGCTATAAAAAGGTTTGGTAGATAGGCTGGACGGTAGGAACACCTGCATGACCAAGTTCTGCACTAACTTTCTCAACATCACTAACATACACCTCTGGAACATGTTGATCATCGTACAACAACATTTCCACATCGTTATCATCTTTAATCTTCGACCGGACAAGCCTAAGCCTAACATCGGTATCAACCAAAGTTCTTAACTTAATCGTAAACCTTCTTAAATCAACATTCGCAATGCCATGTACCACCCTCAACAACTCATCATACGTCAAATTCCTATGAACTTTGAGAAACTCTGTTTCATCACCCTCGTAAAAGTTCCCCACCCATTTGCCACCATAAGTGATTACCAATTTCGTTGGGTCTTTTCCTATATTTCATCCAATAAAAATCTCACATTTAGAATTCAATTTATTAAATCACTCACATTAAACACAGCAAGGGCAAATCAATTAAACAAATTAAGGCAAAATAATTAAACACATCAGACAAAAAATATTAAACACACCAGACAAAAAAGAAATAAAAACACCAGACAAAAAGGAATTAAACACATCAGACAAAAAAGGAATTAAACACATCAGACAAAAATGAATTAAACACACTAGACATAACGAATTAAACACACCAGACAAAAATGAATTAAACACACCAGGCAAAAAGGAATTAAATACACCAGGCAAAAAAGACTAAACACTTCAGTCAAAAACAATTAAACACACCACGTAAAAAACAATTAGACACACCAGATAAAAATAATTAAACACACGAGGAAAAAAATAATTAAACACACCAGGCAAAAACAATTAAACACACCAGGCAAAAACAATTAAACACACCAGACAAAAGACAATTAAACACACCAAGCAAAAATAATTAAACTCACCAGGAAAAAATAATTAAATACAACAGGCAAAAAAGAATTAAACACACCAGGCAAAAAGTAATTAAACACATCAGGCAGGCAAAAATGACTAAACACACTAGGCAAAAAGGAATTAAACACACTAGGCGAAAACGACTAAACACACCAGGCAAAAACGACTAAACACAGTAGAAAAAAAAGGACTTAAACACACTAGGTAAAAATGACTAAACACACCATACATAAATGACTAAACATTCCAAGCATGGTGAATTAAACACACTAGGCAAAAAAAAAAATTAGACACACCAGGCAAAAAAAAAAAATTAATAAACACACCACTGCAACCAACTTCTTCAACCTAAAATCATGGAACAAATTAAATTAGAGTTTCAAATACATACCACTGAAAGAAGGACCTGGATCATCTCGATTCATCATGAAATACGAAGCAAAATTCGTGAAAAACGACGCCTAAATTTGTGAAAAACGATGCCGAATCCGTAAAAAATGACACCCAAACAGAGAACAAACACAGAAAATTGAAGAGAGAGAGAGAGAGAGAGAGAGAGAGAGAGAGAGAGAGAGAGAGAGAGAGAGAAGACAGCAAATGGTGAAGTTATGGAGATTGAAAGGAGAATAAGAACAAAAAAACTGTGGAGTCGTTGTAAAAGGAGGAGAGAGTAGAGATAGTAACAAAAAAAAAGTGTGGAGTTGTTTTTCTCAAATAAAGAGGAGAGGGAAGAGACTGTAATCAGAGGAAAAAAAAAATGTAAAAATGAAAAAATGAGAGGCAATTTTGGATGTTCAGTGGATTGTTCGATAAAAACAATCAAAACACTAATTCTGATTAAAAACAATCAAAACACTAATTTCGGTTAAAAATAATACACCTCGCTAATTTCTGGCTAGTTTCTATTTTCACCCTATATTTTTTAGAAGGTATATTATCTTTGCAAACTGGATATAAGAGGCTCGTGATATAAAAGATCATCTAAAACCCATGAAGCAGTTGGTGATAACAGAGCACCGGTGATAGTTCATGGCCACCGTTATCCACCCCCAAAACCCACTCCTTCACTTGCGCTCCTCTTCTTCTTCATCTTCTCTTTTTCCCTCCAAACCCCAAACCCATCACCTTCCCACCTCCATTGCCACCGCCACCGCCACTCAACACCTCCTCTCTCTTTCTGAACCCCAACAACGACCACCACTTGTCTCTTCTTACCCTCTCAACTACTCCTCATCTTCATTAATTGACGTTGACATTGACAGGTTCTTCAGTTTGCTTCGCTTGTCAGTTCGCTCCGGCGACTTGTCACTTGCCAGAGCCGTACACGCTTCAATCGTCAAACTTCAAGAAGACCGTGACACCCACCTCGGTAATCCTCTTATTTCAGCTTATCTCAAACTGGGTCATGTTTTTGGTGCTTATAAGGTCTTTACGGGACTTTCGTCCCCGAATGTTGTGTCTTTTACCGCCTTAATTTCAGGCTTTGCTAAGTCAAGTCGTGAACAGGAGGCTATTGAGCTTTTCTTTAGGATGACAAGTGAAGGTATTCAGCCTAATGAGCATAGTTTTGTTGCTATTTTGACTGCTTGTATTCGGATGCTGCAGTTAGAGTTGGGTTCACAAGTTCATGCCTTGGTAGTCAAAATGGGTTATTTGGATAGTGTTTTTGTTGCTAATGCAATTATGGGACTGTATGGTAAATTTAATAGCTCGTTCGATTATGTCCTAAAATTGTTTGATGGAATGCCTCAGAGAGACATTACCTCATGGAATACTGTGATTTCTAGTATGGCTAAGGAGATTAAGTACCAGAAAGCATTTGATTTGTTTCGTGACATGAAGAGAAATAATGCGTTCAGAGTTGATTATTTCACTATTTCGACCCTTTTGACTGCTTGTACTGGTAGCTTTAGTTCGATGGAAGGCCGAGCACTTCATGCTCATGCTGTCAGAACTGGGTTAGAGGCTAATTTGAGTGTCAATAATGCACTCATTGGATTCTATACTAAATGTGGGAGTGTAAAAGATGTGGAGACTGTGTTCCAGAGGATGGCCGTGAGAGATATCATAACTTGGACAGAGATGATTGTGGCATATATGGAATTCGGATTAGTGGGTTTGGCTGTGGAGATGTTTGATAAGATGCCAGAGAAGAATTGTGTTTCTTACAGTGCTCTTTTGGCAGGGTTTTGTAAAAATGGCCAAGCCATGAAAGTGCTGGATTTGTTTGTTAAGATGGTGGAGGAGGGTTTGGTGCTAACAGATTTCACTTTGACTAGTGTTATTAATGCTTGTGGCTTACTGATGGACACAAAATTGAGTGAGCAAATTCAAGGGTTTGTTATGAAGTTTGGTTTTGGTTCAAATGCTCATATTGAAGCATCACTGCTTGATATGTGGACAAGGTGTGGGAAAATGGTGAATGCTGAGAAAATGTTTCACCGGAGGGTGTCAGACCAGGTCAACTCCATAATTTCGACCTCAATGATATGCGGGTATGCTCGAAATGGGCAGCCAGAGGATGCAATTTCTCTTTTCCAAAGTAGTCAATCAGAAGGAACGATGGTTGCAGATGAAGTTGCATTGACTTCAATATTTGGTGTCTGTGGCACTTTAGGATTTCATGAGATGGGAAAACAAATCCACTGTCATGCTCTTAAGACCGGGTTTTTATCCGATTTGGGAGTTGGAAATTCCTTAATCAGCATGTATTTTAAGTGCTACAACATGAATGATGCAATTAAGGCTTTCAATGTAATGCCCTCACACGATATAGTTTCTTGGAATGGTCTAATTGCTGGCCATCTTCTTTTCCGGGAGGGTGACGAGGCTTTGACTGTCTGGTCAAGGATGGAGAATGCAAGCATAAAGCCAGATACAGTAACTATTGTGTTAATTATTTCGGCTTACAGAGTTACAAATTCAAATTTAGTTGATAGATGTCGTAAATTGTTCCTCTCCATGAAAACCGTTTATGGAATTGAACCCACTTCAGAGCATTATGCATCGTTTGTCAGTGTTTTGGGACATTGGGGTTTCCTTGAAGAAGCAGAGGAAGTAATCAACAACATGCCTTTTGAGCCTAAGGCTTCTGTTTGGCGAGCTTTGCTTGATAGTTGTAGAATCCATTTAAATACAAGCATTGGGAAACGTGTTTCGAAGCATATACTATCCATGGAGCCACAGGATCCCTCTACATATGTGCTTGTATCAAATTTGTATTCTGCATCCGGGAGATGGCATAACTCGGAAATGGTCAGGGAGGATATGCGACTGAAGGGATTTCGGAAACACCCAAGTCGAAGTTGGATCATTCATCAGAACAAGCTACATTCATTCTATGCAAGAGATAAGTCCCACCCACAAGAAAAAAACATTTACAGTGGATTAGAAATACTAATCCTAGAATGCCTAAAAGCTGGATATGTGCCAGACACAAGCTTTGTTCTTCATGAAGTAGAGGAGCAACAGAAGAAGAATTTCCTGTTCTATCACAGCGCAAAGCTAGCAGCAACATATGGGCTACTGACCACGCGGCATGGACAACCCATTCGGATTATGAAGAACATTGTTGTTTGCGGGGACTGCCACACATTCTTGAAACATGTCTCGGTTATCACAAAAAGGGAGATTTTTCTAAGGGATGCTTCCGGATTTCATTGTTTTGTGAATGGCCAGTGTTCATGTAAAGATTACTGGTAATTGATCAACTGCTACCCAGAATTTATCATCTTTCATATATTGGTGCACTGTTGTAAATTTATTTATTTATTTATTTATTTTTTGTCAGACTGAGAAGTTTCAAACTGTGTAGCTGAATGTATTTCAGTTGTTATTTGTAAAATTCACCGGAATATAATCAATTAAAGAGTATCTGAAAAAAAATTACAATTAATTGTGATGAGCTCTCAGTATTTGTCTATAGTTTCCTTGAACTGGTATTGGATGAAACTTTTGTTATTATCTTAATAATCAAAATTAAGTCGAGGGTAAATATAATTTTGAACTCATCAATGCACTTGTATAATTATAATTTTGAATATTAGGAGATTAGATATTAATCTAACACATTTAGAAATGATAAAGGAGAGACCAAATTGGCAAAGAATAAAATAAAACATTTTATTTCATTGCCAAGAATTACAATATTACATCCAGAATCGGATATGTTTAATAGACTAAAATCTAAAATATCAAAACAAAAACTTAAAAAAACTGAAAAAAAAAAAAAAAACCTCCAACAATGAATCATGAAATCCAATACTAACATTTAAGGAAAAAAAAAATCCTAACAAACGGCTTCAACGGCTAACCTATATTCTGAAGAATGACAACTAGTAGGTCCCAAATAGTATTCCGAGACAGATATCACACAACTCTCTCTGCCAAGACAATTCTGTAAAAAAGTAAACATTAGTATAATTCACTGAAAACATAATAAATAAACCTTGAAATGCAATGTATATATGAATACTTACATTTTGTATATATGACAATGCCCAAGGAGCCTCACAAGTGCCTCTTTTGAATGATCCACAAGTTCCTTCTGGATCACCGAAGCTTGCAAATCTAATATCAGTAAACACTCTTCCACCTTGGCATGATAGTTGCAGATTGTTGTTATCATAAGCATGTGCACACACTGTTCCAACCGTAACAGTTTGGACAGTCACATCATCGGGAGTTCCTCCGAATTCTTCAAATAGGACTAGAACATTTTCTCTATCGTCCAGAAATTCCCGTGGAATATGGTAGTATCTTTGAGTAGATTTTCCACAATTAGTTGCACATTCCTGACCTGTATATGGTTGATTATAGACACATTTGTAAGGACATCCATCTTTAGGAGCAATTCTGCTAGGCCAATATCTTCCAATGCTTTTGCCATTCACCCAAGCTTCTCCCTTGCCCAAACCAAGCAAGTCTACAACTACTGGATCAGTTCCGAGGGGGGACGGAAATGTGGTCTGAAAGCGCGAATAATGTCAGCGAACAAATAATTAAAAGGGTCAAAAAATTAGATTATAAAGAGAGATTGAATTATACCTTGTACCAAACAAATGGTCTATTTGTTGGAAGAGCCTCGGCACGCCAATTATGCTGGTGACGAGTGTGAACCTTGTTGAGTTGCTGTTTTATTCCATGGATACCAACCTTGTATATCCACTCGTTTGTGGAGAGGTCTTTGGTGATGTTAGCAGCATAATCAATCAATTGCACTGGACCATGAATTCCAATTGGTACATCCTTAATGTCATCACCGTAATTCTAAAACGTATTCAAAGAACGTAAAAGTAAAAGGAAGGAAGGAAAAAAAAAAAAAAAAAAAAAAAAAAAGTTAGTGTCATCACTGAACTACAAATGTAAATTCTTTGGAACACAGAATGTAGTTCAGGCTGGCTTACTTGCAATCCAACCGTAACACTAACTAGAGAGATGTCATTGGTCCCGGGCTTCAATTTGATAGTTTTCTCAAAAACAAACTCATATTTACCATTTATAGCAAACTGTGTTCCTGAACACAAATCAATTTCATGTTAATATATTACACAAAGAAGCAAAAAAGTGAAGAATTTGAATTGCACAAATGTTATGTAATTTATTCTTACCTATGAACCTGGAGTTCACAAATGCATGAAGTACATGTCCATAGGTGTGCACATGGAGAGTTATAGTCTTGTCACAGAAGGGGTCACCTGGATTAACATCCAACCTGAAAATATCATTTGACATTACAAAAAATGAAATAATTAGCTTTGTATATTTGAAATAAGATATAACCGAAGAAGAAGATCGATCAAAGCATGTTACCTGGTCATGTACCACAAGTAATCAGAGGTGTCATTTGTTACAGATAAATGGTCCAGGAGTTTATTCGTAGTGATGACACTATCACTAACAAGACCATTCTTCTTTATATCCTCAATTATCTCTCTTCTCCAAACCCATAGCAATTTGTAAGGTTCATTGCCATCATCAGCTTGATTTGGCCTATTAACCATAATGGATGTTTGGCTGTTGATCTGCCGAAAAAGTTCCATGAAATCAGAGATGACTCATCAATATAAACATTAATTAGCCTAATTACAGGTAGTGACTAGTTATATAATCCACCTTAGCAGTGTTGTAAGCTTCTGTGAAGCAATCAGGAAGAACAGTAACAGACCATCTAGGAACTGTATAGTTATTGTCCTGAAAGTTAATTGTAAAATCTTCCGATTCATTTGCATTTCCCAGGAATGCAACACATTTTCCTTCGTAATTGTAAACAGTTGCCTACAAATTGAACAGAAATGGATATTTAGAGTGCAGACCAAACAAATACGTCAATTTTTGAAAACTTTGTAACACAATATATTAAAATTAAGTACTCACACTCATCATATTTTCATAGTCAATATCTCTTCTATATCCATAAAGCAAAGTCTTTTGCACGGATAGTAGGATAAGATGGAGATTTCTAAGATGCCCCCACTTGGGCTGTTGCAGGTTCCCGTATTCGTCAAGAGGAGCATCGTAGTCATACGAAGTGGTGATGTATGGACCCCCAGATGTACGGCCAAAGTTTGTGCCTCCATGATACTACAAGCATGGAAGAAAAAGAAAAACATCAGCACTGTCCATAAATGTTGTTTCTTGTTTGCCAAGAAACTGATATTTTTCTGAGCAAATGTTGAGATCTCACCATGTAATAGTTCATGAGACTGCCACCATATTGGAAAAAACGACCCACAGCAAAGGCAAGATCCTTAACATTCCTGTGCGGACGTTGATCTCCCCAGTCCTGAAACCTGTCAAAATATGAACAAAATAAAATCAACAACATGATTGTAAGAACAATTTAGTGTAAGTGTGTAACTCACCAGCCACTCCAGTTCTCAGTCCACATCTTGGGGCTATTTTCATTGTTGGGGGTGAATCCATCACAGTAAAAGCCATTACATGTGTCGATCTGAATCGAAAAAGACATTTAATTAGAAGAAAGACAAAGAAAATTTACAAAAATAAATAAAATAAAATTTTGAAGTAGATTACAATAGGCTGTGGAGCATCTTTTTGGTTACACATGATCCAAGGCACACCAACATCGAAATTTAGAGCCAAATCAGCACACCATTGTACATAATCCTTTCCATCTTGTCCATAATAGCCATTTTTAACATTGCCAAATTCATTTTCAATCTGTAATATTTGCATATATATATATATATATATATAAATCACATTGTTACAATTGTAGTACAGAAAAATATTCATAACAGGAAAAAACAGAAAGGTTGGATGGAGAAAAAAAAAAAAAACCTGAGCAAGAATTATTGGTCCTCCTTGAGAGGCAAAAAGATTTTCGTGCTTCATCATATTCACAATAAATGTTGTGAAATTTTTCATCTCATGCTGAATTTTATATCAAGAAAATGAAGACAAATGTTAAAATCAATACAGTACTGATACATTTATAACTTATATCAAAATTTACCTTAAATGCTTCATTATTTGTTCTAAAAGTAATGTTTTGAATATTATTCAACCAAACAGGAAAACCACTGTCACAAATTGAAAACAAAATATGATCAGACACAAATCTCAATCAACAAATGAAAATAGTTGATAGAATTCAATCACATGAAATTTACCCATAATTCCACTCTGCACAAACATATGGACCGATACGAAGAATAGCATAAAGACCCTCATTTTGTATGGTCTTGATGAACCTTACGAGATCAAGATTTCCTGAAAAATCATACTAAACGAAGGAGAGAAGATCAAAATTCAAAAGTTAGAGAAACAAAATATTAAAACCTTGAAGAGAGAAAAGAAGTGATCGATCAAGAAACCTGTCGAGGCACGGGCTCGTGAGCATCCCAGAAGACATAAGTTTCAATAGCATTAATACCACCCTCCTTTGCTTTCTTGATAAGATCAAGCCATAACTACACATGCAAATGTATATTAGAAAAAATAATTAAAAATAGCTTTTTGCAATGTAAAGCTGTGACTGTGATGATAACATAAGAACTTACTTCGGGAGTGCTTCTAGGGTAGTGAATGGAACCAGATAGGATGAGTGTCCTTTCTCCATCGATTTTGAGTCCTCTTCCATCAAATGTAATTTCTGTAGCCAAAGAAAGTGGGCCAAAAAACAGCGCAGCAAAGCACAACACAAGAACACAACAACTCGGTCTTCCCATTTTTTGAAACCAATGATTTTTTTTTTTTTTTTTTGAAGCAAGGAAGGCTACTCTCTGTATTTTTATAGAACAGTTGAGAGGAATGAAGATAATCATGAAATGGGTTGATAATAATTAGAAGAAATATCAAATATGGTTTTGATAAATTTGAGTTTAATAGGATAATTTTTCATTTTTTTAAAGTAAGAAATAAATAAATAGTTATTATAAAGTGAGTTTATTCTATACATAACAAATTGACTAAGATAAATAGCTTTTACAGATCATAAGATGCATTTAACAGCTGAAAACACATTATCATATTTTATTTATATTATAAGAGATTCACTAGATAATTACTCTGGATATATATAACATGTTTAAATTTTTTTATTTTTTTATTTTTGAAAATTATAATATGCTCATTGATGCCATGAAAGTAAGAAATATTTATTAGATTTATGAAATCTAACAAATGGATAAATAAAATAAATTTATACAATATTATCTAATGCCTTCAAACAACTTAAATTTGAATTATTATTTTTTCTAATTATTATCTTACAATCCATAAATTATCTTCTAACTATACAAAGATATTAAACTATATTTTGTTAATCATTTATAGATTCTCACTTATATTATCTCGTTTTTCAATTTTTATTAATGTTAAGATTTTTTTTAAAATGGTAAAAATGTAATCTCATATTTCTACCTTTTTATAATTTATCTAAAGAAATATCAATGGTCTATGATTGAAGAAGTTGAATGATTAATGAAATCGATGACAGTTTAGATGTTGGCTTTAATGAGACACCTCGTCAATGAAATGTATAGGAATATTGACAAGAGGAAATTACAATTCAAAGTTGGATAGTAAACCTCTCTGGTGTAAATATCTATTGGCCACCAACTCAGCATTATTGCAATTAACTAATATCAAATTATATAGTTATACTAGTTTTCCAACCCGAACGTTGCACGGGCTCCGTATTAAAAAAAAAATTTGTAAAATATTGTGTTGTTTATTTCTAACTTTTTGATGCAGCGATTTTTAAATATTATGAACATATATTTTTTCCTTTAGTTACCTAAGTTATGTTAACCTCAATAGGTTCTAAATTGTTGGTAGATGGTAGGGAAGCTTATACTCCAACAATTTGTAATTTTTATGAGTATATTCTCATCCTTCTAATAAAAAGCATCCAATCCGAATAAAATGAGTCAGTATAATTATATAATAAAGGGCTGGAAAAATAAATCCTTCAAATTGTTATAGTGTTAGATGTTTGATATATTTATAAATAAATCGGGAACTTTTATGAAGATAGATTGAATAATCTAGAAGTTGAGATACTTTGCAGTATATATGGATTAGTGCCTCCCCTGTTATTTACTTTTTTTTCTTTCTTAATAATTGTCCTGAAAAAATAGAAGTTGAATGATTTTTTTGTGTTGGTTATGCGTTATAATGATTTTTTTGAGTTATTACTAAAATCTAATTAAAATAGCATTTGATCTAATCAATAGCTAATTTTACTGATCAAATTAAAACAGAAATTCCTGCTTAAAGTTATTAGGATCCAAAAATGTTGCCAAAAAACTGAAAAACTAAAGTCAAAAAGACAAAAGTGTTCTGCATCAACCCTTAAGCATAAAGACAATTGATCCATCTATTCTTCTTCATCCATAAAGTCAAGATCCTTAGGCTTCGAAAGAATCATGGTTGGTACCCTTTTTATCTGATTATGTAAATCCATCCCCATGCCAGGTATGGATTTGATTCCATTTTTCTTATTCTGTAATTTATTTGTGTGTGAACATATGTAAAAGAGGATACATTTCTATGCTGAAAAAAAAAAAAGTTCTATAGATATAATGTTACCTTTCAATCTGTAGGTGATGTAGCAGAAGATATTTTTTAAAAAAGTACCTATTCAAAAAATTAAACAACAATATTATAAATATGAATATGTTTAAAACTTGGAAAAAGTAACAAAACCTTTTCATTCACAGCAAACAATTGGCATCATCTTTCTCCATATATCATATATATATATATATATATATATATGTTGAAAAGGAGGAATGTAAAAAGATTTACTAAATGATAATGAGAAAATTAAATATTGATTAAAGCTGAAGTATAACAACTTTTATATGTTGCTGGGATACCAAGAGGTAATATAACTTAAATATTACTTTATTAGTTGTTTTGATATTTGCATCACCTTATAAATTGGTCATTAGCATCCATAACTACTTGTTCCCTTGCACTTTTTTTGTTGTTGGGTTTACGATTCTTGTCTATCAACTTTTCCTTCACAGGCTGGAAATTGAAGAGTAGTTTAGAGAATTCATTCACATCAAGATCACTTGGAGACTTTCATTTTTATTTTAATATAATTACGAAAAAAATAATAAGGTTTCATTTTGGTTCCAAGTCGAGAAATAAATTATGAGATGTTGTTGGTTTTATTCAACGTAATTTTTTTTTCTTTTTTTTGATAACTCATTATTCAATGTTATGACTTATGATTGCTTAAATAGTTTTATTATTTCAGTTCAAATTTCAAATAATATCTACACTATTGGCTATTAGGATGCCAACCTAATAGATAATAGCAATGACTTTCAATCAATTAATTAGCTATTGATAAAAAAACAAGAGAGAGAGAGAGAGAGAGAGAGAGAGAGAGAGAGAGAGAGAGAGAGAGAGAGAGAGAGAGAGAGAGAGAGAGAGAGAGAGAGAGAGAGAGAGAGAGAGTCAATTATGATTTACGGATCATCAAGCACTCAATAAGTGAGAGAGTCAGGAAGATGAAAAGGGGAGCGTTCATTCAAATGGAAAAAATCATTTATTTCTTTATTTACTTTTTTGAAGAAAAGAAAAAAAAAACATTTATTAATATAAGATATTATGAGCAATTGACACTGGGTCAATTAAAAGGCAGGCAATCAAATTCAAATGGAAAAAAGCATTTATTTCTTAATTTTAATTTTTGAATAAAGGAAATAAGCATTACATTTAAATCCAAATATCTCATACATGTGGCACTATGAAACTCTATTATTATTATTATTATTATTATTATTATTATTATTATTATATATCCACATGAAAAATATGTATACTTTTTTTTTTTGAGAAAGAAAAATATGTATGCTTATATATAAAATTAATTTAAATATGTACATTGGTTTTTATTCTTCCAAAGAGAAACAAAATGGGTTGGGATTCAACTCTCTAATGTTATTAAATTAATTTTGTAACGTTACAAACCGAGTTGAAGTCGCTCTTAAACTTTACAGTGAGGATCATGTATAAAAAAGCGTGTAAAATCTCATATTTAATAATGTTATTATATATTCTTTCAAAAAAAAATCATGTTTTTATATAAAAGAAGGATTTATATAAAAAATTTATGTACGTTTTTTCATGCAGTATCGATTGTGTATAAGAGTTTTGAATTGATCCCAAAGCTGAAAATTAAATAAATAAATATTATTTGCATTGTTGATAGAGTATGGCACTATGGCCACAATATATTCATTTTAAATAAATCTCAACCATCTTAAATTTTCTTAATATCAATATAGGTATATCATGTGATATCACTATTAAGGTTATACTAGGATATGTAGGAAAATTAATAAGTTGTTAATAATCATCATATTTCAATTAAATAATTCATAATTAAAAAAATCAATAATTCAAAAAGAATATTTAAAAATAAAATAAAATAAAATGAAAAAAAACTAAAGTTTTGAAAACATGAAATGCAATTGGAAAAAGGATCATACAAATTCAATATAATAGCAAAATTTTTACTTTTAAATTTAAATATAATTTTGGATGTTTTTAACATTCAACCATCTATTTATTTAAGAAAAAATTTAGAGACAATACGATCCATAAGTTGTTTCTATTTACTTTGTCTGGCTCTTCAATTGAAAAAAAATGAGTGATTAAATATTTATAATCACATTTGTTTCAGTTAGATTATATATATATATATATATATATATATATTAAATCCAAATGTGGTATGTCCGGTCTAATTCCTATACATGTAACATAAAATAAATGACTTGAAAAAAATATTTCAGTTTAATCTATTCAAAATAAGACTTGTGAGTTATTATATTCAAATTGTTTGGTTAACACTGATTGTAGACCGATGGATGGTGGATTAACTGTAGATCATTTAGTAGAACTTGAGATGGAGGTGGGTTGGTGATTAATGATGAAATGTCGAGTAGAATGAGGATCAAATAAGTTCGTTGCATTTAGGTCGACAAGGCACGAATTGCACGAGTCGAGGTCAATAGTGTGAAGGCTTTGCAACATAATGATTTTCATCATATTTTGTTCAAATTATAAGAAATTCACTACATAATTCATCATATGGACCGATACGAAGAATAGCATAAAGACCCTCATTTGGTATGGTCTTGATGAACCTTTCAAGATCAAGATTTCCTGAAAAATCATACTAAACGAATAAGAGAATATCAAAAATCAAAAGTTAGAGAAACAAATTATTAAAACCTTGAAAAGAGAAAAGAAGTGATCGATCAAGAAACCTGTCGAGGGACGGGCTCGTGAGCATCCCAAAAGACATAAGTTTCAATGGCATTAATACCACCCTCTTTTGCTTTCTTGATAAGATCAAGCAACTATACATGCAAATGTATATTATAAAAAATAATTAAAAACAGCTTTTTGCAATGTAAAGTTGTGATTGTGATGATAACAGAAGCACTTAATTGAGAAGAACTTACTTCAGGAGTGCTTTTAGGGTAGTGAATGGAACTAGATAGTATGAGTGTCCTTTCACCGTCGATTTTGAGTCCTCCTCCATCAAATGTAATATCTATAGCCAAAGAAAGTGAGTCAAACAACTGCACAGCAAAGCAAAACACAAGAACACAACAGCTTGGTTTACCCATGTTTAGAAACCAAATGATTTTTTTTTTTTTTGAAGCGAAGAAGGCCACTCTCTGTATTTTTATTGTGCGGTTGAGAGGAATGAAGATAATCATGAAATAGGTTGATAATAATTAGAAGAAATATCAAATATGGTTTTGATAAATTTGAGTTTAACATGATAATTTTTCTTTTTTTTTTCAGTAAGAAATAAATAAAGAGTTATTATAAGGTGATTTTATTCTATACATAACAAATTGACTAAGATAAACAGCTTTTACAGATCATAAGATGCATTTAACAGCTAAAAACGTATTATCACATTTTATTTAGATTATAAGAGACGCACTAGATAACTACTTTGGATATATATAACATGTTTAAATTTTTTTTATTTTTTTATTTTTGAAAATTATAATATGCTTATTTATGCCATGAAAGTATGAAATACGTATTAGATTTATGAAATCTAACAAATGGATAAATAAAATGAATTTATGCAATATTATCTCAAATGCCTTCAAATAACTGTAATTTGAATTATTTTTTTTTCTAATTATTATCTTACAATCCATAAATTATCTTCTAACTATACAAAGATATTAAACTATATTTTATTAATCATTTATAGATTCTCACTTATATTAACTCGTTTTCAATTTTTATGAATGTTAAAAAAAAAATTTTAAATGGTAAAAATTGTAATCTTATATTTCTACCTTTTTATAATTTATCTAAAGAAATATCAATGGTTTATGATTGAAGAAGTTGAATGATGAATGAAATCGATGACAATTTAGATGTTGGCTTTGATGAGGTACCTCGTTAATGAAATGTAAAGGAATATTGACAAGAGGAAATTGAAATTCAAAGTTGGATAGTAAATCTCTCTGGTGTAAATATCTATTGGCTGTCAACTCAGCATTATTGCAATTAACTAATATTGAATTATGGCTGACCAATGTATACTTTTTTTTTTTTTTAGGAAAGAAAAATATGTATACTTATATATAAAATTAATTTAAATATGTACATTAGTTTTTATGCTTCCAAAGAGAAACAAAATGGGTTGGGATTCAACTTTCTAATGTTATTAAATTAATTTTGTAACGTTACAAGCTAAGTTGAAGTCATTCTTAAACTTTTCGGTCAGGATCACGTATAAAGAAGCATGTAAAATCTCGTATTTAATAATGTTATTATATATTCTTTCAAAAAAAAATAACGTTTTTATATAATAGTAGGATTTATATGCAAAATTTATACACGTTTTTTCATGCAGTATCGATTGTGTATCACCGAATAGCTTTGAATTGATCCCAAAGCTGATAATTAAATAAATATATATTATTTGCATTGTTGATAGAGTATTACCACAATATATTCATTTTAAATAAATCTCAACTATCTTAAATTTTCTTAATATCAATGTAGGTATATTATGTGATATCATTATTAAGGTTATACTAGGATATGTAGGAAAATTAATAAGATGTTAATAATCATCATATTTCAATTAAATAATTCATAATTAAAAAAATCAATAATTCCAAAAGAATATTAAAAAAAAAAAAGTTGAAAAACAATCATGCAAATTCAATATAATAGCAAAAATTTTACTTTTAAATTTAAATATAATTTTGGATGTTTTTAACATTCAACTATCTATTTATTTAAGAAAAAAATTCAGAGACAATATGATTTATTGGTTGTTTCTATTTACTTTGTATGGCTCTTCAATTGAAAACAAATGAGTGATTAAATATTAATAATCACATTTGCTTCAATTAGATTATATATATATATATATATATACATATCAAAGCCGAATGTGATATGTCCGGTCTAATTCTTATACATGTAACATAAAATAAATGACTTGAAAGAAATATTTCAGTTTAATTTATTCAAAATAAGACTTGTGAGTTATTATATTAAAACTGTTTGGTTAACACTGATTGTTGACCAATGGATGGTGGATTAACCGTAGATCATTTGGTAGAACTTGAGATGGAGGTGGGTTGGTGATTGATGATGAAATGTCGAGTAGAACAAGAATTGAGTAAGTTCGTTGCATTTAGGTCGACAAGACACGAATTGCACGAGTCGAGGTCAATAGTGTGAATGCTTTGCAACATCATGATTTTCATCATATTTTGTTCAAATTATAAGAAATTCACTACATAATTACTCTTGATATAACATGTTTATTTATGTTATGTTTTATAATAATGAATTATATGATGAATGGAGCCATATAGTATGAGTGTCATTTCTCCATCAATTTTGAGTCCCCTTCCATCAAATGTAATGTCTGTAGCCGAAGAAAGTGAGTCAAACAGCAACGCAACAAAGCACAAGAACACAAGAACACAATAGCTCAGTCTTGCCATTTTTAGAAACCAAATGAATTTTATTTTTTTCTGTGAAGCAATGAAGGCCACTTTTTGCATTTTTATAGTTCAATTGAAAGAAATGAAGATACCGTGAAATTGTTAAAGATACTGATCCTAAAGCTTCTCAACTGCACTCTACTTACTTTGTTGCAGAACTAGCTGATTACTACTCTAGGTTTGTAATGAATGTGCGTAGTATCAACAGAAGTCAATCACACATTGGAAATAATTCAAATAGCTGCCTTGATCAAAGTCAATTAGGAAATGCTGGCGTGGCATCATCAAGTTAGTTAGGAAATGAGGACAATCTTTTGTATCCATTATGAGTGGCCTGAAATTCCTCATTTGTTTGGTCTGCAAACTCGTTGATGCCTAGTTTACTCGTCCATTTCGAGCCATCCACATTTCATGTTTTTCGTTCATGGTGGCTTTGTACATCGAGTGTGACCGGGATCGGGAAACCCAAATCCCCAAGAGTAATACTACTATTCTTCATGGCCGAAAAAATGGTTGGATTTATAGACAGTGACTTTTCAATCAAGTTTGAATCTTTGTCTAAATTCAACAAGGAAAGGGGAGGTAATTCATTCTCACTTCGTGAGCCACACAGATAAGGAAATTAGAAGATTGGTCAATGGTAAGTTGTTATCCAATGGTTTGAAGATGGACTTAGTTTCTACTCATCAGGTAATGAATATGTGTGGCAAGATTAGTGAGGTAGGAGGTGATGTGTCTCGGTTCTTTGGCCTTCCAAAGCTATAAGAGGAAAAGGTGGTGGGGAAAAAGCATGTCAAGGATGAGGGGCCTAGGAAGTTTAATTATAGGAGTGATCTGATTTTGAAAGGAGATAGTGATACCAATGACAACTCTCTTTCATCTTGTCAGTCTCTAAATAAGGGGTCAGTTTTGAATTTCAAAAATTTGGAGGGAGGAAGTTTTCATAAGGATGAGGTCTCCTCTAAAGTGGGCATTGAACATGGGCCGTTCGAAGGCCTGTTAAGAGATCCTTTAATGGGCTTGAGAACTTTCAGATAGGGATGTTGTATGCAAAATGAATCCTGATCGACCTGATATGTGTAATCAGGTCATATGTTAGGGTCTAGTGGGTGGTATAATTGGACATTCTCATATTATTAAGTCTAATTATATGTTGGGGTATGTATGTTATAGTTTTTTAAGAGTTGGTATAGAGGATGGGGGCAAAGGTCGTGAATCAGAAGATGTTGAAGGGCAATTGCTCATCTCATCCGGAGGTTATCCGGTGGACATAAAGAATATTAAAATTTCAGGAAACTCAAGCAGGGAATTTGATTGTTTATCTGGTCTTTTTCCAATTTCTGGTGAGGGAATCGATCAACATAAAAGAAGAGGTGGTTGGATTTGGCTTATAAAGCTGGTTCTGTGGACAGATGTTTAGTAGTGGTTTCTCCAGGTATCTCGAAAAGGAGAAGAAGGAGGAAAAACATGGTTCCGTTGAAAGGGCACAGTATGACTCTCAGAAGTTTCATTGTTTGCGAGAAAGAAAAGCAGCAGTTTTTTGAGTCCAATTCTAAGATGGTGTGGAATCTTGAAGAGAAAGAAGTAAAGGTTTTCGAAAAAGGTATGGCCATGGGTTCAACTTCTACGGTAGGACGAAGGAGTTACCAAATATTATCGCTAGTAGGGAAAATGTGAGCGATAATAGGTTTTAGGATTTAGTAAGAAGATTGGTTCTCTAACATAAGGCTATGGGGTGATGAGCTTTCTAGGTTTTTTGATTTGGTTTGGGTTGGGGCATGTTCTAGTTTTCGTTTTATGGTGTTTAGCATCCGGCTCTAGGGCTATGATTTTAGATGTTCGCTACAGCTGTGTGTTTTGTAGCTTTTTGGGCGTGTTGGTCTGTGGTTTGTGGTGGGTTTGTGTAGTTTGTTGTAGCTCCTTTTGGGTCCTTGTTTGGGCTATGTGTTTGGCTTTGTTTGTTCTTCATTCTTGTCCATCTTTGGCTTTTTCAATAAAGTTTACCGTTAAAAAAAAGTTAGTTAGGAAATAATAATGTGGCAGCATGCAATAGTTATGACATTGATTATTTGAAGTCTGTTAGAGTTTGTTAGCTAATTAATGATTGTATATAATGATCGTCTCTCGTGTACAATTGTAATTTGTTGGTATTATATGAAGAACTTAATGTAGAAAAAGCTCATGAGCTCTAAAAGCTATTAATGGTTTTTCTCAATCATTTGTGTTTTGCTTAATAAAGTATTTTAGACATTTTATCAAACATCTATTTACATACATCAAACGTATTCATTACTATCTTTCTAATTTTGAAACTCTGTTTCTTAAGAGAAATGAGTTGATAATAATTAGAAGAAATACCTAATATGGTTATGATAAATTTGAGTTTAATGTGATATTATTTTTTTTAAGTAAACAAATAAATAAATAGGAATTATAAGGTGAGTTTATTCTATACATAACAAACCGACTAAGATAAACAGTTTTGGCAAATCATAAGATGCATTTAACGACTGAACACGCATTGTCACATTTTATCTAGACTATAAGTTAGTCACTATTTAATTATTGTGGATATATATAATATGTTAATTTATGTTATGAAAGTATAAAATACGTATTATATTTATGAAATCTAACAAATGGATAAATAAAATAAATTTATACAATATTATCTCAAATGCCTTTAAAAACTGAGAAATTTGAATTTTATTTATTTATTTGTTATATTACAATCCATATTTTGTCATTCATTTCTAGATTTCCACATATATTATTATGTTTTTCAATTTTCATGAATGTTATAATTTCTTCTGTTATTATCTTAATAATTAAAATTAAATCAATTATAAATATAATTATACTGAGTTTTCTAAGTAACTCTTCATTGCTTTAAATATTAGAAGATTATGATATTAAGATAAGAAATGATAAAAGAGAGAGATCAAATTGACAAAGAATAAAATAAAACATTTTATTTTATTGCCAAAAAATTATAATACTAGGACTAGAAGCGGATTATATCTAATAATTTAAAACATCAAAAAAAAAAAAAAAAAAGAAGCATGAAATCCATTAGTAACATTTCAAGAAAAAAAATCCTAACAAACCGTTTTAACAGCCGGCCTATATTCTGAAAAATGACAACATGTAGGCCCTAAATAGTATTCTGAGACAGGTATCACACAACTCTCTCTGCCAAGACAATTATGTCAATGTAAAAGAGTAAACATCAGTATAATTCAATGAAAACAAAATAAATAAATAAGCATTGAAATGCAATGTATGATTACTTCCATTTTGTATATATGACAAAGCCCGATGAACCTTACAAGTGCCTCTCTTGAATGATCCACAAGTTCCATCAGGATTACCAAAGCTTGCTAATCTAATATCAGTAAACACCCTTCCACCTTGGCATGATACTTGCAGATTGTTGTCATCATAAGCATGTGCACACACCATTGAAAACAAATGAGTGATTAAATATTAATAATCAAATTTGTTTCAATTAGATTATATATATAATCTGAATGTGGTATGTCTGATTTAATTCCTATACATGTAACATAAAATAAATGACTTGAAAAAAAATATTTTAGTTTAATATATTCAAAATAAGACTTGGGAGTTATTATATTCAAACTGTTTGGTTGACACTGATTGTAAACAAATGAATGGTGGATTAACCGTAGATCACTTGGTAGAACTTGAGATGGAGGTAAGTTGGTGATTAATGATGAAATGTCGAAAAGAACGATGATTGAGTAAGTTTGTTGCATTTATATCGACAAGGCACGAATTGCACGAGTCAATGTCAATAGTGTGAAGGCTTAGGAACATCATAATTTTCATCATATTTTGTTCAAATTATAAGAAATTCACTCCATGATTACTCTTGATATAACATGTTTATTTATGTTATGTTTTATAATAATGAATTATATGATGAATTTATTCTGTACATAACAAATAGACGAAGATAAGCAATCACATTTTATTTTATACATATATAACATGTACATTTATGTTATGTAAGTTAAGTATGTATTAGATTTATAAAATCTAACCAATTAATAAATAAAATAAATTTATACAATATTATCTCAAATGGCTTCAAACAATCTGAGAAATTTGAATATTGTTTCCTAATTATTATTTTAAAATCCATAAATCATCTCTTAATTATACAAGGATATTAAACTATATTTTGTTAACCAGATATAGATTCATGGTTATATTATCTCATTTTTCGATTTTCATGGATGGTAAGAACTATAATCTCACATTCTATAATTTATATTTCTTGATATTATCTGTGGCTAATTATGATTGAAGAAGTTGTGAATGATGAATCAAATAAATCAATGGTTCGCCAGCTTTGATCATGTACCTAGATTATCAATGAAGTGCATATGAATATTAACTGTCACGGACAAAAGGAAATTGCAATTGACATTTGGGATGAAGTTGAATAACAGTTTACTTCTCTAGTTTTTATATCTAGTGGCTAGCTAATTGTAAATTGTAATTAACTCATAAGATTTCAGTTTCTAAAAATATATACTTATATATGTCCACAATAAATGTATACTTACTTTGTCAATATATATATATATATACCTACAGAATTAATTTAAATATGTACATTGGTTTAACTCTATAATGTTATAGAATTAATTTTGAAATGTTACAAACTCAATAGAAATCACTCTAGCTATAATTTTACAATTGGGATATCATACCCAAAAAAATGTGTAGAATATCACACATGATAATTTTGTTATATATTAGTAGGTTTTGCGTGCGAAATTTTACATGTTTTTTTGGTACAAGATAACATTACATAGCCTCAAGTGGAGTATGACAACTATATATTCATTTTCAATAAGTCTCAGTCATCTTAAATTATCTTAATATCATTGTAGTTGTAACATGCGAATGTGATATTATTATTATGGTTATACTAGTACGTAGGAAAATTAACTAGCTAATAATAATCGTATTGATGTATTCCATATATATATATATATATATATATAATACTTCTCTAATCAGGACCATCCTGACTTTATAATTTCAGGACGTCCAACCACAATCACACATTCACAGTGGGTCCATAGCACCACATTAACAAATACTCATACCCAATATGAATATGCGGCTGTGGTTGGATGTACTTAACTTATAATTTCAGGACGTTCTTACTAGAGAACCACCATATATATATATATATATATATATATCATATTCCCAAATTCAAAAATAAAAAACCAATATTTTTAAGTATTTAAATGTAATTGGAAAAGGAGTCATTCACATTTGATATAATAGCAAAAATTTTACTTTTGAGTTTAAACGTGATTTTGGATGTTTTTAACTTTCGACCATCTATTTATTCAATTGTTACACAAGCTATAAGTTGTTTTTATTTACTTTTTCTAGCTCTTCAATAGAAAACAAATGAGTGATTAAAATAATCACCTTTGTTTTAATTAGATAAAATATCTTAAAAGCATAAAATCCATTAAATCTGAATGTAGTATGTTTCAGTTTAATTCCTATACATGTTAACATGTAACCTAAAATAAATGACCAGAAAGCAAAATTTCAGTTTAGTCTTTCCCATAATACAACTTCACTGTAAATTCTATTGTTTTCACTTTTACTTTCAGTTTTCAAATTAATATTTAGGAATTAGGATATTACTGATCTGAATGAGTGTAGGTGGTAGAACAGTAAATTATGGGTAGAAAATATAGTTGTGTAATTATAATAGGTGTGGACAATGTATGGTGTGGTAATTGGTGGGTTGACAAAAACATTACTCGAAGAAAAATATGCTTAAAAGGCCCAACAATGACTAATGAGCAGTAACTTTAACTACTTTTGGGCTTCAGCAGCCCAGCATGTACTTCAATACACTTTAATAGTCATTGAGCTTTTTTGTTTGACAAATTAAAAGATAGGCGATATTTGTACATTACATTTCCGATGTTGGCAAACATCATTAATGAAGGTCGAAAATACTGTATAAAAAAATTAAAAAATCTGAAAACTTAGGGCAAAATATTTGAATTTAATAAGATGTCTGAATGTTGTTCTCCTTATCAAAACAATTTCAATAATATATTATAGAAATCCGACGTCATTTGCTCTTTCAATGCCTTTTGAAAGTGTTCTATATCGGTCACGAAAATAGACAATAATCAAATAAAATAGTTTATAGTCAAATAAATTGTTCATTGTAAGTAAAAAAATAAAAAAATAAAAAAATAAAAAATAAATAAATAAAAGGTCACGGTTAAAGAAAATAGTTCAGATTATAGAAAATGGATTGCATAAAAGAAAATTGATCTCGGAAATAGTTCACGGTTAAAAAAAGATCACGACCAATAAATAGTTCACGGTCAAATAAAATAAACAATTTTTTTTTTCATTATTTAATGCATATTTTCATTTATCAAAGATAATTTTTCGTGTCAAGTCAAATAAATTTAATTAAGTTGTAAATCAACAACAAAAATATTTTAAAATATGGCTAATTTCTAAAACTTTTGAAGAATGAGTGTTTTCATTCGGTCTAGTAAGAAAAACAAGGCTAAAAAGAGAGAACAATCGATCCTAAGTCCTAACACATCAGTTTTATTTAGTGCTTATTTGGTTGAACTTTCTACTAGTTCAAAAGGTTTACAAACCTTTATTTAAGTTTTTTAGGGTTGTTTAGTTGGGATTTTGAGATTGTCTATTTTAAATTGAGTAAAAGTTAGTATAATTTAAATCTCTATTAGGTAAAAGCTCGTGAGGAGGTGTTTCTTCAAATAGACTTTTTTTTATATACCAAAAAAAAAAAAAAAAAATCTACCAACTAAACAACTATAATTTTTTTTTCTACTACAGATAGATCTTTTATCGATAGAGGGACATGAACGGTTTTACCTAAACTTTTAGTGATCCAGAGACATGTGGCACTCAATCATTTAAATGGTCTAGATTTCATTTTTTTTTTCTTCCCTTTTTTATTTGCTTCAAATGGTATTGTTTTAACACAATTTTTTTTTTTTTTTTTTTTTTTGCCAACATTTCAACTACAACTTCATTTTCAAAAGCCCTAACTCCTCTTTGTTTTCTTCTTCTGCATTTCTTCTTCATGAACAAGATTCTTCTCATATTAGAATCAATTCAAACTCTATCTCTATCAATCAAGCTCCATCTCTTCTTCTGCATTTCTACTCATGAACTAGATTCTCAATTCAAACTTCATCTCTTATTCTACTTTTCTTCTTAGAATCATATTCTTTAGTGTTTCTTACTTTTGATTCTAGCGGAATGGGCATTCGATCAAGAGAGTGTCCATCGAAAATTAAGATGTTTCATTTAAATTTTTTTATCATCATTTTTGTGCTTTGATTTTTTAAATAATATTTGTCAAAAATCTCTAGCACCTGAAATTTTGATGAAGGTGCCAACAGTGATTGGTAAAATTACTAATTTGTCAATGGATTGGTTTTGATTTTGATTTTGATTTATGTTTAATATGCGGACATACGGTCATGTCTAAACTACAAACAATCAATCAATTTCTTAATCTGCCAAAAAGAAATTCAATAAATATACTCTCTTCTTGTTGGACACCTGCATTGATATACTTAATAGAGGATTTTAGGATTTTCTGTTTAAAGTATTATGAGATTTTGAGAATGAAGTTGTGTTGAAAAGATGTTATTGAAGTAATTAAAAAAGGAAAAAAAATAAAAATTAGATAGTCTTTTGAAGCAAATTAAAAAAGGAAAAAAATATATATATATATTTAGACCATTCATATGATTGAGTGACACATCTCCAGATTATTAAAAGTTTAGGTAAAATTTAGGAGAGATCTAAATTCAATAACTAAACCTTATTCTTTACTACCATTGATTACTCTTAATTAAATGCAAAATAGTATGTTTTTTAATTTTTTTACTTAAAAAAAAAAAAATTAAATGCAAAATGATAATTTCAGCGCATCTTGTTTTAGTAGTACTCATAGCTGAGTCCATAAATGTCGTAAAATGTTCGGGTCAAAGTCTTTAAAGTACAGCTTACATGTATTAACCCACGTGTTTAAATAATCAAGATATTAACCCAACAACTGACGTTAACGGAACGTAAGGCACCCCACATAACAAGATGGCAAGCACCTCGACAATTGGCTACATTGCCGCCCATATATATACAGTATATGCCTTCGATGCTTCATTCATATGTTTATTATTTTAATTTAATCTAGGACACTGTGATTAAAATGATAAAATCTCAGTTCTCGTAATTAAATTTGCTAATTAATGATGATAGTCTCTTGTATCAAAGTAAATCACACGTGATTAATTGTGAAAAAATTAGGGCAAATTGCAATATAGTACCTTCAGATTTTGCATAAAAGCACGAATAATATCAATTTTATTGTAATGATATAAAATAAAAAAAATAAAAAAAAACCTTGACCATGCTAGCTCAAAGATAACAGTTAACCAAATTAAAATTATGGAATGTCTTTTGCTCCAAATTTAAAGTAATTATAATTATTACAATATTAATTATTTAAATAATAAATAAATAAAAACTCTCAAAAACCAGAGATCTCTTCCATTTTAAAAAAGAATCATCTCTATGGTAGTTTTCCTTTACTTTTAGATTTCCTTATTTTTTTTTTAAAGAGAATTTAATTATTTAAAATTATTTTTAAAATCTGGATAATTTGTCATATTTTGGTTGGACATTACAATTTTATTTATTTATTTTTCATCGATCTAAACTATCATTTTACATATAAACCATTAAATCCACAGTAAACTGTGATTATTATTATTAAGGGAATGCTACCTACTTTTCCTATTTGTTTTCACATTTACCTTTTCCACTTATTACTTGACACATACACATTTTTTTCATTTAATAAAAAGCTCTAATTTTTTGCTACAAAACTTGTTTACATCTTTACCTCTTATTAATGAAATGATAGAAGTAGTCATCAGGGGTAAAGACGTAAATAAGTTTTGCAGTAAAAAGTTAAAACTTTTGATTAAATGAAATGAAAAAAATGTATATGTGTTAAGCAATGAGTGAGAAATGTAAATGGAAAAGATAGATATCATTCCACTTATTATTATTATTATTATTATTATTATTATTATTATTATGGTCATGCTTTATTAATCATTAACATTAAATATTAATCATGCTTTATGAACGACTTTAAGGTACCGAATTGTAATATAACCAAAAATTTAAGGGTAGTTACGGTGACGGCATCGCACGGGTTTACTAAAGACGGCCAGAAGACACGCGAATTGAATACAAGTCTAATGCATTAATGTTTAGTTTTGATAGTTCCGATAGCTGACCATTTTGATACGTTGTGTTCGGTACGGTTGCGGCCTTCAAATATTATGTCTCCTTGCAAGCGCTACGTGAAGTTGTTAATGCTCCACTCTCTAATAATACCATCATCGAACCTAATAATATTATAATAATGCAAAATTTGGAGATCAGATTTTATATATATATATATATATATATATATGCCTTCGATGCTTCATTAATGTGTTTATTATTTAAATTTAATCTTGGACACTGTGATTAAAATCTCAGTTCTCTTAATTAAATTTGCTAATCAATTATGATAGTCTCTTGTACCAAAGTAAATCACAGGTGATTAATTGTGAAAAAATTAGGGCAAATTGCAATATAGTACCTTCAGATTTTGCATAAAAACATGAATAATATCAATTAAAATAATGATATAAAATAAAATAATTAAAAAAAAAAACCTTGACCATGCTAGCTTAAAGATAACAGTTAACCAAATTAAAATTATGGAATGTCCATTTGCTCCAAATTTAAAGTACTTATAATTATTACAATATTAATTATTTAAATAATAAATAAATAAATATACTCTATTAAACCAGAGATCCTCCATTTTGGAGAAGATCATTCATTTATATCCTCCAAATAGATTAGATTTACGTCACATCTCCTCCATTTTAGTGGAAATTTTTGACCGATCTTTTCTACGGTAGTTTTCCTTTTTTTTTTTTCAAACCCCCAAAGTTTGGGTTTTTGGTCAAATACCACCTTCTAGTTTCGTTTTTGACCAAAAACCACCCTCTAGTTTTTAATAACCAAACCACCGTGTTTTTTTTTTTTTAATTTATTAGTTAAAAACGACCCTACTATTAACATTTCTATCCAAAAATACCATTTTACCCTTATATTCAAACAATATTAAATAATATTAATTTAAATAAAATAATTATTTGATAAGAAACTAATATTAAATTAAAAAAAATTAAATACATTATTTTATCTGCAGTATATTAATTAAAAAATAAAAAAAAAAATTTCCTCTCTTTCTCCATTCTTTCTCAATCCCCAATCTCTCTCTCTCTCTCTATATATATATATATATCTCTGAGTTCATGGATCTCTTGCTCTCTATCTCCCTCAACACTATTTCTCTCCAAACAAAGATTGATGGTGGCTAGGTTTTTGTGGTGCTTTGCCAAATCTATCACTATCCAAGGATCACCTTTGTCAAGGGATACTATAAAAAACCCAAGGATTTAGGGTTGAGGTGGTCGTTGGGGTGGCTTGGCTGTTGATTGGAATTTCGGAGGAGAGAGAGCCGTAAGGATTTGGTGGTGTGGTTGTTGATGGCGTTAGATTGGGTAGTGATAGCTCTGGCAACGCATCACAAAAACCCAGCCACCATTAATCTTTGTTTGGAGAGAAACAGTATTAAGGGAGACAGAGAGCAAGGGATCCATGGAAAGAGAGAGAGAGAGAGAGAGAGAGAGAGAGAGAGAGAGAATGGAGAAAGAGAGGAAATTATTTTTTATTTTTTAATTAATATATTGTGGATAAAATAATGTATTAGATTTTTTTTATTTACTATTACTTTCTTATCAAATAATTGTTTTATTTAAATTAATATTATTTAATATTGTTTAAATATAGTGGTAAAATTGTATTTTTGGTTAGAAATGTTAATGGTATTGTGGTTTTTGACTAATAAATCTATAATAATAAAGAAATAAATAAATAAAAGAGGGTGGTTTTTGGCCATTAAAAATTAGAGGGTGGTTTTTGGCTAAAAACAAAACTAGAGGGTAGGTTTTGACAAAAACCCGAACTAGAGGGGGATTTTTGATAGCATTTTTTTAAAAAACTTTTTTTAAAGAGAATTGAACACAAGCTTTATGCATTAATGTTAAGTTTTGCGAGTTCTGATGATAGCTGACTATTTTGATACATACGTTGTGTTTGGTTCGGTTGCCACCATAAAATACTATGTCTCATGTCTCCTTGCCAAAACCACATGAAGTTGTCAATGCTCCACTCTCTTAATAACACAATCATCAAACCTAATAATATTATAATACAGTAGAACCTCTCTAAATTTATATTCTTGGGACTCACCCATGAGTATTAATTTAGAAGGGTTATTAATTTGAAGGATTTTATATTGTAACGTGTTATTTTGTCTTAAAAATGTGTGGAAATCGATTTTTTTATTTATGAAAGGTTCCTTTTCTGGATTCATTGTTTAGTCGGTTTTTTTCTTCAAAAAAATTTCCTTTTTTTTTTCTTCAGGATTCCTTGATTAGAAAAGATTTATTAAGAAAATTTCCAATACTTTTTGGGAATGTGATTACTTAGAAACCAGTGATATATAGTGATGTTTACTCTTTGGTTGTATATAACAAGAGAGATCTCAAGATATACATAAAAATTATATCCCTAATAGCTCTTAAAAATTCAATTCAAAAGATGAATGATGAAGTCAACAATATCAAATATGGTGGTCTTGAGCAAACTAGCATTGACCAATCTCTTTTAGTGACACTCGCAATAGGACGAGATCGGAGAGTAGCACAATAGTAAGTAAAGTTCGTTCCCACAGGGATCGAGTGATCGATTACTGAAATTGACTAGCCTATTTGCTATTCAAACAATCTTAAAAGAAATATGTTCTAATTACGCAAATTAAACTAAATTAATAAAAGGATTTAAACTAATGCAAAAGAAGAATAACATGAAATAAATTATAATGTGATAATAAAGAGAAATATGTTAGGACTTGACTACACCTCACCCTATATTGACTTCCGTTCTAGACTCAAATACTTACCCAAATCATGCTCGTATAATTCATATATTCATGCACCCTAATATTAACCTACAATCTCGGTCGAGTAGAATAGATTACACCCAAAATCATACCCAAGCCTATCTCTCGATTATTTGGAATATATGAATGGGTTCGTTAAGGATATTGGTGCACTAAAGGAATCCTATACACTAGCTTAAGTAGGTCTACTTTTCTAGACATGCCTATAGGACATTTTATCGAGCATGTGGTGGGCGTTTCCGGTCAGTACATAACACACCACAAAAATCATTCAAAAGGAGATCAATCAAATGAAAGCTTTAAGCACACTAAAATACTCATACAAACCACACTTGCACAAAATGAATAAACAAAGGTCAATACATATAGATATTCAAGGGTGGGGTTTTATCATATCCTAACAATTAATATTTAGCTCATCTCACAAAGTATAGCCATACAATATATTAAATCAATTAAATACATGGCTATGTAAAAGAAAATAAAGAATAAAGATTAAAGCTAATGAGATCTTCTCTTCTTCCTTTGCCCCTCTCTTCAACTCTCTTTTGGTTCCAAAAGATGGAGTGATAGTGGATGTGTTAAAGAGAAGTGATGGGTGTATGTGTAGGTGGAAGAGAGGGTGGAATGAGAGGATTTTGGTGGATTTGGCTTTGAAGTTCGGTTTCCTTTTTGTGGCTATCCTTTTTTTTTTTTTTTTTCTTTAAGAACAAGAGATGTATATGTATGGGTTCAAAATAGGGCTGAAATTTTGTCCAAAATGACCTAAAGACGGACTGCTGCGGTTGAGGATTTTCGCGGTTGGCGAAAGCGGCAACTGGACTGCGGCACATCTGAAACGTCTCTATCGAGAGTGTGTCGCGGTTTGGACGACCACGGCACTTCAACCACGGCATATTACTGTTGTTTGGCCTACCGCTTGCTTGCCGTGGTCGAAGAATGAGCTTGGAAGCCATAGAAGCTTGAAGGAATTGGAGTTTGGAGAAAAGCTTTGCATGGAGGCTCGAAATGGGTGCCAAACGGATCGGGGGGATGCACACTGTCGTTCTGGGCGGAAAACCATCGGAAAAGATGTCGAAAAATGGTTGGATGGCGGCAAGTTGAAGTAGGGTCGCGTCGCCAGGTCGGGTCGGGCGCGCAGGTCTACGAAAACCCGCTCAAGGTTGAAGACATTGACGTCACGATGATGTCAGGCTGATGTGGCGGGGTGCGCTTAGTAGCGGACTAGAGTGCACTCAGCAACTGGGCCTGATCTGCTGTTTGGAGAACCGGATCTGGGTTGGGTCGGGGCGAAAGCCCAGTGTGAAACGCACTGTTTCATTAATCCACGTGGCGCGCGCACATTCATTGCATGGTGAATTACAATATGCACCACTCATTTCTTCCTTAATCATAGTTTCTTCAATATATTCTCTATATTTTTCACTTTGACCCCTGATTCTCTAAAATTACTCCAATGCCCTTGAATTCCATAAATACCTAAAACATTTATTTTATCATATTAAATACCCGGTTTTACCTGAGAAGCAAACTCAAAATGATGCGAAAATGGGATTACACTTCGTGTAGAAATGAAACAGTCAAGCATCTTGAAGTAGTTTTTTAGTTCTTAATTATTATGTAATATATTTTGTACTTTAATGGAATTATTAATTTATACGACAGTTGGGACCAAAATTTTATATTGGGTTTCAAAAAGAAATTATTAATTATTATGATAGAAATGTTTATTAATTTTTTACACTTGCCCAAGTCAGGACCGGGATATTTTATTAATTTTGAGAGGATATTAATTTATAGGAGATTAATTTACAAGAGTTCTACTGTAATGCAAAACTTGGAAATCATATATATGTATATATATATATATATATATATTTTTTAATTTAAAAGAAAAAAAAAACATGTCATCATAAAGCTTTTATCTAAACTATAGTTAATGCTTATAAAGTGACTTTTGTTAAGATTTTTTTTTTTTTTTGATTTGTTTGAAATTTATCGGGGAAAAGGTCAAGGGGCTACGAAATCCTGTTGAGTAATCCATGAACGGTTCAAATATCTATCATAATAATTAGGAGATATCTCTCTATGCATACCGATAATTATGTATGATGAGATTTATACCTCTGTCCATTAATATGTAAGCAACCTACATATATACCACTTTATATAATAGTTTATGTGTTTTTTTTTTTTTTTAAATTATTACAATTAATTCAGAATTTAGTGGAAAAGAGTCATGATCTCAAATCTGTAAGATTTATAGATGAAAGTAGAGAGAGAGAGAGAGAGAGAGAGAGAGAGAGAGAGAGAGAGAGAGAATAAGAGAAAATGAACAAATGATTTATAGAGAATTTTCTCATTAAACAAATACAAT
This sequence comes from Acer negundo, assembly GCA_035582765.1. Lineage (NCBI taxonomy): Eukaryota > Viridiplantae > Streptophyta > Magnoliopsida > Sapindales > Sapindaceae > Acer > Acer negundo. Next base: position 37,208,818 of record CM069241.1, read on the forward strand.
TACAAAGTGTCTTTATATATAAATTATAAATACATTGAGTGATCATAGTCATTGACTGCTAATTAACTAAAGTAATCTCACCTTTGATCCTAACTGACTCTCTGACAATTGAAGCCAATGATCAATTGTGTTGCCAATTCTTCAATTGGTTGATTAGAAGCATAACAGAATTCCACGTTAGCTTTTGTATTGCCAAAGTTAGTTAGATAAGCTGATGTCATCAAGATGGCCACTTGATCATATGTTGTTAAGGCATCATGACAGCTAGGTTGCATTCTAGTTTGTCCCTTTTAACATCTTGATCATATTCTGCTTGATCTAATATTCCAACACCCCCCCCCCCCTCCTAAATTGGACAGAGGTGAAAAACATAAGGACAATTTGAACACTAATTTCTAGAAACGGAATGTAGGTAGATGTTTTGTAAGAACATCAGCTATTTGATCAATGGTGGAAATATAACGTACTTCAAGCTGACCAGAAGCAACCCTTTCACGCATAAAATGCACATCAACCTCAATGTGCTTAGTACGAGCGTAGAACACAGGGTTTTGAGCTAAAGCTTTAGCCCCTGTATTGTCACACCAGACAACAAGTATAGAGGAAATATTAATCTGAAGCTCCAAGAGCAAAGAACGTAGCCAAACAAGGTCAGCAGAGGCTTGAGCAAGAGTTCTGTATTCAGCCCCCATGCTGGACCGAGCCACAATCGACTGCTTTTTGGAGAACCAGGTGATGAGATTACCTCCTAAGAACATAGCACAACTAGAGGTGGATCGCCTATCATCTGAACAGTTCGCCCAATCAGAATCGCAAAAGGCTTCCAGCTAAAGATGTGAAGAAGCTTTAAACACCAAGCCATAATGAAGAGTGCCTTTGAGATATCTTAAAACTCTCTTGCAGGCATTCCAATGAGGTATCTTTGGAGAGACCAAAAATTAGCTTAACCGATTTACAATGAAACTTATGTCAAGCTTAGTGTAAGTAAGGTACTGTAATGCACCAATCACACTTCTATAAAGAGTGGAATCATAGAAAGAGTCACCAGAATTGAGTGACAGCTTAGTCCCAGCAGAGATAGGATTTGAGCATGGTTTACAAGTGAGCATGTTAGTCATGGAAAGAAGATCAGTAATGTACTGTTTTGAGTTAAGTGTAATCCAGACTGATTACGAAGAGCCACAAACCCCAGAAAATAATGAACTGAACCCAAAATCTTTAGTGCAAATACAGAATTCAGCTGATGAATAACCTGATGAACCAACTAATAATTACCACATGTGATCAAAATGTAATCGACATATACCAATAAGAGAATCAACTGAGAACCTGACCCTTTAATGAACAAAGAAACATCTGACTGAGAAGGTTGAAAACCCCACGAGACAAGAGCACTTCTCAACTGAATGAATGGGGCACAATGAGCCTGCTTCAATCCATATAATGCCTTCTCTAACTTGCACACATAAGAGGGATGAGAATGATTGATAAAACCCTCTGGTTGCTGGATACACACCAACTATTTCAACTCCGTTTAAGAAAGCGTTATTAATGTCAACTCGTTGAATGTACCACCCATTGCTTACAGATAATGTAAAGACTACTCTTATAGTTGAGGCTTTGATGACCAGACTGTAGGGATCGAAGAAGTCAAGACCTGGTGTTTGGTGAAAGCCTTTGGCCACCAAACGGACCTTGTATTTCAGAAGACTGCCATATTATACTTCACACGATATACCTACTTGTTGCCAACAACTTTCATGGTGGGTTGAAATGGAACAAGCATCCAGGTTTTGTTGTTGACTAAGGCAGCATATTCATTTTCCATGGCCTTAAGCCATAGAGGATCTGTCAAAGCATCCTTCACATTCTTCGGTTCAGGTGAGGAGGTTGGCACATGAGTTGAAGTAAATACCCGAGGAGTTAAAGTGTAGTGTTTCAGAGTAGTGGTGCCAGTCTTAGACTGAGTCATCAAAGGATGATTAGAACCATGCATTGTTGGTAGCACGACAGCAGTGGGTAAAATGACACTAGGCGAATCGGTAGGCAAATGATGAGAGCTAGAAATTATACCTGAAGCATTTGGTTAATGAGCAAGAGGAGTACCACAAGGAATGGTGGACGGGCTGAAAAGGTTAGACACATTATGTAGAATGTCAAGTGGGAGACTTACAAAGAACAATTGTGGACTGACTTGCTTAGGAAAAAGAAACTAATATGGAAATTCAGTTTCATTAAAGACAACATATCTTGAAATGTAAAGTTTTCCAAAGGGATGAAGGCATTTGTAACCTTTATGAGACATACTATAACCAAGGAAAACACACTTGGATGAATGGAAGTCAAGCTTATGTTTGGAGTAATATCTCAAGTATAGGAAATAAGAACAACCAAAGGTTTTAAGGAAAGCATAGTTTGGCTTCCTAGAGAATAGCTTTTCAAAGGGAGACACGAATTTTAGCACAGAAGATGGAAGGTTATTGACAAGAAAAATGGCAGTTTCAAAGGCTTCAGCCCAGAAACTAAAAGGAAGATTGGCATAGGCAAGTAAGGTGAGACTAGTTTCCACCATATGCCTATGCTTTCTCTCTGAAACACCATTTTGTTGGTGTGTATATGGACAAGAAAATCTTGTTTTGATGCCTAATGAGCTAAGATGTGGCAAGAAAGTAATGTACTCTCCACCCATGTCGGTATAAAGAGCTTTTATCTTCCTATTGAACTCCAATTCAACAGACTTTTGAAACTTAATGAAGACCGAAAGAGCATCAGATTTTAGTTTGATAGGGAAGAGCCAAGAAAACCTAGAAAATGCATCAGTAAAGACAATGTAGTACCGAAAACCTACAGTGGAAAGAGTAGGAGAATGACCCCAAATATCTGAGTATATAAGGTCTAGAGGAGCTGTAATAGATATTGGATGCTTTACAAAGGGCAACTGATGCTGTTTACCCAATTTACAAGCATCACAAAAATGCAAAGCATTCACATTAACATTGAAATGCATAGAAAACAACACTTTTTGTAATACAACAGCAGATGGGTGCCCAAGTTTGGCATGCCAAATGTTAGAGTTTGTCCTAGCAGCTAAGGTTGCATCAAACCTTTTATTTGCTGAACCAATAGGAAATTTTGAAACAAACGAATTGAAAACAGATTGATTGGAAGCAGATTTATGAGGATATGAACCGAAATATATGAGGATCACGATTTGGATTCAGTTTAAGACTGTACAGCCCATCCTTGTGTGTTCCTCTGAGCGACATCCTCCTCGTATGCTTGTCCTTGAAAACACAAGATTTTTCATAAAACTCAGCAGTAAGATTATTATCATGTGTTAGCCTAGAAATGCTTAAAAGATTTTTTGTAATCTTAGGCACATAGAGCACATTTTTGAGTAGCATTGAATGATTAGGTGATGTGTGTGACTGAATTGAAGTGTCACCTATTTTAAGAATGGAAAGCTGATTATCATTCCCAACTGCAAGTTTATATTTACCCTTGTATTATGAGCTTATGGACATATTGTTCATGTCAGCAGTGACATGATTTGTTGCTCAAGAATCCACATACCAAGCTGTGTTAGCAACGACTTCAGGAGTTGCAATCTGAGCTGAGTTATGACACATGTTTTGAGGTGAGTTTTGATACATGTTCTGAGGTGCTGAGTTGTGATACATGTTCTGAGGTGGATTTTGATACATGTTCTGAGCAATATGTGCTTGAAAAGTTTGATTACCATGTCCATTGAATGAACTCATGCCTTGAATGTTCTGCTGGTAATTCTGATTGCCATTGAAATTTTGATCGAATCTCTTATAACACTGCAAGACAACATGCCCAAGCTTGCCACACAATTGACAATAAACCTTTTGACCATTCCATCGACCATTTCTATCTCTTCTGCCTCTTCCTCCATTAGTACCTCCTCTATTATTCTGTCCACCATGTTGTCCTCTTCCAAAATTATTGTTTCCAGCAACAAAGTTTGTAGATGGTGTTATTTCTATATGTGAAGAGGCATTGAGTTGATCTATACGTTGTTCATGCATTATAAGTAGATATTGAACATCTTGCAGGCTCATTGTCCTAGCTTGTGAAGTGACTAATACTACTACAACATCAAATTCATGGCCTAAGCCATTCATAGCACTTAGAATCATGTCATATTCTATTACAATTTGATTAGCAGCCATCAAACTATCTCTTAGATTCTTAATTTTCAACATATAGTCACTAATGTTTATTGAACCTTTTTTAACATTTTACAACTGGTTTTTCAACTGCGGAACTTTTGCCATGGACTGCTGCGAGTAAAGTTTCTCTAAAGTTTCCCAAACTTCAAGTGAGGTTTTGCAGTTTGTTACCTGACCGATGACACCATGTGTTAAAGTTGAAAGAAGCCAGTATAAGAGCAGTTGATCTGCTTTTCTCCAAGCCGTAAAATCCTTGTTGGCTCTGGAAGTGGTAGTGCTACCTTCTTCAGCTCTTACTTCAAGAAATCTTGGTGGAGGAAACTTATCACTTGAGATTAGATTTTCAAGTTCCAGTGTTATGATCGCAGAAATGATTTGTGCCTTCCAGTAGATGTAATTTGACTTATCAAGTTTGATAGTCAAATGAAGATTCATCGTTTTCGCCAGACCAAGAAAATCCATGGCTGGATTGAAAACAGTGGAATCATGATCTGATTGTGTTGAGGAGCTTGACGAATTAGCCATTGATGACTTGAGTCAAAAGCTCTGATACCATGTAAGATTTATAGATGAAAGTGAAAAAGTGAGAGAGAGAGAGAGAGAGAGAGAGAGAGAATAAGAGAAAATGAACAAATGTTTACTGGAGAATTTTCTTATTAAACAAACACAATTATAAAGTGTCTTTATATATAAGTACATTGAATGATCATAGCCACTAACTGCTAATTCGCTAAAGTAATCTCAGCCTTTGATTCCTAACTGACTATCTAACAGCTATAGCCAATGATCATTTATGTTGCCAATTCTTCAATTGGTTGATCAGAAGCATAACAGAATTCCACGTTAGCTTTTGTATTGCCAGAGTTAGTTAGAGAAGTTTATGTCATCAGGATGGCCACTTGATCATATGTTGTTGAGGCATCATGACAACTAGGCTGCATTCTGGTTTGTCCCTTTTAATCTCTTGATCATATTCTGCTTGATATGATATTCCTACAAAATCCATAACCCCATTGGTTCATATTCTGCTTGATATGATATTCTTACAAAATCCATAACCCCAATGGTTTAAGGGTCGAAGACATTTGTTTTTTATTGTCATTGTCCCATTGATGAGTGATAAATAATAAAATATTAATAAAAAAAAAATCTACTTGCTATTGTTTTACTACTAATAATCACATATCATTTATAATTTGTGAGTAAATGCAAATCCAACAAAAACTAAAATAGTAAAATTACCTTAGTTTGTGATTTGAGATATTCCCTTCTTCATTTATCATAATCACTTTATAAATATACTAATAAAATTTATAGTGGGGGGTTTTATTAATTAAAATTAGGGGAATATCACTTGAGTCCCTATCTTTTTCTGAAATATCAATTTTTTAAACGAGTTTGCTATTTTAGCAAAACTGTCCCTCACTTTTGAAAAGTATATCAAATATGTCACTTTAATTTTTTTTTAAAGGTCAAACGTCACAGATTTTGTATAATGTCTACTTTGCCCCTGTATGCCTTATTAATGGCCGAAGAGACTGTCTTACCCTCTAACATTTAAAATTTAAACAATTTATCTTTAATTTTAAATTAACGATATAAAAAATACAAAATTTAAAAAATATTTATAAAATACAAAAATAAATTGTTTTAAACATCCACCATTCAAATCTTAGATTGATGGTGGAGATTTATTTATTTAAAAAATAAAAATAAAAATTATATAAAAAAATATAAAATATATATACAAAATTTTTAAAATATATATAAAAAAAATATACATTCAATTGATTAAAAAAAATAATTAAAAAAAAACTTTAAAAATATATAAAATATATATTAAATTGATTAAGTGGAGGTCCAACGTCCATTTCATGAGATGGATGATGGGGATCCAATCTAGATCTCCACTTAAAAAAAAATACTAAAAAAAAAAAACTTCATCTATAAGGCAAACCCTTGCCGCCGCTCACACACCCCTACACCATCATCTTCTTCTTCTTTCCCACCATCACACGCAGCTACCATCCACACCACCCCTAAACCCTAAATCTCTAGCCACCAAACCACCATCATCATCCCTTCAAACCCTGACCACCACTAATTCACCAAACCATCATCTTCATCACACCCTTCTCCAATTCTTCTTTGGACCCGAAAACCTAAGAAACCATACCCAACTCTTTTGCCTCCACCGCACTCCGTCGATCTCTCTCCTTGCTGCAACGACTGTTGTTGCTATCGTCGATCTCTCTCTCCGTGAGTTGTGGGTCGTCGAGGAGCTGTTGCTGCCGTTGATCTCTCTCCTTGCTACGACGCGAGTTGTGGAACGACATAGTGGGTTTGGGCTTGGATTTTCTGGGATGGGTTTCGTTTGGTTTGAATGTTGAAGACGATTATGTTGCATATTGATATTGGTTGTGTTGTTTGAGATTGATATTGGTGGTGTTGTTTGAGATTGATAAAGATGAAGATGATGAACTAGGATGTGGATTTTTTTTTGTGTTTGGGGATGAATTTTGTTGTCTGGTTCAATTTATATATTTATTTTTGGTTAATTGGATTTGGTGGAGATCCAAAGATTGGATCTCCACCAAATCCAAATTTTAATTTTAATTTTTTTTAATAATAATTTAAATATTTATAAGAAGGTTAAAATAGTCAATTCGCCAAAAGTCTCATGGTAAGTTATTGGTTCAAAGACAAAAATATCTTTGCAAATGTTAAATTTGATTGACAGTTGACTAACGGATGAACTGATTGATATAATTTTCAAAATTATGGACAGTTTTGCTAAAATAGCAAACGCATTTAAAATTTTGATATTTCAAAAAAAGATAGGGACCCAAATGATATTCCCCCTTAAAATTATGATATTATCCTCATCCTGCATGTGTCCATATATAATTAGCTATCTTTCAATTTAATATATCAATTCTAGTCGACAAGTAATACGAGAGTGATGGTGAAAACTGGGTAAGCTGGACCATTGATTTAATTACAAATCTCAATGGAAATTTAAACGTGAAGAATAGTACTAGCTAGCTTTTATAATTCAGCTAGTAGCGGGACATCTCGATCTTATTTTCTTTAATGGGAAATTGATATAAGTATCCTATGTGGGGAGGCTTTATATAACAAACAATTAACCTAATCAACAACATTCGAATATATATATATATATATGGAAAAATGATATATATATATATATATATATATCAAATAAAAGAAATTAAAAACAAGGAAAGAGAAATGTCAAGGAAAAACGTAAGGGTATAACCTTCTGTGATGCTTTTTCCATTTAGATCAGTCCAATTTTAAATATAAATAATGTATATATACATATAACTGGAAATTTTCCTACGAAGATACCCTGATAGAATTATATAAGGATATTGAATATGAACCACTCGTTTTCCATACTTTGACTTGGTATGTATGCACTTGTCAAATCACTTTTATAAATAAGTGGCTCATATTCAATATCCCGATAAAGTTATATAAGAATACCCTGATAGGAACGAGACCGTATATATAACACTTGTTTTCTATCTTATTTATTATCTTTCTTTGTACGTACTTTAGTAATTTAAATAACAGATTAATACTGTTAAATTAATTAAGTGGAACAATTTAATAAAATTTCCATTTTAATAGTATTTTATTTTATGGGATTTGTTTTTTATTTTGTTACATAGAATAATTAGTAGAATTTTCATTTTAGTAAGATTTATTTATTTATATTTTATAAGATTTGTTTCCTATTTCGTTTAGACATTGTTTTGATCTTTTAAAGGAAATCCTAGTGTTGAGGTAGAAAATGTGTCTTCGGCTGTTAGACGTGAATAGGCCCTTCAGAGGCTCTCGTTGTCGGATTAGGTATTTTTATGTAATTGTAAATAGGTGCAGGCTTGATTACCGAAGGGGTTTTTTTTGTTAGGTCCGGTAAGAAAATGAAAAGGAAAAAAAAACCCTCTTGAACAAGGTGAAATGGGGTTTATATAGGGCTTTGCTTTGACACCGATGGTGTCTTGTCTTCATCCTATTGGGTGGTTTTGACAGGTGTTGTTATTAATTCGACAAGCGTCAAATTGCATGCAATGCCACCGATTTGGTAACGGTGGGTCATGGCTTCCTGGTGTCATGTAGGGTTTGGGACTTTGAATCGATTTTCGGAGGTTGTATGTAACGGTCTTTAAGTTACCTTCCGGTGTGTCACAAATATGTCCAACACATAGTATTATATTTTTTTTATTATTTCTTTTTAAAATACCATATGAGGTTAAGGAGGGATGGAATCAGAAATTCAAGTGTGAGGCTATTATTAAAAAAAAAAAAAAAAAATTAAAGGGACAAAATGAAAATTGCTTAAATTTTAGTTATAATTTTATAGTCTTTTTAAAAAGAATTTTAAAGCTTTTTTTATGACTCAAGTGACAACAACGAATCTAAACATAGATAAACGAGCATCTTCAACAATCTCCTTTGGAGACTCCCTTATTTAAGGGTGTATGTTACTGCAAGTGACCATTAAGGGAATATGTGCTCCAACAATACTCCCTTAAATGGCCCCTTTAATAATTTTTTATTATTATTTAAATGTTAGATATTGTGTTTAAATATTGATATTGTTTATCAATTATGAGTTTTATAAATATATGAAGTTTTTTTAAATAAAAAAAAAAATTTAAATAAGTGGAGCCCACTTTAAGGGGGTCTGAAAACACCTCTTAAAAGGGAGTAAACTCCATCAAAACACAATTAAGGAAGCCATTTAGGAAGTTGTTGGAGCTGCAAAAATACACATACTCTCTTAATTAAGTTAATGAATATCTTCAAGGGAGGCTGTTGGAGATACTCGCGCTCTTAATATTAGATTTAGTTATTATAAAATCCTAGTATTATATTTTTTGTTATTTCTTTCAAAATACCATATGAGGTGGAGAGATGGAGCTAAAAATTCAATTGACGCTATTATATAAAAACAAAATATTTTACAGGGAGCAAAGTGAAAATAGCTTAAGATTTAGTTATAATTAAAGTTTTTGTTTTTAAGAATTAAATTTTTTTTTAGGACTTGAGTGACAGAGCGCTCCTAATACTATATTTTAGTTTTTTTTTTTTTTTTAATTCGAGCCGTTGATTTGGAAGTCATTTGTCTAAACCGTAAACTCGTCCATTTACTAGCTATGCTAAGCTTTTGGGAGTATATTTTAGTTTATTTATTATCAAGAAACTTTATTATTTCAGTTTAATATAACATATCTCATTATTACTTAAACGCTCTTGGTTGCCTTAATTCGACTATACTGTTATTAATGTTATTTACTTATTGGACAGAAAAATTGATTACAAACTTCCACGAGTGAACAGACTCTTTAATCTTTATGATTTATTGGATAAGAGGATAAGCTTTTGTCACTAGCAAGCCTTTGGAGTGGAGTTTATGTCTTGCACGCGGATGTGATGTCAAAAAAATAAATAAATAAATAAATAAATAAAAATAATAAAAGGTAGATGCGAAGTCATAAAGATAAAGATGGTGTTCTAATACCAAAGAACACTTGCCTCGGTGGCTTGGAGTCTTCCTAAATCCTCTACCACTAAGGTTCAAGTCATAACCTTAACATATATATAAAAGAATTTGTCTCATCAAAGTGTGAGTGTTGTTCTACTATAGTGTGGGTTCTCTCTTCCTGTTGTGGGAGTTATAGTCCGAGTTATATTAGTAAAGTCTAATATCACCGGTCCCGACAATTTTTGTATAATAAAAATAAATAAATAAATAAAAAGATGGTGTTCTAATATTAGATTGCCAAATTGAAATTAATTGAATTTTACTTTTCTTTTTTGACCTTGTAATTGTAGGTAGATCTTGGTGGTACCAGTCAAAATATCAATTACTTATTCCACTAATTTTATTTTTCAAAACGGTCATCAAAATCAAAATCAAAATCAACGGTTTAAACTCAGATGACGTCGGTCTGGCGGTTCGTCAAGAGTTTATGAGTTCGAGTCTCCTTCTTTAAAAAAAAATCTCAAATTTATATAATATTATTCGTATTTTTAATTTCAATTTAAAGTGATAAACAACTATACAAATCGTGTATAGCAGTCGAACCCCAAAATCAATATCAATAATATAAAATATTTTTTTAAGGAAAGAAGAAAAAAATCGATTACTGTTTTGTATTTCGTTTTCTTATATTAAACTGTCGAATTTTATTGTAATTAATACGACAAAATTAGAAAAAATCCTGATCAGAATGACCGTTGACTAATTTAATGTGAGGTGGTGGCTTTACACACGAGAGATGCTAATAGAAAAGGAAAGATGTTCAATAACTGAAAAGACTAAAATACCCTCGGAGGTTTCATCTATCTTCAACGAAAACAAAAACAAGACTTGCCACTTGCCTGCAGAAACAATAAAAGAAAAACGACAGAGAGAGAGAGAGAGAGCTATAATTTCCTCATGCGAGCGCGCGTCGTATTGAGTGCAGAGAAACGATCGTACACTTTTATTCAGAGAGAGAGAGAGAGAGAGAAGAGCGTGAGGAAACGGTCGCCTTTAGGGATGAGAAGGGTAGAATTGGGAAATTTAGAAAAGTTTGCATGAGAGTCTGCGGAGACTATACCTTAACTCGCATATAGAGGGAGGAAGCAGACGACGCTTGGCGTGAAGTTGCGGTCATTAACATCCAGATGTTCCACGAAACCTTTGAAGACTTTACTGCTATAGTTTCTTGATTCTTTTAGCAAAGCAAAGGAAAAAAAATATTTAAAAAAAAAACAAAGAATCTTGATCAGAGATATTGATTGATTAAAGAGACCAAGCTCTCTGGACTCTGGAGGGAGAGTCTCATAGATAGAGATGGGAGATGGGTTTGCATGTTGCTCTTCTTCTTCTTCTTCTTCTTCTTCATCGTCTATGAAGCTTTTATTGTTTATGGTTCCATTGATAGTCGTCGCTCTGTTTGTTTCAGTTCTTGGTCCAAACATCTCTTCTTCGTCTTTTGTTCCAAACCATAGTTTTCCATCTTCTTCTTATTCTTTTTCTTCAAATAATAATAATAATAATGGGTCTGTTGAAGATAGTGATCAGAATAAGCTGGTGGATTTGCATTCAAGGGTGGTGATGGTGGATGCCCAGAACAAGAAAGAAGCTCTATTATATGATGAGAGTCTACTTAACCGTTCTTATTCACCGCTAGTTCCTGTCGAATCTCTACAAGTTCAACAATTAGTATGCTTTAATTTTCTTTTTATGTTTTTATTTTTATTTTTGAAAGCTGACACCACCGTAGGAGTTTTCTTTTTATGTTTAACATAAGTACATAACATTTCTGCTGGTTGTGTTACATTAATGGTTTCTTTTTATTAATTAACCTATTTTTGATGTTTTAATACTTTAATTACGATCTATTGCTGCCAGAAATCTTTACGATCGCTAGTTTATAATTAAGAATTGAAATTCTTTGAAATTTATTAGACTTAATTTGCATATTTTGGTTAATTAATTTTCTTTTAAGTACACTATTAATAGTTTAGGATGTATTTACTGATTAGATGAACACTAAATACAAATCAAGAATCAAAAAATCTCTTTTTCAAAGGAACTTGATTCCTTTGATTTTCATTCTCAGTTAAAGAATAAAAATAAACTTTGAGAGCAAGGAAAGAACTATTGTTTGCATGTGCATCCCTTTTTACATAATAAACTATATATTATTAATAATAATTACTTCTGATTATACAAACTTTTTACTACAATTTGTAGATTAATAACTTGATTTGAATTAATCAATAAAAAAAAAGTTACTAATTCTTCTTTCTTTTATATACTTCTGGTGACATTAATTAAACACAAGTTATTTGAACAGAATGGAACAATATTGGAAGATGAGGGCTTGGATGTGTCTGAAAATGGCAACGTCCAGAGAGAAGACGATTTTTTTGCTGCTACCATGAATAACGAATCTGTGACTATAAATGGTGAAGTCCAGAGGGATGCTTTTTTTGCTGCTTCCATGAATGAATCTGATAGCACTCTTCCCATGAAACCAAAGACACCAAAAGCGCTTACTAAGTTGCAGAGGATGGAAGCGGGTCTACAAAGAACAAGACTTGCAATAAAAGAAGCAGCAACTGGAAACCAAACTCTGGACCCTGACTTTGTCCCAATTGGTCCTATGTATCTAAACTCCAAAGCCTTTCACAGGTACTCCATTTTCACTACTTTCTTTTTATTTTAATGGCAAAAAAGCCATTGCATATCTGTATACCCTGATTATTGCATCTCTATGTATTACAGGAGCTATTTGGAAATGGAAAAGATGTTCAAAATCTTTGTGTATGAAGAAGGAGAGCAACCTGTTTTTCATGATGGTCCTTGCAGGAGTATATACTCTACGGAGGGAAATTTTATCTACACTTTGGATGTCAATAGACAATTCCGGACCAAAAATCCTGAGAAAGCACATGCATTTTTCTTTCCTTTCAGTGTGGCAAGGATGGTTCGATTCGTATATGTGCGCGATTCACATGATTTTGGCCCCATTAAAAGAACGGTTGTCGACTATGTCAATCTTATTTCTGGAAGATACCCCTATTGGAATCGAAGCCTTGGCGCCGATCACTTTATGCTTGCTTGCCATGATTGGGTAAGTTTTCATGGTTTGATACATATTTTTCGATTTTCTTGCATTGCTACATGATTCATTATAATTAATTTTAAGATTGCCCTAATGTGCAAGTAATTTTAATGGTTGCAGGGGCCGGAAACTTCTTTCTCTCATCCTTTACTAGGGAAAAACTCCATCCACGCCTTATGCAATGCGAACACTTCCGAAAGATTCAGCCCCATTAAGGATGTTTCAATTCCGGAGATCAATCTCCGAACAGGCGACATAAAGGGTTTGATTGGCGGACCATCTCCATCACGTCGATCACTCTTGGCCTTTTTCGCGGGAGGTGTTCATGGTCCGATTAGGCCTGTTCTTCTCGAGCATTGGGAAAACAAGGATGAAGATATGAAGGTTCACAAATACCTGCCGAAAGGCGTATCATACTACGACATGATGAGAAAAGCCAAGTTCTGCCTTTGTCCTAGTGGCTACGAAGTTGCAAGTCCAAGAGTTGTCGAGGCAATTTACAACGGTTGTGTCCCGGTGCTCATTTCGGAACATTACGTGCCACCGTTCAGCGATGTCTTGAATTGGAAGTCGTTTTCGGTAGAGGTTTCGACGAAAGATATACCAAACTTGAAGAACATACTATTGAGTATATCTTCAAGACAGTACATAAGAATGCAGAGGAGGGTGTTGAAAGTGAGAAGGCATTTCGAGTTCAATTCTCCTCCGAAACGATTCGATGTTTTTCATATGATTCTTCATTCAATTTGGCTTAGAAGATTGAATGTTAGAATCCACAATGAACAAAGTAGTGTGACCAGCTGATAAACAAAGTCTTTTAATTTTATTTTCTTCATTTTCTATCAACTTTTTTCCTCGGCAAGTGTTGATATCAGTACCACTTCTTTTGTACTTTGTCTGTTTACTCTGTTCTAATGTTCTCATCTACTATTGCTTAATAAGTCCCTTTCAAGTAAATTAATTTTCTGGTATATTCGAGAGAATTTTGTGAAGAGACAGCGAGTTGGACAAAAAATCTAAACCCAAACACACAAATCTCATATATATTGTCTCATCTTCCCATTATTATCTTCACTAATGTCCAAACCCTAATCTAAACTCAAATAATTACAACCACTCCAAATCAAGGTCCTAACTTTTCAGAAGTCCTAGGATGAAAAATCTGAAATGGACCCCCTTTATCCATCTAAAAGCTTGATTTTTATTTTCATCAAACACTAATGGTCTTTGCTCTCAAGAATTTTTGAAGCAGAAATACCAAAAAAGTTTATTTATTTATTTATTTTTATATATTTATCAAATTCTAAAAGTATTTGTCCTCAAGAATTTTTTTTTATCAACAAGATTTGGTAGATATATATATTTCCATTTAATAAAAAATTTATGGACCCAACATAATCAGTCTTTAATTTAAAAATATATATATTGGGCCTCGGCCTAGGGTTGTTGCACCTGGTGCACCAGCCTAGGGCCAACTCTGCTCCAAACCCATTGAAATCATATCAACCATCACTAACGAACTCCTTCCTACTGCTCTCAAATTTTTTTTTAAAAAAATTGATTTTCAATTTCTGATTTGGATTATGTGTGTTTTTAAATATTAAGAAAATTAAAAACAGAGATAGAGGTAAAATGGACCAAACAAATCCTAAACTATTTAATAATTAATTTGTTAACCTTGGAACACTTGCATTTGGCGAGATATGGCCAGGGATGGCAATGGGACACGTTCAGGCGGGGTGACCTTCCCCCCACCCCACCCCACCTCACCTCACCCTATTTATTTTTTGAAAACCCATCATCTCATAAAACCCTATAATAAATGGAGCAGGTTGGGTGGGACAGGGTACAACGGGGAGTGCTTTCCTCATCCCGACCCATTTATCCCATTTATAATTTTATTATTATTTAAATAATAAATATATAACCATTGAATATGATATAATATATAAAGTAGTAAATAATTTCAAGAAACAATTAAAAAACATCTCCTAAACATAATTCTTACAAATAAATTCAATCATTTTCAAACATAAACATAAACTATGAAGTCAAATTGTTCGAAAATCGTAACGCTAATAATCTAATAGTTGCATTTATTTCTCTAGTTCTCTCTTCTTTAGTTTGTTTCCACCCCATGTTGTTCTTGTATGTTTACATAATTTTCTTTTGATAACACCAGTATTGGGTCTTCACTTTCTAGTGTATCTGTAAATATATTTATGCCTACCTAAAGTAGTGATTAACGAATTAAATTTAATTCAAGAGTTGAGAATTATTAAAATAATAAACTTGAAAAAAAAATGTTGTTATTTCAGAAAGAAACTTATTATATATCCTCTTGTGTTTTAGGTTTGAAATTTGAACGGTAAACTTCGAATTGTTAAAGGATTAGAGACTTAGAGTTGAAGTTAGCGGTTAGGGTTTTTTTAATAGTATTTTATTTTGTTATTTTATATTAAATAATGGTAAAGAGATGTAAAGTTAGGATTAATGTATATATATATATATTTTTAAATATATTTATTTTCTTTGAAACTACATTATTTAATTAAGTATTATTTTAAACAGAATATGACGGGATGCGTTTTACCAATTAGACTATCAATCATTATCCTTACTAAATTAAAACCTATCTTCACCCTAAAAGTGCGGTCCCGTGGATTCATGTCCCTACAGGAAATTTTGCCATCCCTATACGGGAAGGCGACATGGGTGAGCAAAAAAAGAAGTCGTTTGGTGTGCGTTGGTGTCCGTTGATGATTTTTATAAAATCAACTGAATGACAAGTCTATCCATCCCGTAAACATGTCCTATAATAAGTTAACGTAATAGCTACGTAAACAAGCCACACGTGGAAGATACCTATTGAGTTCAAGGCATCTTTGGTGTCATGCACCGCCCTCTTCACCGCAAACTTTCATGCAATACACGTGTACGGCCACGTTTCCATTTCTAAGAAAAAACATAACAGGTGGCAGCCAATGGTTAACTCTCACCGCCAGTTGTCACATTCTCGAGAATCAAAACTTTGCATATATTGATAGTGGAATTCACCCCCTTTATTTTGTGAGTGAAGAGAGATGACGACAAGGCGAGAGAAGGAACTTAGAGCGGAGGCGGCGGTTCGGCAGGCCGCCGCTGACTTGAGAGACGTTAACAGAGAGGCTGACCACAAGCCACCGCAGCAACAACAGAAGCCAGGCGTTCTTGGGTCGGTTTTGAGGACTGTTCAGGGAACTTACGAACATGCCAAGGAAGCTGTTGTGGGCAAGAGCTACGATGCTGCTGAGTCAACTCGGGAAGCAACCGCCTCCGCTGCGGAGAAGGCTAAACAAGCCAAAGACACCACAACAGAGAAGGCAAAGGAAACTACCAATTCGGCATTGGAGAAGACGAAAGAGGCCAAAGACAAGACGGTGGAGAAAACAGGGGAGACCAAAGACTCTGCTTTGGGGAAGGCGAAAGAGAGTGCTGATTATGCTGCAGAGAAGGCCAAGGAAGCGAAAGATAAGACTGTGGAAAAGGCGGTAGAAGAGAAGGATACAACAGTTGGGAATCTGGGTGAGCTCAAGGATTCTGCTACTGGTGCTGCTAAGAAGGCAATGGGTTTCTTGACTGGTAAGACAGAGGAAGCTAAGCACAAGACTGCAGAGACTACAGAGGCAGCCAAGGCAAAGCTTCTTCTTACTACAACAATATATGTTCCGTCCAAAGCAGAGTTGAATGTTGATTGTTAATTACTTGTAATATTTTGCAGGAGAAATTGAGTGAAACAGAGGAGGCAGCCAAAAAGAAAATGGAAGAGATGAAGCTGAAAGATGAAGAGTACAAAGATGAAGCTGCACGAAGAGCACTTGAAACTAATGACAATGAAGCTGAAAGGTAAATTTGTTAGTGAATTCCTTGTCTTTCTTTTTAAAACTAATTATACAAGTAATATTTGTGATAATTGTATTTTTTGGTATTGTGAAGAGGACAAGCTGCAACTGGGACGATCTTTGGGACATTAGGTAATATGACTGAAGCTATAGAGAGCAAGTTCAGTTATCCACATGAAGAACAAGGTGGGCCTGAGAAGGTCGAAATCAACATAGAAGAGACACGGCCTGGGGCCGTGGCCTCTGCTATGAAAGCGTCTGATCAAATGAGCGGTCAAACTTTCAACGATGTTGAACGTATAGCTGAGGAGGGTACCCTACGCCTGGACCGCACGAACCGTCAAGGCAAAAAATGATAAAATGTCCACCTTGTGAAATCATATTATGCGTTAATTGCTCCTTTTCTTTTGTCTTCTGTTGGCCTTCATTTTGGTTTTCACTTTTCTGTCTCCGGGGCCTTATATTTAGTTTCTGCTCTTGTGGTTTCAAAGCTATGTTGCCTTTGAGGTTTTTTGGTGATGTGATATGCAATGAACTGTGCAAGGCATTGTAGATGTAATCAAGAAAAAACCCAGCCCGAAGAATCAATCCCAATGGGTCTGTTACAAATTACTCGGGTTGAGTGGCCTTATGCAAAAGGGCTGTTTTCGATTTGAGTGGCTATATTCGGACCCTTCAAAAGCTGCAACATACCCCTATTAAAAATTATTATTTTATTGTTAAAAAAAAACTATTAACTCTTAAATATATAAATTATATTAAATTATATTAAATTAAGTTGAGTTTTGAGTTAATTTTATTTATAAGTGGTAGAATAAAATAATAGAATTAAAAAAAAAGAAAAGGCATTTGCCTTTGCCAAAGGGCCGACGGCAGTAAATTAAATTCCAGAAAAATACAGTAACATGTGTGTGTGCCAAAGGAATACACAGGTATAGAAGGAAAAAAATTAAAAAACAGAGGGGGTAGAGGAAACTTTCTGAATTTTGTCTTTCGATCCTAAAACCATTTGAAATTAGTTGGGAAGAGAAGTTGGGGTTTTAAAAACATAGAAAGGATTATATACATGAAAATCAAACAAATAATAAACAAATAATAGGAAATTTGTGGACATACTTGTAAATTATTTAGTTAATTTAGTCATTTTAGTTAAGGGTAATATTGAAATTTTAAAAAAGTATTAATTTAGGAGAGTTGACAATCTAATTTTTTCTTTTTACATTTATTTTTTAAAAATACTTCATTTTTAAAATTTAAATTTTAAAAAATTCTAAAGACACTTTATTTTGTTACAAGATTATCTTTTTTATCTTTTTTAAAATTAAATTATTAAAAAAAGAAATTATCTCTCCTAAATCATTAGATTAATTATTACATATTAAATATTTTTTTTTAAAATTTTAATTATTATATTAAACTCTCTCTCCTTTTAAATTTTTAATTACCATATTAAACTCTCTCTCCTCTAATATATATCTATAATTTTCTATCTCCATTTTTTTTTCAAGCAAAACTAACAATTAAAAAGAAAAAAAAGCTTACTAATAAACTTGATTTTTAGGAACCACATGTATGTATATATATATTTTTTTAAAAACAATTACTTTTTTTTTTTAAATCGAAATATGAAAATTATTTTTGTATTTTTTCATTAGTTTTAGAAACTCTGAGTTTAATCGAATATAATTGAAATAATTCAAGTTTTAATATATATATATATATATATATATACATATATATTTACAAGTTGACTTTTTAATATATATATATATATATATATATACATATATATTTACAAGTTGACTTTTTAATATATATATATATATATATATACATATTAAACTAAAATATTCATAATTTTTTTTTCTTTAATTATTAATCATAGATTGATCGAGAAAGAATGAAAACATGTTTTTTTTTTTTTTTTTTTTTGTTTTTTTTGTTTTTGTTTTTAAATGGAGAGAGATTAATTATGAGAGAATGTTCAATATTGTAATAACATATTTAAGAAAGAGAGTTTAATACGTAATATTTAATCTAACGATTTAGGAGAGCGAATATTTTTTAATAACTTTGGAGTGTCTTTAAATTTTGATTGTCTTGTTTAGTAATTTTAATTTAGATTAAAATTGTCATTAATTAAAAAAAAAAAAATTGGAGTATGAATAGATAATTTGTGGATTGTAAGGAAAAACTCTCTTAATTTAGGGTGTACAAAGAGGGATGTAAATATGGTCATTCTTTCAATTTAACACTCATTCGCGATTTTAAAATCCATCAAGTTATTCGTGATCGTATACTTTATTTGTTTCCAAATCGAAGGATGTCTGATACGGTTAAAATTCAATTACTAGGTTTTATTTATAAAGTAAAAATGTGAATTTTGAATATAGAGATTTGCTGAATCTAAATCAAGAAGGAATGGAGCTGCACATGATAATTGGGAGAGAAATTTCAGCCTTTCGAGGGTGGATTTTTAGTTTGTGCTTTTGGCTTCCAAGTTTGTATTGAATAAAGGAAGAAAACATTCCGTGTTTAATTTCATCAAAAAAAAAAAAAAATTTAACCGATATTAACACTCATAAATATGATAAGCACAACTCAAAAATTAATTAAAAAAATATCCCAATAAGAATTTACCAATAAGGACAAATTAATTTAATTAAAAATAAACAAAATACTATTTACACACATTAATTACACTCATATCTTCAACTATATAACTTTATTAAAAAAATTTAAAAAAAAAAAAAAAAAAAAACCCTAATTCAACCTTAATTAGGACTATACAGGTAATTCAAAGTCTGGATACAGTGGTATTTATATCAAATTTCCCTATACAGGTAATTCAAAGTATGGACTGCTTTGTTCATTATGATCTGGCATAGTCCTTATTTATCGTCACCTTGGAAAGAGTGACTTTACTCCAGAAGGCAGTGGAAGAAATATTTTCTCATTTTTTTTAAGGGCAGAAATCGCCTTGCGCCATAGTGTTACCTTTGGCCTTTTGTCTTGTGAACTTGCTTTTAAGTCATTAGACCAACAAAGGTGATCTTTCTATCACCTTCCTAGCTTAGCTATGTCAATAGTTTTGAAGTTTGTTACTTTGTTAGTCTCGATCTGCACTGTCTAAGGCAAAGTTTGATATGAAGTAAATAAAGACGTGAGAAATCGAATTTCCTTGCTAAATGTAGTGATTTTGCGTCGTCTTTTCACTGATACAACGTGACTGTGAATATTGAACTTCGTTTGCTCTTTATATATATTGAACATGACTGCAACAAATTAAACAACGCATGCGATTCTTACTAAATTTTCTGAAGTTCAAACCAAATAAAAACAAACTAACGTGAATAAAATGACAAATAAAACACCAAATCACCGACTATAAAAGAACAAATAAAACACAAGGTCAAGACTTGAAAAAACTTATTATTATATAAAACAATAAAAACCAAAATCCAGTCAAGGATTAACTAAAGTCTTCACTGGAATAGCTTTAGAATTCTTTTCAATGGATGACATCAAAGGTGGGGATTCACAGTAGCCTTCAAGCATATCTCCTTCTTCCATTGTAAACCCTAACGTACTGATCAAATTAGGCCAGCACTGTTGACTAATAGTACTTATGGCGCGGCAACATCCATGGCCTAAGTATGTCTCACCGTTGAGGAAGAAAAGGATGATTTCTCCGGTGCAAGTTTGAAGTTGAACCAAAGCATCCCAGCAATTGGGTGATTCATCATCTAGTTTTAGCCGAGTCACAAGACTTGACTCGGGGTGCATTAATGGTCTAGCATTGGTCACAAAACCACCCATGATCATCAAAGCTGATAAAAGAGTCATGAGCAAGAAAAGCTTAGAAGTGTTAGCCATTTTGTGACAAAGAGAAAAGGTTAATTGATGGATTGATGTGTGAAAGATTAGGTGAAGCTAGTGTTTATATAGTGATTTGATATCATGATTGATTTGTATCCTCACATAAACGTTACATGCATATAAAGATTGAAGAGACTTAAAAATAATTGATGTGATTAAGAAAAGTTAATGGAGACAATTAAGTCATCATATAAATATAATTGTAAAGTAAGTTAATTTTCTAATGTAACCAACAATAATACAAAATGGATTAGAAAACGAAGGATCGATTAATTTAAATTTATATATATCATATAAATTAATGTATCGCTTAGTTTTCCATAACGCTTATTCAAATAAATGTATAAGAATTTATAAATCATTCACCAAACCAATTTCTGATCAGTAATGCTACATATCCCATCTCAAATCTCACATTTTTCATTTCACTACATATGACATATGATGTGTTAAATGGTGAGTGGATACAAGGGGTAGGTGATATAAATCATCATAAATGTATATCCATTCACAATTTGACACATCACATTCACATGTAGTGGAATGAAAAAGGTGGGATGTTTAGCACTATTGATTTCTGATTTACATACATGATGACTATCTACCAAATCATTTAGCTAAGAGTTTATTATCATCACGTTAATAAATAATGGAATATTTTTTTTTTAATTAATGAATAAGCCATGAATTTGAATTCAAGACGGAAGATATTTAATTTAGCATATCGATCGCTGTGGTTTCTGGCCACCCTTTTTTCTTTCTTTTTTCTAACCGCTGGATTTCCACAATTGACTCTCTCTGTTGGCTTCTTGCCTTCTACACTAAACTACAATCACACACGTCTCTCTCTCTCTCTCTCTCTCTCTCTCTCTCTCTCTCTCTCTCTCTCTCTCTCTCTTCTCTTGCCTTCTACATTAAACCACAATCACACACGTCTCTCTCTCTCTGCGTCAAAGAAGAAAAAGAGTCGAATAAACTTCTGCAATCAAGTTTAAACAAAAAAAAAACTACAAGTTTTTAAAATTTTTTTTTTTTTTTAACGATATCTATTAATTCGGAATCAGATATTTTTTTTAAAACTTTTACCATCGGTAGGATTCAAACCGTTGATTTGGGAGTCATTGCCCAAACTCCAAACTCATTCATCTAACAGCTGAGCTACCCCGGGCTCTCTGTTGGCTAACTACAGGTATGTATTTAATTTCTGTACATTGCTTCTTTTCATATAGATTAAATGTTTTGGCCGGTGTGTATCGCTCTGTGATGTAAATGTTCTCCAAATAACCTAACCAACTTCAATGTATAGAGTAAATCGAAACGCCATTCTCCAGATAGAATATTTATATATGTATGAACTTTTTGATTGTTTTCAATGGATTAATTGGATATATATGATGAGATTAGCCATCTATAGCTTTCACGCTGGACCTAGAAAATTCCAAATTGTATGTGATTTCATGTCCAATTTCGTTTTTATATATACAAATAATTGCGATATTTGGTTGGTTGTCCAGGAGATTTGCCTAGGATTCGCCTTACAATATCAGTTTAATCAATGGAATATATTCCATTCGTTCTTTTGTGGTGTACGTGACTCAATAGTCAAGACCGGAGAGAATATATAACAACCCTATCTTATAGAAATCAATACCTACTCACATTTGATTATTTGGTGAATGAATGATTAAAGAGTGCATGATAATTCTCTTAAAATGATTTGGCATGTATTATGATTGATGATAGTATTGGAACATGTTTGATAAATGCTAGAAATGTTTACTACTTCCGCAACAACCACTATTAGCTTATATCATAAATCATAGGGTAATGTTAACGTGTGTTCTAAAGGTATAAGATATAGGATAACAACGACTTTATTGCTATAAAAAGAAAAGAAAAAAGTTAATGCATTTATTATAACAAGACAATAAATGCAGTTATTAAACCTATGACTCTAATGGCCTCTTACCTTGATAGTTGGAGTCTCTCATAGGAGGTTCCACCATTAAGGTTCAAGTCTTGGTATGTATATAATTGTCTTACATTTAACTATTAAATCCTAAAAGTGTGGGGAGTCCTCTCCCAATATAGTGAGAGCTGCCCTCTCTCCCGTTGTGGGAGTTGTAATCTCTTTGTATCCTCTCACAGATAGTGGGAGTAGTACTCTGGACTGTAATTGTAGAGTCTAATCTCACAGGTCTCGGTTGTAATTGTACTTTTTTTTTTTTTAATGCAGTTATTAATGTGTGTTTTTATCTCCCGTTATAGAAATAAAATGGTCGTTAACATGTAGTCTTCAACCTTCGCTGCCCTAAATCATAACTCATTTTGCTTAATTGACCCCATTTCTGCAGACACACTTATTAAAACTGTTAGCTTTACTCACCAACCACAAATCAGATCAAAACAATTATGGAGCATGGCACCAATAAGGGGCCAAAAACTATTATATAGCTTCCTCGATCATCAAACAATTATGGAACATTTAAAGCTTACTCACTATCTTCCTTCTGCAATTCCTTTGTAGACAAAACTCTATGTTATATATAATGGATCTGTGGTGTAACCAGAAATTTTAGTTTGAGAGATCTTCATTATACTACCATGACAAATTTTACGGGAGCTGAAGTGAAAATATTTTAAAATTTTATGATGACTTCATAGTTTTTTGAAAGCTCTTTTTAAATTTGTTTTTTTAGGTAGGTGGGGCCAGCCTCCTTCAAAGTTCATAAACAAATATTATAATTAGAGATCGATCTAGAAAATTTTATTTGAAAAGGCCGGTATAATAAATTATATATATATATATATATATATGTAGCGAGTCTGTTATGAAGAATCTCTTGTTTTATTTTCTACGAAGATTTTGATAAAATCATATCGATTTTTATAAAATTTTAATAAATGATAAATTCTATTTATGAATAAAATTTGAGGAATTTTTAATCGACCAATGGTAATACCGCAATTATATTACAATATACATATATACTTTACAGTCAAGCCTTGACCGTAGTTATATTGCCGATGTACATATACAGTGTACTTGCTCTGCTGAAGTTGACAGTTCATTTCTCAATTGGCTTTCTTAATTGATTTTCTTCATAAACAAGCAACGACAACAGTGATAGAAAATACTTGTTTTATAAATAAGAAAATAAATGTCATACTTTAATTAAAATATTTTTATATTTTGGAATCAATATAATAAAGGGTTTTTAGTAATACTGCCCTATTTCAGGTGTTGAATTTCAAATCTACATTAAAACCTAAATAAATTGCAAAAATACCCTTAAATTTTCAAAATGCCTTCACTCATAACTACACACCATTTATTAACCTTATTTATTACATTTACCAAACCATCAATTAACAATTTTCTGATAAACTCATCAAACCATTAACTAAACAACATTTAACCTTTTTCTTTCTCTACACCACCTTTCCTTTTCATATTTTAAGTTTTAAAAGAATCGGGAATTATTATATAAAGTTGTTTGAACTTTGAAGGGTAAGTATTACATTGTAAAATTATTTTTCCAACCTCGTAATCCTTATTTTGATGATGCTATTCACATATCTTTTTTTTTTTTTTTTAAAGGCAAAGATATGTGAATACCATCATTAAAATAAGGATCGGAAGATTGGAAAAATAATTTTACAATGCAATATTTACCCTTCAAAGGTCAAACAACTTTATACAACAATCCTCAATGGTTTTAAAACTTAAAATATGAAAAGGAAAGGTGGTGTAGAGAAAGAAATGGTTAGATGTTGTTTGGTTAATGGTTTGATGAGTTTATTAGTAAATTGTTAATTGATGGTTTGGTAAATGTAATAAATAAGGTTAATAAATGGTGTGTAGTTATGAGTGAAGGCATTTTGAAAATTGAAGGGTATTTTTGTAATTTATTTAGGTTTTAATGTAGATTTGAAATTCAACCCCTGAAATAGGGCAGTATTACTAAAAACCCTTTATTATATTGATTCCAAAATATAAAAATATTTTAATTAAAGTATGACATTTATTTTCTTATTTATAAAACAAGTATTTTCTATCACTGTTGTCGTTGCTTGTTTATGAAGAAAATCAATTAAGAAAGCCAATTGAGAAATGAACTGTCAACTTCAGCAGAGCAAGCCAATTGTATAAGTAAATCGGCAATATAACTACGGTCAAGGCTTGACTGTAAAGTGTATATGTAAATCAAAAATGAAATGTGGTGGTGGTGTAGAGAAAGAAAGGGTTAGATATAGTTTAGTTAATGGTTTGATGAGTTTGTTTGTAAATTGTCAGTCGATGGTCGGTAAATGTAATAAATATAGTTAATAGATTAGGTGTAGTTATGAGTGACGGCATTTTAGAAATTTTAAGGCAGTTTTACAATTTATTTAGGTTTTATGGTGGATTTGCAATTCAGCCTCTGAAATATCAGTTTTACTAAAAATATTATTGAATATTTTTGATAATTTGAAGATATTAATTTTAGTTTTTATATTATCATCGAAATCATTGTAAATTTAAACTTCAATTTTTCCACTAAAATCTATATTAATTTCATTGATTTAAAGTTTGTAGACATCATAATTCATAAGTCAACCGATCATAAAATATATTGAAAGCTTATTTGTTGCAGTGGTTGCTGGGAAATTGGGAATTTGGGAATTTGGGATGTCATTGTTAAAATCTAAAGAAATCGGGACAGGACCACAATGATTTTGAACTGTATCCAATCTATCACCACATGGTTCTAGTAAACTAAATTCAAAGTTTTTTTTATTTTATTTTATTTTATTTTTTAATTTTTCTGTCTTAATCTGGACACGTCTTAATCTGTACAACTATTTTTTTTTATTATTATTATCAGTATTCATGTTAGAAGAATATGGTGATTTTTTTATTTAAAAATTGTACTCTTTATACTTGTTGTACACAAACTTGGTTCTTCACTGCTCTTACTGTTAAAAGCATTTTTTTTTTTTTTAACAGTGTGATTAAGTAATTTTGATAGTGATTAATTGACTTGAAACTTTATTTTATTTTTATTTTTTTTGGAACACATGGGTGAGAATGTGACAGAAAGGAAGCAGAATATTCATCTGAAAATACGAGATTGGATCCACCACTTTGATGATTTAAGTAAGTTTGACTATATTATTCCCTCTTTTTATTATTCCTCGCAAGTCACAATCGTATGCATCCACCGAATCGAAGAAAAATAATTATGGTAATTTATATTTTCATAATTATCAAACTAATTAATCAATTATTAAACCAATTTGGTCGACAATAAACCACGTTTTTAACTGTCCCAAATGTCGTACTCTAAGGCAATCATAGAGTTACATTAATGATATGCATCCAAAAAGAGAGTCACGTGCAAGAAACGAAACGAAATGAAATAGAAATGAAACTTGGCACCCCACAGCATTCTATCGTTTTCTTTATTCGGTACTGCCACTTCGTTCCATTGTTATTATACGACACCATCAATGCCTTCCCCCAAGCTCTAACTTTGCATTTCAAGTTTTGTTTGGTAGCTGTTTTTTTTTTTTTTTTTTCTTTACCCACTTTAGAATTTTAAGATATTTTTTAGATCGATATTTCAACATATATATTTTGATTCTAATTAAGTTTAATTTTGATTTGTAGGGCAAGTTTGGTATGAAATTTAAAAAATTAAAATCAGATTATTTTATAATTTTAATATAAAATGATGTTCTGTAAAACTTTCAAAATGAATTAATTGATAATCTGGTAAGTTTTATTGTGATTTTATGAAATATATTAGGTTATTTGTTGAAAATGTTTATGAAATAATCTATTTTATCATTTAATGAATATTTTAAAATATCATTATTATTCTTATGAAATCAAGTTAAAATCATTTATATATCTTATTTCATCTCAAAATTAAATATTGATTTGATTTATAAAATCTTTTAAAAATATATATATATTTTTTCTAATTTATCTTAGAGTAAAAATACAAAACCAAACATCCACCGATTAAATTCACATCTGACTATTCCTTCAACACAACTAATAATGGTTATTATAAAAACAATAATGCTACTTTGTCCAAATCTGGTATCCAAATGATGTGACAACATTATAATCCATTCATTTAGATTGTATTATATTTCCATAATTTAAATGAATGGATTAAACTATTACCATGTAATTTGGACACTAAATTTGGACAAAGTAACATTACTCTTATAAAAGTTATAACAATACCAAACTGACCGTTATTTTAATTAAGTTAGATTCTCTATTTTAAGTTAGAATTGATTATCTGAATCATAATGAGATTTGAAATATGTGATTAGAAAATATCAATTGGCTTATGGACCGGGCTCTTCACAAGATCAATAAGAAATTTATTAGGACAAATACCCTAATTAATAATATTAAGTTAGATTCTCTATTTTAAGTTAGAATTGATTACCTGAATCATAATGAGATTTGAAATATATGATTAGAAAATATCAATTGGCTTATGGACCCGGCTCTTCACAAGATCAATAAGAAATTTATTAGGACAAATACCCTAATTAATAATATTAAGTTAGATTCTCTATTTGAAGTTAGAATTGATTATCTAAATCATAATAAGATTTGAAATATGTGATTAGAAAATATCAATTGGCTTATGGACCGGGCTCTTCACAAGATCAATAAGAAATTTATTATGACAAATACCCTAATTAATAATATTAAATTAGATTCTCTATTTGAAGTTAGAATTGATTATCAGAATCATAATAAGATTTGAAATATGTGATTAGAAAATATCAATTGGCTTATGGACTCGGCTCTTCACAAGATCAATAAGAAATATATTAGGACAAATACCCTAATTAATAATATTTTGAGAAAATATTTGTTTCTTACACGTTTATATTTTTATCTTATCTTTAGGTTAGTATCAAAAGGCTTGTACTGTATTTTATTTAATTTATATATTATTTATTTTATACAACGACAGTGTGACAATGAAGACCGGGTCATTTAATAGCAATTTTGTGGTAGTTTTATTGCCATTAAGAAATTAAATCACCTTACTATGTACAAATTTGGAAAACAAATCAACAGTTATATGCGATTAGAAAAAAACAAATAAATAGTAACGTATAGAATCCAAATTGTTTATTTAAATAGAACTATAATAATTTCAATCAAGTTTTAATTAGATTTACAATGTTCATCGGTCTCAATCTCCATCAATTGAATAAGCCGAACTTGCAACAGTTACAGCTCCGCTCTACGTGGCTGCCACTTGTATATAGAATTAATTTCTAATAATCGAGAAGACTCGAATTCATATAAAAACTTGTATGCAACGGTCTCAACGGAATACAATTTTTCACTGATTCAACTCATAATTTATTTAAAAATAGTAAAACGAAATGGAAAAAAAGGAAACACTAATCACTACCATGGAAGAAATTGTATTGAGATCTTTTTGTTTAAATAAAACACTAAATATGTTAATTTTTCATGATTTTCTGCTGTCATTAATTAGCTTTATTTTGACATTAATTTTGGCAAGATTATAGGTGCTGATGAGGGAGTCCACAAATACGATGTTGCCACGTGGAAACCGCCATTAATAATTGTTCTGTAATCTATATCAAGTGATCGATTGAAATGCATGTGAGGCTAACACCTTTTTTTTTTTTTTTTTTTTCTTTATAAACCAGACACATGAATTTTCTTTCTCTCATGGACATCTCTGACTTCATTTGAAAATAAAAAATATTGAAACACAGAGACAGAGAGAGAGTAACGTATCAGGTTCTTTCGTCTTTGGTCGCAGCCAGAGTTCTAAAAAGCCATGGCTACAAGAGGGTTCGTGCTATATTTGCTTTCAGGTTTCTCGGTGGCAATTCTCTCTGTTCTGTTTCTAAGCGACCCATATGAACCTTTGTCTCTTCAACGTAGTTTTTCGTCTTCAAACTCGCTTTCGACAACATATCTTTCAAGCACAGAAAGAGTTTGGCCTGTACGTTTCTCTGTTTTCGTCCTACATGGCTACATATTTGTTGCATATACGTACAATATTAGGAAGTAGTCTAATGGTTTGATGCATATACGTTTATTTATTTATTTATTTTTTTTTTTTTATGTTTGTGAGAAAAGAATTATAAACAGTGTTGTTGTTGTTTGTTTGTGTGATTTTGGATTTACAGAAACTTGAGTTTAGTTGGAGATCGGTGTTGGCAACAGTGATAGGATTTCTGGGATCGGCATGTGGAACGGTTGGTGGGGTTGGAGGAGGAGGCATTTTTGTTCCAATGCTTACTTTGATTGTTGGTTTCGATACTAAATCTGCTGCTGCTATTTCTAAATGTAATCATCTCTTTCTTCTTCTTCTTCAATCTTCAATCTTCAATCTCAGAAAATTGACCCCATAAGATTCAAAAGTATTATAATTATGATATATAAGCACTTTATTACTTGAATTGACTCATAAAAACATGTTATGTAAATGTTGCAGGTATGATAATGGGGGCATCAGCAGCATCAGTGTGGTATAATCTGAGAGTGCCTCACCCAACAAAGGAGGTGCCTATTTTAGACTATGATTTGGCTCTTCTGTTTCAGCCAATGCTTTTGCTTGGAATCACAGTTGGTGTCTCTCTCAGTGTTGTTTTTCCATACTGGCTCATCACTGTCCTCATCATTATACTCTTTATAGGTCTGTTGAACAATTTCTAATTTATGATTTATCTCAGTTTATACAGAAAAAATGTTCTGCTTTCGATTTTAATTTTCTCTAATGACCAGGAACTTCATCAAGGTCTTTCTTTAAGGGGATTCAAATGTGGAAGGAAGAGACAATTTTGAAGGTAATTTTTTAGTATTACAAGTTAATGCACAATTTGTTCTTACTTAAAATGAAATTTGATTAACAATTTGGGAAATTCGCAGAAAGAAATGGCACAGCGGCAAGGAACTTTCGTTAATTCTCGTGGCGAATGTAAGTGACATATATTTATAGTTTATTACATTTGATTTTGTGTTTCTGATTTAATTGAAGCTTATTATCACTTCATTATGTTGTTTTGTTTTGCAGTACTGATTGATACAGAGTATGAGCCATTGAATCCAAGGGAAGAGAAGACAGAAATGGTAAGCAAATCATTCTTTTGATAAGTTCTACGTTTTCTATGATAGCTTGCGCAACTGAGTCAAACTCTCTTTGTTAATTTTTCAGGAAATTCTGCGTTTCAACATTAGATGGAAATGGATGTTGGTGCTAATTGCTGTTTGGGCTTGTTTTCTACTCATTCAGGTCCTCAAGGTAAAGTACCTTACCTCTCCCTGAATAGTGAAAAATGTACACCACTTTATTATAAATGTGACATACTTTATGTTCTTGATTTTGTTTTTGCAGCAAAATGCAATTGTTTGTGGTGTATGGTACTGGGTTCTCTTCTTCTTACAGGTAATATATAGTATATATAATACAAGTATATTGATTGTTGATGATCATTAGAAGATTATTATACTTCTGTAGGGGTTTTTTTTTTTTTTAAACAAGTTTTGTTATAATTTTCAGTTCCCTATAGCACTGGGAGTTTTTGGATATGAAGCAGTCAAATTGTACGAAGAACACAAGAAGAGGTTGAACACTGGAAACATAGAATACATATGTGAAGCTTCAATTGAATGGACTGCAATGCATATTGCATTCTGTGCATTTTGTGGTATCTTAGGTGGTACTGTTGGAGGCCTGCTTGGTTCTGGTGGCGGATTCATTCTCGGTCCTCTTCTCCTGGAGATCGGTGTCATTCCTCAGGTCTGATTCTTATCTCTTTAACTTTAAGGTGTTGTCTCGTAGTAGCTTCAATGAAATAATGATCTCAAATTATTGGTACTAGTTTACAATATTAAAGTGATTTGGCTGCTATTAGTCTAAAAATTTTGTCAATGATGTAATGTGACCCTGAATTAATTAGTCAAAAGTGCATTTGTATTTGTACTTGTGTTGTAAAATTGACTGGAAATAGTTTTGTTAATTTGATTCTAACAGGTGGCAAGTGCAACAGCAACATTTGTGATGATGTTCTCATCATCTCTATCAGTGGTTGAATTCTATCTGCTCAAGAGATTCCCAATTCCATATGGTAGCTAATTATTTGATGATTTCAGGTCCTATTTCATGTAGAGTTTCTTCTTTAGGATAGTTCTTTTATCAGGTCGGTCCTGAAATTATAATTTCAGGACGATATTTGAACTATCCTTCTTATATATAATCGTGTTGTTACTGATAAATTTGAAAATCTTTTTGGTAGCTCTGTACCTTATGGGAGTGTCTATATTGGCTGGCTTTTGGGGTCAGTATTTCATCAGAAAACTAGTTGCAATTCTGAAAAGAGGTTCAATAATTGTCTTTGTCCTCTCTGGTGTGATCTTTGCTAGTGCTCTCACAATGGGTAAAACAAAAAACTCTCAACTCTAATTTCATTTCCCAGATCATATCCAATCTTTAATGTCCATTTTCTAAACTCTCTCTTGTTCCTCCAAAAACCTGTTGCATTACAGGAGTCGTCGGCGGCGAGAAAAGCATCAAAATGATACAGAATCATGAATTTATGGGATTTTTAGGCTTCTGCACTAGCCAATGATTGTTGGCAACACAATAATATTTGGGTGAAGAATTTAGAGGCAACAGGGGAATTAATGTACAGTAGTGTGTGTATTATGTTGATTGATTGTTTTTTGGTAGCTAAAAAACATTGGGGATGTTTGGTCAACACCTTGTTGACCAACAACCCCCAATTAGCATTATTATTTGGAGTCTGTGTTGATGATTGTTAGCTCCTGGCTAACACCACCACCTCCTCCTAATATTTCTTCAGTATCAGTCATTGGATATATAGATATTCAAGTTGTTCTCAATAAAGATTTTTTGTGTGTTTTCTTTTGTTTTTTGTTTTTTTTTGTGTGTGGTTTTTCTTCATTCAATAAAAGAATCTAGTGTTGCATTCTGTTTAGATATTATTTATTTTAAACTTTAGCTACTTCTATTATTATCAGAGAATGACAGAGTGGACCAACTATCATTGAATATAATAGCAAATTGTTCAGAAGAAAACAAAAGAACTAGGAGGTATTTGATTCTGATTTGAACATGTATACTATGTTGGTTCAAATCATCTACCAAGAAATGAAATTTCCTGGAACTTTCCTATTTATTTATTTTATTTTCGTTAGATTTTATTTTTATTTTACAACAATTACCGGGACCTGACAGGATAAGTCTCTGCTAGTACGATCCGGAATACAGCTTCCACAGTCAGGGAGAGGACACTCTCACTTGAAAATAAAGTCAAGGAGGGACAAGTAATATATATGTAAATATATATACACACCAGACATTGAAGTATGGTGGTGAGGATTCCCTCTCGGGAGAGTCCCACCACGTTAACAAAAGATCATATGTATTTTCATGAGATTTAAGATCATGAGGATACGACTAGTTTTGACACCTCCTGAATATGATATTATACTAACTGAACACTCTTTATAACTAAACCATATTTTGACGTGGTTCCTATTTATTTTCATTGGCAAAAAAATTATTGTGATCTAATTTATTTCTTTGCAGTCATTGTAATTGATTTTGTAACTACCACAAATCACAATACATCGTTATTTAAGATGCTGATTACCGACAAAATGTATGGTTGTGATTAGTACATTTAAAAGTAAATATCTTTGATACTTATAATTTTTTTTATTAAATATATACACAAAAAAAATCTAATCTAAATTATAGATTAAAATTAAACAATGCTAAACCTGAAAGTGTATTAAAACGTGTCAGTATTTGGTGATAATTATAACTAATGATCACTAATGAATCATGGAAGAACCGGAATTTTCAAATTGGTTTGTATTTATAGCTACTTCATAATCTAATAGATACCCAGATTAAGTGTTAGAGCAATTTTTATTTTTATTTTTTATTTATTTATTTATTTATTTTTTTTGTGTTAATTATTTTTGAAAGAGCGTTTATAGATATTTTTATAGAAAATAATTTTAAAAAAATATATGTTATTAGAAAGAATTTATATCACTATTTTTTAGTAATGAAATATAAGATAGATACAAAAAATATTTGGAAAAAGATAACCATAAATATCGTAGACATAGCTGGACAATCTTCACTATTCACAATCATTCAAGACTCTACACCCGTTCAATATGGTTTGATGGTAAAGTGTGTTCTTTCAATCTCTCGATATTTAAAGTTATCCACACATGCGTTATATATAAAAATAAATAAATAAAAATCATTCAAGACTCCATATTGGACCACATGCCACAACAAACAACTGTCATTGTAATGAATTATTTAAATGAAGAAGAAGAAGAAAATAAAAACGATGATGAAGATGATGATAAAGAGATTGCATGAATTGTCTTGTTATAATATATTGGATGTAAAGATAAGAATGCCAATTATTATTATAATAGATATAGGGATTACCGACTACCATTTGAAATCCAACGACTAATCTTTGCTTAAATCTCTGCTAATTCTAGCTTTGACTCTTAGGAACCACAAGCCATAAGCACTCACTATTTTCCCACTCAATTTTTACAATTTTCTTCTTATAAATTAAAAATAAATTAAAAGAAATTCAATTTTCAATTTTCTTCTTACAATTTTGTCTAATTGACACTGATTCCCCCAAAACTCTTTAAAAAATTTCACTATACCCCCATACTTTTTTTTTTCGACACTAAACCCCCTGAACTTTCACAAATTGGCAAAAGCCAATTGTAGATGCCCCCCTCACAAGGGGTAATAAACTCAAGTGTTTGCCAATAAACAAGAGTTTGAGGGTTTTAGTACCGAAAAAAAGTACAAGGGATATAGTGCAAATTTTTGAAGAGTTTAAGGGTATTAATGCAACTAGCCTACAAATTTTACAAATTTCTTTTTAATGGATTTTTTTTTTTCTGTCTTCATGCATGTTTTTTAAAGAACAAACCAAAAGAAGAAAGAGAGGGTTTTCCAAATATCGAGGAACAAATGTAGAAAAAAAAATCTTAATTATTTTTAAAAATTAAAGCTAAAGAAACCAAACCTTTATATAATGTTAGGCACAACACAAATGGTAAAGGGGTAATTTCACTAGAGCCCCTATTTTTGGTGAAATGTCACATATTTAAACGCCTTTTTCAATTTAGTAACTTAAGTCACTTATTTTTTCAAAATGCATTACTTTAATCAATTTAACCAAAATGTTAATAGTCAACTCTAACTCTATAAATAAAAGTACAATTTTACTCTTGTCCAAATGATTTATTGAGTTTCAAAAATAAATAATATTAAAATGGTTTATAAAAATAAATTAACAATAGAAATTTATTTTCTAAAATATATATATATATATATATAACAATTTTAAAAATAGGAAAAAAAAAACTAATGGATTATGGAAAATATAAAGTTAAAATAAATAATAAATTAAAAGTATTTTTATAAATTAAAAAAAAAAGTATTTCAAAAAATAAAAAGAATTTTTTTTAAAAAAGTAAATGGATCTCCACCATTGGATCGATCCAAATCCAATGGTGGAGATTCATTTACTTTAAAAAACTTTCTTTTTATTTTTTGAAATACTTTTAATTTTTTTTAAATCCTTTCAATTTATTATTTCTTTTAAGTTTATATTTTTCATAATCCATTAGTTATTTATTTATTTATTATTATTTTGGTTTTTTAGAAAATAAAATTTTGTTGTTTATTTATTTTTATAAACCATTTTAATATTATTTATTTTTAAAACTCAATGAATCATTTTGACAAAGGTAAAATTACACTTTTATACATATAATTAGAGTTTACTGTTAGTATTTTGGTCAAATGAACTAAAGTGATATATTTTGAAAAAATAAAGGACTTAAGTTACTTACTAATATACCAAAAACATTTAAATAGGTGATATTTCACCGAAAAGTATAGAATTTAGTGAAATTACCTCATGATTAAAGTCTAAAGACACAACTAAATCACAATCAATGAGAATAAAAGGCCACTG
The DNA here is from genome assembly GCA_035582765.1 of Acer negundo. Classification (NCBI taxonomy): domain Eukaryota; kingdom Viridiplantae; phylum Streptophyta; class Magnoliopsida; order Sapindales; family Sapindaceae; genus Acer; species Acer negundo. Next base: position 37,243,498 of record CM069241.1, read on the forward strand.
GTCTATTTAATCAGTTGAGTGATCTCTCTCAAGGCCCATAATAACACAGCCCAAAAAAATTCCTTTTACTAGTAAAGAATTCTAACGAAAAAAATATAATTCTTGATTTATAATTACATTTTTTTCTAAAAGATGACTTGAAATCAAACTATGTTAAGGAAATTTAGTTCCCTCCTAAGCAAGAAATTAATGGGTCATCCTGTAAGCGTTTTTCAGTTGTTGTTTTTCAAAAAGAAAAATGAAAATGAAAATAGTGTTTTTGGTTTCAGTTTCGAAATTCGAACATGCGTCTGGTATAATATACTGAAATCCGTATTTTAAAAATGAAAACGGAAAAAACGCCTATTGTAGGCTAATTGAAAACTATCGAAAATTGAAATATCAATTTTTACATTTTGTTTAATATTATAACAAAAGTAATAAATTACACCTGTCCTTCATCTGAAAGATTCAAGACCTAACAAGTAACAAAATCTACAAATGAACATATAGCAAGACAAGAACATGATACAATATGCTACTGATTTTTTATAATCACTAATGCTACTTTATCTAATTGAACTTTATTTTTTATCATAAGTTGAAATTGTCAAAAATGACCACTCTAGATATAAGAAATTCATTTTTAACCACATACAAAACTTTAATTGTTAATAACCATGTTTTGAAAAAAAATTCACTGGGTGTCCATAAATTACCAAGATGCCCCCAAATTAATATTTCTATTTTATTCACTGTTCACTGTCTCTCTTCCTATTCTTCACTGTTCATTCTTCATCAAAAAATTTTACCTTTTTTCTTATTTTCTTCCTTCTTCTTTGTCATTCTTCCTTCCTCTTCCTACAAATCGAACACCAATATGGCTGAACCATTGTTATTCCTGCAAATCGACTAACTAGAGATGATTTAAAGAAGTGAAAACTTGAAACAAAAATTTCGATTTGCTCTAAATCAATATTTGGTGTGTAAATATCTTTCATTTGTTCATTAATTGAGTTGCAAATAGTGACTTTAACATGAGTTTAACGTTATTGCATCACCTTTGTGTGTTTTTGTAAAGAATCAAATTAAATAGAGTTTCAAATTTTTTCCAGAAGATTTCAAGTTCACTGGTTCGAAAAACTTGAAATCTTATGTAAAAACTTGAAATGTTGACAAGTTTCTGGGAAAGATTTCAAGTTTTTGGGTAAGACTTCAATAAAGTTTTTTCTAGAAGATTTCAAGTTTCACTTCAAGTTTTTACATAAGATTTCAAATTTTATGTTAGAGATTTAAAGCATGATTTCAAGTTTTCACAAAACATTTCAAGTTTGTCGAAGATTTCACAGTTTTAAGTTTTTTTTTTTTCAAATCAAACTCCAACATCTAGTCTCAAATCATCCAAAATACCAGACCTTAACCCAATCAACCCTCAAAATTGATACATTTCAACATTTATTATTTCATAAACATGTTCTTAATAATAAGAGAGAGAGGGGGAGAGAGAGAGAGAGAGCGGAGCGGTGAGAGGGAAGAGAGGAGAGAGAGTGTGTTTGGGGATAGTTTTATATGACGACATTCAAGTAATTTCTCAAAAAAGTGGTTATTAACAATTAAAATTTTAAAAGTGGTTATAAACAAAAGTTTAATGTTTTGGATGGCTAATTTTGGTTTTCTCTCATAATGCTACTTGCCTACTTTATATGAATTTGGTATCCAAAAGATGTGGCATCACTATAATTCATTCATTTAAATTGTATTAAATTTGCATGATTTTAATGAATCTATTATAATGATGTCACATCATTTGGTCACTAAATTTGGATAAAGTAGAATTTTTTTTTTTTTCATTCTCAATTAATAAATACAATCTACAAGAGATCTCCAAAAATTGTAATTATTATCGGTAAATAAGCAAATATAACCTTGAAGAAGAAAATGAAAAGAAGTGCTTGGTTTATGAGAACTGAAAAGAGTATTCATGATTTTACGACTAAAATATGATTTCAAAATAATCTCATGGAATACAAACATATATTAAATCACGATTTTGTTATATTAGAAATTGAACTAATTTTTAGACATGCTGCATCTACTAATTCCAATAACAAAAAAAAAAAAAAAAGGGGGGGGGGGGGGGGGGGGATAATTTTAGAAATAATTGAGTCAAACATTTAACTATCGGGTTTAGCTATAATACCTAAGGATGGCAAAATTCCCCGTGGGGACGGATCCCCACAGGGACCCGCACTTTTGGGGTGGGGATAGATTTCAATTTGATGGAGATGGGCCGGGGATGAGGATAGATAGCCTAACCCACAATGGGTATAAGACGAGGATAGAACCCCACCCCGGCTTAAAATAATACTTAGTTAAATTACGTAGTTTCAAAGAAAATAAATATATCTAAATAAAAAAAAATATATATATATATAAATACATTAACCCTAATTTTACATCTCTTCACCGTTATTTAACCTAAAGGGACAAAACAACATACTATTAAAAAAAAACCAAATGGAGTTGATCGTATGAAGAGAGAACTAGAAAAATAAATGTAACTATTAAATGATTAACGTTATAATTTTCGAACAATTTGACTTCATACTTTATGTTTATATTTGAAAATGATTGAATTATTTGTAAGAATTATGTTTATGAGATGTTTTAATAGTTTATTGGAATTATTTACTACTTTATATATATCATATTCAATGGTTATATATTTATTATTTAAATAAAAATATATATAAATGGGGTAAATGGGTAGGATGGGGAAAGCACTCCTCGTTGTACCCTACCCCGCCCCAACCCGCTCCATCTAGGTGGAGTTTAATAAAGGGATGAGTTTTCAAAAAATAAATGGGGTGGGATGTGGGGAAGGCTACCCAGCCCCGAACCCACCCCATTGCCATCCCTAACAATACCATTGTTAATAGACAGCTTTTAGAAGGAAATATTGTTTTTAGTAATTTATTTATTTATTTATCAAAATTTTGAATTTTGTAGACCCTTAGATTAAAATCTAATGTCTAGTTTTCAATCTATTAACAATGTAGTAAGTTTATTGTAGCTATCAGTTTTGTAGATCCTTAGATTAAAATCTAATGTCTAGTTTGCACTATATTAAGGGCAAATTACATAAACTTACTCTAATTATATGTGAAATTGTACTAAAACCCATAAAAAATTCATAATAACAATGACTTCACCTAGACCAATTGACTAACCATTGACTAACCATTGACCACATTAATCAATCACACAATATCTGTTTTGCCCTTGCTCTACATCAAAAAAAAAAGTATATTTAAAATTAAATAATATTTAAATGGTTTATAAAATTAAAATAACACAAAATTTATTTATTTTTTATTTTTTAAAAGGTATACATATTTAGGAAGATCTTATAAAAATAACAAAAATTAATGGATAAAAGAAAATTATTAAAAAACAAAATTTTAAAACATAAAAAATTAATGGATAATAAAAAATTATTATTAAAAAAAAAACAGTTACAATTTTAAAACATAAAAAATTAACCGGTTCTCCACTCGCTCGGCGAGACGGTGACTAAACGATGGACCTCCATTTTAAAATTGTAACTGTTTTTTTTTTTTTAATAATCTTCTTTTAACCATTAATTTTTGTTATTTTTACAAGATCTTCCTAAATGTGTGTACCTTTAAAAAAATAAATAAATAAATAAATTTTGTGTTAATTTAATTTTATAAACTATTTAAATATTATTTAATTTTAACTATATATATATTTTTTTTTCTTTAATGTAGAGCAAGGGCAAAACAGACATTGTGTGATTAATTAATGCGGTCAACAGTCAGTCAATAGTTAGTCAACTGGTCAAAGGAAAGTCATTGTTATTATGATTTTTTGTGTGTTTTAGTGCAATTTCACATATAATCAAGATATATTTGTGTAATTTGCTCATATACAAATTAAGATAATTTATCTCAATAAAATATTATTATTTATTTAAAATAATTAATGAAAAAAATTTAAACATCATTTTTTAATTAACCTCTAAGATATATCTATTTAATTCATTATTTCATGACATCCCCTAAACCATAATTATGGATTATACCCTTAACTATCTACTATCTACATACAATGATGATCGATAAAGGTCTCTCTAAAGTAACAAAACTTATATTCATTTTCGGGTTTTCGTAATCTACGTGTTAGTGTGTTACCAATAAATCGAAAATCATCAAGTGCTAATTAACAGTTATTGGATTACATTTAATTACACTTACGCAATTAATTCAATGATTATCAACTATACATCTGATTGTCTGAATAGAGTAGCTCAGCTTTTTTCTACAAATTAGTGTAAACTAAAATCGATTAAAAGAAAACATTAATTAAACAATAATGCTACTTTGTCTAAATCTGGTATAAGATTCCCCACACATTAATAATAAATTATTATTTTTTGACAATATCTATTAATTCGAGACTAGGTATTTTTTTTAAAAAACTTTCGTCATTGGTAGAATTCGAACCACTGACATGTGAGTCGTTTATATAAACTCAAGCTTTTCCATCATTATCATATAATCAATTGAGTGTGTTAGGACAGAGAGCAATGTATAAATCATCAATCATGGTTCTATATATGTTCAAAAATTAAATATTGCTTTTTGGGGAAGGGTTTGTGCAAATAGCACAACATTAATAAGTCTTGTTTTAATAGCACAAAAAATGGAATTTGGAAAAAAAAAAAATACCCCCTAGCTTCTTTTCTTTTCTCTTATGAGTCCTTCACTTTCTTTCTTTTTCTTTTTTCAAAAACCTCCATTGATGGAGCTTCATTGGAGGTGTCACTGCCGACCAGCGAGTTGATCGGTAAAACCACCTAGAAAACGTTTGTTGAGTGCCAATCGTTTTAACCAAAGTGTTCGTTTATATTTTCGAGTTGTGTAAAGAGAGAAACGAAGTCAAACTCAAACCATCATCGAATCTTCATCGTCTGATCTATGACGATCCATCACAAATCTGACGAAACCAATGACGCCAACGAACTCGGCGTCGTTCAACCTTCCAAATCCAACTATTTCCAGAGTCAACCGGCACCGTCATCAGCTCGTTACTTTCACCATTGATAGAGGTCGAACATAATAAGTCTTGGAAGAACATGAATTAAGTCTCGAAACACATTAATAATTAAGTCTTGAAAACTCATGAATAAGTGTATGGTATTCATAAAATAAGTCTCGAAAATGGAGCAAATAAGTCTTCATAAATGAAGTCTCGAATAAGTGTAATAAGTCTCAGATATTCATACATTAAGTCTCGAAAGTGTAATAAGTCTCAGATATTCATACATTAAGTCTCGAATAAGTGTAATAAGTCTCGAATATTAATACATTAAGTCTCGAATGAGCGTAACAAGTCCCGAGTATTCATAAATAAGTCTCGAAATAGAACAAATAAGTCTTGAAATGAAACAATTAAGTCTCGAATAAGCGTAAAAAATCCCAACTTCGGCTACTATTTATCTTCTCCGATTTGACAAACCCAAACCCAAACCCACCAATTCAAGATTCAAACAACTCCATTCAGATTCAATAAACTCACAATTCACATCAAAATCGACAACAAAATCACAATAAAAACTCAAAATAAATGAAAAAGAAATTAATATTACAAAATCAACAAAAAAAAAATTGTGTTCGTTTGTCGAATCGTCAATCAAAACCGCAAGCGTTCGTCGAATCGTCAACCCAACCCCGTCGAGGTGTTCGTTCTTTAGAGAGAGAGAGAGAGAATGGAGAGAAATTGTGAAAATTTTATAAATTGGGGCATTTTGATTTCATCACTTACTTTGGTGCTAATAAAATATGAGTTAGTAAAATGGTTGTAGTTACATAAATCCATTTTGAAAAAGTGTTATATACCCCTATTTCCTCTCTCTATCTATATATATATATATAATGCCGACATTGTGTATTATACTGTATATGTTCATGTTTTTTAAAATTGCACATAGCTGATCATTGTAATCTTTTTAATTACTATTTTTGTGATAAGGTAGAATTCCTCCTTTCAATCATGGTGATGATCAACTGTTCAACACCACAATTAATTAATTAATTTTTTTTTAAATAAAAAAACATATGGTAATTAGAGCACTGAGGCCTTTCTGTTTCTAGGTAACACACTAACACCTTTTTCCTTACATAGTAGTTACTAATTACTACACACCTATAAATTCCAATGCAATGAACATATATCACTCACAAGGAATCCACAGGTCCTATTACAATTATCAAAAAAGCTAGCTTCTCTAAATTCCAATCCATTGAAGATTCTTCATTTTTGCACCATATGCCACTTTTTTAATATTCTTTTCTTTAATTATTCTCTTTCTCTGCTCTTTTTATAATCTCCCCACAATCTCCTCCTTTGCATCTACTCTTCCCAATTTTCATGCAACAACAAGATATGGCAAAACCACTGGTTTTCTTGTATTTCTTTCTCCTTCTCCTTTTTCATTGTAATTCACAGAAAACATGCCCTAACTGTGGTGACATAGAAGTTCCATATCCTCTAAGCACAAACCCTAGCTGTGGTGACCCCACCTATTCTCTTCGCTGTGACCGAGATTCTTCTAAGCTCTACTTCAATGCACTCAATGGAAGCTCTTACCTTGTATTCAAAGTCATAGCTTCAGCACAGCGCATGATCTTGCAACCATCTTCATGGGTTCTCGACACGTGTGTCACCAGAGACATGGTGATCAGCCAAGGCTTCTGGTTGAACCAAACACTCCCTTTTAACGTCACTTCCTCCAACACAATCTTCCTCTTCAATTGCTCACCTCGGCTCTTGGTTTCTCCTCTGAATTGCACTCCTTCTAGTCTCTGTCACCGTTTCTTGGAGACTAGTTCAGGCCATATCGACAGCAAAAGAGCACTTCAATGTGCTAGTGGTATCAATCCTTGCTGTACTTTCGTCGCCGGTGGGATGCCTTCTGCTTACAAGATTAGGCTTCATAGTTCAGGTAAGGGACAAAGCTATAAGGGGGCCTGAGGAGCCTTCTAAAAAATTTATTTTTAGTCCTTTTAATTATTTTTTTAAAAAAATTCTTTTACTTTTCTCAAACTAAAATTGTAGAGTTTGGTTGGCTCCATTAAACTTGACGAAAGTTGAAATTCTGGTTTCATTACTGGTTCAGGTTGCAGAGCATTCAGAAGTATTCTTCATTTGGACCCGGAAAAGCCGGCGAGTGAATGGGAAGAGGGTTTGGAAATTCAATGGGCTGCTCCGCCCGAACCCGTTTGCAAAACCCAACATGATTGCTCCGGTACTGCTTCCACGTGTTCACCTGCCGGAAAAAATGGTCTTTCACGGTGCCTCTGTAAAAAGGGTTTTTACTGGGACCACGTTATCGGAAGTTGTCAGAGAGAGAAAAAGAAAACTAAATTAACCAGCCTTGGCTTGAAAGTCTCGACAGGATTGGTTGCTGTTGTTATTATAATTGTCGGATTGATTGTGATTAAAGTAAGAAAATCTCGGAGAGTCTCTGAAAAGGCAAAGCTTGCAAAGGCAAGAGAAGACATATTGAAATCAAGTAATGGCGGGAAATCTGCAAAGATATATCACTTGAACGAGATTAATAAAGCAACAAATGGGTTCTCGAAAGAAAGGGTTTTGGGAAGTGGTGGGTTCGGTGAAGTCTACAAAGGTGAGCTACGAGACGGGACTGTGGTTGCTGTGAAATCAGCCAAAGTTGGAAACATCAAAAGCACACAACAAGTACTCAATGAAGTTGGGATACTTTCACAGGTTAATCACAAGAACTTGGTTCGGCTTTTGGGTTGTTGTGTGGAAGCAGAGCAACCGTTGATGATCTATGAATATATTTCCAATGGGACCCTCCATGATCATCTTCATGGTGATAAGTGTTCGACGTTTTTGACTTGGAATACAAGGTTGAGAATCGCACTACAAACAGCCGAAGCACTAGCTTATCTGCATTCTTCAGTGTACACTCCTATCTATCATCGAGACGTTAAGTCTACAAATATACTCTTGGATGATGAATTCAACTCCAAGGTTGCGGATTTTGGACTTTCGAGGCTGGCTCGACCCGGGTTGAGTCATGTCTCGACTTGTGCGCAGGGCACACTGGGATACTTGGATCCTGAATACTATCGTAATTATCAGTTAACGGATAAAAGTGATGTTTATAGTTACGGGGTTGTTTTACTGGAGCTTTTGACTTCTCAGAAAGCTATTGATTTCAGTCGAGATCCAGATGACGTCAATCTAGCGATATATGTAACTCAACAGGCCCAAAATGGTGCAATCATGGGAGTCATGGATCAGAGGCTGCTTGGCAAGGAGCCTTCAGTGAATACAGTTACCAGTTTTAATCTCTTCCTAGAGATTGCATTTTCCTGTCTGAGGGAGAAGAAAAATGATAGACCTAGCATGACAGATGTTGTTAAACAACTCCAAGGCATAACTCAGATTGTAAATCAAGAATAATTAACGATCATGTCACCTTATATTTGATGAGACCGTATTTTAATGAATCCAACATAGATTGTAAATCAAGAATAATTAATGATCACATCGCTGTATATTAATGAATCCAGCATTTGATATATTGTATAGATTGGTATTTTAATGTTTTTTTTTTTTTTTTTTTTTTTTTTTTTTTTACTATTACAATAAATTTGAGGTTTAGTGGAGCGGACAGATTCCGAACCACAACCTCATGGTGTGTGTGTATATATATATAAAGTAATTTTTCAATGAAAACTTTTTACTATACACACTTTAAACACCTTTGATGAAATTATATGGAATATATTGAATTTTGATTTGATTTTTTATATAGATGGTGAAAATATTGAAATACATTTATGGAAAAAAGTTATATAAAAAAAAATCGGGTGCAAGAACTAATTTTTTCTGATTTTTTTTAAAGATAAAAACATTTTAAAATAAGGAAATAAAAGAAAAAATAGTTCTAAAATCCAAAAAAAAATTCTAAATTTTTACCAAATATATATTTTAATTTTCTTAGGATTCATACAAAAAATCTCATCGAAAAACATTTGATTACATACAATTTCATCAAAGGTGTTTAAAGTGTGCATTGTAAAAATCATCATTGGAAAATTACTATATATATATTTATATAAATATATATATATACATATATATATTAGGGGCATATAAGTTATATAACTGAGACCAACCTAGTCTCATGGTATTTAGAGTGTTATAATCTTTGAATATTCTTGTGTTGCTTGAAGGTGGGAAAGGGTACTCTAATTATGAGTAGGGAACACAGAAGCTGAATTGATTCCACGAATTGGGTGTGGTGGTACTGGAAATTAAGAAAGAAAAAAGAAAAAGAAAAAAAAAAAAAAGATTGGGATCAGATGCATTTAACTTTGTGAAGAAAGTATGAAATGATACAAAAAGATTAAGAATACTTCCAAAATTGGGGTAATGGGAATCATTAGGGATCTTTTTGTATAAAAAAAAAAAAAAATGCAAACAAGCCTTTTGAAATGGGGAAAGCATTTGCATATAAGTTTTGAATTGGAAAACTAGGTAGGTTTACCACACCATTAAGGAAATATAGGTGTTGTCTGTCTTGCAAGTTGCAATATAATAGATTTTAATGTTATATTAGTAATTAGTGAAATACAATGCTCATTTGATTGTTATCTTATAAGTTTTGAGATACGGATCTTTAGATGTGTAACACAAACTTATCTTATAAGTTTTGAGATACGGATCTTTAGATGTGTAACACAAACTTTTTTTTTTTTTTTTTCTATTTTAAAAATGTAAACCTAATTAAATGTACTTTCTTAAGGTTTAGGTAAATATTGATAATTCGACCGAAATATCTCTGCTATTTTTCATATTTGAAGAGAAATGATTTTAAAAACGTTTCTTATATTTTGAAGATATTGACGATATTTCCATTGAAATTTTCAAAAATGTGGACTTTCGATATATATACATTCTTTTGGTAAGTAAGAGGGCTAACAGCCCAGAAAACAGACTAACTAACTGGGGAGGACAAGCCTAGCAAGTAGCAACAACTAAGCCATTAAAATCATCCTTCAAAGAACCTAAAATCTAAGATTGGGGATCACCAAACGACGTGATACCCAAGCCTAAAGAGTGACCTAGCTTAGTAAGACCATCAGCAACTCTATTTCCTTCTCTGTACACATGCCGAATACTGTAACACCAATTGTTGTCCATCAATACTTTACATGACTGAATGATGCTAAAGAGAGGATGATTAGCATGGGTGGAGGTAGACTTTCGATTTTTTCACCTAAACCTATATTTACTTCCTTCCCTTAGGCCAAGTTCATATAGCTTATTACAATTTGTTGTAGTGTAGAACAATGAAAGTCAATTTTCACCACTATTGGTGGAAACCTTTTTCGGTGGAAATTAGACTTGGTGAAAAAAAAATTTAATCTTTGTGGATGGTGGATGGTAGATGGTAGTTGATTTGCACAACTACATTCATTAATGTATGAAAACCTTTGGGTTGGTTATTTGCCTATAAATAGAACCCATTTGTTTCTCTAATCCTTCATCCCAAAACTCTTCTCTTCTCTTCTCCCTTGTTCTTTCCTCTAGTTTGAAAGAAAGGTTATAGTGCTCTCCTAATTTATTAGAGAGAAAGGTTGTGGTGCTCTCCTAAAAATTATTCTAGTCTTTGTCTGTGTATGTTTCCCTCACATTGAGGATTTTACCACGTAAATCTTATGTCTATTATTTTTATCTCATATTTTATTATAAATTCGAATTTACGCTAAGAATCGAAATACATCAGTTTCATAACAGTGATATCAAAGCCTTGGTTGTCAAGGTGTTATATTCTCTTGAAAAATCTTAGTATGCTCTGTGGTTGCAGCAGTGTCTGATCTTCCACATCAGAAAGATTTGTTCTTGAGTTATTGGAGCTCCAGATTGTACAAGTGCTGAAATAAGTGTGGTGGTGTGGAAAGTGCATGTCTAAGAAAGGTTCTAGCTAAGGAAAGACTTGATACTTAAGAGGTCTGTTGTAACCCATCTCTCTTACCTGGGAACCTACCTGGTGTACTGTTCACAACTACGGTCACTATTCCAGTATATAGTATTGTTCACGAGCACTAGTAATCAAATGTCTTGTGTAAATTTCACAAAGATGGGAGCGAAATTCGAATTCGAGAAATTCAACGGGAGTAATTTCACGTTATGGAAAATGAAGATAAGGGTAATTTTAATAAAGGATAATTGCTTGGCAGCAATTGGTGAAAGGCCAAAAGAGATCACTGATAACAGCGAGTGGAACAAGATTGATGGCAATGCAATTGCCAATCTACATTTAGCACTAGCTGATGGAATATTATCAAGTGTGGCGGAGAAGAAAACGGCAAAGGAGATATGGGATACTCTGACAAAGTTATACGAGGTCAAATCACTACACCATAAGATCTTCCTAAAAAGAAGACTTTACACTCTACAAATGGCGGAATCCTCATCGGTGACCGACCATTGCAACACCATAAATACACTATTTTCTAAGCTCACTTTGTAGGGTTATAAAATAGATGAGACTGAACTTGTATAACTTCTACTTCAAAGTCTACCTGACTCATTTGATCAACTTGTTATCAAACTGACAAACAATATCCTTACGGATTATCTAGTCTTCAATGACGTTGCAGTCGCGGTTTTGGAAGAAAAAAGTAGGCATAAGAATAGAGAAGACAGACTGGCAAGTTCGCAGTAAGCAGAGGCTTTATCAATGACAAGAGGAAGATTAATGGAATGTGGTCCTAGTGGGAGTCACAATCATGGTAGATCAAAATCAAGAAGCAAGAATAACATCAAGTGCTACTGTTGTGGCAAGAAAGGGCACGTCAAAAGTGAGTGTTGGTTAAACAAGAAGAGTGGAGGCAACAAAGCTCCGGAGTCATCAAACTCTCAAGGATGTGTAGCAAGTACTTCAGACGATGGCGAAGTTTTATACAGCGAGGCAACATCTGTTGTTGAAGGTAGAAAACAGTTTGCTGACGTCTGGCTTTTAGACTCAGCAGCAACCTGGCACATAACCTCTCAAAGAGAATGGTTTAACAAATACGAACCTATCTCAGGAAGATCTGTATTTATGGGTAATGATCATGCCATGGAGATCGGGTATTGGTACTATCAAGATAAAGATGCATGATGGTACTGTTCGCATTATTCAGGAAGTACGGCATGTGAAGGGCCTAAAGAAGAATCTATTGTCGTTGGGACAATTAGATGATCTCGGATGCAAGTCCCATATAGAAAACAGGGTCATGATGATTGTTAAAGGTGTGCTTGTAGTTATAAGGGTAGAAAAGATCGCTGCAAATCTATACATGTTTAAGGGAGAAACACTACAAGAAGCTGATACATGTGTTGTATCATCCAACCATGGAGAAGAGTCAACGATGATGTGGCATCGCAAATTATGCCATATATCGGAACGAGGTTTAAAGATTCTCTCCGATTGAAATCTGCTTTCTGGGCTCAAATCGGTAAATCTGCCATTCTGTGAGCATTGTGTTACTAGTAAGCAGCATAGATTGAAGTTTAGCAAGTTAGTTGCTAGGAGCAAATGCATTCTAGACTTGATTCATTCTGATGTTTGGGAATCATCAGATATATCCCTAGGAGGATCAAAGTACTTTGTCATTTTCATTGATGATTACTCCAGGAGTTGTTGGGTATACCCAATCAAGAGAAAGTCAAATGTGTTTCCAATGTTTAAAGCCTTCAAAGCACAAGTGGAACTTGAATCTGAGAAGAAGATCAAGTGTTTGAGGACAGATAATGGAACAGAGTATACAGATGGTGAGTTTCTTGCATTTTGCAAGCAAGAAAGTATCAATAGACAATTCACAGTCACATACACTCTTTAGCAAAATGGAGTGGCAGGGTGGATGAATAGAACTCTAGCAGAAAGAATTAGAGCTATGTTGAGGACAGCGGGTCTGACAAAGTCATTTAGGTTGAAGCAGCAAAGACTGCCTGTTATGTGATAAATCGGTCTCCATCAACTGCAATTGAGTTGAAAACACCAATGGAGATATGGACCGGTAAGCCTACTGACTACTCTAAGCTACATTCATTTAGATGTCCTGTGTACGTGATGTACAATGTCTAAGAAAGAGCAAAGCTGGATCCGAAATCCAGGAGATGTATATTCTTGGGGTATGCTGACGGAGTGAAGGGGTATCGCCTGTGGGATCCCACTGCCCATAAGGTTATAGTCGGCAGAGAGGTTATCTTTGTAGAAAGTCAACTACAAATAGAAAAAGGCGATAGCACTTCAAAAGAAATTTCAGAGACTACAAGAAGATTTAGATTCTTCTGAAGTAGCACTGGAGTAGCACGAGGTTGAAGAACTAGTCGATCCCGAAGCTATAGAAGCTTGACGGTCAACTCGTGATAGGAGACCTCCAGCTTGGCACTCGGAGTATGTTACAGAGAGCAACGTAGCATACTGTCTTCTAAGAGAGGATGGAGAGTCATTGACTTTCCATGAAGCTAGAAATAGCTCAGAGGCATCTCTATGGATGACAGCAATATAGGAAGAAATTGAAGCTCTATACAAAAACAAAACATGGGAGCTTGTTCCACTACCACATGGAAGAAAATCCATCGAAAACAAATGGAAATCAAATGAGATAGCAATGACCAAGTGGAGCGGTATCGTGCAAGACTAGTGGTGAAAGGATATGCTCAGAAAGAAGGCTTTGACTTCAACGAGATATTTTCCCCAGTGGTTCGACTTACAATAGTCATAGTAGTCCTGGTTATATGTGCTATGATTAACTTACACTTAAAGCAGTTGGATGTGAAAACTGCATTTCTTCATAGAGAACTTGAAGAAGAAATTTATATGCTTCAACCAGAAGGTTTTGCTGAAACAAGCAAGGAGAACTTGGTTTGCAGGTTAAACAAATCTATGTACGGTCTCAAACAAGCACCGATGTGTTGGTACATGAGATTTGATTCCTTCATTATTAGCCTTGGGTATAACAGACTCAGTTCAGACCATTATACGTATTACAAGAGGTTTGAGGATGATAACGATTTCTTCATTCTGTTGTTGTACATGGACAACATGTTGGTAGTAGGCCCTAATAAAGATTGAATCCAAGAATTGAAGGCATAGTTAGCTAGGGAGTTTGATATGAAGGACTTGGGACCAGCAAACAAGATTCTAGGGATGCAAGTTCACCGAGACAGAAATAACAGGAAGATTTGGCTTTCCCAAAAGAACTACTTCAACAAGATCTTGCGGCACTTCAACATGCAAGATAGTAAGCCAGTTTCTACCCCACTTCCTGTTAATTTCAAATCATCCTCAAGTATGTGTCCTAGCAGTGAAGCAGAGAGAAGGGAGATGTCTCGAGTTCCGTATGCATCAGCACTGGGAAGTTTGATGTTCGCTATGATTTGTACAAGACCAGACATTGCACAAGCAGTGGGAGTGGTTGATAGGTTTATGGTGAATCCTGGTATAGAGCATTGGAATGCTGTGAAGAGGATTCTAAGATACATCAGAGGAACCTCAGATGCTGCATTACGTTATAGAGGATCAGAATTTACTGTCAGAGGCTATGTGGATTCGGATTTTGCTGGAGATCTCGACAAAAGAAATCTACTACTGGCTATGTGTTTACAATTGCAGGAGGAGCTGTGAGCTGGATTTCCAAGTTATAAACAGTTGTGGCTCTATCAACAACTGAGGCAGAGTACATGGCAACTACACAAGCTTGTAAGGAAGCAATTTGGATTAAAAGGCTAATGGAGGAACTTGGGCACAAACAAGAGAAGATCATTCTGTTTTGTGACAGTCAGAGTGCCTTGCACATTGCAAGGAATCCAACTTTTCATTCTAGAACCAAGCACATAGGAGTGCAATATCACTTTGTTCGGGAAGTAGTGGAAGACGGTAGTGTGGATATGCAAAAGATACACACCAAGGAGAATCTAGCAGATGTAATGACCAAGCCTATCAATACTGACAAGTTTCTATGGTGTAAATCCTCCTATGGTCTAGTAGAAACGTAAGCAGGAGGAACTTGAGCAAAGATCAGAAGGATAAACAGACAGTAAAAATATTCTTTCAACTGAGAGAATGTAGAACAATGAAAGTAAATTTTCACCGCTATTGGTGGAAACCTTTTTCGGAGGAAATTAGACTTGGTGAAAAAAAAAATTTAATCTTGGGTTGGTTATTTGCCTATAAATAGCACCCATTTGTTTCTCCAATCCGTCATCTCAAAACTCTTCTCTTCTCTTCTCCCTTGTTCTTTCCTCTAGTTTGAGAGAAAGGTTGTAGTGCTCTCCTAATTTTTTAAAGAGAGGTTGTAATTGTTTTTGGTCTAATAAAATCCTTCTAGTCTTTGTCCGTGGATGTTTCCTTCACATTGAGGGTTTTACTACATAAATCTTGTGTCTATTATTTTTATCTCATATTTTATTCTTAATTCGAATTTACACTAAGAATCAAAACACATCGGTTTCATAACATGTAGGCATTTACAGAATGTTCCAAGCAGGCATGCATCATACATGAATGTGTATTCAGTATTCAGTGAATTAATTGTTTAACCAAAAACTATGAACGATACGTTATAATATGATTAATATCACATCTCTACTTAGCACAAATAGCAATATTTCATCATGTGTTGTGTACTGTATTTCACCACCAACATTGAGAATTGGTTATTGGAGGGGTAATCATGAAGACAGTTTAGTGAATTCACCATGTTTTTTCTTTACTCAGGCCAATCTAAAATCGACGGGTGAAACACAATAAAGATGGGATTAGTCAAAAGTATAGTAATTCTCTAAGTGGGTAATAGTCAACATGAGCTTGAGAGCCTTACAATATATGCTACAGAATGATGATAATATGGAATCCTAATTTCTTCTTTTCTTTTTCTACTGAAAATCTTAGCCAAGGAAGAAGAATAAAATATCACACTGCATGATCTTTGATTTTATGCATGTATTATGTGTCATTCGACCAATGACAAATGGATCAACCAAAAGGTCACAACCAAAGGTTACCAAGACTTTTTTTTAAATATATAATAAGGTTGACTCAGTAGTAAGGTTCTTCACTATCCTTTAATATTGGAATAGTTAGTAAAACGAAAAATAAAACTGCTTTTTTTTTTTTCATACTTTCAAACTTCAAATAACGTGTCTTAAATGTATTTTTTGTCGCATGGGGCTCTAGAAATTTAAAATGCCTAAAAACTTTGGAAGGGTGGAAGTTTTCAGAAGAGAGCATATAGACCCACTTCTTTCGATCAAGTGGGTTGGTGGATACTAAATCATTGGTTTTTCTCTTCTAACGAGGAACTGATTTTATTTATATCAATTTCACAATTATCAACTATTGGACTCATATACTTTAGCTTAATCAAAGTCTTCTTAAACTTAATCAATAACTCACAAATCTCGTCATAATCTTAAAAGTTCAATTCAGTCCAGATGAGAGAAAAACCGACTAAATCATTAGATGGTACATAGAAAGGTACCATCAAGAATTATGCTCCCTGTTACGAGAACAAATTCAGTGCTGATGCGTTGCTTACGCTGCTCAGTTCTACATATACATAGTTTCTTCAACCTTATCTCTCTAATCTACGTTTAGGCAGACCAAAGGAAGAAAATCCACTACTTGTTTAACGTTATCAATGTGGAAAATCAAGAAAAATTTACTCTTAGACTGGATATTATAATAATAAACCAGACAACCAAAAACTCATCAACATCATCCTTGTCAAAACAGCACTTCTGGAATCTGAAATTATTTCCAGAAAGGATGTTAAAGCCCTTGTATCATTCATGGGGTTATAAATTAAAACTTGTCATGCTATTTCATCTAAATATATTATTCACGTATTCTCACTATTTTTTACAACAAAATCCAGAAAATGAACTGTTGGCCAAGTTCAGGGGAAAAAAGAACTGCAAAATTAGCCACATATCACCTGCGATATCGGTACCGCTTGAAGTTGAAATACAAATGTAATATCCCACGTTCGAAAGTGCACTTATATCCTTTCTTGTGAGAATACTCCCATTCCTTGTTTACGATTTTGAATGCCTGTTGGACGAAAATATATGTGGAATCAGTATAATGTCATTCTATACCAAATAAACAGGAAGATTAACTACCAGATTGAGTAGACTTACAATGTCCTCATAAGGAGGCCCCGCATGGAACCTTAAGACGCACGTCTCAGTATTGTTTCCGTCCTCCTCGATAGTGTATACTGGAGCTTTTATCTTGTCAACCAGATCCGGATAGAAGATGTTAAATTTATACCCTTGAACAATCTTTGGAGGCGGGTTGTCGTGGTCATAGTGAGTCTGATTATATTTGTTCCACTCGTATCCAGTGTGAACTCGGTTGAAGTATTTTGGTTTTCTCGGTCGGTACTTGTCATGCCACCAATACACCTGCACTTAATTGAAATTTTATTTAATTTTTAAGACAGCACTATGACTTATGAGGATAAATATAGGGCAACTGGATAAACTACGAGGAAATGAAGAGGATGGGACAAGATACAGCACCTGCGAGTCCAGGTTCAGGTTCACTTCTGCACCAGTGCCAAGTACTTCTTCCCCTTCTTCCATGGCTCCCATAGCTTTCATAGCTTTCAGCTCTAAGTTATGTACGTTATCTTCTGATGGTGCTGGTTTTGATGCCATAGCTTCTCGAATCCGTCTTTGTTGCTCTTCCAATACAGCCATACGTTTACGTTCCTATATTAATATATGGCAATGCACTCATGATTAAATGAAGAAACAGCCTTCCAACTCATATGCTTCTAAATAGAATAAAAAAACCGTTATTATAGACAAGTTACCAGCATAGCCTTGTCTTCTTCAGGGTCAATAGCTTCTTCATTTTCATCACCATGCAATAGTTGTGGTGAAAACGATCCAGCCTCTTCATCTGCCTCTTGAGTCTGAGTCTCTTCCATCAAAATAGGTTCTGGAGAGAACGTTTCAGCATCTACATGCATGTCAAAGAAATATTAGCCAACGGTTATAGATACAGTAATCTTAAAAAAAAAATCCAGCATTTCACTAAAATGACAGAAACAAACGTACTGTGATCATCAGGCTCACTTTCCTCTACTTCAGGCCTCAAATCATGATCACTTTCAGATTTATCTTCACCCTCTGAAGGTTGCTCAAGGCGTTGCAGATGCTTACGCAGCATTTTAGCATGTATTTCCTTCAAACAAGCCTGTAATTACAAGAACTTATTTAAGGTCCAAAATAGTTGTAAATAAAAGAGTAAAGAATTCAAGAATGCTGAGAGATAAGTACCTTTGCTTTGTATATATGGAGTCGTTTAAGAATGGCCTCCCAATACTCAACCACCTTTGCCGTGCCAGCACGCATCTGTGATTCAATCTGGGTCTGTAATGCCTCAAGCTCAGTGTGAGTCTTCCCTTGCAAAAGTCTCCTGACATCCTCTTCAATACTAGAATGCAGTCCCCTTTCTTCTGCAAGCAACTCTGGAGGAGGTTCCTCCCCACGCACTCTGGCTCGATCCAGTGCATCCTTTTTCCGCGCTTCAGCTAGCTCCCAATCGCAAACAACCAGAAGTGCCTGTTCAATTACAAATATCAAGACACCGTCCAGTAAACAATCAAGTAATGATTAACTGTTATTCTTAGTCAACATCATAACTTGAATCCAGGGTGTGACCTTATCATAGTCACCACAAGAATTATTAATCATTTAAACGATGAGCAGCAATTCATAGGAGATACCAAGGTTCTAAATGTAAGGATTTATAAATTTTTTTTTTTGAAAGAGTAAGGATATATAAATTTGGAAATGCATAAACTCATACATGTATCTCTAGAGAGACAGATCCCAAAAAGGAAAGTATAAGGTTCTGGAGGACACACAGTGAATGTTCAATTTAACAAAACATAATTCCAGACTAGTTTGGGCTCAGGAACATAGATCCTATTTGGCCTTTTGCTTGTGACGTTACACTGAATATAGTTTACTTAGGTAAATTTGAAAGGCAGAAAATCTACAAAGAGAATGCCTGAAATCACTTTTCTGCAAGTATGTAACCATGTTTCCAGCTCACTGTGCGGAGAAGAAAGCTCCTCAATAATTATGTGAAAATGGCAAAGGAAGATACCTCCCAAAACTTTATATGGGTTGGAGTAGCCCTGTCCAAATCCAGATACATTTTGATGTCATCACGAAGCTCCTCCATCTCCTTTACCGTCAAGCCCTGTATGCCAATAGGAACAGTAAAAAATTCAATGCACTTTTGTTTAACGTACAATTACATGAAAAATGCGGTTACAGCGCATAATTTACCCTGAAGACAGTGTATGGTTCATTGGTTATTATATCCAAATCATCTGAGCCATTAAGGTGCTTGCACAGAACATCAATAGGCTTTATGCGACCTTCACGCAATCTAATCTCTGACCTGACTTTGCTTTGGTCAAAATGAAACTGTAAATCGAACATATTATGAACCAATCAGGTTGCAAATTAAAAAATGGCAATATACATAAAAAATCAGAATACCAACAACAATGCAAGGCAGATCATACCTCCTCCTCTTTCTTCTCCCAGTCCTGGAACTCAGCACGAGCACGTTCCCTAGCTAACAGTGCCTGCAAAGAGAAAGAAATCATTAAACCAAACTATAACCAAATAGCAACAATGATATAAAAACTATGATCTGTAAGCTTTAACATTAATAAGCCATTATCTATTTTGTTTTGCCAACAGATTCAATAAGAAAAGTTTTGCTCAATCAACTCACCATTTCTTCCTCATGTTGTGCTTTTTCGAGGGCTCTTTCCTCTCTTCTCTTTTTAACCTTTTCAATCTCTGCCTGTATCATAAATTGAATTAAAAAAATCAAATGAAATCCGAAATTGTAAAAACAGGCAATAGAGATGAAAGAATTATGAAATCATTAGCATTTGGAGTGTGTCGAATGGGCCAATCACCCAAGCAAACTTTGCAGCAAAACACTAAATGAGTTCTAGGTTGAAAGCCACATTGGGAGAAACATCACAAATTATAGAGCAAAAGATTAAATACAAAAAATGTATGAACTTTTCTAACAATCCATTTATAAATATTTTGAATACATTTCATTGAATGTTCAATATTTTATTTTCCTAAGCTTTATTTTGACTATCTACATGATTTGCTTTAAGCATTTATTTTTGTTGATTCATAAATACATCAGTGTTGTTAGAAAAATCAAAAATATTTGCAACCTGAAGATTGCAAGGTGACATGCCAAAGAACTTGAAGCTCTAGAAAGTAAGTATCAAATCAAAACCTGAAATTTTGAATGTCAAACTTACAATACACCAATATTGTTAAATTTGTAATCTTAATTTGTAAGAAAATATAACAAAAAGCTTGAAGCTCTAAACGTTAACTTTAAATTAGAACCTTAAGTTTTAAATATTTTTTGTGTACAGATGTGGAGTTCTAATTTCCAAGGACCTGAAGTTTTGAAATACAGTTTAATAGTGTGAAATTTTGAATGACAGTCAAGACACGATTTTTATTAATTTGGACCCGAAGTTTCGGAAAAGAAATATTTAATAAAAACGAACCTAAAGTTCAATTATGAACCTGAAGTTATAAATCTTAATCAAAAGCATGTTATGGAACTTTAAATTTTAAATATATAATTAGCAAAAAAATGAACTATAATTAGCAAAAAAATGAACTATAATGTTCCTCCAACGAGCTTACTAAGATATCTGACTTTGCCTTATTGCACCTTGACCAACCAGTTTAAGTTCCCCTATGTATAAACAATTTAGCACCATTATTCACTGCATCTTGGAACGAAAACCTAAAGAGGGGAATAGACCAATAGACTCTTATATGTTTTGGACTGTGATGTAATTGTACATTTATTAGAGAATAGAGAGTATAAATCATGTTTAGGGCTCTCTCTCTCTCTCTAGTATAAATAAAGTTTAGGGCTCTCTCTCTCTCTCTCTCTCTCTCTCTCTCTCTCTATGATGTAGAACCAAAAGGAAATAGAACCAAAGAAGGAGATTGGAATACAAAGCAATTCAATTATTTATTCAATTCATCAAGTCTAACCCTACAAAAGGCTCTAAAGCGGCCTTTTATAATGATCATATACAAGAGATTATAAAGAGTTTAACTAGAAAACAAATACTAAAAGATAATAACCTGATTCAATTATCTCTAAAGAAGATAATATCCCAAAGATAAATACTAATAAAATAACAAAAGAAGATAATATCCCCAAAATCCCTAATTATCTTTCCTAAACTTACGACTAACTTAAGTTCTCAAATCCCTAACCACTTCCCCATCACTCTATCTAGTATAAATAAAGTTTAGGGCTCTCTCTCTCTATATATATATATATGTTACAGTTTTGTGAGTTAGAGAAAATGTAGAACCATGCATGAAGTCAAACAAACAAAGCATGTTAATTCTCTCTCTCTATATATATATATGTTACAGTTTTGCGAGTTAGAGAAAATGTAGAACCATGCATGAGTCTCTCTCTCTCTCTCTCTCTCTCTCTCTCTCTCTCTCTAAATATATATATATATATATGTTACAGTTTTGTGAGTTAGAGAAAATGTAGAACCATGCATGAAGTCAAACAAACAAAGCATGCTAATTTTTAACTGGACAGATGATTAATTTACATTAACTCAGGTATACATACCATTCTTTCTCTCTGTCTCTTTTTCTCTGATTTTGCTGAAAACATGTCAAGCGGCGCACCATGGGTGACATCTCGCTCAATCTTCT
The DNA here is from genome assembly GCA_035582765.1 of Acer negundo. Lineage (NCBI taxonomy): Eukaryota > Viridiplantae > Streptophyta > Magnoliopsida > Sapindales > Sapindaceae > Acer > Acer negundo. The sequence continues at coordinate 37,265,365 of CM069241.1, forward strand.
TTCGCCATACAAATCTGCAACCCACATTTCAAGACCTTAATTACACAGTGTCACAGTCAATTAAATACAAGGAATTTATGGTTTAATTCCTGATTACATCAATTCCATAACACAGTCAGATCAATAGTTTTACATTGAAAATATAGATACGCTCTCATAAAAACATGTAGTTAGGACCATTTAGTGATTTATCAATCATAACCTTCAAATCTTTTAAAAGGAAGAGAGAAAAAGAAAGTAAAGAAGCACAACATGAACTAGAAACACATCCTGATTGTAAGTAACTTCTAAAGACTTTGCATGTATGAGATAAATGTAATAACATGTGAAAAGGGAAAAAATAAAAAAAAATAAAAAAAATAAAAAAAATAAAAAAAAAGGGTAAATAACTTACATTACGTGGCTAGCTTTATTGGTAGACATGTTTCAAATCCCTCATACTAATTTTGCCTCAGCTATTACTAGTTTAACTTGAAAGCAATCCAAAATGCCTCTTCCAATCATAAGGAGTGTTTTAAGAGCTCGGTCTATCAGTCTAACAGGATAGCTCACACCATAACGCTGGCAATCCTATTAATTTTATGGTTGATACAAGTTCCTAAAACCAAATCTATTGAGAATTCTCTTCTAAGGCTCACAGCTAACATGTCCACATTCCCAAAGAAAAAATAAAATCAAAAGAAATTATAACAGAAAGGACTAGAGAAAGTGCAAAGCTTCCCCTAAAGCCCATCACATTATCGTTTAATAATCTTTTATCTTCAGAACATAGTCTTTTCCTGGAGAAATATTTGTCCCTAGAACATCCCTTAAGTATCACAGTCGTAATTGTATACAATTATGCAGCATCATGTCAATAAATCATAATTGTAGTCATTGCAGAAGCCTAAACCACATATGAACATTAAACAATTTCACAATGTTTTCTTAATGCCCAAGTTCTAATTCAAAATTTACATCATTAATAAACTGCTACTTAAAATCACTTAGTTACTCACTTCAATTTTTATTTATTTATTTTGTTTTAAATAGCAAATAATAAAAAATAAAATAAAACTGTGAATAAATTGTGTTAAACAATGAGTACCTCTCATTGAGATTGGAATCACCAAACGGATTCGAATCGTTTGAGTAACCAGAAACCGTCTGTGTCTTCAATTTCTTAGCAACTTTCGTCGCCTAACCAATCAAATTCTCGAAATCAATAAACAGGTTTAACATTATAAATTATAGAAAAAAAAAAAAAAAAACCTAAAAAAATGGCGAAAAAAGTTTTACAAAAAAAATAATTACCTTTCTCTGTGCTTTCTTAGCCAAATACTCGGCGATTTCTTCCTCAGTAACTTTCCTCGAAGACCTCCGCTTACTGCGGCCGCGTTCGCTGTCGTCGCTGTCATCGCCAGAAGTATCGGAGTCCCTATCACGTCGATTACTTTTGCTTTTGCTTCTGCTTCGCTCTTTGCGCTTGCGCGAGCTCCTAGACGGTGAATCGTCCGACTCGGTGTATGGCTCAGAGGCAGAGTCGGATGGCGAGTCGTCGGATCTCCTTTTTCGACTACTATGGCTTCTTTTGGAAGACGACGAGGTTTCTCTCTTGCCCATATTTCGCGAGATAGGGATTTGAGAGGGAAAGGTTTTTGGCTTTGATTATTCCTTTGTTATGCTTATGGCTTATGACTTATGAGTTATGACCAGCATTTTGATTTTGTGACTCACTGGGGTTTCACTCCTTTAAACACTTTGTTTTAATTAAACCGACTTTCCTAAAATATATATATACATATATATAATTTTCTTATTTTCATTTCGTACTCATATAAATTATATTAGAACGAACAATTGGAACACTTAAACATATACATTTGTTAAAACTTCTTTATAATTTATGGTCTACATTCTTCGTCCTTATATATTTTATATAAGGAATCAGGTCATGTATAAACCGGCAGTAGAAAAATATATATATATATAAAATAAACTTTCTTGTATGCGTCTTAATTGTCAACGGAATGCATTAATCTGGCAAATTCTGATTAAAAGTCCCGCCGTCAATATATTTGCGGCGAAGAAACTAGAGCCTAGAGGTGACAATGGAAGGCCGGGCCACATTTTTCTTGTGGGTCGAGACTAACAAGAAGGCTCGAGTTTGAAATTCTTATGTTGGGTCTGGCTCTACAGGTCTGGACGACTTTTGTGGACACTAACTTGTTTTTGTGTACGATAACATATTATATATATACTCACGATCATATGCAACACACTTACGATCATACGGGGAGCGATTACATATTTACACGAAATAGTACCGGACTTGTTTCATGGACTTGGCGCCATATTATTAACTGAGCTTTAATAAAACTAAAAATACCGAGTGTGCTGTAAGAGAAAGAAAAATAAAAAATTAAAAAAATAATGAAGAGTGCTGTAAGAGCAAGAAACCACAGATGAAAAAATTTTGCTTCCCAAGCAAGAGCTTAGCTGCACAACCATATTTCTTTGTTTACAAATTGCCGCTTTCAACTGACTGCAACCTCAGCAGATAAGTAGCTGGGATGAAGTGTATCCTGACCAGATACTTTAACCTGAGAGGAGAGCTTGAGAACTTGCACAGCTTCCTCCACTTTGGCAGCTAATGATTCCGGCGACTCCAATAAAAGTAGCAGTTCTGCATTGTCCATCTCCAAAAGCATTCCCGTAATCTTTGCAACAAGATCAGGCTGTAGTTCAAAACCATTTTTTGAATAAATGTTAGCAAGGGCCACACATTGTGCCAGAGATCATACATGAACAGACTAATAAATAAAAGCTATGATTAAATATTTCATAAAGGAGAACAAGAGCGTTAAACACCTTTGACAAACATGATCGGAATACTGTACAAGATTTTACCTGGTGTTTCTCAATGAGAGGGTACAACTGCTCACCAAGCATCTGTTTCTGCTGCTCAGGGGAAGCAGCAGCAAGCATACCATTCAACATTTCCCATTTTTGCGCCACAGTGCCAACAGAATTAGAAGAAGGAGATGGCACTCCAGATCCTTTGTTTGTATGACCATTTGGAACATATTTGTTCTGTCCAGCCCGCTGTAATCCCTGTCTCTGAGGTATTAGAATTTGTGACACATCAATGGCTGGCACATATATATGATTGTAAACATAAACAATAAGAAAGAATTATGTGAACAAAGCGAAACAAAACCTGTTGATTGCTTGAATCTTTTGAAGACATCACAGATTGATTGGGTTGTTGCGCATATGCAACAGAGTGAGCCCGGTTTTGCCTATTTTGTCTTGGAACATTTTGGTTCTGTCAAGAGAGGATTCCAAAATAAGATGAATTGTTTTGACCACTAAATCTAAACCCCCAGAATACTAATTTTCACTGCCTAATATATGTATCATCAATTACAATTCAGCAATAACGACTATGCATAATCTGACACAAGTAGTTCCCCTAGATACAGAAAAATGTCCTCAAAATTGTAGCTGATAACAAAAATAAGGCTTGATGAAATTGTAGAGCAGAGGAGCACTTACAAATGGAAGTGGTGATGCTTGAAATACGGGTCTGGTTTGAGGAGAAAAGCCATTAGCCCTCCATCCTCCCCTCATACCCAAAGGTTGGTAAATCATCCCAGGTCGTGGAGGTACTTGTGGAACAACACCAGAAGGAGCTGTATAGTAAAGAGGAGGATATCCCCCAGGGAAAACATTAGTTGAAGGTCCTGCTAATCCAGCAATCTGCTGTGCGTACTGAAGTTGCAGTTGTGCTTGTCTATCCTCCTTCCTTTGAGCAATAGCCACGTACAATGGCTTGCGGTGAAACATGTATCCTGTAAAGTATCAACAGACTACATAGTTGGTAACTCAAAAGAGAGAATCACACAACATAAGTAAGACTTTAACGGATTCCTTCTTGAACTATATGAAATTATATAAATATTACATTCCACTCTCAGAATCTTAATGAACAACATAAACATGATAAATCAATCAAACCAATTTAACTGGGTATCTTTACTATGAAGGTCTATATGCTGAAACTCAATTGCAGAAGGTGAATTCACCAGCAATGAAATCCGGACGAACAAAATGTGTGAAACAGAACCGGCCATCATGCCACAAACACCATAAAATAAAAGACTGTTAAATACTTATCAACTTACCGTGGAAAGTGCTCACCGCCTTACTGGCCTCCTCTGGGGTGGAGAAACATACAAATCCAAATCCCCTATTTATTCCCTTTTCATCTCGCATAAGTTTTGCAGAAGTAATTGTGCCACACTGACTGAAGTGCTTTCTTAGCTCTTCATCAGTGACCTCATCGTCAATATTCTTCACATATACATTTGATCCCTACATTTTAAATGAAAGAAATAAAAGGGTAATAAGAATTAACAATTATGTGTATATAAATCCAGGTAGACATGAGCAAATGAAAACCACCTTGTATTTCATGATTTGCTCTTTGCGTTTCTCCTCAAACTGATGACGCAAAATTTGCTCACGCTCGGCCTTCTTCTGTGCCCTTGCTACATACAGAATTTTCAACCCTACTCAAGAGGAACAAAGATAACAAGAGAGCCTTATCAGGCAATTGTAACTTTGCAACTCTTCTCAATTAAAGCAAAAAAGAATTTAAAACCCACCAAGTTGTGACCCATTCATAACTTCTGTAGCCTGTCTGGCATCATCTGGATTATCAAAGTTCACAAAGCCAAAACCTCTTGAGGTCCCGTCTACATCCTTTGCAATAACCAGGCTGACAATTTTCCCAAACTCAGAAAACTTTTCAAGCAGAAATTCTTCCGTGACATCTAAATCCAAATTCTTCACGTATATATTGGTGAATTTAGTATCAGGGCTAGGCAAAATGCGGTCATTCCTTCTCAAGAACTTTCCAACATATCTGCACCATAAATGATATATATGTAAAACACAATACAAATCCAGAGAAAGCCAGAAACCGACTTATATATGATCAAATAACTTGACATGGTAAAACTGAAAATCAGCTTAACTTACATCTGTTTGTCACCGACAGTGGAGCCATTAAGATTCTCAATGGCAGCATTTGCAGATTCATCAGCCTCATATTGAACAAATCCATGTCCTTTACTCCTCCCATCCTCAGACATGGCAACCTTGCAAGATATAATATTCCCAAATCTCCGAAACATGTCATGCAGCTCCACATTATCAATTGACTCCATCAAGTTCTGCCATAAATTTCAAAAGCCCACTTTCCAAACAGATTAAAAAAATTAGAAAGCTGCTAATCTCAGTCTAATTGCTTGAGAAAAAGAAAATAACCTTAACAAACACATTTCCAACTCCACTATTTCTTGCCTCAGGATCACGGCACGACCACGAAACCCTCAACATTCTACCATTGAGCATAGTGTGATTCTTTGCTTCAATAGCATTAATTGCTACTCAAATCATAAGAAAGCAAAATCAGAGGTGAACCATATTGAAATTTGATTTAGAAATAAGTTAATCAGAAAGCAGCAAATGAAATAGGTAACATAAAAGGAAGTTCCTCCTCTTGCAACAATACAACACACTATATACATTATCCAAACTTCATTTTCACTTTTTGAAAACCAAACAGACTAATAAAGAAAACAAACAGTCAGAAAATGAGATCTTAAATCTAGATCATATTTTAAATATTTTTAATATCCAGATTGAATTCAGTACCAAGTTCAACAATTTATTTTCAATTTCACAAAAAGATTGAAAAAAAGAAACATTTGGTATCACATTTGCAAACACAGTTTATTCAGTACCAAGTCCAACAAATTTATTTTCAATTTCACGAAAAGATTGAAAGAAAGAAAAAAGCATTTGGTATCAAATGCAAACACAGTTTACTTTGTGACTTTTGGATGATGATTTTGTGAAAACAACAAAAACAGTTCCATTCTGTTTTCAGATTTTCAGTTGTTTGGAAATTGTATCATTCGTTTATTTTCCTGCATTTTCAAGACAAACAAACACAGTACTGGATAGCGATCAATAAAATATACGCACAGATTCTAGAGTGTTTACATTATCTGCAAAAATATAAATCCATCCGTAATATCGTAAATCTCCACCAAGTAGAAAATCAAACAGAGTATCAGAGAATCAACAATCTCAACCAAATCCATCAAATAAAAAACAATTCTACTAATTCCATCAATCAACAGAACAATGTCACATTAAAGAAAAATCAATTGTCTTTTTAAATATACATAAACCAAAAAGGCATTATATGGAAAAACGAAAAAAAAAATTGCAGAAAGATATTCCAAAAAGATACCTTCCTGTGGAGAGAGTAAGTTAACGTAAGCGTAACAAGTAGACCTGGCACTGGACAAGTCTCCGCAGATACGAACGGAAGTGAGACTCTTATAATCGGAGAATGCTTCAAGAAGCTGAGCCTCGGTGACGTCCGGTGGCAAGTCACCGACGTAGAGCGACACCGTAGCAGCAGCCGTTGCCGTCGATGGAACCTCCATTGGCCGAGAACCAATAACCGCTCACACAACAAACAAAAAACAAAACGCAATACTGGTGGTCTCTTGCTTTGGCTTTGCTGCTCAAACAAATTCGTAGAGAGTGGCGTTTCGTTTCCGTTTCCGTTTCTCGTTTTGGATTTTGGATGTAACGAAAAAACGGCACAGAGAGAGAAGTAGAGGTTACAACAAGTGATTAATGAGCGAGGAAACGAAAATGAAGATTTTGATTTGCACACAGAGAGAGAGAGAGAGAGAGAGAGAGAGAGAGAGAGGTGGTGTTGTGTGACAGTGTGAGGATTTTTGCATGGACGCAAACTATAAGAATTCATCGGGCTCGAACCGGTTTCCACGCGCCTCTTCAGAGCGTTTCTTCCTCACTACCGGTCGCTACAACACTGTTTACTCGCTTTGCCGGTTTTTTTCTTTTTAATTTATCGAAACACTTACTATTTAGTATTTTAACTGTTTTCTTTTCAAAGATAAATTTATTACTCATAATTTTATCTAATTCTTTTATTTTTATTTTTACTTTATTTTTTTGAAACCTTTAACCATAGATAAGATTCAAAGATTCGAGACGTTGATTTGGAAGTCATTTGTCCAAACCTTAAACCCCGTCTACTAACAAGTTGCACCACTAGAGCTTATCTCATTCTTTTATTATAATATGTGTTTCTATTTTTTTTTTACGAGAAGGAGAGACTTGAACCCTTAATCTCTCGATATAAGTGTGAAGAGCATACTACTGGACAATTAGACCAATATCATTTTGTCATACCGTATATTTCTATTAAATGAAACTAAATAAAGTAAAACATAGGTTAGTTCAAAAATTTACTGAATGTGACATTTTTTTTCTTAATAGAGAAAATGAGATACTTATTTAAGTGAATCAATTAAAGTAAATGTGTAAATACTATTTATATTTTTAGAGAGAATGGAAATTTTAATTTGTTAATGATTTTTTATTCTAACCAATTTAAAAGTTAAAAGGCACGTTGGTTATAAATTTTATTAATGATTTTTTTATTTACAATTTTAATTATATATAATAGAACATAATGATAAGTTCATCACACCTGTAATCTAAAAGATCGTAGGTTTATAAAAATAAAAATAAATGAATATCTCTTAATTTATAGAAAAACAATAACAAATTATAAGATTTTTTTAAAAAAATAAATTTAAAAATTAGAAGATATAAATTTAAATTCACAATTTCATCGGCATGAGTGAAGATCTTAAAACTAAATCATCTCAACTTTCATATAAATTAGGAGTGTGACATATAAAAATTTAAGATGTAACCGGTAGGCTGTTAACTCAAGAAAAGGACATTGGACAGTTTTAACAGAATCGGCAACACGGGCTGAAATAGCGCGTGCAGAAAATACACACGTGCGCAATTACGGAAGGCGTGCGTAGAGGTAGTATTCACAGCCAGAACTTAACCCAAAACCATGCCCTCTTTCACGGACACGTGTTCTCTCAGTCTCTCACTTTAAAAATAAATAAAAATAAAAAAATAAAAAAATAAAAAGTAGTCGATTTAATTAGATTTTTTGTGAATTTAATCTACGTAATTAAATTAAACATTTAAACTATAGATAACGAAACGAAGAAGTTTTGGGTGTAATTATGATCAAATAAAGTGTTGATTAAAGTTAAGTTACATAAATTGAGTTCAATACATCCGTTTAGACTTTAGAGTAAATTATTTCAACAACTTATATGCAAATGTTTTAAGAGTAGTACTTCTAATTTCTAAAATTGACAGGAAAGCAAAGCAGATAATTTTAAATCAGTAATTAACCACTTGCATGCTAATTAATGATTGTTGATTAATAAGTTGATACATGTGTATCTAATTATCACATCATTGATTGAGATACTTTAATGGAATATACGGTATTATTAATTTTATTATTATTATTATTATTTTTATTTTTTTTTAGCTTTCTTCAATTGATATATATGGACTAGAAGCTAACGAAACTAGAAATACATTTTACTGATCCAATATAGTTTACAAATATGAACAAATTACAAAGGAATCATAAAAGGGAACAACTACTACAAAATTGACCTCTAAAGTGAATACACCATTTATAATTTCTACATCTCTTGCTAACCCAGAAGCAGAAGCTACAACAATTTTGCATCTTTCACCCAAAATAATCACACCCTTAGTTTGCCTACTTCTAGTTGTCACAATTTAATGGCACAACACCTACGATCTACATCAGACGTAATTTACAATTCCAGCGTGCTCAACCTTTACAAGGAGAAGGCCGAATTTCCCGTCAGAAGAATAGAGGATGATCCTACTCATCAGCAACCAGAACCGTATAAGAAACGAAAAGGTCAAGAAGCAGCTACATATGGAATCTGTATGGTAGCTGAAAGCCTGGCTGTTTACTTTAAATAAAATCAGCCAAGCTGATACTAATTTTGACAAAGAATAGAATTTGCTGAGGCTTAAATTACAAAAACTGGAACTCCATGAAAGCTAGACTCTGCATGAGGAGAGCCACAATGATCAGAGGTAGCAGCTTGAAGAGCATCATGTCTCTTGATGAGCTGCTCACACTAAGCTGCCCTGCATTGATGTACTCATCCTTACCGGAAGTTATAGAGACATTTACAGACGATGAACCTGAACATTCGAAGTTCAGGTGTATGTCAGGAAATTGAGTTAAAGTTCTTCCAGGTGGGTAAAAAAAAAAAAAAAAAAAAAAAAATCATTTCATTATTAATTGAACTTACAATCATAGTTAGCCCATCCAAGCCGTTGCCGAGCCAGATCATAAACAACGATTTTATCTTTAAGAACAAGATCTGCATAATGAAGAAACAAATAAGAACATTAAACATCAACAAAGGGTGAACGTAATTTGGATTATGTATGTGATGTGTGCCTCAAAATTAAAGCGGGTACAATGTCCATGAAAGGCGCCTAGTGCGATACTCAAATGCAAAGCTTCTAATCAACAAAACAAAAAAATTAAAGAGCCACGATGCTGTTTCTATTTTAGATCTACAAAGTTCAAATGCCATCAGAATTAATGTTAGCCTTTTGATTTAAACATCATTCATATTGTCACACTAATTCCCACGTGTGATGAATCATGGAATGACTGAATATCCACAATCCATTGCAGACGCAGCATGACATATTCGAATCCTGTCACAGAAGTCATACGTGACAGATTACGGAATGATTTAACATCCACAATCTATTGCAGAAGCGAAATGAAATTTGAGATAACCACTCCAAGTTCAAGCTTTATTACAGTAAATTTTTTGTCAACTCAAAGAAGCATATGTCTGGGATCTAACCTCCTAAGATTGTTACTCCACCTTGACTTTTCTGAAAACCAATACACCACATTGAAGCACCATCCTGAAACAAGAAAGCAGCAGGTTTAACTTTTTGTAGAAGCATGAATTCATGTGAATCATGCCTAATTCTTTAACTTTGGAAATTGTAGAACTTCGAAATATGGAAAAGGAATTACTCACATAGAAACCAAAATGTGTAAGGTACTCTTCTGGTTTTAAAGCCATGGATACACCGCCCGCAAAATTTAAGCTTACCGGAGGAAATATCTCAGATATACTGAATACAGAACAGATATGGATCCCATAGTTAATCATTCTTCAGATAAATATAAATACAAATCAACTGTGTGGGGCAAAAAAGAAGAAAAAAGTAAGACCTGGTGGAGACTAGATAACATTGCATTCCTTTAGACATGAGGGTAGTCACAGATTGTGAAACAGAAGCAGTTACCTATAAATTTGACCGGTAAAAGTTATATATTAGAATAATATTCACAACACTTTCTTCTGATACAAGGAAAGGCAGCAAGCAAGTAGCAGTTAGCATACTCAAACCAGAAAATTTATACAGAAAATTTATAGATGAGAGAGCTTATAAGCTTTTTGTCTTTTTTTTTTTTTTTTTTTTTTTTTTATCATTTATACAGAAAATTTCAGCCAGACTGAACAGTATTTGGAATCTCAAACCATCAAAGCACTTCCCAAGTGATCCTCCACGTGAATACTGAGCCCCACAAAATATAATTGGAAAGACACAAAGGAACATCTCAACTCTCAAGTACACTCCAGTTTCTGCTGCTTCATTTCCACATTTTAAGACAATACAAGTTCCAAGAATAAAAGAGTTTAGCAGATGCAGCAAATATGAATTGAATGACTATCATTTCACCGTCAACTTAGTGTCAAAAAGGAAAAAAAAATTGGTAAACCAGGCTTACCACGGTAATTAAATCTATTATGTTCTTTACAAAGTGACTCTTCCTTGAAGCATTCATTAAGAGATAGGCAATGAGGTTGATGAGAGTATGGCCTATTATAGAGCCCTCAATCATATGGAATGATTTCTTTTTAAACACATTAGATTTCCAATTAAAAGAAACCCAGGATACGGTATCCCGTCCTGCTAAGTGAGATATGAAAACCAAACCCTTTTTTTTTACCAAATGTCCATGCATCACCACAAATTCTAACATAAGACTGTGTTTTTTAAAGAGCATTTTTAGGAGACAGAGAAACTTTGATCAAGTTACAATATTCATGCGGCCATGAAAACTAAATCACTATGAACAAAATAAGAAGGCAATTCAGACTTACGGCACTGACAAAAGGATCAAAAGCTTCTTCCACAAGGTAAGTCAAAGTTGTTCCAGAGTCAACAATAGTTTCTCGGTTATTTGATGCTGCAAATGCTGCCGGGTCAATGGGCAACATCTGTCCATTGACAGCAATGCTCTGTAGATTTAAATTATAATGAGGCCTGAAATTTTTGGATGAAGAGCAGTCAAACTTTATGCAAAAGTATTTTTCATATTTCCCAACTGAAAAGGATGATAATGTAAAATATGTATTTGCATAAATATTGCTTATATAAAACAGAAAAAAATTATATATTAAACATTAACTTCAGAAAAAGTAAAATTAGCATTTTTGACTCGGCAAAACGGTGTTCTTTGCAAGGTTCCCTGAGCAGTCATCAACTCACTAATAGCTAGCCGAAGCCAAAGAAAAATGTGAGATCATATCAAAAAGTGTGGTCGCTATATTGCTATGAGTTATACCAGAGAAAAAGGTTCAAATTCTCAAAGGAGAATTCACCTCGGCATTAAGAATATTCAATTTCTATAACCATTTTCTTTTTTTTTTTTTTTGATAATAAGTTCTATAACCATTTTCATTACTTATCATGCTCATCAAAATTCTCAATCTGACAGGTATTACAGTCACATACAGTAACCTATATCAGTTGAGAGTAATTAAGCATGAATGTCTATGTTGTGTTTCAAGCACAACCAATATATTGAGTGGTGCAGGAGTAATAAAACATATGCTATGTTCCAAAGGCCATAAAAACCTAGTCAACAATTTTTCTATTGAATACCCAATGAACACCAGTAATGCCCAAACTTCAGAAACAATACCATAAATGTCAATTATGCACAACATACCTAGCAAAAAAGAAATGAACATGAAAGCAAAATAGATTCAACTAGGAGAAACAAATAATAGAAACTCAAGAATTTATAATTTGTGAATTCCCAACTTTGTGTGAATATAGTACCATTTTCAGAGTAATAGTAAGAAATAAAATGAAATACAAAGGGAAAGATCGCCGGAAAAAGGAGACATACTTTGATGGGACTAGTGGACTATAAACGATGCCTGGCTCCAAAATCTCACCGAGAACCAATATACCACCTCCATTGCTGTCTCCTTTTAAGCAATGGGAGAAAACTCTGGGTGTTATCCCTCGAGATGACAATTGTGATATAACTGACAGGTCACCTGGGCCAAACCCAAATATCCCATCAATTGCTTTATCTGATTTACTCAAGTCCCCAGTCTGGTAGGTGCTACACCTGTTTCCAACACCAACATCTCTAACAATAAATTTTCAGCAACACAATAAGTCAATAACATTAAAATGAATGCTGGACTGATTGCAAATACGTCAAAAATGAGTAAAGGGATGAGCGAAGGGAGAACGAAAGATGCAACTGATGACTTTTTTGCAGACTGGTCAGGTAAAAGATACTAAAAATAACCCTCGTTATATTAAATCATGTTCATTACATCCTTCTCTCAGCTGTAATTTTTTTAAAAAGACTAGTAATAGTGTAGGTTGTGTCTACCACTAATGATAGTTGTCTAGGCAGATAATATAGTCATCTTTGTACAAGCACGGTTCATTAGTGCCAATGAAATTGGTGCTACAGTTAAATTACTAGTCATTATGAAATGTTAGATCCACTATCATAACACTTTTAAATGCACTACCCCCTATTGTTGGTAACTACATATGTGTATTAAGGGAGAATAATTGTGCAAAATATTCTTGTAGTTGAGGTTCTTCTTTGAGACTTCTCCCCACCTCTCCTCTTAACTAGAATGTTATTATTTTATTTTTTTTTCTAATCCCACATCATGTTCACCAACTCTATTTATGTACAAGTCATAGGAGCTCACCCAAAAATGATCGGAGCTGAAGAGTTAACAATAAAAGACTCCCCCATAATAGTGTCAAAGTGCAGTGTATCAGATATATAAGAACCTGATGTCCCACTCTCATCTCCGTATTTGAAAGAGTAACTGCACAGATTGCTCTGAGGAGAACATTCAGTGGCTGTGGTTTGAATTTCTGAAGCACACAAAGGATCTGAGCAGGAAACCATCTTAGCAGTTGATGAGCTGGAAGTATCGAAAAAATTGAGTCGAATCTGTAAGACATGCAAGTTCAATTAAGAAGTTGACCTACGGATTTTCATTTCCCGATAACAACTCATTAGAATTTAAAGAGCTAATAACAAGGTAAAGAGACAGGATTCGTTTACTCCGAGTGCACTGTTTTGGGGGCAATTACTGCAAGAACTACAGGTGACCCACAAGATGTCACTTCCAGTATCAATTTGCACGTTGAATACTCTAGGAGGAGAACCCAGCTTAACTTTGGTAAAATAAAGCCTGGACAAACTAACACAACCGTTAGATATTGCAACAAAATATTATAAACATAATAACAGATTACAACACATAAGCAAAATAAGGCAAAAACTCGACAGAGACATGGCAACAATGCAAAACAAGAATACCAAAAGTTACAATGACCGAGATAGGCTGGAATCTTTCTGTGTTAAATTTTCCATTCCTTTTAGGCTTCAAAGCAATCCAATATAGCTTAATATTTAAATCAGGAATATTCTCTATACAGCACACATACAATCAATAAAGCGGAGACCTGGAAGTAAGAAGAAAATAGTATTTTGACTGACAAAGAGTCTAAAAGAACTTGTCCAAGCTTATCAAAATCCAAATGTACCCATCAATGCAGACAAATCAAAGACCATAACGATTGATATGGAATCAAGACTATAAAAATGCCCTTTAAACAATAATTAACAAATCACAAAATATACAAAAACTTGCCTAAAACTTACCAATATGAATCACTGCAAATTGCAACCCATTAAAGACCTTTTAGATTGGAACAAGTAGAGAAACCCAGGTGACAAAATTTCCCACAAAATAACAACATTAAATCATTAGCAGACAAAAAATATATCTGTTTCGTTGATTTCCATATGTCAAAAACAATCCCATAACCAAGGAACCTTGAAATTAGAACAGAAAGAAACAAAGAAAACGAGAGAAGCGACAAAATTACCCGACAAGTAATGGATCGGAGGAGCCTTCAACAGCGAAGTCAACAACGCCACCGACCACGCCCTGCAAGATTCGAGCGTGCCTGACTCGGTCCCTAGCTCTGAGTTGACTGAGTTCGAGTGTGTGGTTCAAAGGAAAAGCCCTCTCTAATGGGAGAATAACACTGTACACCACCGACACCAGCACTAGAAATGCTGCTGTAGCCAAGATCACGCAATGCAAGCCCCTCATTTTCTGTTGTAAATTCAGCGCTAGAAGAAATGCTTCAGAGAGAAAGATCGAGTTTGTTGTGGTGGTCCTTGTTCTTTTGCGTTTGATAGAGAGAGAGAGAGAGAGAGAGAGAGAGAGAGGACTGTCGCAGCCTCGCAGGTCACAACACAAAGACAAAGCGGCAGGCAAGGTGATGATTTATCTACACGTACGCTTTGTTTATTAAAGTAACAAAAGACCGAATTGGATTAACTTGCTATAACTATAAAAGATTAACGATGACAGTTTAAAAGGTCGAAAATGTCCTTCAATTTTTATTTTTTTTTAAATATTATATAAATTTAGGGTCTATTCATATTTCAAAGAAGGAAGCACTCGAATCTACAATATTACAAATGTGAAAGGTATACTATTAGATCAACCTCCTCTCATCTGTCATCCAATTATTATGGCGGTGAATTAATGACCGGGCGGAATTAGTGAACTAACGGAATTAGTGACGTCCGAGCAAATTCAAGAAATTCAATTTTTATGATGAGTTTTGATCACGCATAAAAATATTTAAATTTTCAACGTAAAATTAATTAAAACTATAAAAACCTAAAACTAAAATATTGAAATATATCTAACAGAGATGTAGTTCAATCTATACATAGATTAATTTGGGTTTGAGTAAATGACTGTTAAATCAATCGTTCGAATTTCAACAATAATAAAATCTTTAAAATATATATATATATATGATAGATTGATTAAAAAATTAAAATTAAAAAAAAATAATAATAAAATAAAATAAAACATCTCACATTCCCAGTTCCCACTGTGACACTGTCGTTGCCAGACTATCTACATATTACACGTCGACGTCGAGCGTAATATCCACGACAAGACTCGAGCGAGAGAAAAAGGATTGAGTACTTAAATAATAGCGCCCACCATCTTTGAAGTTGATATTCTAGCTGTATTTTGACGGTGAAATGAGTTTGTACACGTTGGATTTTCTGAGGAATAAAATTACATATTTCTTCTTATACAAGTCACTTGTCACGTATTCTTGTTCTAATCTTTTTTTTCTTTTTTTTTTTTATTAACATTATTGTTCTATTAGCACCGTCCAATATTTATTAATTAATTCAGTAAAAGAAAATCCACTTACCTAAAAACTATATAAGAATATCCGGGCAAATAATAAAAACTTAAAATTTATAGAATTAAAATGTAATATACACATTTTATTTTAACTAATTTTATATTTTTTTAACTTTTTTTTTTTTTTTTTTCAATAGCCCCCCTGGTCTCCATGAGTCAATGGTAGTCCACCTCTGAGAATATTGTAACACAAATCACTTTCTGGTCAAAGTCAATAGTTTGTGGTAAATTTGATTATGTAACATTAATGTTCTATTACAACAATGTTACAAATCAAAATAATTTATCTTTATTCACTGCACCCTATAAATTATATATTAAATAAAAGTTAATTGCCTCATTATTTGAATTGAATTTTTAACTTATTTTTCGTATTATATAATAATATCGAAGTGCTTAGAATTTTTTTTTATGATAAAATATAATTATTTGACTATATTGTTAAACATGCATGATCAATAACTTGAGCTATTATCCATGCTATGTTGATGCAAATATATAATGATCCAAGGAGATATCACGTATTCACATTTTAAATGGTTTCCCTCCTAATAATTTCATTTAAATTTAATGTTACAAGCTGATAGTCTCACTCATGCATGATTTCTTGATTTCCTGCACAACATTACCTGATTTGTACAAAATTCGTCGTCAACGTGGTTTGGACCACGGTCTGCAGGCTTGGGTTTTTTGGTCGATTTCAAGCTTCACAAAACCTAACAAGTAGCAGCAGCTCATACCAACCATCCAAATTGAAATTATTTTATATAAAAAGTAGTCCAATATTCTGTATAGTTTTCATTTCGTGCTAATGTGTTATGTGTGTGTATAAATGACTACAGCCTGGATTTCATTTACCAGATTTGAACAAAGCTTTGATAGCGAAATAAGAACAGAAGCAGAAAAAAAAAAGAACAAAGCTTCATGAGTACAAATAAATCAATTTCCGATAATCCGATTCACGATTGGCTTGTAACTATCTCTTGATCTACAAATGCATGTCCTTTTTAAGTACAACACACTCAAAAGAAATCGCCAATTAAATCATTTTTTTTATCAAATATCTTAATTATGGAGTGAAAGAATTCAAAATCCACTAGCGACCAACTTGTACGTGTTTTTATTTTTTAAGTGGAATATTAGAGCCAAAATTGAATATAGTAAGATAGCTTTTCTTGTTTAGACACCTTTTATTTGGAGGAATAATTAAAATTTTCTTTTTATATATTTTAATATTATTATTTTTTTAAAAAAAATATTCCACTATTACATAAATCAGATTATTGTTGATGCTTATCTGATTTGTGGATAGAGTATATTTATTTAATTAACTAATACAATTTCAGTTTAAAAAAAATATTAATTAATTAATAAAATTTGATATAGCATGAAATAAAGAGGAAATTTTTTGCAATAAAGAAGAGACGTGTGGGAGACTAAGAGGGGACATTAATAGGGAAACGATGATCATCATATTCTTCTGCAGTTACTCCATTATTCACAATTAGCATATCCATTAAAAGTGTGGATTATATGTATCCTTATTTTTGCATGCTTGTCTATCTATATATAAGTGATTGTTTATGGACTCTTGACTTGGTGGTTGAAGTCTTCACGTAAAAGTTTCGTCACCAAGGTTCAAGTCTTTGTAGTTGTAAATATTTATCATTTGGCTATAAAAATCTTTAAATGGGAGAAGCCCTCTCTCCGGGTGTGAGAGTTATAGTCCATATGTAACATCTCCCCGATAGTGAGAGTAGTATTTCGGATTGTGCTTGTAGGGTCTAATCTCGTCAGGTTTCGATAGTAGTTGTAATTATTAAAAAAAAAAAAAAAAAAATAAAAAAAAAAAAAAAAAAAAAAAGGGCACGTCTCATCTTAGCATACATGGTGTTCAACCCCCATTCCATGTTAATGGTGGGGTTCAAATCTCATATTGTGCATTTTATAAACATATCATATGTAACATCTCCCCGATAGTGAGAGTAGTATTTCGGATTGTGCTTGTAGGGTCTAATCTTATCAGGTTTCAATAGTAGTTGTAAATAAAAAATAAAAAAATAAAAAAAGAAAAAAGGGCACGTCTCATCTTAGCATACATGGTGTTCAACCCCCATTCCATGTTAATGGTGGGGTTCAAATCTTATATTGTGCATTTTATAAACTTATGTAATGAGTTTTATTTTCAGTGTTGTGAGAGTAAATATCTCATAGTTATTGGAGTATATCTCAAACAAATATATATATATATATCTTTTCAACTTATCTCAAATATATTTTTTAGAATTTTTAGATTTTGTAGCCTTAATTTTCTTTAAAAAGAATATATATATATATATATATATATTCTTTTCAACTTATCTCAAATATAATTTTTAGAATTTTTAGATTTTGTAGCCTTAATCTTCTCAAAAAATAATATATATATATATATATATATATATATATGTATATCTTTTCAACTTATCTCAAATATATTTTTTAGAATTTTTAGATTTTGTAGCCTTAATTTTCTTTAAAAAGAATATATATATATATATATATATATATATATTCTTTTCAACTTATCTCAAATATAATTTTTAGAATTTTTAGATTTTGTAGTCTTAATCTTCTCAAAAAAGAATATATATATATATATATATATATATATATATATATTTCTTTTCAACTTATCTCAAATATACTTTTTAGAATTTTTAGATTTTGTAGCCTTAATCTTCTCAAAAAA
This sequence comes from Acer negundo, assembly GCA_035582765.1. Taxonomy (NCBI): domain Eukaryota; kingdom Viridiplantae; phylum Streptophyta; class Magnoliopsida; order Sapindales; family Sapindaceae; genus Acer; species Acer negundo. The sequence goes on from CM069241.1 coordinate 37,283,680, forward strand.
GAATATATATATATAGATATATATATAGATATATATATATATATATTTTTTTTTTTTTCTTTTCAATTTATCTCAAATATACTTTTTAGAATTTTTAAATTTTATAGCCTTAATCTTCTAAATATATATATATATATATATTTTTTCTTTTCAACTTATCTCAAATATATTTTTTAGAATTTTAGATTTTTTAGCCTTAATCTTTTCAATATATATATATATATGTTTGAGATATGCTATACTTATATACATACACTAAATATTATTATTTGTTTCAAAAAACAAAAGAAAAAATTGATTTTCAAAAAATATCTAAAATAAATTAAGTCATCCCCTTATTTACTAAAATGCCACTCATTTGATAGAATTGGATAGAAATATAAGAAATTGGAAGAAATGGTCATTAGTGTAACAATGTTTGTCAAAAATTGCCAATTTGAAATCAATTCCCTATCCGGTGGCCATTTTGATAGTTGATAGTCATTAGGGTAATTACCCCAATCAGTTACCCAATTACATGTTATGGGATTAATATTTTAAATTGATATTGTTTAGTTGAATTTGTTGTGCAATTCCTCTTCCTTAGCTATGAGAATGATATACTTTATTTATTTACTTATTTTTATAATCCCTTAAATTAAAATCTAATGACTAATGAAATAGCTAAACTCATTCATAATAAACAAGTGTAACGAAATAGTTATGTGAATTGCGCTACTAGTATTTGAACCCAACAAGTCTCGACAGATTATTTTTAATTCAATTTTGATCTTACTTTAAAAAATATGCTAATGATACACGATTAAAAAGATCACAAAAGATATATATATATATATACATATGTAATTATATATATCGTTTGAATTTGTCTTTTAATTCAAATTAATGTATATTATTACAACTTAGTGACTTACAAGATGATCATTTTTTTTTTCCTTTTTCGTGCAATAATCTTCGTGTAAAGGTGGTTTTGACAGATTTTAATAACATTTTATGATGATAATGTCATGAATTTCTGGAAAAACAAAATCTTCAAATTAATATTAAAAAAAATATGAGTTTCCTAATGAAAAAAAAATATATATATATATATATATATATATGTGTGTGTGTGTGTTTCCTCAATGTATTGTAATTATTCATACATTAGGCAATAAAGAAAAAAACATAACATATATGAAGTAAACGACAATAGAAGAGTAAGTGAATCCAGCAACCAACTTGGCTCTTCTGTCTTTTCAAAGTTCAAACTGCCTTTATTTTCCTTCCATGAAGCAAACATAAATGCACGTATGCTCTACACATTTCGTATGTCGAGTCATCCACCATTCTAGTAAGGTTCTTGTAAGTTGTATAATGTAAGAATATATATATATATATATATACATATATACACCAATACACGTATGATTTTTTTTTACATCATCGATTCTATAACTTCATAAAATCTATATTTATATGATCACTTTTTAGAGATTGATTATATCGCTTCATACGAAGGGAAAAAAAAAAACGTATGAGAATCCTATACTTGATGAGTAATGTATATATATATAACTTTTTGACCAATTTTGAAAATTTAAATCGTTGTAAATTATAATTTAATCTGTAACTATTCAATTGTTTAAGTAATGAATTTACAATGATATACAAATCTAATTTATAACTATAAAAATATTTGGAATTGATTTTATAAATTTAGGACGAAAATGATAGCATAATATTACGAGACCGCATTATATTCAATCATTTAATCATGAATGAATTATTAAGGGGAGTCCAGAAAGATCAAAGATGGTAAGAAAATCATTAAGACATAAAAGCGATGTGATGATGACAACCTTGTTTGCAACTTGCAAATGATCAACTTGATTCATTTCTCTATCCCATCTGGTGGCGGCAATTGATCGGATTGGGACGGATACCCCAATATTCATCATCTCCATATCCGTTTTAGATATATATTCCTATTCCTATATTCATCTCCATTTCTAAATGAGCAGGACGGATTCGGATAATCCCTGAATTGAAGTAGAGATATCCATCAATGTTCCGTTTATATCCGTATCCGATAAATAAAATAAATTTTTTTATAGTTTACATGACAAAAATATAATTATCATATGTAATGATACATTTTATCATATTTAAAGGGAGAAAAATATATATACAATAAGTTCAAATAACAAAAATCCAACAAATGAAAAAAAATCAAATAACATGAAACTTCACGATTTAATGATTACATAATAGATTTTTTTGTATTTTTAAAATATTAAAATATATAATGGATCCGGATAAGGATGGATATCCATAGACGATATTCACCTCTATCCCCGAAAATAAAAATGGATATTAGAACATCTCTAATGCAATACTATTTTATTGTGTCAATACTTATAATTTAGAAGAGTTAAAATAATAATAATAATAATAATAATAATAATAATAGTAAAAGCTATAATACATTGCTAAATGTTGTGTTAAATTTGCTATAATTGTATATTTTGTGCCAAATTGACACAAAGCATATAACATATGTCAAATTTAACACAACAATAATTACTGTTTTTTTAATGATAAAACTACAATTCTATAACTGTATTGAATTTTTAATTGTTCACTTTTGAAAACTTAAATAATTAAAAATATTATTTAAATTAAATATATTAATTATACTGGTTGACTTTTATAATTTTAAATAATAAAAAATAAATAGAATTGTACGTAGAAAAACAATGTTAAAATGAAGAAAATCTTACATAGGTCTGTCTCATAGCTGATGTCAGTGAGACGGACCTAATGAATGTTGGCAACTATTTATTTTTGGCAAAGTTATTAAAACAAAATTTTACTCTTTCTTTCCCTCCGGCTTCAGACGTCTTTACCTCTTCCCGAACAAAAAGGAAAATAAATGTTTTGTTTAAAAAATTATGAAATATGAACAAAAAAAATTCAGAAATCTGGAAGGAAAAAAAAAAAAAAAAAAAAAAAAAACCTTAGATCCAAATAATCCAATATCTATATGCCTTCCATGGTTTAACATAGTTTAACAATATATAGCAAAAACAAAAACACAGACTACACTTCTCTAAATAATCCAAGTTCTTGTCAGATCCACTAAACACCCAAAAAAATAAAAATAAACCTTCAAACCCCATCAGCTTCTTGGTTAATTCTCAAATCAGTTCTTTTTCTTACACGATGTAAATTGATTTTTTTTTTGGGTGCAATTGGCACAAAAAAAAAAAAAAAAGTATAGGAGATGAAATTATTGAGGAAGAGGTAAAAACGTATGAACTTCAGAGGTGAGAAAGAAAGACTATGTTTGAGATTGTTTTTGCTCGAGAAATAATCATTTATTTTATTTCTCAAGTTTTGAGCAAATGAGTGTTTGGTAAACTTTCCAAAAGCACTTATTTTACAATTTACTTCTTCAATAAGCAGCTTTTGAGAAGTTTGTAAGGGGTTGTTTTTTGATACAAAAACTAACTTATTGTTTATGTAATGTCCAGAATACCCTCATTATTTTAATAAAAGACAATATTACCCTTATATTTAATAATAATATAATAAAAAATAAAAAGAAAAAAACTTAAAATTTCTTTTAAAAAAAAAAAAAAATTTAAAAATTATAAATAGGAATGGTGGCCATTGCCGTGGTGGCCACCGCAGGAGTTTGCAGAGGTTGAAGAGTGTGTTGGTGAAGAAAGGGGACTAAGTTGACTCGGAGGAGGAGTCTGAGTTGACTCACTCAGGTTCTTTTGTTGTGTTTTAAAAATGAACCGAGTTGACTCAGTGAGAAGTGATTGAGTTAACTCGACCATAATTTTTTTTTTTTTTTCTGTTTAAGTTTGTTATTTATTTCTTTTTATATGCTTCATATTTATAATATTGATGTCTATTTTAGTCATTTTGTTCAATATAGTTTTTATCATTTTAAAAGTTAAACAATTTAAAATTTTAGTTTACCAAACACCGACCTATTTTTTTCTTAAGTTGATTATTTCTCAAGTTAAGTTATAAGCAGATTATAATTTAAACAAAGCAATCTCAAATATAGTCGAAGACTCTAAAAAGTAGGAGGTAAGAAAGAGTAAAATTTAGTTTTAATAACTTTGCCACGTGTACATACATTATTGGTGAAGAAAAAATAAATAGTTGCTCTTAATTGTTGTGCCAAATGTCACACATTCATTGGGTTTGTCTCACCAACATTAGCCGTGAGACGGACCCATATAAGATTTTCTCATTAAAATAATGTATTAAATATAACATTTTACTATATTTTGTGTCAAATTTAGCATTGATATTAGAGATGGTTTTAAAATGGTATCCATCCTTACTCCGTCACCCAAATAATAGTATTCATCATCTTTTTAAACGGAACGAATTCTTACAAATATATGTATATGAGGATAGTTTTGTCATCCCTAATCCCATCAAAGAACATTGAAGAGTACTTGCTAGAATTTTCTATTAAATTTGGATCAAACATGCAAAATGCTAAATATTTGACAAATTTGTCAAAAATGACATGTAAAGCTTATTTGTAGATATCTGAATCTCCAATCAGACTTAGGCCGTGTTTGATTTTTTCACCTAATACTTTGTTTGATTTTTTTAAGTGATAAAGTCACTTGAACCCCTAAATCTCTTGTTTATAAAAGTGAAAATTTTTCACTTTTCACTTAGTAAAAAACCACTGAAATTTAAAACAATTTTTTACTTCCAAAACTTAACTTACTAATCTAACTTATTTTCAATATTATCCGTCAAAACCCTAGCCATATTAATACATTTTTTCTTTTCACAGTAAAAAAACTTTACCATCACAAAACCTAGAAACTCAAACAACTTTATTGGAATATAGTTTTTTATTTCCTAGTACATTCAGTAAGGACTCTTTCTTATTTTTCATAGTTTGATAATTAGTTTTAAAATTGAAAAAAATAAATCACCTAAAATAAGAAAAGAAAAATTTATTGTTTTACTAATTTAAGACAATGCAAGTTAATTCTAGAAGACAGAATAATCCGGTCATTGTTGTTGTGTAGTTTTGTGTTTAATTGAGTTTGATTAAAAAAAAAAAAAAAAGTAAGACTCATCGAATGGCCAGAAAAGAAAATTGAGAATCTGGATGTTATTGGTCATGTGTAGATATTGTGGTGATGTTTTGCTACGCATCAAAACTGGGGGATTTAAAGGTTTTGATAAATATGTTTTGTGTTTACTTCATTTTGAATTTTCATATGTATCGTCTTGTTGTAGTTTTTGATGGTTGAATTCTTCCATCGGTAATAATAAAAACTTTTTAAATTAAATTATTTGTATAAATTTATAATATTTTTAATAACTAAATAATTTTATTTTTAAATTATTAAATTACTTGTTACGGTTGCCCTCCTTAACATATTAAAATGTAAATATATAACAAATAATAATTAGAAGGACATGGATGTAAAAGTATTTATTTTCATGTATTTGTAACTTAATAAAACAAACAACTTACAAATTTTATTCACTTTTCAGTGGAAAAAAAAAAAAAAAAACCCATGTTTTTCATTTTTCAGTAGCTATTCAGTATTCAATAACATTTATTAATGTTCAGGCTTCAAATAAAAAATCAAATGAGGCATTTGTATTTAGAGGTACAAAATCGGATTGGCCTGTTATAAATTAGTGATATTAAACAACCCAAAAAATTAACTCAACTAATATATCGAATCATCTACTGCTAACATGATTGTCTATCATTTGGGTTAAGAGTTCTAATTGAAGATTGAGTAGAGATATTTACACCCCTAAAAACGGTATATATATCTCAAATTAATACATTTTAAAATTTTCAATATAACCAAAGGACTAAAAGTCAATTTGGTATTGCTTTTGAAAAGTTAAAATCAATATATTTTATAATTTTGACATAAAATGATGTTTGATAAAACTTTTAAAAGTGATTAATGGATAATCCAATAAGTTTTGATAGTGATTTTGAGAAGTAGAAGAGTTATTTTTTGAAAATAATTAAGGAATACTCTATTTCAGCATTTAATGAATCTTTTACGATATCACTATTATCCTTATCAAATCAAGTTAAAATCATTTATATATCTTATTTCAACATAAAATTAAATAGTATCCTTACATATTGACTTGATTTATAAAATATTTTACAAATATTTTTATTGTTCTTATGGATTTTTTTTTCTAATTTAAATATTCTTCTTAAATATTAATTTCATATATTTAATTAATAAAAAAATAAAGTAATATTTATTTTAATCATTATAATTAATCTCAACACTTTTTACAATAAAATTATCAAACATATGAATACTACTTTTGAGCAATATAGTAGTTTTAAAAGTATAATTAACCAAATATCTATCGATTAAATTCACAGCTGAATTACTCATTCAAGTGATTATAATAAAATTTACAACAATACCATACTGGGCCTACATAGTTTATAAGTACACCTACAAATTATTTCTTATTTGATTTTCACCTATTTATACTGGATCCTACATATTTTATAAGTACACCAACAAATTATTTCTTATTTGATTTTCACCTATTTCTCTTTCTATTTTTCTCAAACCCTAATAATTTCAAATACAAATTGGAATTATTTACGGGTTGTATAACTGATCAAAAGACAATCACAAAACCGATCAAAAGACAATCACAAATTCATGCACGGGCAAAGAAAATCACCTATATGGCTATATCATATAACCCTTTGTTTTGTTTTTTGGCTTTTTATTTATTTTATTTTATTTTATTTTTTTACGATACACATGGTCACATACATAGTAAACCAATTTTTATTTATTTTTTATTTTTTTGGTCAGTGTATTGCCTTTTACACAGGGCATACTGCATGTACATCTATGATCTAAATATTTTGGGCATATTTAACTTACTACCAAAGTTCTAGGCATTTGGCCTTATTATTATTATTATTTATTAGGGAGCCGATATTGACACCCATAAATATGATAAGCACACCCATGTTTTAATAAAAATTTTAATTACAAAAATATCTCAATAGGAATTTAACAATAAAGTCAAATTAGTTAAATTAAAAATAAAAAATAATTACACACGTATCTTCAACTATATAACTTTATTAAAATAAAAAAAAATAAAAATAAAAAAACCTAATTCAACCTTAATACTATCGCTCTGCATGTATTTACTGTCCAACAAATACTTGTGAGTTAAAATCTAACATCAGCAAAATGATATCAAATAACTGTTCTAGTGGATTATTCATTATAGTTGCTGATCTTCATGTAAGAGCATTCATTAGAACTCAGGTTAGTGAATTGAGGACATTTGCTTTCATCATACAAAAATTGATTTCCACGATTGGTATTTCTTTTAACGTCATTTCATACTTGTTTTTGACTTTTCATCTACCACTATTAAAACCTTTTTAAAAAAAATAGAAGGAGATAGATGAAAAAGAAAATAGAGCAGAGTCCGAAGAGAGTTTGAGAGATACGGTTGGTAAAGTAAATAATAAGCAAAGAAAAAATTTGGGGCCAGCTGATGCTATGTGTTGGCAATTAAGGAGATCATATGTGCCCTAGACTTTCTCCAAAATTAGTGTTTATATAATTTATACTCTTTGCGATTTTTTATTTTTTACGTAATTGTAGATTCTAAAACAGGGTTGTGACTTGTAGATTCTAAAACAGGGTTGTGACTTGTGAGATTGATCTTGCTTCTTATGAAAAAATTATCATTTATAAAATTGGATGTGTTAAAAATTTATGAGGGTTTATTAATAAATTATATTAAAATGAAAACATTCATTTTAATAAGGGTACTATTGACATTAAGATGAGTATTTATAGTAATGTTTTAATTTTAAATTTTAAATTTTAGACATGTGTGTACTTATAAATATGTGTGTGCTTATCATATTTATGAGTATCAGTATCCGTACCCTATTTATTATTATTTTTAAAAGACTTTTTTGTTATTTTAATCTACCACCGGTAAATAAAATTAGCTCAAAACCCCAACCTAGATTGGCATAATTTCATTTACTTTTTTGAAAAACAAGAAATAAAATACAAAATTTTAAATAATAATAAAGTTAATTAGATAATAAAATAGGTGCAAGTGGGGTGTAGTCACAAAAATACAATATAATATAAATAAACAAAATACATTTTTACCATTAAATGGAGTTTATTTACAAACTAGAGTTTTTATTTTTATTTTTATTTTTTAATAGGGTGAGCTTATCAAATAGGTGTTTATGTGGTTTTTAAAGGGTGCAACTATCTCATAATCTAACCTTTTTTAATTGGGTCAAATCCATCCAACCGGCTCTTTAGACCCATAATAGAATGGGCGGGTCTGGCTTGATCTGAAATACAGTCCTAAACATAAAAGGATAATAATTGGTCCAAATCCATATCTATATCTATACTGTATTATAAAAGAGAGAGTATAGAGTTGGCCACGTGGATTTTTCACCCCCCACTACTTTGTTTGATATATATATATATATAATTTCTTTAAATATACAATTACAAATAAAACCCTTAAAATTTGTATAATTATTTAATATATATAGCTTTTAGTAAGATTTTAGTCATAACATCATTTTTTATTTAAGGAAAGCCATAAAACCCTTAAAGTTTATATAATTACTTAATAGACAGGTTTTAGTAAGATTTTAACTTAATAGAAATGTCTTAGTAACAGTGACCTATAATGATATGGATTGGACCCAAATTAATAGGTATTTGGATTGATAATTAATTTATATTGTAAAATGAGATTGGAGATGAAAATATAATATTCTATACATTTAATAACCGGAAAAAGAAAAAAAAAATATTATAAAGGTATAAATTTAATTTGTCGAGTCAGTCATTGAATATATATACAGAAAGAAAGAATATATATATATAATAAAAAAGGGATTTGACTGCAAACGGTGAATACATCTGATAAGGAAGATATTGATATTAGTTATTAAAATTTAAATAATTATTACTGTACCGTTTATATTAACATCTTTTATTTTTTAAAGAAATTCGAAAAACTAATTTAAGGCATGAGCCCTAAAAACGAGTACTATAGAAAAAGAAGTACTTCGTCTTCTACACTGAAAATTCCCGACTTCAAGTTACCACTTACCACCAGAGATTTCCAGTTCCTTTTTGAATCACTTTAACTCTTCCTTTCTCGAATCTATTATGGCCGAGACCAACGCCGCCAAGTCTGTACCACCACAGGCGGAGCCGAAGCGATCATGGGGCGATCAAGTGGAGGATGCCGCGTCTTCTTCCGAGCCGGAACTTAACACACCGGCGGAGCCAAAGCGATCCTGGGGCGACGAAGTGGAGGAGGCCGCTTCTTCTTCCGAGGCCGAACTTAACGTCGACGCCTTGGCTATTAGCGAAGACAAGAAGGTCAACAAGTTCCTCGATGAACCTGAAGACTCAAATATAAAAGCGGTACGGTCCCCCTTTTTTTTTTTTTTTTTGAATTTTGTTATGATCTGAATGTTTGAGATTTAGGGTTTTGAACAATTGCATATAATTGAGAATTAGGAGCTGCGATAAAATTCAGAAGCATTGGAAGGAGAGTCCTTTGTTTGATGAGCTTAAGAGTTCGGTGAACATTAGTTTCGTGGTAGTGTTGTGGTTAGATTCGATGGGAAAAAAGAAGGATGTTTGCAAGTTTGTGGTGGCCGCCTGGTTTATTTGGTTTAACAGAAGTCAACTACTTGGGGAGATGTGGCTAACATAATTGTAGATATCCAGTTGTTGTTAGCTAGTAACGCTGGTTTTTCTGTTGTTCATGTGCCTAGAACTTGTAATCAGGTTGCTGATGCTATTACTAGGTGGGGTTATTGTTCTGATGTTTCGGTATTTTGGAGCCTTGGAGCTCCTTCTTGGCTTGTAAGTTTGGCCTCCGGTGATGTTGTTTCCCCTTTCCTGTCTTGCTTTTGGGAGCTAATAAAAATTTGCCTTTCAAAAAAATAAAAAATTTAGAGCAAGTTGTTTTATAGGCTCACTGTTAGTTTTTTCTAATAGGGATTGTAAGCGACTATAGGCTACTTTGTGACAAGTTCTTTTATGAGAAAATAGAAAACTCCTGTCAATTAAGGCTGGTGCTTCGTAATTTTGACTCAATTGATGTTTCTCATTCCTAATATTAGAAGCTAATCTGGTATTAAATTTGAAATAGAAAAAAATAATCTGGAATAGTCAATAGTGTTCATGTGTGTTTGCTTTTTTTTGGATTTTAATGATGGAGTTATTTATTTGAAGTAGGTTACCACGGGTGATACACCGTACACATCGGCAAGTACATTTGAAGATTTGAATCTGACGCCAGAGTTGTTAAAAGGGCTTTATGTGGACATGAAGTTCCACAAGCCCAGCAAGATACAGGCTATCAGTTTGCCCATGATCTTGACTCCTCCTTACAAAAATTTGGTTGCTCAGGCACATAATGGTTCTGGAAAGACGACCTGTTTTGTACTTGGAATGTTGAGCCGTGTTGATCCTAACCTCAAGGCCCCCCAAGCGCTTTGCATTTGTCCCACCAGAGAATTAGCCATTCAGGTAAGCTTCTCGCTTTCTCTGTTTTTTTTTTCTTCTTCTTTCATTTTAATTGCGATTTTGTATTTTCTAATGTTTGATTTGTTATAATCTTGCAGAATTTGGAAGTTCTGCAGAAGATGGGGAAACACACAGGCATAACCTCAGAATGTGCGGTACCCATGGACAGCACCAATTATATGTCATTTTCCAAACGACCTCCGGTTACTGCACAAATAGTGATTGGCACGCCAGGTACAATTAAGAAATGGATGTCTGCAAAGAAATTGGGTGTCGGTTCTGTAAAGGTTCTTGTTTTTGATGAAGCTGATCACATGCTGGCTGAGGTAATCTAGTTATGCTGATTACGAAGTTTAGATTTATTGTAAACTATTTCAAAGTTCACAGCTAGCCAGTTGCATTTTATTACAACATTGGTATGATCGTATCTACGTATTACATGTCTCATATATAGAGTAACCCTTTTCTCTTGTTACCTTTGGTTAGCCTGGTTCATGAGAAATGCTGGGAAGTTTGTGTCAGGTGTGGGGAGGGATTGCAGGGGGTTTGGTTTTGAAGAACACATAGCTTTGGTCAGTTCATTTGATTAGGCATGAAGTTGGCTCCTTTTATTGTAGCCTGCTTGAGTCAATTAGATTGGAGATGAAAGGCAGGTGACAATTTATATGAATTGCTGACCTGAAACTTGTTCCAAAGTTTTTGTTACTATAGTACACAACCTTCCCCCAATTATTTGCTGTTGCCGTTTTTGCTCTTTAGCTATGATAGGATTTTTTTTTAATTTATATTTTTGTATTATTGATTGTGTAGGAAGTATATGTGCCTTTTTTTATATTGTGTTGCCTGCACATAGTTAATTTATTTATTTAAGACATTTAGATAATATCTATGCTATGTAGAATATGCTATTGATAAATGTTGCTCAGAAAGATTCAGTAGAATCTAATATGCTTTACATGGATATCGTCATTGGTTGCTCATAAAGATTGTAATGGTGCAGGACGGCTTTAAAGACGATTCTTTACGGATTATGAAGGATATTCAAAGGATGACTGCTCACTGCCAGGTTTGTCTCAATATTTTCTGGTTAATGTACTCTTAACTGGATATGAAGGGCCGTAATAATCGTTGTCTCTATACTGGCATCTACTTGCCTTTTAGATTTTTGCTAAGGTTTTAGTTTTGGTCAGTTTGCAAGATTTCTTTAATGTTTGTTCTTCTCAACGGGTGCTTATAAATTACTTATCTCCAATTATGGAAATAACAGAATGGTATTGAGGGTATTGTGAGAAAAAAAGCTTTCTGAATGTTGGCCGTATGTGTGCTACATATGGGTCCCAATGTTGGCGTGTGAGTGGAAAAATTGTGAAGGAGGACAAAACGTAATTTAAAGTCTGGTTCTGGTGGCAGTTTTTAGATTAAATTTGTAAATATGTTTGTTCCATGATTTTTTCAGACACAGCATTGATATAGGGAAGCAAGGTTTTAACATTAAATATAATGGTTCTACTCCCTTGAGCTATGTTACTATTGATTACAATCCATTTCATGGATGTATGTTTGGTAGGGTTATTTTGGCTGAGAGAGAGAATTTAGTTGCATGTTGAATATTTTATAGTAATTTTCTTCTTATTTCTACAGGTTCTTCTATTTTCTGCCACATTTAATGAAACTGTCAAGAATTTTGTATCGAGGGTCGTTAACGATCACAATCAACTTTTTGTGAAGAAAGAAGAACTGTCATTAGAATCAGTAAAGCAGTACAAAGTCATCTGTCCTGATGAGCTTTCCAAGGTTATGGTGATTAAGGATAGAATTTTTGAATTGGGAGAAAATTTGGGTCAAACAATTATATTTGTACGCACGAGAAATAGTGCTAGCATGTTGCATAGGTCGCTTGTTGAACTTGGTTATGAAGTTACGACAATTCAAGGTGCTCTAAAGCAAGAAGATCGCGACAAGATAGTCAAAGAGTTTAAAGATGGTCTAACACAAGTTCTTATATCAACTGACCTTCTTGCCCGAGGCTTTGACCAGCAACAGGTTCCTGTCGTTTGTAGAAAAAATAGTTTGTTTTATGTCTTTGCTGCTGAGAGTGCTCATAAAGTTGTATATGCTGACTTCTTTTTGTTCTGCAGGTTAATCTTGTTATCAATTATGATCTTCCAGTGAAACATGAAAATCATTCAGAGCCTGACTGTGAGGTCTACCTCCATAGAATTGGCAGGGCTGGGAGATTTGGCCGGAAAGGTAAGTTTTTATGTAAGATTGAGTAATAATCTCTTTCACTTGATTTGCGGTACACTTGTATGCTGTTGAACCTATTTTAGTGTCTCTACTTAATTATGTTTATGTAGAATTTTTTAGCATCTTTTTTTCAAGTATCATTTGATTTGCTTCTCTTTTTAAATATTTTTTTTATTGATCTTACAATTAAAGGAAACATGCTGTATGTTATAACTTATAAGTGTTCTGCTAGCATTCATTATGTTAAGCAGCTGATAGATTGTCTATTAGGAGCTGGTGAAATTATTTAATTATAATTATTGACTGGTAGTGCTTATATGTGATCCTACAGGAGCTGTGTTCAATTTACTGATGAGCGGGAAAGATCAGATGCTTATGGAAAAGATCGAGCGGCACTTTAACTCCCAAATAGCTCAGGTATTTAAACCTTGCTTTCTTGTTCCGTCCAAAATTTTCTTTCCGTTATAGAAACTGAGCTTGATATTTAAGGGTAAATAAGACATGCATGTGAGTTAATTTGCAAACATAAACATGCATTTGGACTCCAATATTAGGTTTTAGGTTTCAATTAGCTCTGTTGACAAGTTAATATTGGTTTGAGAATGAGAGTGAAAACTAACCTTGTTCTAGCATGTGCTGAGCTGAGCAAATACAATTGTATGTGATGTAGGTGGCATCCTGGAACAGCGCCGAGGACTTTAAGGGGGCTCTGAAGGCTGCGGGTTTGCTATGATCATTTTTTTTGGCCTCGTTAATGTTTCTATATTCTTACAAATTAAACGTCGACGGAAGCCAAAAATCCCCATTTGGGTTGTTTATGTAACACACCATATTTGAGTGGTTTTCTTTTGGAGATTTTGAGCAGTTATACCATTCTTCTACTTGTTTGTTCTATGTTTTTTTTGTTGCTACGAAATAGTGGGGGCGATTACTTGATTTCAAGCCAGTGCGTGATCCACTTTGTACACATGCCCGTTTGTTTATTTGTTTGTTTGTTTGTTTTTTTTTTTTTGTTTTTAGCTTTCAGTGGCTATCTGACAATATTCACGCTTTGACGATACATAACTGAGAGGATGAAAAAATCAGCATTCAAATTATAGAGGAAAAATCAGCTTTCACAGAAACATCTGTGTGATATTACTAATTAATAAGAACAGCTATCTCCTGAACTTTCCATCTTTAAAATTCGATTTAAAAGATATAATCTGACTGATGTAGATGTAGATGTGCAGAAATCAACTAATTAAAGATATATAGCCTGACTATCAAAGCTAAGTAAATTGCAATGGAGTACTAACTACTACAATTTTATTGATTTGCTCTTTCAAATCAAATAATAGTAGAAATAAATAAAAGAATCTCGTTTTTCACTACCTTACTGCTACACTACAATAAAACAATTAAGCTAAACAAGCAAAAATCATTAGTGTTATAAATTCCATTACAGAAACACACTAATCAAAAACTGTAAAAGCAAAATCTGATCTCAATTCACACCAACATGTCATCAAGATGAGGCAATGGAAACCTCAAAATGGCAGCAATTCCTGTCAAAGTAGCCAATTGTTCTCCTGAAACATGCTTCGACGAATATACAAACGCCTTCCCTCCAACATTCTTCACCGATTTCACCAGCTCTATATATTTTTGTCTCGTCTCTACCTCTGCGCTCCTCACCAAATCATCAGTAATCAAAAGCGTCTCGATCGCCTTCAAATCATGTGCAGTCTCTACATTCTTGGGTCAATAACATGCTCGATCCGGGTTACTCGATAGCATATCCGAAAATTCATTATAAGCCCTGATCTCCATTGCAGCTTTCGTCCCTTTAATCAGATTCATCACTGCATTATCCTTCAAAAAACCCTCCAAGCTAACGTTTTTCGCAGTACCCATCACCGGAATTCGAGACTTGTTCTCTTCTATCCGTTTGATTTTCAGTTTCTGCGATTCCGTCAACAAATAACCCCGAAACTCGTCTTTTATAGTCCCCGGGCTCCCGATCACGACGCATTTCACGGCATCCAAGTCCACATGCTTTACGAAAGCACGAAAAACGTTTTCGAAGAATTTGTTCGAATCTTTTTTGTTGCTTGTAGAGAAATCTTCAACGTTTTCGCAAAGTTTTGTAGTCTTTCCACCGACCAAGTACAATCGTGCCAAATTCTGTTGCATTAGAATCACAGCGAGGTCTGCAACAGAGGATTTATCACGACCTTCACGTAAAGCGTCGATTGAATTCGAATCCCAGACTTTCTTTGTGAGATCAAATTGTTTGTTTGGCTCGAGCTCTAGCGTGTGAAATGCGCCAACGACGACATGTTCGTTTTGGGAGACATTCCTACCTTTGACGGGTAAAATCGAAGAGTCTTTTTCGTAATCGACATCGGTGATTCTGATCTCGAGTTTGATCGTAACCCTAGTAGATCCCTTGCCTTTGCCGGAAGCGGTGGTGTGAGAGACTTTGCGGGTAGTGTCGGTGACGACAGCGTCTCCGGGAGAGATGAGATTGTAGACAACCCACAAGTCGTCTGGCTCTTCAGGGGTGATCTTTACAGTTCCTGGTTGATTTATGTCGATTTTCTTTGCAAAAAGCTTCATTTTTTGTTGGGGATGATGGAGGAAAAAAGAAGAAGATTAGTGATCAAAGATTGTGTGGTTTGGATATGTAGATTTGTGTAATGTATTTGGGAATCAAATGAAGGCAAGTGTAAATTTAGAAGCTTTTTTATATTGGTTTCATATGTTTTCCTTGTGGTGCAAGTAAACCGCTCCTCCTACGGAATTGTTGTCATTTCGATTTAGGAATAATGTATCTTAGCATAAGTTGGTGGGATTCCTCCTTTCCAAGGAACTTAACTTAATTTGAGAGGAGATCAAACACTCAATGACTCAAACTTAATCTTTAACCAATTGCAACCCTATAAATTAATCAATTTTTTACAAAAAATATTTTTATTATTTTGTTGAGTAATTGACACTAATGCCCCACTGGAGTGTA
The DNA here is from genome assembly GCA_035582765.1 of Acer negundo. NCBI lineage: Eukaryota > Viridiplantae > Streptophyta > Magnoliopsida > Sapindales > Sapindaceae > Acer > Acer negundo. Next base: position 37,299,529 of record CM069241.1, read on the forward strand.
CGTAAATTCGAATATTACCTTATAAACTTTTTTTTTTAGGCACTGATCCCCCGGAACTATTGTTTATTGGCAAAATACAACTATAGATGCCTCCTCTCAAAGGGAAATTAACCCAATTGTTTGCCAAAAAAACGATAGTTCGGGGTCGGGTGGAGGTGGGGTTTAATGCCTAAAAAAAAAGTTTATGGGGTAACATACGAATTCACGTACACTCCGGGAACATTGGTGCCGATTACTCTATTTTATAATATAATTAAAATTAGATTTTTAATAAAAAGTGACAAAAAAATAAAATAAAAAAATGTTAAAAGTAGTTAGAAAAAAATATTATTGTTAAAATATATTTTTAAGTTTTTAACCATTTAAAAGCGTAAATGTTTATATCAATTTTGAGGTTATATGTAAGAGTATACTTTTGTTATATGTAGCAACTACTAGAACTTAAAACGTTTCCCATTATGTGTATCGTAAATTCGTATCCTTTTGAACGTAAAATTGTAATTTTAATATGTGATCAATATGGACATTAAAACTGCAAGTCAAGAATACTAGATAGAAAACGTTTCCGAACGTTTTACAAAAAACGCTTTTAGAAAACGTTTCTGAAAGAATCGTTTTTGAAAAAAGATTTGTTTAAAAATGTTTCCTTAATACGTTTTCAAAAACCAATATCTAAAACCGTTTTCAAAAGCCGTTTTTAATTTTTGGCCATAAAATACAATTCATAATATGGTTTCTATGTAAGGGATTTGGACTATCTCCTCACGTCATCACTTTGTATTCACCAAAATCAATAGTCTGGATTAATTCTATCTTTTGGTTGAATATAACATAAAAATTAATAAAAATAATTCAGGCTATTGATTTATTACATTAAACATGTATCAATAGATTATAAAGGTGATGATAAGGTGAGAAGAGGATCTTTATGGACTAGATCCCTATAATTCCATCAATTTGCCATGTCATTAAAAAAACATAGTAGGGTCACATACACATATTTCTAAGATATAAAAATTTAGAATGGTAGGCACGTCGCAAGTAGTGCTCTTCCATTCTAGTTTCCAACACCTAAATTTATAAACAAATTACCAACATTAATAATCACTTGGTTTATATAAACAACTTCTGGGTTCTTCTCAGAAAGTGTTTTGTATATATATATATATATTCATCTCCAAATCATTGGAGAAGAAAAAAGAGAGAGAGAGAGAGATGGCAGCGATGATGATGACGGCGTTAGTTGCAGCAGCAATTTTAATGGGTTGCACCAACTTGGCTGTAGTCATGTCTACTTACGGCGATCATAATGCACCAGTCGGGTCCATCCATGTCTCCGGTGAAGTTTGGTGCCAGGATTGCTTCAAGCCCTACAACAAATTCGCTCAAGGTGACAAGCCACTCAAAGGTAATTAATAAACAGAGTTGCAATAAAAACAAATTTTCACATTAATTAATGTGGTTTTGTGTTGTTGACTATAATTGCTTGTATTGCAGGCGTGAAAGTGTCTCTAACTTGCATGGACGAAAGAAGCAGAGTGATGTATTACAAAAGTGACTTGACGGATGAGGAAGGCTACTATGAGATGGAAGTTGAAAAATACGTTTACGGTAAGGAATTGAAAGCAAACTTGTGCAAGATCAGGTTGGTGTCGTCGCCGGACCCGACCTGCAACGTTATCACGAACTTTGCCGGAGGAAAATCAGGGGTCAAACTCTGGCGACCCACCGAGGTGTTTGGTGACACCGTTAAATATAAGTCCGGACGCTTCTTCTTCACTACTCCTATGTGTGAAAAACCTGATACCTCTGCTTCTCAAGAAAACAACTACTAAAGTACTAATTATAATTTTATTTCTTTTTTGTTTTTAATATACTACTTTTTATTTTGTAATTTTTATCATATTTCTCTTGCATAAATATTTTGCAATGAATATTAATCAATCACAGTGGCCAGAAATCGAAATGAGAATTTTGTTTTTGTCAAGTAAACAACATAATGGAAAGATATATTAAATTCTTATTAAAATAAGGAAAGTGAAAATATATTTATATACTTAAGTATTTGTTTGATTGAGCTTTATACTGCCTCAAAAGGTTTATTAACATCTATTTGAATTTCTTAGAGTTGTTTGGTTGGGCTTTTGAGATTGTCTATTTTAAATTGAGTAGAGACTAGTAAAGTTTAAACATCTACTAGGCAAAAGATCACCGATATGTGCTTCTCTAAATAGACGTTTTTTTTTTAAAAAAAAGTCTAAATAACTATAATTTTTTTTTTCTTTCAAAAACTCTATTTCTAATAGATCTACTGCAAGTAGATCTTTTACCAATAGATCAAAAGCCCAACCAAACAAAATCTAAAAGAAAAATCAATTATTCTTTGATCACCTGTTCTTGGCCTTTGAATTTGAGAAAAATGGCCTTAGGCAAAATAAATAATCTGTCTTCATAAATTACATCCAATATAATCATAGTAAATATGTCTTATCGATCCAGTGTATCACCTGTTAGCACACTTTTTAAGTTCAACTTTCATCATGCACATTTATAACAAGTATGATAAATTATTTCCCCCATATTGTATGAGTAAATATCTCCTGTTATAAGACTCGATAAGCTGGACAAGTACGGGCTAGAGATGTCAGAAGTTGCCACATGGTGACACGTATCATAATTCATAAGGAGTTTACTTTTGCTCACCCCCCTTATCACCCCCTCTTAAATGGATGGCTCATGTCCAAGGAGGGGGCAAATTTGTTCAAACAATGTCATCTCTTGGGATAAATTTACGAGAGCTTCTCCTTACAATCCGCAAATTATCTATTCATACTCAAAATTGAAATTTTTTATTAATGACAATTTTAACCTAAACTAAAATTACTAAATAGGATAAAAAAATTTAAAGACACTCCAAACTAATTAAATTATATATATAAAAAAAAATTCTCTCTCCTAAATCATTATATTAAATATTACGTATTAAACTCTCTTTCATAAATATGTTATTATCATATTAAACACTCTTTCTTGATTAATCTCTCTCCATTTTAAAAAAAATATATCATATTTCCATACTTTCTTTATCAATATATGATTAATAGTTAAAGAAAAAAAAAACTTTTGAATATTTTAATTTTTTACTAACAGTAATATATATGTTAAATTTCACGATAATACTTTTAGAACCAATTTTTTGATAATGATTCAAGCTACTTTTATTTAATAAATTAGTACTAAAAGTATTGTTGTGAAATTTAACATTAATCTCTTTGGTTTTTTGTCCTAAAAGGGTTCTAAAGTCTAGAGTTCTTGTTTTCCTATATATGCTATATTGCTGGATATCAGGCAATTGCCAATTCACTAGTCCTTGTCATTCCAATTTGTTTCATAATTTGCTACAAATTGACATGCAATACTATTATTATCGTCGGGCTCTATCTTAGATTTAGAACTACTTGCAGACATGGTAAAGAAAAGATCAAAACAGAAATTTTCTAGGTTTTAACTCACAGCTTATCTGTAGGTCTGCCTAATGCCTTCCTCGGCTGACGGCTATCCTGGTGACTACTGACTTTTGCACTTAGAAAATAAATCTAATTTAACTCTTTTTCAACAAGTCTCAAGGCTTTGATACCAAAACGGAAAACCAACAAATACAATAATATCCACAAAAAAATATGTAGGAAATAATAAAACATGAAATGGAAATGAGTTTAGACTTACTGGTAACAGTCTTAGTCTGACAGTAATGTAGATATACGGAAAATAGGTCGCACACTTTATTGATTTCAAACTTTTATACAAAGGAGAGGAAGATTACAGAGAGGAAAGATTAAAGAGAGGAAAGATTACAAAGTAGTACCAAAGAAACTCTAAAAACAGAACCTGCCTCTCTCCAGGATGCGTCGATCCTTATATAGATCAGATAACAAGATATTAACAAAACATGACAGAGTCAGCTAACCATGGTTTGGGAAAATCTGATTAAAATACAATTATTATAGATCATGATTGTGATTTGTCCGGTACTATTGAATATGAGGCCATGATTGGAGAATGTTGTTGATAAAAGGTGATGTGTCTAGAACTGTGCTTGTCCATATGTGCCGACGGCATAATGGATGGATAGATGATGAGTCAATATGGGGTCCAGGAGGGACCTGCTGGTCAAAATCAATATGATATTGTCTGAAGATAAGCCTTGTGAGGCTAAAGTCTCTGGTTCGGATACTGTGATAGGTCATGTCCAAAACAACTGTGAACAACATCGCTGTCTAGGAAATCATCATCATCATCATCTTAGTTGTCTGAAGAAGAATCCTTCTAAGACATACTGGACATTGGTTTTTCCATATCTCGAGCGACTTTCAATAATTCTTCAGGAGTCTTGGCAGCAGTAATTCTTGCTTGATTTTGTGATTTGGCCATCATGAAAGGTGATTGGTCTGTGGTCTTGCATAGTGTAGAGTTGGCAAAGAACCATTTCTCAACTCTAGGTTTGCCATGGTCAGATAAATTCATACCACTCCATCATTTGATCTTGGTATGTCGACCAAAGTATGGAACATTGATGTTGCCAATCAATTTGTCTTTGATCATGTATTCCAGCGTCAAGATCCATGTGATGCTGAAATACTTGAAGAAAAGTAATAAGTCAGGAACATAGTCACATTCCTAGGGTCTAGAGAGATGATTAAGCCAAAAAATATATCCCTCCTTGACAACCTGTGGAAGGATATCAATTGTCGGACCATATTTGTCCCACCATTCTAGGAACCAGAAAGGAACATTAATAGAGAAATCATTGTCAAAGTAAATGAACCATAATAAAGAATTTCCTGGGCTTTGGCCATACAAAACATTTGTCCAGGCGTCAATATAATCCCAGTAAGAAAATTCTGAGAGAATAAATGGTCTGGAAAATCTGATCATTTTGTTAGGGTCTCCTGTTCCAAAGTGAGGATCTTTTAAAGCTTTAATTTTTGAAAAATCAATTTGTCTTTGTCGGTTTTGTCGAAAACTTCAGAAATAAAAACAGAGTCAGTATCAACTAAGATGAATTCATAAAAAATATGTCATTTTGATAAGTCTTTTGGAACCATGCAAAACAAGGGATTAATAACTGCATCCGCAAGTTTTTTTAGGTTCATTGAGATAATGATCAAGTAATAGTGGTGTTTCCACCGTAAACAATCGGTCAAAATAGGGTTTATTGATATAGGGATAGTTGGGGAAATTTATTTTTGGGAATACAGGAGATAATGCTGGGGGAGTTTGTTGGGCTAAAGATATGGTCTGTGAACTTTGTCCTGATAGGGTTATCTTCCCTTGTTTAGTAGAATGTGGACTATGCTTTGAGGAGGTGATAGTCTTAAAGGAAGGGGATCATTGGTCAAGTAAGTTATAGGGGTTAGCAATTTGGATTGAGTTTGGGCTTGGGATGTTGGTCCTAGAGGAAGAGGATGACCCGCTAGGAGTATGTGGGGTATTGGGTTGAGATAATAGGTTAAGGGCATACTTGTCTTTATGACTAGGTTTTGAGCTTAGTGAATTATAAGTCAAAGCAACCATGTTGTTGCCACAATAAGTCGTTGATAAGTCAGATGATAAGTCTGTTTTGATAGTGGAATTGGGGTCCTGGGCCTTCTTTCTACCGTTACTACTCATGTTTGCCCTACAAAAATTCTCTGGTTAGAAAATCTAGTAAACTATTGGCTGGGCCCTTGATATGCTCAATTTCGAAATCAAAAGTGGATAATAGGACCTGCCATCTAGCAAATTATCTAGCAAATATTTGTTTTGAAGCAAGATTTTTAACATCATTTTTCAAAATGAATTTTACGGATTGGTAATCAACCTTTAAAACAAATTTTTGGTTGATTAAATCATCCTATAATTTTTGGATTGTTAAAACAATGACTAAGATTTCTTTTTTGACTATGAAATACTTTTGCTGGGTGTCATTCCAAATTCCAGAAACATATTTAACAAGAAATTCTTGGTCATTGATGACTTGCTTTAATATACCACCCTAACAAAGTTCGGAAGCATCTATTTCAACTATTTTGGGAGCAGTGGGGTGGCAGATAACAAGACACTTGAGACTCTTGACTTGAGATTTTATTTTTTGGACTGCCAAAGTATGTTCATCAGTCCAGGGTGTTGGGTTTTTCTTGAGTCTCTGAAAAAGAGGTTTACATATGATACGCAGTTGTTGACAGAAGTTGGCTATGTAATTGAGGCAACCTATGAACCTTTGTAACTGGGTTTTGTCTTTCATGACATCCGGGAATTTATCGGCAAACTCAAGACTCCTTTGGAAAGGTATAAAAGTTCCTCTGTTAATATTGTGACCTAGAAATCGGATTTTTGTCTAGTATAGGAGGATTTTGGGTGCGGAGACAACTAAACCTTGATGTTTAACGGTTTGGTAGAAAATTTCTAAGTGTTCCAATATTGGTCAATATTGTCAGAAAAGATCAAAACATCATCTATATCGACAATGGAAAACTTTGTATCAAGGTTGAAGATGTCATTCATGATGGATTGGAATTCACTAGAGGCATTTTTGAGGCCAAAAGACATAACATTCCACTCTGACCGAATGACATAGTAAAAACGGTTTTATACCGATCTTTTTTTTCGACCTGGATTTACCAAAATCCTGACTTTATGTTAAACTTGGAAAAAATGTTGGCATTGTAAAGCCTTTTTAATAAGTCTGATTTGTTGGGAATAGGGTATCGGATCCATCGGAGGGCATCGTTCAAGGACTTATAGTTGATGACTAGCTGTGAACTCCTCTTTCGATTTCTGTATTTTTTTGAATATTGAAAGCTAGGCAGCTCCAAGGAGACTTGCAAGGCTTGACCAAGCCTTTTTGTAATAGGTCAGTCATTTCCTTTTTACAATGCTCTTGGAGGGATAAAGACATTTGGATAGGTCGAGCTTTGGTAGGAATTATTTTTTTAGAGAACTCTTGAGTATAAGGGAATGAGACTATATGTTTTTTTCGGTTCTAGAAGGTATTTGGAAAAGAAGAGCAGACTTCCGTTTCTAGTTTCTTTTTGAAGGTTTAGATTTTTTGTTGGAGTATAGGATCTTCAAGGTATTTCTTCTATCTTTCAAAATGAAGGTCATCTTTCAAAAAGGATAAATAATCTTGTTTTATGTTGATATTGGCAATCTGTTGGTCTAAGAAAACAGATTTTTCTTTGAGGACGTTAGGGGAGGTGAAAGGGAAAAGTATTTCTTTTTCTACATATACGGAGATGAGTCCTTCAGATGTAGCTCTGAACGGAGATATGAGGTGAATGAAGGATATCCTAGGATTACGTTTTGAGATAGGTTTTTGACCATAAAAAACTGGTGTTGTAGCAAACATCTCCATTGCAGACTTTGACATTGGTCAGCTTATATTGTATGTTAAACTGTTGTTTGTTGGCTCCATAAAGGGTTTCTATGGTTTTTAAAAATATTTGGTAGGGACAAGGGTTTCTCTCATGCAGTTGAGATCTGCTCCTGTGTCAATTAGGACATTGACTCTGAGGTGGAAGCTGGAAGAGATATGTATATTGACCTCCGTGTACCATTTCTGGATTCTGATTTCTCTGATAATCGAGGTTTCTTATTGCTGGATCAGGTTAGGGGAATGAGACTGGCTAGTTAGTGGTCAGCATGGTCTTCTGTAGTGATAGGTTGTTTTGATTCTGAATCATCGGAACTTTTGAAGCTGTCATGTGTGGATAGCTTCTCTTTTGCCATTTTTGAAGATTTTTCCTGTAGCCTTGATTGGATCATCTGGGTGGTATGTTTGAGTTCCCTGATCTCCTCATTGACTTGATTGATTTCTTTGTGTAAATCAGGGATAGTTACTTTTCTTTGTTTGGAGGAGAAAAGCTTCATCACATTTTCATCAAAATCAGAAATTGTTAGACCTTTATGATTAGTTAAGGATTCACTGGTACTTGGTTTGGAAATCTTCTGCTAGATTTCTCTGATGAAGCCTACTTTAAGGATGAGATCATTGATACTGTCAATCATACCAATAAGCAGGGAAAAATCGGTTTGGTCTAGGACATTGATTTGATCACAAAGGCAGGTTTAGGCATAGTTCGATTCTGCTTGTGTTGAAGAGTCAATATTGGATTGGTCCATGACAATGAGTTTTTTGTTAGAGCTGGATGGTTCATCATAGGAGTCTGAAGAATATTGTTGTTCAAAGATAACCTGGATAAGTCTGTCTTTGAATTCGTCATCAATATTGAGGGCTTTGATCTTGTTTTTGAGGTCAGTGCATTTGTTGGCGAAATGTCCTTTCTTGTCGCAGCTAAAGCAGGTCTTTGAATTTTTTGTAAAATTCTTTTGGAAAGGTCTTCTTTCCAGTTTTTGATGTTGCCTTGACGGTTGTCTGGGCTTGCTTTTATCTTTGCTGGTTTTCCTTGGTTTTGAAGGCAAGCGTTCGAATTTATGAGCCTTTTTTTGCTTTTGGTTGGGGAGTTTATCAAATACAATTTGTTCACACCATGAGCCGAGTTCTCTTCTGGTGGTTAGTTTCTGATGCTTCAACTGGCTTTTAAGTCTGATATCATTGCACAGCTGGAGGGCAACGATGTTGATAGTTGCAATGATTTCTCCATAAATCCAGGTTTATAGGTCGATTTGGGACCAGTCTGGGCTAGCCATTTGTTCCCGCATCTTGTCCCTGACTTTGTTGGCAAAAAGGTTGGTAGGCCAGATATGAATTTCTCTTTCCAATATGCATTGGCATTGTCTTCTCTTTGCATTACCCTGGTCAAGAAAATGTCTTTATACCACTTTAAATCGCTCAATTTTTTGCATTTCAAGTTCTGGAGCTTCGAATAGTCTTTATCTTGGAAACTGTTAGGATTTCCAATAAAATGCAAAACAATGGTATAATAAAGGACATCTATACCATCTGGTTGAGAGGTAGTAGTCATGGTAGGAGGAAGGAAAGATGATGCACTAGTTGTTGGCACGGCTACAAATATGGTTTTGGTGTGACTTATGATATTTGCTTTAGCTGTCGATGATAGGGTGTTTGTCCACCATCCAAATAATTGTCCTTCAAAGCCACCAGTGAGGGCCGTGATTGCATCTGCATGGGTCATATTTTGCTTTTTGATATATATATAGCCGACTGTGTGGATTTGTCTGACAATTGTCATGATTTGGTATTCTGAAAGCTCATCAATATTAAATTGATAGCAAGCATTACCTCTATATGCTCTATAGGGAACTGTCTCCTCATATTGGAGATCAGGTGGAGTGGGTTTAGGATAGTAAGGTTTTGTGCCATGGTAGAATCAGGTGTAGCTATTGTTGTCAGCAGTATTCTGGTTGGTTAATTTGTGAATCATCTGGTCTAGGTTTTTTGCTAGTTCAATTTCGCTGGTTTCTAGGGATGTGTCGATAGTTTGGACTCCTGGTTGGTGTTGGCTAGTAGAGGTGGGGTTTTGTGTTTGTGATAGCCGTTCTTCTAAGAGTTTTAGGAGTTCATCTGTGTTGATAAGGTCATAACTGTCAAAACATTTTTCTATTCCTGTGGTATCTGGAAATAGAAGAACACCAGGTTGGTAGGATGACTGGGGGTCTTTTTGAGAGCTTGTATTTCTGGATATATTTTCATATGATGGGGTTTTAGGTATATTTCTGGTCAAATTCTAGTACTAGTTACTTTCAATTCTTTCAAGCTGGTCCCCAACTATCCTTAGATAGGCATTCGTGTAATTGTTTTGCTTCATGACCAATCCCAATTGTTGTGAGGATGCTGGAACAGTGTTAGATAGTGTTGAGTCGAGGAGAATGAACGGGGAACAAGTCATGGCTTCAGTGGATCCTATTGTTCCCTGGTCTTCATTTCCATCTTATCTTCATTTTCCATCTCAATCTCACAAGTTCTAGGAGGAGGATGAGAAAGAGCCTATTTGCCTCTTTTGGTCTTATAGGTTCGAAACGTTGACTGGTCTATGGCGATACATTTGTTTTCTAAACACTTTCTATCTGCATACCATTCAAAGAAGGGTATGTTCTGGCCAAGAATCTTGACACTCTGTAGCCATCTCGCCCTGAACTGGTCTTGCTTCTTTTGGTTGTAATTGGACTTGTATTTGGTCTTGGAGTGGTGACTGAGGTAGTTTGTTAAGAGAACATCATAGTCGATAAGATTATTGTCAACGACGTTGATGGTTCAGATTTGTGGTTCTGAGTCAAGTATTTCTGTTAGGACTTGGGATGGTATGGGAGAGCTTGGTTCTTCTTGGTCATATGTGTGAATAGGAAGAGCTATTTGTTCTGGGGGTTTTCGGATACTGGATATGTGTGTGGATATATATGTAGTGGGTATATTAATAGTGACAGGAATAGGTGAACGTCTTTGCCTGGGTCTTAGGTTAATATGTTCAGATATATCACTGGTTCCTGGTTTGTATCTATTTTCAAGTCTAGGTGATTGGTTCAGGATGTTTGTGTTAGGTCTATATTGATCCTGGTTCACTAGACTGGGTATCTGGTTTCTGATGTTTAGCTTGGATATGTTTGATATGGAATGTCTTAGAGATTAAAGTTCTTCATCATTTGGAGGGATACGTAACATAGGTTCTCTATATGATAAAGATTTTTTGCAGAAAGAAATACGGAGAGCTCCATCTTGTTCTGAGATGAAATCTCTGAGATTCCTCATAGGTGGACTATAAGTGGGTTTATCTGCATGTTCCTTTAGCCAGCTTTCTGGGAAATTAATATTTTCTCATTTGACTGGCGTGGGAACCAATAGGTTAACCGTGGGACAGGCACTATAACAAATATTTTGTCCGGGAAGGACAATAGAAGGAATATAACTCAGAATAAGTCCAGTGGTTAGCACACGATAATGAATGCGATAAACAAGTTTATAAATGCTTGATCCTTTCAAAAATTGATAGTTATGAGTCTGGATATCAATTGTAAGACATTTTTCTTTGTGGTCATCTTAATTTAAAGCAATAGTGAAATTAGAATAACACTGAAAATAAATAGGTCCATAGGTTAAACTGGTTTCAACAATTCCCAAAATAGATTCTTTATAGTTGGTAATTCTTTTGTCTCTAAGGTCTACCAGAAGGGAATTATTGAGACCAATTTTTGCTAATGGTTTCAAACCGATTTAGACACTACCAATATGCAAATCATTGTAACCAATTTTTTGATAATGATTCAAGCTACTTTTATTCAATAAATTAGTACTAAAAGTATTGTCATGGAATTTAACATTAATCTTTTTGGTTTTTTGTCCTAAAAGTGTTCTAAAGTCTAGAGTTATGCTTTTCCTATATATGCTATATTTCTAGATATCAGGCAATTGCCAATTCACTAAGTCCTTGTCATTCTAATTTGTTTCATAATTTGCTACAGATTGACATGCAATACTATTATTATCGTCGGGCTCTATCCTAGATCTAGAACTACTTGCAGACATGGTAAAGAAAAGATCAAAACAGAAATTTTCTAGGTTTTGACTCACAGTTTGTCTGTAGATCTGCCTAATGCCTTTCTCAGCTGGTGGTTATCCTGGTGACTACTGAATTTTGCACCTAGAAAATAAATCTAATTTAACTCTTCTTCAACAAGTCTCAAGGCTCTGATTATATATTAAAAAATCAGTTTTCAAAAAAAAAATAAAAAAAGATATATAAAAACTTGAGTTGTTTCAATTAAATTCAATTAAACTCAATATTTAAAAAAAAAAATCTAATTTTTTGTTTATTTATTTATTAATTTTTTAACATATACATACATATGGTACCTAAAAATCAAGTTTATAAGTATTTTTTTTTTCTTAATTGTTAATCTTACTTGAGAAAGAATGATAATAGAAAATTTAAGATATTTATTGGAAGAGAGAGAGTTTAATATGGTAATTAAAAATTTAGAAAAGAGTATTTAATATATAATAATTAATTTAATGATTTAAAAAAGATAATTTCTTTTTTTATTTTATAATTTAATTCAAATAAGATAAAAATGACAATCTTGTAATAAAATGAAGTGTTTTTAGAATTTTTTAAAATTTAAATTTTGAGAATGAAATGTTTTTAGAAAAAAAATGTAAAAAGAAAAAATTGAATTGTCAAAAGAAGCTCTCTAAATTTACTTCTCCATAGACGTATGTCATCCATTTATGAAGAGACGTATGTCATCCATTTATGAAGAGGTAATGTTCACCACTGCAACATTGGTGAGCAAAAATGGACTCACTCATAAGTTGAGAGATGGGAAGTCTTAAGTACAGCAATTAGTTAGTTGAGATTAAGGAACCCTCCCAAGACAGAGTCGTCCATGGCGACTCGGCTCGCGAGAGCGCTGTCATCATATTCTGTTCAAAGATCAACGGCTGAGATATCGTCTGGCGTGTCTAGACCCAGATCGAGATGGGCTTCCTCTTCATCGTCAAAGAAGATGAATAATACGAGTGATCGTTTATCAGGCGTAATTGACGCCGTCAATGACCGTAAACTCCCTCCGGAACTCCGTGGCCAACGCAACTCCGTCAGGTCCCTAATTACAATAATATCAGTACCTAATTTTAATTTCCTATAAATTACTGGTTTTTGTATAGTGATAGATTCATTCAATTGACATGTGTATGTACGGATTCAACATGGGACAGGTCAGAAACAGATATTCAAGGTGTGGTGGAGCAGAGGATATGGCATTCAATGGAAGAAGGGAAGTTCGAAAACTTACCAGGTAAAGGGAAGCCATTGAATCTCAAGACCAATCCTCACGCAGACCCAGCAGAAGACACCTTGTATAGAATCCTCTCACAGAATGGATGCGCACCAGAGTGGGTTCAGCTTAACAAAGATATAAGGAGTCAAGTCTCTGATTGGCGACTGGCCTTGAACAGAGCTTGGGCTATAAAACGCAGTGCTGGTGGTGATCACTCGAAATGGGCAGACTCGTCGGAGTTGTTGCAAAAGCAGTTGCGTGATATAAATAACAAGGTATGCCTTTTGGTCTACAACTTCCAGGTGGGATGAATTGATGATCAGGAATTAACGTGAAATGTAAATGGGTGTGGATTGCAGATTTTCAGGTATAATCTTATTGTTCCGTTTGGTCGCCAGATGTCTGGACTCAAGTGGGAGAAAGAAGTAGCTCGCTTAGAAGAGTGAAACGACAACGATGATCGAGGTTAGCTCAGTAGTAATCCCCTCACACTTGCGTCCAAGAAATTGTGGGAAATATTGTAATAGTTAAAAAAAATATATATATATATATATGATCTCTCCTTTTTGGTTCAGCAAGACATTACACTTAACTATACAAAGAAAGAAAGAAAGAAAGAAAGAGTGGATCCTACTTCCATATAGTATGTATGTAATCTCAAGTGGATTTACATGTATAACTTTATGAGTTAAGAGTTGGTGCAACTACATAATTTTCATATCAATGCGAAGGCGTTGAGACATCTTTAACACCAAAATGAATATATTAAAAAGAGGGAGAGAGAGAGGTATTATATGATTAAAAAAAATTGTCAAAAGGATATATGAAACAAAATAAGCAGTATCAAACGTTTCCATACAAGGGAGCAAGCAGGATCTCAATTATGTGGCTTTTCATGGCTCAACCAATTGATGAAGTCTTTGCTGCAAGATGAATAAGTGCTCGTTGGTGGTAGATGGTGCGGAGCTTCTTGTACTTCTGCACAAAACTCACAATATCTATCTCTTTATCAAGGAGCTGTCTGTTCAGCGCTTCGGATTCCTCCTCTGTCTTATTCATTGCTTCTGTAAACATGAATATATCCAAATCATTTCCGTAAAATGTTTTGCATCTAAAAAATCATTGATGACAAACCCAAAGTCTTTAAGGTGTTTTTTCATTATTGTTACCTTGAAGCTTTTGGATAAGGGATCCGGGCGAATAGAATTTTAACAGCTCCTCTTTTTGTCTGTTAAGCTCATTTAATTTCTCCTGTGCAGCAGCTAATTCTGTTGTCCGGATAATTTTGCACTGTGATCATATAAAGAGCAAATGAAAAAGGTTTTACTGACAAAAAAATTGACAAGAATATGAAAGTTGGGTTAGAATCTCACTTGGTTTCGAAGCTCCATTATGCGCGGTTCTTTTTCCAAGTTTTGCTCTGTTCAAATAATAATTCAAAATTTGAATGTGATACCACTACTGCAACAACATGTATATTAATATAATTAATGAAAAATGTGACTACTTACCGGCAAGCTGCAAAGTTTCCTTGCGAAGTTCATCTCTTATCTGGCAATAGTTATTAAGAGCAACAAAACAGAATCAATGGTTAGAAACAAGAAAACTTGTAAGAAACAACTCAAAGGTAAGATGCATTTCTATAACACACCCCATGCTGAGTAGGCCCATATTTCCAGCAAAACAGAGAGGCCATGTTAGTAATCAAATAGTAATGGCAAGAAACGATAAAGCAAGTGTTTTTCTGATGAGACCAATAACCATGCATGGGTCTATTTGTATCTGCTAAGGTTATGTGTGCATATAAACTGCTATGATACATGAGCATAGCTAGTCATCTTAACCTCCTATATATGCATATACATGTTACAGCATATTATTGGTTCAATCAAAGAGATTGCAAGAGTAAACATTTGAGTCATGAAACTGAATCACTAAACATAACATGGATACATTCTGAAACCTATCAGATGAGTAGTCCATTGCCTAATAACATTATTTTGAATTAAATATGAAAGAAGGAACAAGAAGCACATCTCTACTTTTCAAAAGTATTGCTGAAAGTGATAAAAGTTCATTTTTGTTTTAAGAATTTTTTTTTTTTTTACAAGAGTTGACATTTGAAGCCCATGCAAAAGCCAGTAGTCCTGGTTACTCCTATCCCTTGGTGGCTTGGAACCAATTGTGAAAAAGATGCATAAACCACATCTTTTTTTGCTCAGAAACAAAATGTATAACCACTTATCAATGGAGCCTTATCATATCTTATTGAAAAAAGAAAAGAAAACAATACTTATCTAAAAAGGAATTCTTTACCGTGTTTGTATTGTGTGTGTGTGTGATGGTAGCTAAAGCTAACTGCTACCCACCCAATCCCCCAATCCTACCGTAAAAACAATACCTTCTTCCTACCATGGCCAAGAAATTAATCATCTAGAGACCAAAAAAATATGCAAGACTGAAAATATAACGAACTTACATCAAGCATATACAAGCCAATATGCATAATTATAAGCTTAGATAATCCTGTAGAAAGGAAGAGAAATGTTTTTGCAACTTACATTGTTTTGGATTTTAACCTGATCAACTGAAAGTAAAAATTGGTGGTATGCATCCTTGTCTGACAAGAGCTTCCGTAACTCATCAACACTAGTGAACAAGCAATTGATTAGTGAAGGCAAATGTGAAGAAGTTTGCCAAATCAAAAGAACAACTAATATAAACAAGTATGAAGTATCAAAACAAAATTTTCCTTATTAGCCTATTGAACATGACAAATGATTGAAAACAAAAAAACAAAAAATTTGACAGAACAACAATTCTAGACTTCCAATTTGTCAATAATTAGTTAAAAGAATGGCAAATAAATACAGTAAAGGAACTATCACAACATTAATTATCACTCTTCTAACACACACCCAACACACATAGTCACATACAGAAGCAAATGATCACATGCATTTTTTATTTCTTTTGAAAGAAAGATATCACATGCATTACAAAGACATGAATACATGCAACTCATAAATCCTACATGCCTGGAACTTGGTAAGTAATATAAGCATATAACTATGATATAATCGTGGATTCTCTTTTCACATTTATTTAGAAATTCCTAAACTTATTTGGAAGGCATATATTCTTTTGTCCAATGCATGCCAAGCACATGATCACTTACATAAGTAGGGTTTAGTAGAGAGTTGAAAAATCAAATTAAACAACATACTATAGCAAATTACTTAAGGTGGGCGGGCAGCCTAACATCACAACATTCCAGATTCCTGCACTTATTTTTTTATGCAGTACATGAATCACATGCACTCATGATATCAAATGCGAGAAAATAAAATGCGAAGTGCAGACACAAGTTCCTTCATCCAAATTGTAAGCCAAATAGCCAATACAAATAAAAAACTAATAATCATGTAGTAATATAGGTGATAATCATAGGGACAAAGTATCAATACCTTCCAAAAAAAAAAAATCAATGGGAAACATGTGTAGAGTTGCAATACACTATCGATATAATAAGAATACGGAGTTAGAGCATCAAGTGCCTCACCTTTTGTCCTTTAACAGTGCAATAACACCTGCAGCTTCGCCTGGTGAAACATGTGACGGGGTCTGTGGATGTTCTGTAGGCCTTTGTAAACTGTAGCTGCTAGAAGAGCTGCTACCGGGAGTTGAAGGACGGGAAGAATTTGGAGAGACTACAGATTGAGGGTACCAAGACTGTGAAGCAGCATCCTGTGGGCGTGGCTGAGCTTGTTGCTCCTGTGAACTCCTGTAAGCAGACATGATAAAACTCAGTCCTAAGCAATATATAATTGACGCATGAGATATCACCTCAAAATTGGTTCATCTGCAATCATTTACATAATCAACGAAACACATTCAGCTTGCATGCTCTTTTTTTTGTGATATTAGGGTATGACATAGTAATAATGCATAAAAAATCACGTACTATTGGTTTGATGGAATAGGAGAGAAAGGAAAGGAGATGATATGGGGGGATTTCTTATCTTTTGTTTGGATTGTTAAATGAAAAGGAAAGGAAATGATAAAAGAGAATAGTCTCTTTCTTGTTTCACCCAATTTAGTTACTCACCAAAATTGGACGGAAAAGAAGGGAAATGAATCAAAAGTTAATGGATTTTTTCAAATCCCAAAACTACTATTAATCTTTCATTTGTTTCCTTTCCTTTCATTCCTATTCATAACCATCCAAACAACAATCATTAAAAACACTATCATTTCCTCTCCTTTCCTTTCCTTTCCACCTTAACTTATCATTTCCTAACCTTTCTCTTCTGTCAATCCAATCATAGTGTACTATAAGAAGCATCAACATACTAATAAATGCTTTTCTCTATGTGTGATTCCGTGATGGTTAGACATGCAAAACGACCCAAAATTAGCTGACACTGTTGCCACATTTCACTATCACTACAGGATACATGTATAATTAGATAACCATATGCATAAAAGATTGGGACTCATATAGGTATAAGTATTACAAGGCACAATGCTAATATGTTACCCTCCCACATTTCATGTATTTGAACACTGTCTGCTGACATTTACAACTAACACTCAAGGCATGTCAACTGAACTAACTAAAATCTCATATCATGCTCATAAACCGAAATGCAAGCAGCAGGAACTAGTTTCGGCTTTGAATTGCAATCCCATTACTATTCCCCGCAACACATCTCCTTAAATTCCGTTAAGGACTTATGGAAACATTCGAAAGCCCACTGATTTACATTATATCACAATAATATCTCAACATAGCACAAAATATGATTGTTTTGGACGTTGACCTTATCAAAACTCCAAACAAACACAATTTTTAATGTATTAACCTAGAAATAGAATAATTTTTTTTATAAAAAAACCTAGAAATAAAATTTCTGATATATATCACACGAAACAGCCGAAATTAGAAATAAAAAGGAATTATATTAACAAGATATTGAAGTTAAAAAACACAGTACACAGCACATAGGATCAAATAAAGCCTAAAACTCCCCAAAAAAAAAAAACTCCTAGAAAAACCCCAAATTAAGCTATCGCATGTAAAAAAGAAAGATAATGAACAAATGTAATAAAAACTCCTATTAAAGCCAAAATTGAATCAAAAGCGAAGATTTTATGAAAGCAGTACCAGAACTTGAACATAGCTCGAAGAGGATACTGATTGCCGGACTATTTGATCAAGCGTAGAATAGAAACCCTAGAATTGTAGAAAGCTAACGAGACGAAGAAGACGTAGATTACGAATTAACGACTCTTGGTTTTTCTTTTGTTCCTGCGAAGCAACCAGAAATATGAGTCGCGGTTGAATTTTATTAATAAAAATATGCGTACGGATCTCCCTGACACGTGTAAATAGCGTGAGGTATGTATCGAAGAAAATACAAGGAAATTGATAGGTTCAAACAGTATCGTACCGTATGATGAGGAATTTGGATCCCCTATCTTATTTATTTATTTTTATATAACCTCACGTAATTTCATAACATATAAGTATTATAATAAATGAGTAGTTAAAATGTGATTAGTTTTTATACCAACCAATCATATGGTTTAAGAAGATCATATTAGCAGAGGATTCAAACTTGTATGATGAGTCTATTTTTGTTTGAATTTGGATCATTTACTAATCTGATCTTATTTCTGATATTTTTAAAACATGTGATTGATTGTTGATAAAATGGTTGTGAAAACCAATCATATCTTAACCACACATTCATTGCAATGTTTATATATTGTGAGATTATGTAAGGTCATGAAAAAAATTAGATCAATAGAGGATCTAAATTCTTTTTGCTTAGGGGTGAATTACTCCCTCTCGGTATGATAACATGTGTCCCAAAAGTTAACCTACTAAGTAGATTAACTATCATATATTTTAGACAAGGATCCTTTCCGCACTTCACTTAATCTTATAACACATAAGCACTGCAATGAATAAATGGTTAAGATGTGATTGAAGCTTTATTAACAACCAATCACATATTTTAAAAATATGAGAAAAAGGTGAGGATGGGGTGAGGATCTTGGTCCATATATTTTATAGATTTTAATCATTTTCAAATTTAATCTTTTTCCTGACCTTTTTTAAAGCATGTGATTGGTTGTTGATAAAATGGTTGTGGAAACCAATCACATCTTAACCACACATTCATTGCAATGATCATGTGTCATGAGATCGGATGAGGTCAGAAAAAAGATCATATTAACCACTCAATCCCTAACCCACCTCCACTCACCATAACCAACCCCATCCGCTACTAAAAAATTAGACTAGTGATGGCCACCGTGAAACAACCAGCAGCCACCACTTTGTAAACTTTTTTATTATTATTATTATTATTATTTTATTTTATTTATTTATTTATTTATTTTAAATATCTAACCGAAACCAAGCTTCAATCCACGACAAACTCAAACGCAAACCCAAACATCACCCCTGTGAGGAGATCGGCCAACCAAACCCCACCATCGACGGTCCGTTTTTTGACATGAAGTTCGTTGTGCTGGATGAAACCGAAGAAGAAGAAAACGGTAGAAGTTCGTTGGAATTAGCGTCACTGGAGAGGATCGTCGGAGAGAGAAGACGATATGAGAGGAGAGATATCAAATTTTTTGTTTTTGATTTTGTTTTTTTTTTTTAAATTTTTTTTAATATTTGTTAAAAAAATAATTTAAGTTTTTTTTACTAATTTACCTATTTACCCTTATTTATTTAGAGAATTTCTAACCGTTGAGACCATTGGTTAACTCTTGAACATATGGCATCATTTGAGGGGGTGGGGTGTTAACCCCCTTGAAGGGATATTGAACAAAAATAAACTCATGTATGATTTAAAAAGATTTATATATATATATATATATATATATATATATATATAATTGGAAATAGAACAAAAAATATTGATTCTCAAATTAAAAAAAAACCATGATCACAATCTTATATATAATTAAAAATCGAGTGGTGCTATTGGCACCCTATTACTGAACTATTTATGCACTATTTTTTAAAAAATTTGGTTTAATTATATAAAATTAAATGGTTTTATTAACTTTTTTGATTTATTTTCAGGGCTACCCTTTTACTAGGTGGGGGTAACCCCCTTGAAGGGATATTGAGCAAAAATGAACTCGTGAATGATTTAAAAAGATTATATATTATAGTGGAAATGGTGGAAAATATCACTTTTTTAAACTTATGTGGTAACAAAGCCATTCTTTCAATAAGTTAAATTTAAAAAGCACCTATTATGGTGAACTACCAAAATTGCCCTTACTTTACACATTTCTCTATTTTACTTTGAAGTTTTCAGAGTTTTTTTCTTTCATTTTCCTTTATAACAGACCTTCAATGGAAGTTGAACACCATAACCTTATCAATTGATTTTCCTCTATAACAGCTTTTTTTTTTTTTTTTTTTTTTCAATTTAAAACCCTTAATTGGGTTCCTTTTCATTTGTTCTCCGAGTCTTTTGTAAACCATAAGCTGGTTATGTGAATTTTGAATTTAATTGAAAAGTCTCGAAGACTAATTGAAAAGACTCAAGGAACGATTGAAAAGGCTCGTGTAGTGTATGAAAAGACTCGGACAGTGTATGAAAATGCTCGAATATAGTGTATGAAAAGGCTCGAGTAGTTTATAAAAAGGCTCAAACGTAGTGTCTGAAAAGGCTCGGGCAGTATATGAAAAGGTTCGACCACTTCATTAAAAGGCTTAGGTAGTGTATGAAAAGGCTCGAACTGTGTATCAAAAGGCTTGAACAATTTTAAAAGTCATGGAGAATCAAAATTCATTAATCTATTAAAAAGCTCGGATAACTGTTTAAAAGGCTCGAAATATGTATTAAAAGGCTCGAACTGTGTATTAAAAGGCTCGAACAGTGTAAAAGTCTCGGAGATTCAAAATTAAAAAGCTTGAATCTAGTGTAAAAAAGGCTTGAAAAGGCATGAAAAGGCTCGGATTTAGTGCAAAAGGGCTCAGATCTAATGTAAAAAAAAGTTCGAAAAGGCTCGGATCTAGTGTAAAAAGGCTCGATGATTATAAACCGATTAACCTATGAATTTTCCTTGAAAAGGCTCGAGTAACATTTTATTAAGCTCAGGGACTGTTATAAAAGGCTCGGAAAAAATTCAAAAAGACTCGGTTAGTTCTCTTTGACTTCAGTACTATAGCTCTGTCATTGGTGATTTCGTCGTCAGATTTTGGTTGACTTTAGGATTGTTGCGCCGTCGGGTTTTCTCTCTTAAAGGTTTTCACTCTACGTTTGAAAAAAACACAAACTGACTCTGGTCACCTAAATAGGTGCCTTTTAAACTTAAGTTAGTAATATGGTGTATGTCTTACAAAAAACGCCTCAAATAGTGATAATTTTTTTTTGAACCCTATATAAATATATATATATATATATATATATTTATATTATTTATATAATCGGAAATGGAACAAAAAATATTGATTCTTAGATTAAAAAAAAACCATGATCACAATCTTATATATAATTAAAAATCGAGTGGTGCTATTGACACCTCCACTACTGAACTATTTATACCCTATTTTTTTAAATTTTGATTTAATCATATAAAATTAAATGGTTTTATTAACTTTTTTTGATTTATTTTCAGGACTACCATTTTACTTATTTTTTAAACTGAATACACCCATATCTTTTTCAAGAAAATAAAAATAAAAATACACTTCATCTTTAATATTTATATGTAGTTTTCTCACATCCATTCGCATAACTTGTTTTTTCTTCTTATTTCATGGTAAAACCATCTCTATTAGTTGTGATTTTTTTTTTTTTTAAATTTAAATTTATATATATATAGTTAATTAGATTGTTGGTGGTAGATTGTGATTGTGATTGTGATATTAATCGTTTGATGATTTTTTTGAGCGATTGAGTAAAGTTTTGGTGTGGTTTCATTTCGTCAGAGATTAGGTTTTCTTGGTTGCGATTCTTTGTGCCATTCTGTTATTGTTTTTTTTTTTTTTTTTTTTTTCTAAATAACATGAAATTAATTTTGGAAGATCCGGAATAAAATCTACAAAAAAAATTGATACAAATTATAGTATACCTAGAAGATTTGAAGAAAATAAATTGAGAGAAAAAAAAATAGTAAACATGGATCTAGAATTTGAGAGGAAAAATAAAACAAACATGTGAAACATAAAATCAATAAATACTAACTATGGGAAACATGAAATCGAAATCTAAAAGAAAATATAAACAAAAATAGTAATAAATTAATAAATACTAAACATGGGGAACATAAGATCGAGATTTGAAAGAAAATATAAACAAAAATAGTAAACATTCAGTGATTTGAAATAATCTATGTCATTAAAGCTTTTGTCATTAAGGTTTTGAAATAAAGAAAGTGGGGTTTTATTAGTTTTACTTTGTACAATATTTTTTTAATAAAAATTGTATGTCTCTTTAAGTAATTTGATAATGAAAAAAAAATAATACTAAATAATTTAAAAAGTAGGGTATAAATAGTTAAGTAGTAGATGTGCCAATAGCAACACTCTTAAAAATCATTATCAATAATTAATTATTAATATACCCAGCAGTATGTTGTATATTGTTGTTGATCAAAATTAAATTTGAAATATTTGAAGAATTCAAATTCTAGCAAGTTCTATTAAGATGTAAACTTGAAAAATCTTTTGTTTTTTACACTTAAAATTTAATGGGTCTGAATTGAAATTATTAAGTTGTTTTGTTTATTTTTTTAAGTGGTCAAACAACTTATATATATATATATATATATATATATATATATATATATAACAACTTAAAATAAAAAGTAAGAAATCCTGGTTTTTAACTTTATTCTAAATCACTATATTGCATTTAATATATTTTCTTCAAAAATTATTCTATCAAAGATAACATATTTCCAATTTTATCATAATTTAATATTATATAAATTTATTTCTTTTAA
Source organism: Acer negundo (assembly GCA_035582765.1). Lineage (NCBI taxonomy): Eukaryota > Viridiplantae > Streptophyta > Magnoliopsida > Sapindales > Sapindaceae > Acer > Acer negundo. The sequence continues at coordinate 37,322,248 of CM069241.1, forward strand.
CTTATTACTTATGATAAACATAAAAAAATAAAATAAATAAATAAATAAAGAAAACATTGTAACTTTCAACACCAATCTTCAATTCTATTTTTTTAAAATCAAAATCATTATTTATCTTTAAAAAAAAATATTTATCATATATTAATCATGAATAATATATTCTAATTATTACATAAAAATGGTTTAAGATTATTAAATTATTATTTTGAGTTGTTTGTATCATATAAATTGAAAATACATAACAATCAATAATAACAAGGGTATAAATGTCAAATTACTTGTTTTAAAACCATTTTATATTTAAAAAACAAACAAGTTGACATTCTTTTCAGATGTAATAAAAATAAAAAAAACAAACATGTAATTCAGATTCATGTTTCAGTCGCTACTCAATTTTCAATAAAATTCAGGACTATTCAGTATTCAAATAAAAAAATAAAAACAAACGAGTTAATGATATTATCTAATTATCTAATGAAATCATTATCAATAATTAATTTAATATTTCCTCATTATCAATAATCAATTTATTAAAGAATTCAAATTCTAACAAGTTCAATTAAGATATCAACTTGATAAAAATATTTAGTTGGTTAATAATATTATATAATTTTTTTAGGAATATAATATTATTTAATTTTACAAAATGAGAAACATTATTTCAAAATTTTGAAATATGAAACAAGATGAAGGTAGCCAAGAGGTTTTCCCTCACACTTACACCGTAAGATTGTGGGTCCGAGTCTATTTCTTATCCCAAAATCTCGAATTAATATAATATTAAAAAAAATCGAAATATGATTTATTTAATTAAATTCGATTATTTTTTCTTCTATTTAATTTTTGTGTATTTGAGAGAACTTAAATGAAACAGTCGGTCCAACAAAACATGTTAAGTGGATTCTTGCCTTTGGGATTTGGTTTTACATTCCGGCTTGTGATGGGGTACAAATACAATGAAACAAATCATTTTAAGTCAGTATCTTGGTTTAATCTCCAGGAATCAATGACTTGAAGTCTCGACTAACAAATAAAATGATATTGTTTTCTTAAAAATAAACTAAGAATAGACCAAAGAAAATAGAAATTCCTATGTTTTTTGCATTACGTTTTTTTTTTGTTAGAAAAAAATTGACATCAAATGAGTCATGAGTTTGCTGGGATCTGTTGATATGGGTATTACGTACTCGATTCATATATCTATTTTTATAATCAGGAAATATCTATACTTATAAAATACGCATGTGCATATCATGAGTTAAGAGTAGATTTACGTTTTTACATTGTGTTAGAAACTGCAAATGTACATCTATTAATGGCAGGTTAAGTTTGTCCATTGATAGAGAAGAATCTTTTTTTATTTGTAAAACTTCTAAAGAGTGAAGGTGAAAAATCCATATATAAATGCTTTTAGAAATTATTTATTGAGTTGTATGCTGTAATCACTTTTAAAGTTGATGAAATCTGCTTGACAATTAATAAACTCTCTTGTTGTGATGTTATTTTCTGCCAATGCTCGATGTGTACAATAATATAAGACTAATATGGCGATCGAGTAATGCTGCCCACCATCTGTAGAGATATACAGGGTTGCTCTGCTGGAACCTGAGAAAATTTGTTTGCCCACAAAAACTGAGTGAGTTTTCTTCTTTTAAGAATTTCTTTATTGCATTGATGTACAAGTTTCTGTTAATGAATAAAAGAAAAGAAAAAGATAAATTTCATTGACTTATTAGTTGTTATAAAGTGCGTGCTTACAAAATGGCCAGCCCCAAGAATCCAATAGAAAGAAAAATTCTTGTATGAGCTTGAAAATCCTGCGGTGGTTGTTTTATCGGTTCCACAATATAAAGGAGTACGATCCAAGCTCAAAAACTCTTCCAATCCATCCCACCTGAAACATGCACACAGTCAATTTGATCAAAATAACAACAAAATATAGTGTAGGTTTCAGGTGCAGGAATGCAGGATCCTGAATGTTTTTTCGTAAAGGATCTTAGATTTTTGTTGTCAAGTACAACAATCTAAGAACCCATGTGAACCTGATAAGAGAATGAAAGCAGAGTATTACTTGAGCTTTTGAACCCAGGCTTCTACTCCTTTGGTACAGCATATGAGATCAACCTATCAAAAAAACCAATAAGATACTTCACTTGTAGTCTTGCAGATAATGGTGAAGAATATTAGTCCAACAAGATTATTGATTATGTAAAGTGTTCTTCATTATTTGAAAAAAAAACCTGTCCATTGTATACGGTCACGTTAACGCCTTTGGCTAGCAGCTCGTCGACCTGTAATAAAAGAACATCATATATGACAAATGTTATGGACAACAGATAAATTCATGCTAAAATGAATTTTGGGCACAGAAGTGAAATTTTTTTTTTTTATTTTAAACATTTTCATTATTACCTCTTTGATTCTTGGTTTCATAAAGTCTCCTGTCATAGCTGAAAAAACCAAGCCACCCTGTCCTCCCCATCTGCAACATAGTGTTTATTAAGTTACAGGATTATCAAATATGCACAAGATTACAGGAAAAGAACCAAGAAGAGCTCAATTTTGTCATGATTTCCTTAATTAATCAGGAAACTCACGTTACGTTCTCAGGAATAATCCGCAACTTCTTTTTAATAGGACCATTCATCAAGCTATCAAGATCAACATCACTCCCTCCAGCACCAGCTGTTGAAGATTTCTTGGTGCTGAGATAACTTAAGTACCTATCTATTCGAGCAAGTCCTTTGAATTGTTTTGTCGCCGAAATTGGGCCGTTACCATCATCAAATAAGAAGTTATAGAAGTCCTACAATGCAACTCCAATACACACCCTTCTAATTAGATTTTGCAAATCCAGTACTGTGAATTGGTTTCTTGGCCAAGAAATTGAGAATTACCACATTGTTACTGTACTCGGCAATGGCATTTTCTAGTTCTACCCAGGTTGATGTTGCGTTTTCGTACTTGCCTTCTGCAATCTGCTGCTTGATGTTAAGAGCTAAACTGTGTTTGCAAAACACAATTGATCAAATTAGATTGATGTTTTTGCCATTCTAGAGTTGGTTTGAAAAGTTTGCAAATTCGATACAAACCTGTTCGATATGTTCAAACCATTGTTGTTCATTCGTGACAGGTCTTTAAGCAGAGGTGCCCAAGAAAACTGCATTTAGGCTTTTATGTAAGAAATAGTATCTAATCAGTTTTTGGTGGAGAGAGATTGATTTTGTAAAGAAATCACATACCACAATATCTTCTGGAGAAATCCAGCTATTCCCCAAAGCAACCCCTATGTAATGTTAAGATACAAGGTGACATAATTTCAGTGGTAAAGAGCGTTCATTCAGACGATATCAGGATATATATAAATATAAATATATATATATATATAAAATAAAATAAAAAGCAAAATGTTACCCCCAAGTTGAAGCTTCAATTGTCCAGCTTGAATAGCTTTTAGAGCTGATAATCCAAGAGTAACTGCAAATTTTCCTCCATAAGATTCTGCAAAAATGTAGAGAGGACTCTTTTGGAGGTTTTCATTTCCATTGAAGATCATCTTGAGCAATGTTGTTAAGTCAGTGGCTGCATCTTCATCAGTCTTGACCACCAAGCTCTCATCCTCCATGTAACTGAAGCCTGTTCCTACTGGACTGTCCTGAAATTCCATGTAAGAATTTTTTTCAGATTCTGTAAAAAAAAAAAAAAAGCAGAATTGAAATGACAAAATTTACAGTGTAGAAAATTGTACCACAAATAGAAGATCTGCTTTCTTGAGCCATGTATAATTCCTGGGCTTCAAATGGCCATCCAATGGTCCTATTTCTAAGAAATTTCCCAATCCAACTCCAGAGGCTCCCTGGATTCAGTTGTCAGAATCAGATTTGATTAAAATGTTGATAATTACTAAGTGATTTTAATGTTTTATCTTTTATGTATACAAATTTTTTACTCACTGGGCCTCCTTGGAGCCATAGTAGTATTGGCCATGGCTTGGATGGATTTTCAACTCTATTTGGACTCTTATAAAGCCACCAAAACAGGTGGGCCTCTGCATTGAAAAAATTATGAAATACTTAGAAGAGCTATAATCATTGGGGATCTTGCAAAAATAACTTTATAAAACTATTTGAGCTATAATAACTTTATAAAATTGAATTTTTTTTAAGATTAAGAGTAAACTAATGACTGTAAATTGATAATTACAGATTTAAGTTGATACAACGCTGTCTCTATTTTTTTTTTTAATATATTAATTACAGTGACGACGATTCGGAATATGAGATATTGTTAAGCTGAATAGCCACCAACGTTGTTTCTATTTTAGTCGTAACATGAACTTAAATGGTATGAATATTCATTCAAAATCCATAAAAGTTTGAAAATTGTCAAATACCCTCATTATTGGGTGGGTGACAATCAACACATCAACAATAAAACCGCTTATTTAGACAATTTGAAAGCATTCAAGTTTATCATAATATTAGAAAAATTATAGAATAATTAAGACTATCCATCCAGAATATAGCAATATTACTGAGCAATGGTCAAGCTGCTTGTTTTTTTTTTTTTTTTTGAAAGGTAATGCTCAAGCTATATTGACTTAACATTTTCGATTTAAATTTTATGATTTCGACATCCATTTAACCATTCGTTTTCAATCCAATGGTTGAAAAAAATCAATGAATTAAGAGCATATTATGACCATTGGATTGAGAACAAATAGACGAATGAATGTTGAAATCATAAATTTAAGTTGATATAGCATAATCTTGGACTATAAGATTTCCCAAAAAAAACAAAAAACAAACTATAAGTAGATATTGACATACTAGGTCGAACTTCAACATATCCCCACTGTTCAGACCCATCATTTGTTCCTGCATCAAGAGCAAAATATCCATGGAGAAAACTACAAGAGAGAAAAAAGAGGAACAGAAGAAAGAATTTTCCCATGGCAGCAAACCCTACTATTTGTGATCAAATGTTGAGGCTTACAAGTTATTTAAACTGAAATTCAACATAGCTTAAGAGGTTTCTTTCACATTGTAATTATAAAATTAAAAAAATGAAGACGATAAAATCAAGAAATTAAGAATCCAGTAGTAGAAATTGACCAAGAGAAAACATATACATACACACATTCAGAAGATTACAGATGGTTTTTGTTTGCACTGGTTTGTTAATTCGATCTACACAAAAAGAAGATAATTATTAGTAAGTCCAAAAAATATGTACATAAAAATAGAACAAAACAAAACTATTAAACTACTAATTATGATATCTAATACATGATGCAGTAATCAAGGAATTTCGTTACATACAGTACTTGGTTTTCTATATGAGGTTGCCCGTATTAGATACACATCTACCATGGACATTTCGATTCATAGAAGGACACTTTTCTTGTGGTGTTGGTTTATGCTTTTCGTAATCTTGAAGATTAGAACATTCCACATTTTGTACTTTGAAAGTTGTCTATAGATTCATGAGAGTACTCTTGAGTCAGAAGGTGGTCCAAATAAACCAAATTCTAAGCAAAAAACCCAATGCTATACTATGGCAAATTGCGGTCCTTTTAATAGTAGAGATTCTTCAATTGAGAGTCAAGTGTGGCTAAGATTAAATTAAAAGGTGTTTTCGATTTGCCTTTTTTTTTTTAATCCAAGGAAAAGTCTCCTGCAATTCCTTTCCTAGGACCACTTAATTGCCTCTTTTTATTCACAAAGAGACACAGAGATGCATCGGTGAATAACCTTTTCAAATAGGAAATGGACAATTTTCATATATATATATATATATATATATATGAAAATTTTCAAGTCAGTGCGTCATGATATAACTCCATCGGTGCGTTGGATGTGGACTATTAGATTTACATGCTTTGACTCAAAGTGTATGCATTTGTCAAAACTTCTCCATAATTTATGGTCCACATGCAACACACTGATGGACTTATATCAAGACGTGTTGAGGAGAAAAGAACTGTATGTATATATATATATATATATATATGGGTCACTAATTGCCTCTTTTTATTCACAAAGAGACATAGAGATGCATAGGTGAATAACCTTTTCAAATGGGAGATGGACAATTTCCATTTATATATATATATATATATATATATATATATTTATGGGGTCACTAAGGCCCTGTTTGATTTTTCCACTTAATACTAAGGCCCTATTTGATTTTTTCACTTAACACTGAATGTCATTTAATGTGTTCCATTCAGTTATTTTGTTTGATTTTTTAAGTGTTAAAATCACTTAATGAACACCTAAAACCACTTGTTTTGAAAAATGAAAATTTGTCACTTTCACTTAACACAAATCCAGGGGAATTTAATACAAATTTTTATTTCCAAAACTATTCTAACTAATTTAATTTATTTCTAATTTTGTCTTTTGTTAAAGCCCTAATTGTATTTATACTTTTTTTTTCTTCTCACTAGAAAGAACTTTAGCATAAGAAAACCTAGTTGCTTCAAAACGCAAACAACTGGAGACGAATTTTCCTAACATATTCCAGCAAGGACTCTTTCTTTCTTTTCCTAGAATTTGATAATTGGTTTTATTAATTTTATTTCAGACAGATTTTGTCATGAGTTTTTTTTTTTTTTTTTTTTTGGGTTTTGAGATGTTAATTTTAGTAAGCAAAAAAAAGTTATACATATATATATATATATATATATATAATCATCAATTGATGTATTACATGATTCCTCTTTTTGGGCTTCCCCTGCTTTTCTTCTCGTTTTCTCTGTGCTTCTTTGTCTTTGTTTTCTGTTTTTGCCTCCCTGGTCTTTGTTTAGCGTTGGCTTGTTTAGGGGGACCACGGGCGTTGGTCCCCTGCCTTTTGTACTTCTTGCCTTTTGGTTGCTTGAATGAATTTAGTTGTTCAAAAAAAAAAAAATTGATATTTATTTATCTGACATGATATTTGTTTTAATTTGCCTTGTAGTAGTTGTTATGTTGTTATTTTATTTGTTTGCCTTGGTTTTGAATAAATCTTGCATTTCTATAAAAAAAATATATATATATATATATATAGTTTGAATGATTTTGCTTGTATTTAATTTCTCAAATATATGCAACATATATATATATATATATAGATAGTATTATGGTTTGTCTCATTTAACATTATTAGTGGATGTAAATCAACAATAGGAACCATTACAATGAGAAATTAATCATGTTGTTATTCATTGATAATATATTCAATTTAGAACCCAAAAAAAAAAAAAAACCCAACCTGTCCACAAACCTGTCAATCCAGAATAATATAATTTTGAAATATTATTAATAACTAAATTAATTAATTTTATAATTAATTTACTTGTTAGAGTTGTCCTTAATATATTAAAATGTAAATATATAACAAATAATAGTTAGAAGGGTATAGATGTAAAAGTATTTATTTTCAGATATTTATAACTTAAAAAAACAAACAACTTATCACTTATATTCAGTTTTCAGTGCAAAAAAAAGAAAAAAAACATGTTTTTCAGTTTTCGGTTTTTAGTTTTCAATCACTATTCAGTCTTCAGTAACATTCAACACAGTTCAGTTTTCAGACAAAAAAATCAAATGGGGCCATTATTAGGGGTCGTTTGTTTTTTCCACTTAAAACTTAATGGGTCTAAATCATAATTATTAAGTTGTTTTGTTTGTTTTTTTAAGTGGTCAAACAACTTAAAAATACCAAAAAACAATTTAAAATAAAAAGTAAAAAATCTTGACTTTTCACGTAATTGTAAATCACCAAATTGCATTAAATGCAATCCAAAATCTTTTTTTCCGATACTATCCTCCATATATAACATATCTCCAATTTCATCATAATTATATACCGTATAAAAATCTTTATTTTAATATATTGCTTATTTTAAATAGTTTTAAAAATAAAAAAAGAACACTAATCACTTCACATATTGGTGTTTAATATCAGTACTTTATTATGATATTAAGATGATATATTTATATATATATTTTTAGAGTGTTTTGTATGAATTTTCTTGCTGCTCATTTTATTTTTTGAACAAAAAAACTTTTTCTTTTCTTAGTAAAAATAAAGTTTGTTTGTAATCGAAGAAAAAGATCATGATCATATGTGTTCATATATAATTATTATTATTTGATTGTTTTTATTTTATAATATATGTATAATTGTTTAACATGGGTATAGATGTAAAATTAATTATTTTTCAGACAATTTTATTTTATAAAAACAAGCATGTTGACAGTACATTTAGATGTGAGAAAAAAAAAAACAAACATGTCATTCAGTTTCAGGTTTCAGTTACTATTCAGTATTCAGTAAAATTCAGGACTATTCAGTCTTCAGACAAAAAAACAAACGACTACTTAGTCTATAATATATATAAATAAGTGTTTCAATGTCAAAAGGACAACAACACCCTTTCAAAATTAGGAATTTTATAGGGCAATTCTGACATCATTTAAGTTGATTTAACCTTGAAAAGTTGAGATAGGCATCGAAGAATATGATATTCATCAATTAACCTCCCACAATTCAGGTTGAAGCTAATAATTAGGGTAATGTAATGGGATAGAATTTGGGTACTTTCATTTTATGGGTTTTATCCAAATTTAAAGTACGCTTTTTTTAATTTTTTTTTTTTTTTAATATGACACCGATCAGGTCAAGGTTATGCCAAGACATCAAGTAAAACATGTGTGGTTCGGATAGCTACTCTCATTACCGAAAAACATATAGTTCACAACATTGGAGATAAAACTCTTCACTTATGTATGTAAAATGTGTATGGTGGAGGACTCGAACTCTCGACCACTAATGCATAATGAGAGATATATGCACACCGAAGATAAACTTCTACACATATACTAATAAAATGCACATTAATTCGTACAATTTCTTATAGACCATAAACTTGATCTATCATTTTTTTAGGCAAAATCTAGAACTATATAAATAAAAAAAGAAGAGAACAAAGAGTGGCATAGGCCAAACCAGCCACAAAAACACTGGGAGTAAATCCCTAACTAGAAAAGTGGCGTGTAGGCCACACAAGAAAACAAAAACATCAAGAAAAAAAAATATTTAAAAAAAAAACGAAAGACTCCCGACTCATGCAGTCAACACAGATCTCTGAGAACCCACCTCGTAGAACCATTATCAATCCTATGACAATTCCAATATATGACACTAATTATCAGAAACCTTCGAAAAAGCCTAGGACCCAAACTTATAAGAAGCCAGTCTGCGTGCAATCCTAGTGGACCTTCGAGTAATAGTAGTATCATCTAACTCTTCTTCCTCAACCTGGTCAGCCCAGGAAGAATCATCAATAAGACGATGCTCATGACCTTGGACCTAAACATTAGAGTTCGCAACCAAAATAAGGGAACATGAAGATTTGGATCCATTCCTCAAAACAACTCGATCAACCCTCTCAACTGAAAGAGAAATTGTACCCGCCCTATCATCTAACTCATCAATCAAAACCATTGATTGAGCAAAAGAAACCAATGGAAAAGAATCCCTACCAACCTTCGACCCCTGCCCAACCATCGAAACAGCTGAAGAGATTGAGACAATGACACCAACTGAAACATCAAGAATCGAAGAAGGGCCCTTTAAAGAAACAGGCTTTGCTCCCACTCTGGAGGAATGAACATGGACATCAATAAGAGAATCCCCACTCCTCCCCACCTGCTAGGACTGACAGACCTGAGCAGCCACCAAAGAAGTTAAACATGGTGAATTAATTAGACTAGCAGAAGAAACCATACCAAAAATCGAATCTGAACCTATCGAAGAATGAACCACAAATGAATCCAGAGACTCTAAATCCTGCTGAACAACGACAAAGACATTAGAAATTGGAACTTCTGCTTGAGGAAAAATCAGTTTAAGAGCATGGTTGTAGGGAATCTGAAACCCCTCATCAGCAACAACCGTGGTCGGACCTTCTCTAGCAAAATCAGGCTTATTAGAACTAACATGAATCCCTTTGTCGGACTTATTCCAACAATAAACATTGAGAAAATGACCAATAGAGAAAAAAGTAGAACAGAAAGCCGGGCGATTCTCATATTCCATCGAAATGAAAGAACTATGAGAATCATCCCTCTCAAGAAGCAAAGAAGACGGAGGCACAGTAGACACATTAATATCCACCAGAACACGTGTAAAATATCTAAAATCACCCACCACAGTAGCCCTGTCCAATTGTAAAGGCACTCTGATCCCTTTAGCTAAACCGAAAATAATCTTCGGATGTTAGTATTCCCATGACGAATCATAAAAACGGACCTAAACCTGAGCATTTGAAGACTTATGTAATGTTGGGTTAAAATTTGGAATCCAAGGCTGAAGCCGTAAAACACCTGGTTTGAGATTAAGAGACCCCAAATTGTCAGCATCTGAATTCAACAAAATCTGAAAGTACCCATTACCTAAAGAAACCAACATCAAAACATAGTTCAACTTCCAAATAGACTACAACTTAGCTTTAAGATCAACCATCTTCGAAAGCTTCTCACCACTAGGAAGGAAAACCCGACCAACGAGAGAAAACTTACAAACCTCCAATCTATACTTATAAGCAGAGGGATTCACTTGAACAGCCACATAACTACTATTTTTCGAAAGAATCGAAGGACCAGAAACATTTTTCACCTAAATTGGGGCAGCCTTAAAAAGATCCGCATAAGAAGAGCCCCTAATAGATGACAGAGGCAATGAATAAACCTTCATGCTCATTGGATCCATGGAGTTAGAAACCATTTAAACCACAACCGGAAAAACCTAAACCTTAAAAGCCATGCACATTCAAACAAAAAAGTCTTTTTTATTTTATTTTATGAACAGTACTGCTATAGTACCGTAAACAGTGCCACCACATCACCCATGAACAGTGACTACTACAGTATGGAACAGTGCCCACTACAGTATGGAACAGTGCCCTTGCAGTACCCCGTGAACTGTGTGTGAACAGTGCCGCTACAGTTCCCCACTCCGCTGCAGTACTACCGCAGCTACAGTCATGAACAATGCCACTACAGTACCCCCTTATGAACAGTACCATCGCATCACCTGTGAACAGTGCCGCTACAATACATGAACAATGCCGTTCTAAAACCCTAACATTGTTTTTATTAAAATAGTTCATCCATTATTATAATTCATTTTCTGTATCTTTCATTAATATGATTAGTATCCATTTCTACCTAATCAATATGTGCAGGTAAACTACCACATTTTAGATTTTGCTTTAGATAACATATTCTATGTAATTTTGGTGATTAGTATCTTATCTTAAAAGAGAAAGGAACTTTACCAATAATCGCTTAGGTCATGGACTAGCTCTTTTTGGCATTCAAAAATAATGAATTAATTTTAGGGTCCATTGGCTCTAATTCAACACAAACTTTTTTGCTTTTACAAAATGTGTGCACCTCAAAAGCAAAGGCACATGGTATTTTTTTACCTTGGATGGTTGACCCTTCATAGTAAAGGTCAAGCAAGAATCCAAGGACACCCGTGAACCACTCTTTCTAATGCAAGCGCATGTTTGACACCTTATATTGTATTGTATTAACTATTTAAATTAGATTAATAAAATATAATATTTGGTTTGTTTTGGACTATACATTATATTATATTAGCTAATACAACGGATATGGATTATATTAGTTAATACATACAATGAAGAAATAAATAATAATAAATTTTAATAATAATAATAATAATAATAATGATAATAAAATTTAATAATAATAATTTTAAATATAATACAAAACAATATAATATAATTTATTTTAATATATTAATTTAAAACTAAATTAAATAAATATTATATAAATAAAATAAAATAAAATAAAATAACTTTTATTCTAATAGTATAAATGTTAAAGTATTTATATGATTATTAATAATCTATGTAATAAAAATATTAATGATATATTTATTAATATTTTTAAAAATATAATACAACAAATATTTATTTAATATTATTTTTATATTCTAAAAATATTTCAATTTATTAATTAACAAAATATTTAGAAAAAAAAATTACATCCTAACATTGTATAATTTAATATAGTCTAATACGAAATATCACCAGACACAAGATTGTATAAAAATAATACAGTCCAGTCCAATACAATCCAGTTCAATCTAATCGAATACCTTACAATACAATATAATACAGTGTGCCAAACGAGCCCAAAATACATTAACTCGCAATTTTTCTAGGGTGAAATGCATGTCTCATAAAGTTGATATATATATATATATATATATATATATATATAGTGGTGCTATTGACACACCCTTTACTGATCTATTTAAGTCCCACTTTTTAAATTATTTAGTATTTTTTTTTCTTCTATCAAAATTACTAAAAGAGACATACAATTTAAGAAAAAAAATATTTTATAAATTAAATCTATTAAAACCCCATATTCCTTTTCATAAAAAAAAAAAAAAAAAAAAATAAAAAAATAAAAAAACCCAACATTCTTTTAATCCTTTTCTTGGATTTTTTTTTTCTTATAACTCTTAAACCCTAAAAAATACTTGTACGAATCCTATTTAAACAATAAATCAAACACTTGGGGTGTATTAGATAGATGAGATATATATACATTTTTTTTGAAAATAAATAAACGAAGTGGCATGCCTGCTCCTTGCTAAATAACTTAGTAGGAAGAGTACAAGATACAATGAGAAACATTATCATGGTATGGCAATCTGGTAGAGATACCCCAACAAAATATCACTAGCCAATTTTCAGATCAGACATAATAGCAGTGACAAGCCAAAAATGGTGTGTGAAATTTATTTCCTGTACACAACAGACTTCTCTCAGCAATGGCAAAACTAGTGCAACTAGTGCACAACTATATATATATATATATATATAATTGCATGTATGGGTAAAAAACCAAAAAACCAAACCGAACTGATCTAATCGTTTTTTTTTTTTTCGGTTTTCTTATGTTAGTCGGTTCAGTTTGGTTTATTTTTTTGGAAACAGATTGGATCGGTTTTTTTCCCGATTCGATATACCAAACCAAAAAACCGAACCGAGATCCAATTTATATATAAAAAAAACTCTAGTTTAATGTTCAATAGTCCATGAAACTATAAAACTATGATACTATATTTTTTTTTTCTTTGTTTCTTTTGTTAAATATTATTTTAAACTAGTATTTTCAATTTGTTCAAGCCTATAATTTAATTTGGTCAAAAGCCCAAAATGATTAGAATATGAAAATATATGTACTAATTAAAACCCATAAATTTGGCCCAGTAAGACCAAAATCGAAAAAACCGAACCGGTCCAACTCAGTTGGTTTTTTATCGGTTGATATTTGTAAATTTTATTGGATCGGTTTATATTTTTAGAAACCAAATTTTATCAGTTTTTTTATCTATTCTATTGAAAAATGAACCGAAAATTTAAAAGAAAAAAGTAAAATTGAAATTATAATTTTTTTCTTAATTTATGTACAAATTCTAATTTTACAATATATAGATCACTTACGATGACGGCAACTCAAATATAATATTACCTGACCGAATGAGTACCTTATCTCGAGCCATATTAGGTGGTGAACCAGTGGTCTAATCTTACAATATTAATAATAACTATTACATCTAATTTAGAGATTTTCGGTATATACCGTATAATACGGATTATATATATCTATCTATAACATGATATAATTATATTATCAAATTTAGATCATACATCTATCTATCCTTATCCTATAAAGATAGATGTATAATATAAGGCATATTTTTAATGAATAGGAGTACCGGTCCTTTAATTATCATAATTGATGTATGATCAGTCATTTTATATTATATACAATTATATAATATTGAAAACTTTAATTTCTTTCTCATGTCATGTTTATGATTTGTAATATTAATTAATTAATTAAACCAAGAAGGAGCGTAGAGAATCTGAATTCCTAAATATACAAGCCAAACTAGAACAAATATATGAGGATTCTGTTGAGGAATCTCTATACTAAGCTTCTATTTATTTATTTATTTTTTTTTTTTTTGACAAACTCTATACTAAGCTTTTGACACCTAAACAATTGTTCATTTACAACAACTCAATGCAAGTGGAGGAGATGAGGTTGGTTAGATGGTAAAACCCCTCACACCTGCACCACGAGGTTGTGGGTTCGAGTCTTCCCCGTTTTCTAAAAAAACCCCGAATTTATATAATAGTATACCATCTCCAATGTATATACTAATACCAATGCTAAATTTGACACAAAATTAAGTAAAATGTTATATTTGGCACATTATTTTAGCGTGGAAATGGTGCGAAATGTCACCATTTCAAACTCATTTGGTGATATTGTCAGTGGTTTAATAAGTTAAGTTTAAAAGGCACTTATTATGGTGAACTACCAAAATTGCCCTTAGATAATCAGTTATGTTATTCTCTTTGTACCTTTATTTCTCCACACTTCCAAAAAAAACGACTCTCTCTCTCTGATTTTTTCTTTCTCTCTCTCTCTCTCTCTCTCTCTCTCTATCTACAAATAAAAGTTAAAGATTTGTGGTTTCCTCGAGTTTCATCTTCAACTTATAAAATAAGGTAATATTTCTTGAACTTTCTTCTTATAATTTGTTCACATTTTGTAAACTAGCCATTGTGAGAATTTTTAGATCTCCGAGCCTTTTCATGTGTTTCCCGTGCCTTTTCACGTGTTCACTATCCGAGCCTTTCATGTGTTTCCCGTGCCTTTTCATGTGTTTCCCGTGCCTTTTCATGTGTTTCCCGTGCCTTTTCATGTGATTCCCGTGCCTTTTCACATGTTTCCCGTGCCTTTTCATGTGTTCACTATGTGTTTCCCGTGCCTTTTCATGTGTTTCCCGTGCCTTTTCATGTGTTTCCCGTGCCTTTTCACATGTTTCCCGTGCCTTTTCATGTGTTTCCCGTGCCTTTTCATGTGATTCCCGTGCCTTTTCATGTTTCCCGTGCCTTTTCATGTGATTCCCGTGCCTTTTCATGTGTTTCCTTTTCGTGACTTTTCATGTGTTTCCCGTGCCTTTTCATGTGATTCCCGTGCCTTTTCATGTGTTCCCGTGCCTTTTCGTGCCTTTTCATGTAATTCCCGTGCCTTTTCATTCACTATTCGAGCCTTTTGAAGAAATTTTTGAGCATTTTCATGTGATTTAATCGAGCCTTTTAAAGAATTCTATGAGCCTTTTCATGTCTTCTCTGAGACTTTTCAATATCCTTACCATAGCCTTTGTAAATGTAATATTTGAAAAAAGTTTGTAGTCCTGAATTTTCATTAATGCTTTGTGATGATTAATTTGACAGCATCATGAATCGGGTTAGAATAGTAATATCTTACAACGGTCGATGGGAGCAGTTACCCGACGGAAGTCAAAGGTTTGTTGGATCGGATAACCAGGGAATGTATGTGTCAAAGGATATGACTTACGAAGAATTGGTGGCGATCGTGCATACCATTGTGAATTATGATGTAAACAAATTCAATATTGATCTGTCATCAATATCAATTGTTCCGGGCAGTACATGTCGCACATTTATAAGAAATGACAACGATGTGCAGTTTATGCTAGGGGAAGATCGAGTTATCCCTCAAGTATGTGTCAGTGTAACTGAGAGGACAGCTGGAAATGTGATCGGGAATGATATTCCTCCTCTTGAAAATACCCAACAATTAGGATCCTTTAGCGGTAGCAACCAAGTGTTCACCCAAAGAAGTGCCACTGAAGGTGGGGGAAACATGTGTGGTGTCCCACCGGTAGCGGTCGACCATGAAGATTTAGTTGAACCTCAATTTGGCGATGTGTTTGGTTGTCGAAATGAGCAGTACAATGAGCAAAACAATTACCCGAACCCTGAGGTGGATAATGAGGCAAATAATGAACAGGTTAATGATCGGGTTGATGATCTACAAAATGTGGATGAAGACCCTGCACAAATTGAAACACGAGGTAGACATGTACAAGGAGTTAGTTGCACTCCACTTGATATGCCTGGGCCTTCCGAGGTCCGGTATAATGTAACAGCATCTGCAACGTGGGTTATTCCCGGAGCAGATTCATACTCGTTTGGTATTGATACAACTAGCACCTTGGCAACGCCAGAACCTAGAACCATGATTTATAAAGGTCAATTTTTTCCGAGTAAAAAGGATTTGAAGAGGCTAGTTGGCCATTTTGCAATGCATCATAACTTTGAATGGAAGGTGAAAAGGTCCAATAAGACAACTTTACATCTGGTTTGCATCATTGACGACTGTACATGGAAATTAAGAGCGGTGAGGAGAGATGAAGGGACATACTTTCAAGTGAGAAGTTTTGTCAACGAACACAGTTGTCCCTTGGAGGAGATTCACCGTCGCCACCGACAAGCTAGTGCAGTCATAATCGGAGAAGTCGTTGCACCTAGACTTCAACAACATGATGGTCGTCTCATGCGTCCCAAGGACGTCATCGCCGATATGAAAACAATGTATGGCATACAAATCATGTACAGTAAGGCACACGATGCCCTTTAATATGCATTATCATTGACCTACGGAACGCATGAAGAAGCTTTCCAACTCTTGCCATCTTTTGCATACGTTCTGGAACAGCAAAATCCTGGCACAATCACCGACTTACAATGCACTGACGATGATAAATTCCTCTACTTTTTCATGTCGTTAGGGTCCTCAATTAGAGGTTTTCGGAGGTGTATACGTCCTGTGATTGCAGTTGATGGTACCCATTTGAAGGGAAGATTCGGCGGTACAATGTTTGTGGCAACTGCACAAGATGGAAACGAACAGGTGTATCCAATTGCTTTTGGGTATGGTGACTCAGAAAATAATCTTTCATGGGAGTGGTTTTTGGAATGCTTGAGGGGTGCCCTTGGTAATATAGATGATCTGGTTTTCATTTCCGATCGTCATCCAAGCATTGAAGCAGGGATATCTAAAGTGTTCCCTTATGCAACACATACCATATGTTGCTGGCATTTTGGGGAAAATATGAAGAAGCGATTCCATAGAAAGGATGTTGCTGACATAATGAATGATGCAGCTAGGTCGTACAGTGAATTAAAGTATAATCGTCACATGGAGGAGTTACGTAAGCTGCACAAGGCTGCATTCGATTATGCTATTGCTGCCGGTCCTCACAAATGGTCCCGCGTACACTGTCCCTAAAGAAGGTACAGGGTGATGACCACAAATGTTGCAGAGTGCATAAACTCATGCCTAAAATTCGCACGGCAACTGCCATTGATGACGCTGGCAGAGTTCATTAGGAATATGCTACAAAAGTGGTTTCACGATCGTCATGCAGCTGCACGGTCCATGCGTCATCGATTGACCGACGCAGCACATCTTGTGATCCTGAAACGGGTCGAGAAGTGCGGTTTTATGACCGTAAATCCAGTTGACTGGAACATATTCTCCGTCAGACACAAGGGAAAACAGTGGACGGTTGACTTAGCCCGCAAGACTTGCACATGCAACAAATTCCAAATGGACTTTTTTCCATGTTCACATGCACTCGCAGCGGCAAGGTACTTGACAAGTTATAGTTAACACATTATATTACCCAAACGTGAATCTCACTATTTTCATTGTTGCAGGGAGCGAAACTTGGATTTCACATCACTGTGTGCAGACTACTACAAAAGGGAGACACTTATTGATGCATACTCGGTCCCTATTATGCCTGTTGGCCATCCTTCTTCATGGGTTGTGCCATCTGACATCGCAGCGCGGGTGGTTTTAAATCCAAAGACAAAGAGACAATCAGGTCGGCCGATGGAGGGTCGACATGCCTCGTCTTCAGAGAGGACAACCACACAATCGTGTAGAAGATGTGGGCAACCTGGACATAATAGCAGGAGGTGTTCCAACCCGCCTATGGTTAATGAAGGTCCCAGTAGAATTGTCCCCGAGGAATATCGTCGCAAGTGCAGCATCTGTCATTCAATTGGACACAACAAACAAACGTGCCCTTATAAGGAAGGCAATCAAACATAACAAGGCAGTACAAGATGAAGACGAATTGCCACCAGAAGCACCTTGAGGAACATGTCTCCAAGTTGATGTCTTCAAACATCGTTCAGACTTTGGGAACCATGCTCGATACAGTTATGTTGTTTAAATCGGTAAAGGTTTAGTTGTTCATTTTCATTGTATTATTTAATTCGTGATGCAACGCACTAAATTGTTCACGCGCGGGTTGGAAAGTGAAAAAAATCAATTAATTAATGAAAATAATATATGAATCTGTTATGTACATCAATTACAACTCAGGGAACAACCCATATATAAATCATCTATACAACAGTGTTGTGGAGCGAGTTACAATAAACCTCCACAGCCATCTTCTCCCGGATGGTGCCCATATCCTCTTCTTTCCAATCGAACTCCTTCTTGTTTGCCAACAAGTACTCTGCCAATCTCAAAGTATGGGCACCACAGTTACCGCTGCAAATCACCATATGAACAACCATTAGAATGGAATTTAATTAAAACCAAGTGAGGTATAATAAAATGTTGAAACAGTCATACCCCTGATGCTGTTGGGGCACCCCACGGGATCCGTCCATGATGCTCATCCGGAAGGCCTTCTTCGATAAACTGTATGTCACATCATCCTTCGTTCGGTTTGAGTGAAACTCGACCTGATGCAACATCGAGGGTATAAACCAACGTAGGCACGCAACCTGCTTATTCCTGTACTCCCATGTGACCTCCTGTCTGAACGGGTCTAACAGGTAGATCTTCCCTTGGGTGAGGTCGACGCTGGCCAGTACCCAATGGTTGCGTCCAAGGTTGCAAGGTATCATAACCTGTTAGTGTTTCAACATAGTGTTATGTGCCTGAAATCTAAACATAGTATTAAACACATTGAAACCTTGTAATTTAAACACTCACCCAATCAACCGCGTGCCATGACCGGTTTCCTGACGGGAGTAATCCTCGGACCGTCTTCAGGTCATCATCGTGCCACTTGTGTTTCAGCATAGACCATTCCTTAGGGGGTGCAGCCACCCCACTGCCGAACATCCGCTCCCACTTAATATCTAACCATGACTGTATATAGAAAATTAACCACAATGTTAGGTAATAGATCTAGTAAACACATCAATTAAAAAATGAAAATCGTACTGTACAAGAACTTACATAGAACTGGGAATCCAGTACGTTAACCCTCTGAGCGTAGACAGTGGGGTATGCTCGTTGACGCTTCCGTAAAATCAACAAGTACGCATCGATGTGCTGACAATGTAAACATTTTATATTGTTAGGATTCTACCATTACTGATAAAAACTTATACAAAAAGTTAAAGTAAGGAACGTACCGTATCCTCCAACTCCATGAAGTTGGTTTGGAACCGTTGGAACCAAGTGACACCAACTGGTATATGTATATCCACATCACGTCTGTATAATTGCTGAAGAAGTTAGATGACCAAGTAATATTAATTAAAAGATTGTGTAATGAACGATTATACGTACAATTCCCCCGTGGTGTTCCTCTTGTAGGCTTGGTACGCAGTAACGTGGTCAGGATCTAACAAATCATAGGGCTTGAATGCATGCACTGATGACGCTGGCCTGGTCCTTGGCTTCTTCGGCCTACATGGGTCAGTGTATGGGGTCATCAGCTGCCAACCTGGCCTGCGAACCCGCAGCTGACGCTGAATCTGGGGCGGACTACAGGCTCCAGAACTAGACTCCACCGGAGGTGTGTGCAGTGAGGAGGATCTATGCCTCTGTGGACTACTATGAAGAGGGCTGCGCTGTGAGGACGACCTGTGCCGCCGTGTATCTCTATGAGGAGGGCTGTGATGTGATGAGGATATCTCCCGTCGTGTATCTCTCCGAGAAGGGCTACGCTCTGAAGAGGATCTATCCCTCCGTGTATCGCTCTCTCTCCCTGTATCGCGCTGATGAGCGCGCTGGGGGAGTTGCGCCTGGATCGCTTCAATGGTCGCACTGCGCTGGGATCTACTGGAGGTGGTGTACGCTGTGATGATGAACCATGTGCTAGGTCATGTGGAAGAACATGTGGCACAGATCCACCAGGTAGCTCCCGTACTAGTAGTCCTGTCTCTGTACCAGCACTGTCGTCGGGTATAACTGGAGGAGGCACCTGCTCTAATACTGATATCTCTGTACCACCGGGAACCTCTGTTCGTTCTGTCATAACATGCCCCGGGTGATCAGATACTGTGTCTGCAGTATGTGCCTCCGTAGTAGGTGTCTGCTCATATGTGATCTGTGGGTCTATCCCATGCTGATGTGTACCTGTCCTGCCTGTGGGACTAAAGTCTCTGTGATGGTCATTGGATGGTGGACCATCCATACGGGACTGCGATGTCTGACCTTGACCCTGACCCTGACCCTGAAGCGCCCGGATCATATCCAACAACTCCTGATGCTGCTGATCTCGCTTCTCATCACTCTTTCGGATAGCATCCATCATATCAACCCGTAGAGATTGGACAGCATCCATCACTTCAGCGAATTTACCATCCCAGCCCTGAAACGATTTCAAGTTTTGTCAGCACTTAAACTGTTCACTCAATTGAAATTAAATAATGTGGTTCTAATATCTTTTACATACATGTGGATGCTCGCCAACGCCTCCTCGGGAATCACCTCCAGGTCGAGATTGTCTGGGCATAGTGAATCGTACCCGTCTATGCCTTTCAGGACTCTCATCGCGACCCTCCAAAACTGAATCACCCCTAGGTCGAGGCTGTCTGGGCAAAGTGAAACGTACCGGCTGATGCCTCACGGGACTCCGACTCCCACCCTCCTGGTCTGAACCCTCTGTATCATTGGCTCCGGAATATGCACCATCCCTATCACTGGGTCCGGAATAAGGACCCTCCCTGTCACTGGGTCCTGAATACGCACCCTCTGTATCACTAGGTCTGGAATACGCACCCTCCATATCAATGGGTCCAGCACTCCTACGTCGTTCGTGCTCAGGGACGTGACTAGGTATATCAGAAACATCGGTGTCATACAGACTGCCTCCCAGGTATATGCCTTCGTAGTAAGGTTGAGTCATCTCAACACTCGTTGGCACCAATTCACGCCGCGCAAACATCTGAAATCGGAGTTAGATCATTGTAATTGTATACATACTAAAAACTATGAAAATTAACAACAACAATACTTACCCTTTCAGTGAAAATGCCATCCAGTTTTCTCCCCCACGGTCGCTGACTCAACTCCCATTTCAGAATACGTGGGGGTGGTAGCTCGGAGATTGCCCTACGGATCCCACATTTTTTATTCCCAAGCTCGGGGATAACCTCAAAAGCAAATATCTGTATAATATATAAGTACGATATAAAATAAAATAAAAAACTATAATTAAAATACAGATTCAAATTTTAAATTCTCACCAATAGTGCGTGTGGTAGTCCATATACGTTGTACGTCTCAGTCGTGTGTACGTCAGCACCCCTTTCTTGCTGTCGTTGTTCAAACCGCTCCCGTCGACCATCCAACGCATGCTTGAAACAATAAATTGACCGCCTATACACGTGTGCGCCCCACGGGAACGCATCAAAAGCGTCCAAGTCCTCCACTAGCCTCCACTGCCATACTGGAACTTTATCTCGCTCGTCTACCCCCATTAGTATCCAGTTGAGCATAAACAATAAGCATAGCTTTACCGCATCGTACTGCTCCACAAAAATACCAATCCGCAGCACTGCTCTCAACTCTTCAAACTCGATGTCTCTACCCTGGAAGTACCGCTCGTGTATGCCATTCTCTACCATATCATACCTTGCCGTGTCGGGAATGACTCCGAACTTCAACCCAGTGATTAGACAAAACTCAACCTTCGAGAACCGGACCGAATGCTTACCTAACAAAAATCTCATCTCATCTTCCGGCCCATCGTGATGCAACTCGCGCAAAAGCAGCCGATGGACAATCCCAGCCGAAAAATGAATCTCACGATGCATCATTAGAAAATGACCAAAACACGACTCAGTATACCGACGTCGGTCTTCGATCCTCAGATGTTCAGGTACACTATTAAGTGCGTTGTCGATATCAACCAGGTCATGGAAATGGTCATGCCGTATAATTTTTCCCTTGAACCATTCTCTTACTGGGGTTTTAAGCGACTCCTTTAGCTGATTCCTCATCTGCATTCACAGAAAAAAAACATATGAGTTCATGAAAAGGCTCGAACAAAAAGGCTCGGGAAGTGTATGAAAATGCTCGGGTAATGTATCAAAAGGCTCGAACACTTCAGTAAAAGGCTCGGGTAGTGTATCAAAAGGCTCGGGTAGTTTGTGAAAAGGCACGAACACTTCAGTAAAAGGCTCGGGTAGTGTATCAAAAGGCTCGGGTAGTTTGTGAAAAGGCACGAACACTTCAGTAAAAGGCTCGGGTAGTGTATCAAAAGGCTCGGGTAGTTTGTGAAAAGGCACGAATACTTCATTAAAAGGCTCGGGTAACGTCTGAAAAGGCTCGAACAAAAAGGCTCGAATAACAGTTCAAAAAGACTCGATTAAGTTCAAAAAGGCTCGAAATAAAAGGTTGAAAAAGGCACGAGAAAAAGGCACGATAACAGTACAAAAAGGCACGATAATAGTACAAAAAGGCACGATAACAGTACAAAAAGGCTCGATAACAGTTACAAAAGGCACGATAACATTACAAAAAGGCTCGAAATCACTTCAAAAAGGCTCGATAACAGTTAAAAAGGCACGATAACAGTTCAAAAAGGCACGATAACAGTACAAAAAGGCACGATAACATTACAAAAAGGCTCGATAACAGTTACAAAAGGCACGATAACAGTACAAAAAGGCTCGAAATCACTTCAAAAAGGCTCGATAACAGTTAAAAAAGGCACGGTAACAGTACAAAAAGGCTCGAAATCACTTCAAAAAGGCTCGATAACAGTTAAAAAAGGCACGGTAACAGTACAAAAAGGCTCGAAATCACTTCAAAAAGGCTCGATAAAGATTCAAAAACACTTACTAACCTAGATCTTCATCGTCTTCAAAAGAAATTTTTTTCTTAAACTAAAACACTAACCTAATCTCATCAAACAAACATAATGAACAACAAATCAAATCAAACCTAATCTACATCAAATACACAAAACTTATCTAGAACAAAAATGCGTGAGAAACAAAAACGTACCGGTCTCGTTTTTCTTCGCCCTTCAGTTCTATTCGACATCGGTACTGTAGCGCCGTCGCCGGTGGTTCTTCGTCAGGTTTTGGTCCTCTGTAGCACTGTTGCGCCGTCGGGGTTTCTCTCTCTGGTTTTTTCTTTCAACGTTTCAAAACCAGACAAACCGACAAAAAGGGTAATTTTGTCTGGTCACATAAAATGGTGTCTTTTAAACTTAGATTAGTAACTTGGTGCCTGTTCTCCAAAAAGCGCCCCAAATGGTGACATTTAAATTTCGACCTCGGTATTGGTCTTTCATAGTATAAACCCATCTCTATTTATACACAACCACTTAATTAATTAGATGAGTTCTTCCAAACCTTCAAACAGGTGCTCCACCATAACCCATCTAAATTAATTATTTTCATATGATCACGTACATTGATGATGCTTTAACTCAGCTACCACCTAAATATGAAGTATCGGAAAAAATGTCGAAAAATAGGAAAAATATAATACCGTAAATATACATATATATATTATAATACGTTTTTTATTTTAAAAATATATCAATTTTATTAGTTAATAAAATATCAAGAAACAAAAATTACATCCAAATATTGTATAATTCAATACAGTCTAATACAAAATATCATCAAATAAAGGATTGCATAAGAATAATACAATCTAACCCAATCCAATATGATAGATGTACCAAACAATTCATATATTATTTAATATGGTATAGAGTCTGGACACACTCAAGTCAATTGTAAACCATTAAAACAATTCCCCACAGCTTCCTATTGGCTACTATCTCTTTTTCACTCTCCCATGCAAGCTTTTCTCCTCTCACACACATCACACATCACACATCACACAACCATCACCACTACCAAACCAAGATCACATGGCAATCTCTCTTTCACTCTTCCACGACAATATATGTTGCCTAAATTGATTCTTAAAAAAAAATGTTGCCCCTACATTTTAGGAATCATTTTATTTTCTCATCTTTTCCTCCGCCATTATACTTTAGCAATAATGCAATCAATTAAATTTGAAACATGAGTGTTTAGTTGGGTAAAAGTCTATTTGTCAATTTGAACTCATACCATGTCACATAATTCCCATTAAAGTTTGATTACTTAATAAAATGGAGTTGTCTAGGCGATCATCAATAATTTTATATTAAAGCTTTCTAATATAATTAACCATCTAAAGTTTAATTTTGTTCATAAATTTTCATAATTCTTTTTTTTTTAAAGGGTAAAAAACCCAAAAACCTTAATTACTACAATTAATTAATACAAGATGAACAAAGTGAGGGCAAACATCAACCCAAACCATGTCATGAGATAAAGAAATAGCATATTTAACTAGAGCATGAGCTACTTTATTACCATCACGTAGAACAAAACAACAAGAAATACTCCCCATAACCGAAAAAGATTAACAATATCAGCCACCGGAGGCCTTTCAACAGCAAAAGAAAATTGGTTATTGATATCTGAGACAGCTAAAAGCGAATCACTTTCCACAAAATACAGAGAAAATTACCATACCACTGGACAAGATGGAGACTCTCTCTGATAGCAAAAATCTCCCCAATCTACAAATGTGAAATGTTAACGTAAAGTATACAAATTTATTGAGAGCTAATTAAATATACAACAACCCATCTTTTACACTATATATTGTCATGACAGTGTAAAAGATGGGTTGTGTACACACACAAGAATATTTTATCATGGTAATTAAGATGCTATTTTATCTTGCATTTGGTTCTCTATAAAGAGCACCTCAAACTTCACCAATAAATCACACACAACTAATCCAAGCAAATCTCTCCTCTTCTTTACTTAATTCAATTTTCATTTCTCTCCAAAAACCAATTTTGTTTTCCTATATCAACCCATGAACCATCATAACTTTTGTGAATTGGAAATCCTAAATTATACGTACGATCACAAAGGTAATTCAGGATCGTAGAATACTTTTGTGAATTGTATAATTCAGGATTTACAAATTCTCGATACTTAAAATGTGTGAATGAGTAAAGGTTTGTTTGTTTGTTTGTTTGTTTGTTTGTTTTTCATTTATTTATTTATTTATTTAGTGTTTTAGGTTAATGTGTTTGATTTACTTGATTACATGTGGGATTTTCATGAATTCTGAACTTGGACTGAATTTGAAGATCTTGGATTCTCTAAAACTATTTGTTTTTATAATCAAGAAGTAGGCATGGAACATGTTTATTATCCAAGCACATTTTGTTCAATTAATGCCAATGTATCTTCATTTTGATACCATTTGCATTGTTCTTCTGTAATTCTGATGTGCTAATGATGCACATATATTACCAGGTGTAATATATCAACCCGTGACTAAATATATCTGTGTGGCCAACTTGAGGAATCTCGATGGATTAACAAGTGGAGACCAGTGATCAAATAGATTATAAATTATTAATCCTAATTAAGCTAACATTAACCATAGTCAGTGAGATATATATATATACACACATTAATCCTATTTTATCATATTCTTGTGTGTGTGACTCCATTCATTTAAATTGTATTAGATTTAAATGAATGGTCCAGAGTGTTGCCACATCATTTGGACACCAGATTTGGACACCAGATTTAGACAATGTAGCATTACTTTATATATATACACCGATTGCTTAGTCAATGAAAAAGGAAATGTGGTTTACAAGCATAAACTCATTAATTTGAATATATACAAGAAGATTACAAAAACAGTGGATCACATGAGCTATATAAACTACTCTAACAATTTATATATATATATATAAAGATATTGACGATACCTCATTAATAATTGCTCAAAAGAAAAATCTCATTAATACTTATCAAATAATAATAATAATAATAATAATCTCCTTAATACCACCACCCTATATGGCACGAATTTTGATCTTCTGTTGAACTGATTTTTATCATGTCCTATATAAATCTACTCACACGTGTAATCAAAGGCTTTAATTTATTTCTTTTACTTATTTCACTTTCATTATTTTTAAATGCATTGTCTTATTCTTCGATACTTTAAATCAGAAAAAAAGATCAACACAAAAGAGAATCATGATCCATATGGCACAATGGTAGATGACACTCAACTGACCTAACAATGTCTTAGATTCAATTTAATCAACCATGTATCTTTTATTCCTTTGCTTTTCTGCCCCATATCTAGACCTGGCAAGGTTCCAGTTTGAACCGTGGAACCGGGGTCGAACTGGAACCGAAAAAACTAGAACCGGAACCGGTTTTTCGGTTCCGGTTCCCATTTTTTCAGAACCGGCTGGTTCGAACAGGATTGGAACCGGCGGTTCCGGTTCCCGTTTGAACCGGCGGTTCCAAGTTTTTTTTTTTTTTTGGATATATTTTTTAAAATTAAAAAAATAACACTTTATTTATAAAAATAAAATGTTTAAAAGAGAAATAACATTGAAGAGTATTGAACCATGGTCCATAACTCTTGTACAAGTATATATATTTTATTTTACATTCTCCTCATTTTTATATAGGTTAGGCATCTCACCACTTTTCTTCTTTATCCAATGTGGGACGTGAGATTTTCTTATCCTTTCTATTTTAGTTGTGATTTTCTTATACTTTCTATTCTAGTTAGGATTTTCTTCTCTTATTACATACAATATCTAATATATGATATAGAAAACTATCCTTTGCCGGAGAATGAATAATTTGTTTAAAATCAAAAGCAGAAGATTTTCAGAGAGTTGAAGATCCAATACGCTCAGCCGCTTTCCCGCAAAGAGATAAGATATACAAAGAGTTTAGTTTCAGTAGCTCGTGATGCTGGAAATGACAACGAGAGGTTAGGCATATATAGCTTATGTTAATTTGTGAATTCATATTTATTTATATATATATATATAACTTCCATTGTTACATTTATTTATCTTTTTTACATTCAATTTCTTTCTCTCTAGTATCAATTTGTTTCTTTTAATTATAATATTATGTTCGGATTGCACTTTGATTTCTGTTTGGAACTCCTATCAATTGTTTTTCATGTCCATTACCTTTGAAATCTTTGCATGCTTCGTTAATTATAGATTTGTTAGTTGGATATCGATCAATTTCTGTTTGGACATAGATTTGTTAGTTAGACATTGTCAGTTATCAATTGAAAGTGCTTGAATGAAAAATCATCTATGTACAAGAACAAAAGCATGTTTTTTTAATCCAAAAGCTCACTTTCAATTCATAGCTTGTCACAATTATGTAATAAGAGAAGAAAATCACAAGTAGAAATCTAGAATAGAAAGGAATATAAGAAAATCTCACATCCCACATCGGATAAATAAAAAATGTGTAAAGATGCCTAACTTATATAAAAAGGAGAAGAATGCAAAGGAAAATATACTTACTTAGTTACTTGGACACATGTTATGGGCCACGGCCCAATACTTTACAATGTCCTTTTTAACATATATTTTTTTTAATTATAAATTAAAAGTTATTTTTTTATAAAAAAAAAATAATAATAAATAATAAATAAATAAATTCCTGTTCAAAACCGCCGATTCGAAACCGGAACCGAACCGGAACCTTGCCACTATTACCCATACCTAGTGTCGTGCAAAATGAAAGAAAAGGAATGGAAGGAGCTGAAATGACATTGAAATTTGTACTAATTCAAATGAGATGAAAGTAACATTTTGTGAGGAACAGATGGAATGGCAATATACCTCTTAAGATTTTAAAAAAATAAATAAATAAAACCTATTTCAACTAACAAGAATACATTTATACCCTTATCAATGTTATTTGATATGAATCTTTTGTGTAATTGTATGTTTATTACGGAAGCAATTGTCTTTCTTCAAATTACAATTAATAATAAAATAAGAGAAATACCGTTGACAATCCATTAATTATCTGTTTACACTTCATTTTAATTTTCTTTATTAATGACAATTTTAACATGGATTAAAATTACTAAAAAAATAAAGAAAATTCTAAAGACACCCCAAATCAGTTTTTTTAGAAAACAAGTTTTTTTCCAATTATGTGATTTTTTCCCTGTTTTACAAACCCTAAAATATTTACTTCTTCTTTTCAAAATATTTTTTTCTCACACACAATCAAACCATCCATCATTATCATCACCATATATATATATATATATATATATATAATACTTCTCTAACTAAGACTGTCCTGACTTTATAATTTCAGGACATCCAACCACAGACATACATTCACAATGGATCCACAGCCCCACATTAACAAATACCTACACCCAATATGAATGTGTGGCTGTGTTTGGACGTCCTTAACTTATAACTTCACAATGTCCTTACCAGAGAACCACCATGTATATATAGTTTTCAACTGAAAAATAAAAAATATCATCACTAATAACTATCTTCATTCATTCTTTGTTTAATAATAAATAAATAAAACAATAAAAAAAAAATTACATTTTAAAAAAAAAGAAAAAGCCTTTGGTTCAAAAAGAATAATAATAAAGTTGGGTTAGATTGGGCCACCAATCGGATCCAACACTCTCAGCCCTTAAGTCCAAACCCGATTAAAACTCCGACCCATCTCTGTCCACTTAGAAATTACAATCGCTTTGATTCCTAGCTCGATGTCCCCAATTCATCAGCAAAAATTATCTAGGGTTTGAAAATGAACTTTCAAAGCTACAACTTCAATTCACATAAATGGATTCTCATCTTTGTCTAATCTTTTTACTACTCCACACCCAAATTCTATTTCAAAAGACTCAGTGATGGCCGAGGAAGACCGAGCTCGGCTTCGTGAATTCCTTCATGGGAAATATAAATCAGGTGATATCAATCTTAATGAAGCACTTTACTTCTTTGATTACATGATTCATATGCAACCCACTCCTCCCATGTCTTCATTCAAAGTTTTGTTTACTGCTCTTGTAAAGAATAATTATTATGATCATGTTATTTCTCTCCAAAGAGATTGAAGTGAGTTAGGTTGGTGCCTGATTTATCACTTCAAACATTTTGATTAATTGTATTTGCAAGATGAGTAGGGTTGTTGATAGTCTTGTGGTATTTGGTGCCCTTTTGAGGAGGGGTTTTAATCCAAGTGATGTGACTTTTACTTGTTTAATTGAAGGTCTTTGTATGGAGGGTAGAATTATGGAAGCCACTCGACTTCTTAAGGCAATACAATTGTTGCCCTTAAGTTATATGAAGAAATAGTTCATAGTAATAGTAAATATGGTGTTATTTGTAAGCCTAACGATGTTTGATACCATAGTATGATTGATGGTCTTTGCAAAGATGAGTTTATAGATGAAGCCAAAGAACTGTTTTTGGAAATGAAGGGCTAGGGAATCCCTGCGGATGTGATCACTAATACCTCTCTTATTCATGGTTTGTGTTGTGTTGGTGATTGGGAAGAAGCTAAAAGCTTTTTTGTAGGGATGTTGAATCAAGGTGTACACCCAATACAGTGACATTTAGTGTGCTTCTAGATGAGCTTTGCAAGAATGGGAAGATAGACAAGGCAAATAAGTTGTATGAATTGATTATTAAGAGAGGTGTGCAACCCAATACCTTAACTTATAGCATACTTATGGATGTTTATTGTTTAATAGGTAGAATTCATGATTGAGAGAAATCGTTTGTTTCTATGGCAAGTAAGGGGTGTATGCCTATTGTTGTTAGCTACAATATTTTGATGGATGGAAACTGTTTGATGAGATGCAAGTTAATGATGTTGTACCTAATACATATATATTTACTATTATTGACTGGCTTTGCAAGAATGGTTGTGGTCTAGATGCATTGGAATTCTTTTATATTTTAGAAAATCGCTAGTTTGAAGTTACCATCGAAATTTTCAATTGCTTTATCGATGGATCGTGTAAATCTCAAAGGATTGGATTGGTGTGGGAGCTATTTTATAAATCGACTCAGAAAGCCCTAGTGCCAAATGTATTCTCTTGGAATGTGTTTTCAATGTCAAGAAAGCAGCTTGGATTTGCAATGTAGTAGAAGCTTTATCAAGGGAATGGGGTCAAATAAGAAGCGCCAAGGCATGTTTTTTATGGTCCTGAATATGATTGTAATTAAGTGAAACTTGCAATGTAGTTATTTTGCATTTCTATGTAGCCAAGTGAATTTACTAAGAATTTGGGAATTTCTATGTAATTGTTTTTTCTGGTTCACAGTGGTAGATTATGTGGTATCATCACAATATGTATAGAATTGATAAATGCTTATTGTTGCTTGCCATGGAACAACTTGTGAGAGGTGCTGAAGCTAGACCTAGAAATGAAGGATCTACCAAAACTTGTGATTTTTGAGCAATTACTTGTAATGGAGGTATTCATCTGTGCAACAGCTTTAGAGGTTGTTTTGGAAGTCAGATTTAGTTATATTTTTGGCTTGAAGAGTTGTGACATGCAGCAATCGATTATTCAGTGACATGTTCCGAGCAAGGATGCAGAGTAGGCGTTTCCTGGTGGTGGTTTATTGGATTCCTCAGCTTGAAGAATATAAAAATAATGTTATTAATGTGAATGATTTTACTGGATACATGTATTTAAAATAATATCCATTTTGTTTTCTTCGAAGCTTTAATTTTAAATGAATCTATTTGTTATCTTACTAGGATTAGAAAATGAGTTCTTCATTTTTTTATTCATGTTTAAGTGACTTCCAAATGAAAATTCAAGTCAAAACATTATTTATTTATAGCCAATGATCAATTAATATTAACTACTCAAACTTTTTTCTTCATAATTTCCAGAAATCCAAAAAAAATTAACGCAATAAAAAATCCATGACGATATTACATACTCTCATACTGTATCATTACTCATTCCTTAATAACCCTTCTTCATACTGTTTAAATCAATTTTATGATTAAGTGAGAAATTAGCAGGACAAACGACAAAAAGCTTGAAAATATTCATGAGGCTATAAATAACATTGTTAAAAAGATCTAAAAAATAAACACGGCTAAACAAGAACGTATGACATTAATTTCTGCAAAACCAATTCTGAAACCTCTATTTCAACAGAACTAGTGTAATGGACACAGTAAAGTACTATAAAGATTAAGAATGATAGATTTTCTAATTATAATTATTCCTTAAGTAGAAAGGGTGGTTTCCACTTCCTTGGTGAATGTTTTGGTAGAAGATAAGAAAATTAATTTAAAACTCCAACCACTTGGTGTAATAAACACAGGTTTTTGGGGAAATTATGCCATCAGGAGTACAAAGACTTATCTGTGGACAAACTCCGCATGGGATGGAAGCTAACGCCCCTATCCTTGGTTCACTGGCACTGCCTCCCTCCTTTACGACTTTATAACAAACTTTTCCAACTGGAATATTATTAAACACTCCCGATCCATTACTCTTCAGTTCCATAATCTCTTTATCCAAAACCATAGCTCTCAAAATCTCTTCGATTTGCTGTTTTGTCAAATCTTCCTTGAAGATCCCACTCCTTTTTAATGCATCTGAAATTCCCTCAAAAGTAGCAACCTTCAACCTAACTATATGCTTCACACATTGCTTTCTCACAATTTTTATGAAATCCATATCTAACTTCCCATCAGCATACCATGCCCCACCAGAGAGTTCCTTTGAGGGTTCAAACTCTGTCGCCATGAAGTGTTTCCGTCCCTTGCTCTGGATGTTCACCACCTCTTTGATCAAATTCTTGGCTTGAAGTGACTTAAGGGATTTATTAACAATACTATCAGAAAGGTTTGTCACCTGTTTCATATCCCGTGACCAAATACCCATATCTTGTTTGCTTCTAATTAAGTTATAGAGGATGCGCTCATGATCCGTTAGAGAATCAGCAGGTGATTTTGCATCTGTCCGTTTCCGCTTCTGACTCATTCCTATTCAAAGGATATCAAATCAACACAAAAATTTGTAACCGAAACATTCTTATTCAAATAATATCATAATAAGTAAAAATCGAACATAAAGCAGTTTCAACCTGAATTTTGCGGCTAGCAGTAATTGGAAATTCATACATTCAAAGAGAATGTCATGCAAATCAAATAAAATCAAATGACTCAGCACAAAAGCTTGGTTTAGGTGAGACCTTAGATCTTCCATATTATTTTTGTCTTAAGAATACAGCAATATTGAATAAACAAAAGCTAAAGCAACTGCTCGCACTAAATGAATCAAACTTCAAATTTCATGAAATCAAGAGTGCACAACATGCAAAAAGTCACCATTTCTAATTAGATTTGGGTAAATAAAACTTACTTAGCCCTCTTGTTGTTTGACATAAATGCACTTAGTCTCCATAAGTTTTAATATCCATCACTGACTTCTCCTATCTTTACTGATAACTGAGGTTTAATATAGTCATTTGAGTTTTGCCTACGATTTGAAAATTAGTCTTCGGTGATTTATGTGGAAAGCTTAATCCTAAAGCTCACATGTACTTTATGGCATAAACCAACAAAGAGATGACATCACATGCAAAACAAAACATTCCTTCTTGCATCTGGTTGAGTATTCAAGAGAAACAAAACCACCATAGATCATACATCCCGAAATGCAATTTCAACATAAAACTACGTGGTTGACAACCGGCTTGTCAAGCAACAATGACAAATTGGCAATAAAACTGTTCTGTTTTGGTCTGTGTTTTTTTTATTAGATGTGTTTTTCTTAATTTTTACTCGGCTTATGGTGTGCTTGTGAGTTATTTCCCTTTTTCTTTTTATTTAAGCTTAATTTTCTTTATTTCAAACATCAATGAACCTACTAAACTTGTTTAAGACTAGCTTGCTTGATTTTCTTTCAAAAACTATTTATGATTCCTTGTATCCTTCTAAGTGATGGTGGTTTTGATATTGCTGAATCCAGAGTTTATGTTTGGAAAAAATGCTCTTAGTTTATGTTGGTTGTTGAAAGAAAAGAGAAATGGGGGTCTAATTCCTTAAATTTTAGGTGTGCCACAATTGAACAAAAATACTTCTTTGAAAATTGTGGCCTACAAGATTAAATCTTTAGCTATTTTGGGTTTCATCATGTTTGACACTTTTGGGGATTTATAAAGAAAATCAACACATCTCACTATCTTCCACTACAATGTCATTATGAGACAATTTGAGCCCACAGGATTTCAAAACCAGTGCAATGGTTTGCATTGCACTGGCCAATGCAGATATAATCGGAAGGTAGTATATTTAAATGCACCACTCCTTTTCATATATCAGATTGTGTCAAATTCTGACTTTCCTAAATTCTATGAACTACAGGGAGTTGGTAATGAATATCAAATGGTGGAGGCTGAGTGTATTTAAGTCAAACACTAAGGTAAGTGAAATTAACCTTTGTTTTTCTGTGTCTTATCAGTTTTCTCAATAAATAACAAGTCACAAATGGGCATAAGGATAATTTAGAGACAATGAAAAATTTCAGACTTTTGTGCACTTGTTGGATATTTAAAACTTTCAATATGATATACATATACCCAGAAATCAGAGTTTGTTCTTCCACACATAGCCTTCAATCAACATGAAAAGAGCTACAAACTAAGTTTCAAACTTTCCCTGTTTGAATACAGAGAAAATGTGGAAAATAAATGAAAACATAGCTTAGAATCTAGACAATCTATTCTTTTGACAGTCAAAGTGACATAAAATGAGAATCAAACAAAAATTCCAAAGAACAAAACAGTTTAATTACCTAATCAATTTATAGCAAATGCCTTGAAATGAGTGAAAATATAAAGTAGCAGTTAAAAGTAATATGGTTGTCAATGTAAAGTTTATATCAAATGAAAACTTCGGACACAAGATTTAGCTCTATCTTTGGTTTTTTGAAATCAAAGACTTATTGAATCAAAGTAGTAAGTTGGAAAGTCTCAGGATTGCTCCTCATAAGTAAGTTTAGGAAAGGCAGACCTATTCTAGATAAAAATCCAGTTTAACGAATTTTCCTTTAAATAGTCAAAACAACTTTTAAGGGCTAAGAAATATATTCTAAACCTTTCAGATTTTGATTTTGTTCAATGCAACTGGTTCATAAAAAAAAATATTTCTAAGTCTAGGTCAAATATCTAGGGTTCAGTGGCGAGGGCTCAGAATTAAACGAATTGCATTGTTTTGTTATACTTCAACTATTATATAATGGACAGTTCAATTCGATCACAAAAAAACAAATAATTCCAGCTTCGAACAAACATTTTATCGAACACATTGTATGCACTACATCATGACTATTCAAGTACATTTAAACAAAAAAGTAATAAGCCTTTGCAAACAAAAAATAGACAAAAGAAATCAATAGTGGCGTAGGATCAAAAAACACTTACTGGTGGCTGGAGGAGTGGCGGCCGTTGGCGACGTTGGCGTGTTAAGGGTGAGAGGCTGCTCTAGGTTTTTTTTTTTTTTTTTTTTTTTTTTTTTAATATGAAGCCGCCGTGATTTTATAACTTTTTAATATATGCATCTGTTTTTTCTACATTTAATATACATTTAAAACTTTTTTACCTTTAAATAATATTTCTTTTTCGTATAAAATAGAAAAAATTATTATTATTATTATTTTTTTATATGTAAAAAATACATAATATGAAAATATAATTATTGTCAACAGGGGCATAGCTCAGTTGGTACATCGACGATTTTGAAACTTAGGTGAATGATTTATAATTTTATAACTTAGGTAATTTATAATTTTATATAAAATTTGCTTTAACCACAAATGAATTTTTGATTATTAGTAAATACATTGTAAAATTTTATTTCAGATGATGAAAATTACTGAAATGTCCCTCAACTCATTATCACCTTCATGTTCGGTCCTAATGTTCTTTTTCTCCTACCAAATCAAACACAAATTTCACTCAAAATCACCTAATTTACTGGAAAAATAAAGATTAAAACTATGAGGACACATTTCATGAACAAAAATCAAGGAAATTGTTGGAGTAAGCTGTTAGAGTTTATAGGAGAAAGTTGTTGTAGAATCACAATAAATTTGTCATTCATTTACTTTGAAACATTTAATTTTTAGTGGGTTTTTTTTTTGCGTTTTATTTTTTGGCAAAAATTACAAAAAAAAAATACTTTAAAAAAAGAAGAAAACGATTTATTTTTCCAAGTTAGAGCCATGTCTTCAAGGAAGTCAAAGAACAACTAAAAAGAGGCAGACCAACAATCCCATAACAAATGGTGGAGGCAACAAAAACTGGTCTACATTATCATCTATTATAGATTTAATTTATCAGAAAAATATCAACTGTTCTATTCATCCAGTGTACAAGATTTGGAAAAATAAAAAAAATTCAAGGAGAGCTTTCGGCATTTGCGATCGTGATCAACGTAACAATTTCCTTGATCTTTCATCCTTCAGTCCTTTGAAGTTATAACAAGCAGTCCTAAAGCACCAATAAGGATATACTGCAAGCAAGAAAAATAGTGATGTATTATCAAAATGAGGTTTTTACAAAGAAAATTATCAATATCAGCAAATTTCTGTGGAATTATAACATTTTAACCAACTTTGAACATGTATACTTTGGCCTTATTTTATTACAAATAAAACCAAGAACAAAAATGATTCTGAAACCACAACTAGAAGTTGAGATACCAATTTAAACTACAACTGTTACGGGCAGAGATGTACACAGCCAAAGAGGAAAATGTAAATTTCAATTGATAATTAGACATGACAGAGAAAATCCTAACCGTAGTAGTCATCATATAATAATGTTATGTTCATTTGCAGAAGAAATCGAAAATTAGCATTCCGGATTTAGCTAACCTAACAATACTATGAAGAACTTGCTGAGATAGAAAATATTACAGAGAAACTACATACCTTGATAATTGGCTTTTCAGTCATGATAATAGTCACCCATCCAACATAAGGCAAGAACCTGCAAATGGAAAAAAGTAAGTAATAAGATACCCTGTTTAATACGGACAAGGTCTGCAATTACTATTTTTTGAAAATAAAGAAAGCTCTGCAAGCCTTCAGCTTGGTCATATCTAGGGATGGCTAGGGCGCAACCCAACCCAGAATGCTATTGTGATTCCAAATGCGAGATAGGATCTTACACAGTACATAAGAAAGTATGAATCAATGGGGATCCGGGGAAAATGTGTATCCATCTTTTTTCCATCAGAACAAAATAGAATCTTTAATTGCTATAAAAAAAATAAAAAATAAATAAAAAATAAATAAAAAAAAAGATATAAAGAGTAATGCTAGGTATTCCAACTTTATGTCCCATTTTCAGTATCCCAATTGAGGATTCGAAGACAAATTAATAACCCTGATAACATGTCTGATTCATCTATTTGCAACATCTATTTCTAGGTTATATAGACCAACATGTCTGGAAGTGTCCAAGTATCAAGGACTCCCATTTGAGGCACCTACATTCAGGTCATATAGACTTAACATAGGATTCAAAGACTAATTAAAGAAGGGCTATCACCCTATCAAAAGTTGAGCCACTTACAGTATGTGACTTATGCTTGGAAGGTAAGATAAACAAAGAAAAGAGCCTTTATGGCCAGGGGGTTTGGAGCTGATTTCCACACAAGGATTGGTACGGACCTACCTCTGAGGACTGTTTAACATCCAAGCACATGGTGGTTACCGGTATTTAATCACATTCAATGATGGTTACTCCTGATAATCGGTAAGTTTACCTTGCATAGAAAGTCTACTAGTATTTGAAAAGTTCAAGGGCGTGCTTGCCAATCCCATAGGTCATAACATAAGGAGAGTGATCCCATAGGTCATAACATAAGGAGAGTGAAAAATAATCACCTAAAACTCATTTCACTCTTCTAAAATGAAAAAAAAAAAGGATTTATAGTGGATCACCAAGGCGATGATAAAAAAGATCACCAAACTGACAACAAATAAGGGAGTCTCTTCCGATTAACACTCAATGTTAGTGAAGAAATAATAAACCTACTTTCTGCAACCCAATTCATAGGATCAAACTGTATCTTCACAGTATGTGAGTTGTAGTCTCCAAATTGGAATAAAAAAGGTGAGAGAAGTTAGACCATAAATCTAAATCTATCAAAAATGTATATTGTTCAACTCTGTGATTGCGAGTGCGTCTGATTTACAATAAATCCACATATGCTATTATTTTTAACATATCCATAAAAATGATGAATTCACCATGTAATAGATCTATGTACACCAGGGGAAAAAAATAAAGGTTAACTATGAGTAATGAGTATTTACCCCACAGCTCTACCCATAATATGGTGCCGCTGAAGCCAGAGCTGACCTTGAGCATACAACAGCCTGTCATCCCCATAATTGTTATCTCCTGAGAGAGCAAAATCAATGAAGCACGTTATATGTTGAACAATGCAATTTAGTCTACTTAAAACAAATTAATATTTATTTCAAGAAGCTGTCACCTTTTGTAAGGACATCAACTTCCCCAGTATCTTCTCGCTCATGAACCTGCAATATAATTGAACATTAAGATTCACTAGACAACAAGGTGAAAGTCATTATTTAAATCATTCTAAATAAATTGGCAAAAGAAAACCAAAAATTAAGAAAAATTGAACAGTTTTATACCTTATATTTTGGATGGAAGAAAAATTATTCAATAAAAGCACAAGTCAGTACACAATCTACACAAAGTTTCAACGGGTAAGAATCCTAAGAAAACTCCAAGACCTAGCATAGAAATACGTAAGACAGCTTATGGCCTAAAGATACAATGAGAGACACTAAAGCTGGAAAACAAATAAGGGATTTTAGCAAAATTGCCCTATTAGAGGGGTCAATTGCAAATGTACCCTAAGCTGAAAAAGATTTGCAATAGTGCCCCTAAATGACATAATTTCCCTTAATGAAAACATAGAACACAGTTGAAAGAGAAAACCACCAAATTACTTGCCCTAACCAAAAACCCCACCAAACCCAAAGCTTTTATAACCCAA
This sequence comes from Acer negundo, assembly GCA_035582765.1. Lineage (NCBI taxonomy): Eukaryota > Viridiplantae > Streptophyta > Magnoliopsida > Sapindales > Sapindaceae > Acer > Acer negundo. The sequence continues at coordinate 37,360,379 of CM069241.1, forward strand.
ATTACTTGTTTAATTTAGTTATTTCATAAGGATTTGTGTTAAATTTGAATTCAAAAACTTGTTGAACCATTTGGAGAAAACGAGGAAATTTTGTACTTCAGATCGGGTCACCCTATCCAAAACACAAACTTTTGAGCTTCCGGTGGGGGTGACCCAATATTGATTCACCCCATCCCGAAGCACAAAATTAAGTCATTATGTTTTTCTAAATCCAACAAATATATCCCTAAAATTGAAAACCCAAAAAACAATTACCATAATCATGCTCAAATATAAACCAATTTGAAACAAAATATCTCAAAACCCTAGAACTAATTGTTAGGGTTCAACAAGTTTTTGGATTCAAATTTAACACAAATCTTTGCCAAACAATTAAATTAAAAAAGTAATTGGGGTTCAACAAGCTTCGGGTTAGGTGGGGTTAAGGTTGAGGGTTTTCTCTTTCAATTGTGTTGTATGTTTCCATGAAGGGCAATTAAGTCATTTAAGGGCACTTTTGCTAATCTTTTTCAGCTGAGGGTACATTTGCAATTCGACACTATTAAAGGAAATTTTGCTAAAATCCCAAAAAATATAAAAATCAACCAGATATTTTCTAAAGACTACGACTGCAGCAAATTATAGATCAACAAGAACTGAAAATTTTCTAAAAATTAGGACAGCAGCTAACTATGAATGCAGGGAAACTCCAAAATCTATATAAAAAAAACGTACATTAGAAGCCATATATCTTAACAATCATATCTAATAAAGTTGGAGTTAAAAGTAATATATACACACACATTTAACTTTTGACTTTAAAATATATATATATATATTATAGTTGTAATTCTTTTTTTGTTTTAATTTCTAAATAATCTCCAAGAATATATTTTCCAGAAATATATGAATTCAAGGGAAATATAAATTTAACACAGCAAACAGAACAGGTAAAAAAAATGAAAATTTAATCAATGTATACAAAAGGAACAAGTATATGGATGTGCAGTATTTACATAATTACATGAAAGGCCTTATATTTAATTAGGTCAAGATTTTGTCCATTATAGGAGCACACATAATATCAATAATTATCTGAAGCATCAGGAAAATCATTACCTTAATTACACGATGAACAATTGGAATTTCCCGACCCTGAAAAAAGAGAAAATATGTCCAGGACATTGTTTTCAGACAAAGGATAATGATGAGACATAGACAAACGAGGTATAAACAAATCTAAAAGAAAAAATACTTAAACACCTCAACTTAAAATGACACAAAGTAATCACTGTAACTACAGGGAACCAGATTGAACAAAATAAAGCTAAAAGGCAAAGCACACTTACATCAACATTAAAAACAACAATCTCTCCAGCACGAATAGGTTCTTTACTCATATGCAAGAACAAAATGTCCCCCTGTGTAACAACAGTTAAACGAGAAAATGATACAGATGGAGGAAGTTAGGTACATCAAATGAGATCATAAATTCAAGTCAATTAAGTATCCAAAAATGTGAGTGCGCATATGATAGTCCCTTTTTCACTATAGTATCATCATTACTCCTAAATTCTCCTATTATTCAAATTGAACCACCATATCAATTCGTTGATTGCGAACAAGATTAAATTTCAATTTCAAACATTCAATGATGATTTACAGCTACCGTCAGCATGTCAAAGACATCTACTCAATTGTATTTTACAGCTACCGTCAGCATGTCAAAGACATCTACTCAATTGTTTCTACTGCTACTTCAACTATTTGGCTACATTGATAGTAAAATACAAAGAAGTGGGCAGAGCTTATCCACATGATGACAACATATGAGAAAAGGCAAATGTAACGTTGTAGAGTTCCCAAACACAAAAGAGTGAGTTTAAATTCAACTTCATGCCAAGTTAAAACTTGAAATTAAAGAGGGTGTGCATTATGATTTTTATAAAACATAATCCATTATCTGCAACTAAAATAACATATATATAAATAAATAAATAAATCAATGCATGAGTAACAAGGACCATAAAGATGAAACTAAAATTAAAATATAAACTCTGTCCTACCCTTATGATTCTGATGCAACAAAATCAAGGTAATATTCGGCCAATAAAGAACGGTCAATTAAGTTTCTGAAAATAGCATTTGATGGCTTGATTTTGTTGGTGTCATTCAGTTTTGGAATTCTTTTATAATCAATATCCGAATATGTTGGTTACTCACTTAAGGCTGTGTTTGGCACACCGTACAATACTATTCTGGATTAGATTATATATGTTGTACCAGATAGTATTGGACTAATTTAATCCAATTCAGTTTTAATCCTATCCAATTTGGTGTGCCAAATGCATCCTTAAATCTACAATTTGGATAGATTTTATGACATTTATATTGCAAGGGACTTATTTTGTCATAGGCTGGGGTTATCATGTTTATGCTTTAGTATGGACACAATCAAATCAGCATTTTAGGAACTCTAGATGCTCAGAAGAACTTTTGTAAATCTGTTGAACCTGAGAGTGGGAGGCAGACTTCAGTAAATAAGGTTACAGCTTGAGGGCTTTCCTTCTACAACATTTGCTTAATCCTATCCCATTTGGTACGCTGTATATCGTTTTGGATTGTATTGGACTGGATTGAATAACTAATACAACCTCTCTACTCTGTATTAGCTAATACAATACAGTGAACGGTACAAAACAAACATATGGCATTTAAATGAGATGTACATAATCTGGCCATAGAAATGATTGCTGTGGACTCATTTTGAGTCAATGCTATCTGTTTCTATCTCTATGCTACACAGATTCTCTAAAAAAATGATACAATGAAGCTTCTTCTATAACAAAGACTCAGAGTATGCTATGCCCATGAAGATGAAAAGAACACTCGTTTAAAAGGAGAGCTTCTTGTAAAAACTCAAATGAAAACATAAGAAAAGTGCATTCAGAGAAAAGGAAATTTGTTATAAGAGCGATAACTCTGCCAGAAAAGCTAATCCTTTCACACACAAAAAATGGTGTTTCACCATGGAAAGCAACTTGGGAAACTTCCAATGTACTACAGATTACTTTAGAGAAAGATTCAAAGTGCAGAAAGGCAATTTAGTGTCTGATGCAAAACATTAAGACATTTACAGATTAAATATAACTTACTCTCTTGAAGCCAGGTTCCATGCTTCCAGAAAGAACAACAACAACAGGAGATTCACTGCCAGTGATGCACATTAATGCCTTCCATATTATCAGTGCAGATGTAACAATCATACCTGAAAGTAAAGCACTCTTACATAACCACATATATTTTCGCATATACCAGATTACAGCATTAATTAAGTCCTTTTATGAATACAAATTTCAATTATGAGTCAAAAAACCCAACTGACATAATATAAATAAGGGTACGGATATTAACACCTATAAATATGATAAGCGCACCCATATTTATAAGTACACCCATGTTTAAAATTTAAAATTAAAACATTACTATAAACACTCATCTTAATACCAATAGTACCCTTATTTAAATGAATGCTTTCATTTTAATACATTTTATTTATAAACCCTCATAAGTTATTAACACACCCAATTTTACAAATGATAATTTTTTGTATAAACCCTCATAAACTAGCATCAATGATAAGAAACTAGAGAGTGGGTCAGTATTCGAAGTTTCAGGCATCACCGTTTCAGAGGTAGGTGAGCAGTCAAATTCATGTTTTTAATTCTTCTGTTAACGTGCTAATCCTAACTTACACACAATTTCTGATTTTATTTCTGCAATTATATAGGAAATGGAGGTCGATGTAGAATGTGTTTGAATTGCCTGATCTAGAAGAGGCTGATGAGTTCATTAATCCTGGTTTGGTTGATCCCTAACTTCTCTGCAATGATAAAAATGCATTGATCTCTAGTAGATTAGGACCTTTCGGTTTGTTAGTTTTGGCAACTGAGGAGTTGACAGAACAAACAGCTATTTTCTTTCAAATTTTCAGAGGCCATAATAGATTCGTAGTACTCATGTGCAGTGACTAGAGCAGGTCATGAATCTCTTTTTGATCTTCTAAGTATTCTTTTCCTAACCATAAGTCTGCAAAAAACCATTATATTTATGTAATTTATTCTCAACATTGGGCTTCTGTTCTTCAAAAAAAATATAGAATTAAGGTTGAATTAGGGTTTTTTTTTTTTTTTTAATAAAATTATATAGTTGAAGATATGGGCGTAATTAATGGGTGTAAATAGTATTTTATTTATTTTTAATTAAACTAATTTGTCCTTATTGGAAAATTCCTATTGGGATATTTTTGTAATTAAATTTTTTATTAAAATATGAGTGTGCTTATCATATTTATGGGTGTCAATATCGGCTCCCTATAAATAATCTATTCTGCATTTGCAGTCGGATGAAAAGGTTTTGCTCCATTTTTAAGTAAATATCTTTCAAACACCATTTTAAAACAATAGCATACAAGTTAAAGCAGCATAAAGAAGCATTTGATAGGTAATATCCCAAAATATGGACGACAACAAGTGATCAAAATCCCGAAACTTTAACAACTCATTCGCAACCAACAGCGCAAATGGCTATAAATATTTATTAGAAAACTAAGCAACGTCTCAAAGAACCTAAAGTACAGAATACCCAGTCCTCCACACCAAATACGAGATACTTGAAATGAGAGTTCCTACCAGATCATTTCCACTCCAACAAAAAAAAAAATTTGAAAGAAAAGAAAATATTTTTAACAAATGGTAACTCGATTTAAGAACTATACAGTATAAATTGTGATTACTTCAACAAGGATCCAATCAAAACCACATAAAAATTCAAAGTTAGATGGTCTTAGATAGCTAACTCCAATTCTACAATCGACCCACAAAGAGATGAGACCCATAATGAAACCCCATTTCTACATAGAGAGAGAGTCATAAATTTCAAATAGATTCAAATAAAAAGAGACGATTTTCATTTTCTCATAAAACCCAATAAGTCGAAGAAAAAAAAAAGCTAACCATGAAAATCTCAATTTCTGTTGATACCCAACATTTCAAAATTATCAGATAACAAGCAAGCATTAGAGGGCACAAATCAAGAAATTCAATAAAGTAACAAAGAAAAAAGAAAGAGAGGGTTTTAGAAAACGAACCAAGACTGACGGCCTGAGTGAGGACCTGGCGGATCTGGAGGGACTTGATTGACTCAATGCTTTCTCCGATCCACCCCATCTCTCTCTAAATCTGGGTGTGTGAGTATGCGTTTTTGTGTTTGATTAATTAAAAGTTAAAACCAATTCAATCTTTCTTGTTGGTTTTTCACGTCTATTATATATTTATATGTCTTTTTTCGGTTTGTCTGCAGACATACAAAAATCCTCGTGCACCTTCTTATTTTTGGTAATGACTTAATGCTATTAATTTATGGGGATTTAAATATGCAATTTTTATTTTTTATTTTTTTGCCAAAATTAAAACAGTGCCCTTTGGAATTATTTTCTTTGAAAATAAAATAAACCTCAGTACGTTTGGTACAAGGATATCAACGGTCGGGGTCGGGTTTTCCATTACCATTCAAATCCCAATTTATATGAAAAATACTATTCCGGTGAATACCTATCTTAAAAAAAACGACGTGGGTACATGGATTCCTCATTGGGGATCGGTTCCTTACCTCATACAATCTTCATCCCATTAATTTATTTTTTTAATGACTTTTTGATAGTGATCATATCAAAATTATTGAATAATATGAAAAAGAGTAATGCTACTTTGCTCAAATTTTGTGTCAAAATCCGATATCCAAATGATGTAGCGACACTCTAATCCATTCATTTAAATTGTATTAGATTTGCATTATTTAAATGAATGGATTAGAGACTTGTCATATCATTTAAGCACCAGATTTAGATAAAGTAACATTACTCAATAAAAAATAATACAATAAATCAAGAGTCTCATTTTGCCAACAACAAAAAAGTTAACTACCTGGCTTCAGTGTCTATATATATATTAGTCTCTTATAAATGATCTCTTATTTTAATTTCGGTAAAGACCTTGATGAAAGTATATTGATTTTTATGAATTTTGATCTGAATTTTTGTGTGAATATATGATAAATTTATTAAAATCTACCTACAAGTAAAATTTGATAATTTTTCTAGCACTAATATTATTTTTCTTGATTTTCCTATATTTCGTCTATTTTTTATAGGCCTTCATAATTAACAAAATCAAGAAAATAATCCTGATTCTTGAAAAATTTTCAAACTGTATTCATAGTTACATTTCATAATACTTATAATCCATAAAAAATATTCAAATCAATATTCATAAAAATTAATGTGATTTCATCAAGGTTCTTACCAAAATTAAAATAATTGATCTCTTATGAAATATTCAATATATATATATATATATATATATATACACATATAAGATAACGGGTACGGGGATAGTTTGGGGCAGGGACTTAAAATCCCATAACCGTCCTGGAATTAAATCGGGTATTTAAAAAAATATTGTCCCCGAACCATAATATAAATTGTATGCACTAAACCCGCTCCTAACAGGGTAGGTCTCTACGGATCCCCAAACCAATGGGTAATTTTGACATCCCTAGTTTGGTATGACTTTTCAACTAGTCAAAAGAGTATCTTTAACGTTAGAAGCTCTTTTGATGTTTTTTTTTTTGTTGACAAAACTCAAGATGAGATTTTTTTTAATATTCAAAAATCTGTTTTGTGTTTACGGAAAAACCCGAAATTTGAGCTTCTCAAAATAAGCTATTTTTGAGATTTTTATTTAAATAGATAAATTATCTCAACTTTCTTCATGAACTTTAGTTATTTTACCATATACCTCTTCTATTCCAAATACTTAATTATTGTCCTTTTTTTATAATTTTAAACAAGAAAAACTCTTTTAAAGATATTTTGTCAAACAATCTATTATTTAAAAACGTTTTTTTTTAATGAATACCAAACAACATACGGTATTTTGTTAAAAGTTCTATTCAATAGAAGTTTTATTTGTAAAAGATTCATTCTATAAATGCTACTTGAAAAATTGTTACAAACGCACCTTAAGCTCAAATTAACAAAGAACCTTGAATTGAAGGTAGTATTTGAAGCCCTAACACTTTGAATGTTAAGACGTGGAAATGGGCTGCAAATTGTGGGTCTCGTTATAATGAGTGTTTTTCTTCTATATTAAGTTAAATTTATTTTCTAAATAGGTCACCATCGTCCATAGGGATGAGTATGGTTTTACAATGAGATCAATCAAACCGAACTAAACCTAAAATACGTGTTTGAATCACCATGTTAAGAAGAGTTAATATGATTTTAAAAACGAAAACCAAGTTTGTACGAGTCATTGACGGTTTTACCTTGCCAAAAAGCAAACCAAACTAAATAAATCAAGTAAATATTATATATATTATAAAATTAAATATAAATAAATATATGGTTTATTTTATCTGTTCATACATATTTACATATATATATATATATATATATATATATATAATTCTTAAGTTAACTATTCAAAAACGAACTTCAATTTGAATTTTTTTTTGTCCTCAGCTTTATTGAAGTGCATGCATGACTTTTGTTTTGTAAATGGAAAACAAAAATGAACTTCAAGTTCGACATTGTTTTTTTTTTTTTCCTCAAATTTCATGTTGTCGTTGAAGTGAAAGAATGAATTTTGCTTCGGAAATGGAAGAATAAAACTGAACTTCAATTTGGACTATGCTGAACTTCGACTGTGATTGTTATTATTATGTGTATTATGAACTATATTTTAAATTATAATGGAATGTAATATGGATTATTTGGATTTCCGTTTATAATATTAAGCTTTTATTATTATTATTATTATTATTATTTTAATCTTGGAGTTGTGGAATTATATATAGAAATCTTATAATATGACACATCACCTTTTAGTAAAGGTGGTAGTGTACCTCCCTTCCACATAAATGATGAGGGGTTCAAATCTCATCATACATATTTTACAAGCATGTGTGGAGAGTTTTTTCCCAGGTTATGGGAGTAGATATCTGGGCCGCACATGTATTGTTTAATTTCGGCAGGTCTCGACAGTCCTATTATAATATTCTTGTAATGCTTCAAAAAAAATATATTCTTATAATCTGTGAATATTTTATCAAATATATAAACCAATTTATGGTCCAAAAGGCCCACACGATTGAAACACATAGGTAAAATGTTCATTAGGCCCAAAAACCAAAAATCATATTAAACCAAACCGAATTGGCAAAAACAAATTCTAGTTAGATCAAGTCAACTTGTTTTTTATTTTCAAACTAAAAAAAAAAAAAAAGTCAATCTGTTTTTGTGATCGCTCTACAAATGTTCACATTTTTAGCTCTCTTTTCCTAGCTTTTGTGCTTGTTTTTGAGCGTTTTTGTATATATAACGTGTGTTTGAGTCATGTATAAGCAAATGTTCCCTAAAGATAGTGTTTGTGTTTAAAGTGAAGAAAATAGGGCAAAAGGGGCAGTTATTCAACGTTAAAAGGGAAGTGCGGGATAGAAGTGTAGGCAACAAGCCACACTAAGGAACCCACACTCAAGTTCAGAAGAATATGCCTGAATGCAAGTGTGGGCAAGAAATCGCACTCACAAACCGCATCGAAGACCAGTGAATTGTGTGAAGAGGATAGTGCGAGCAAGAAGACGCACCAAAGATTAGAGACTTGTGCGAGTCCAGCCAATACGGGGCAAGAAGCCGCAACACCAAGTTGCACTAACAAGTGCGAGATGTTAGTGCGGGCTACAAGCCGCACATTGCCCGTCCAGGTTTGAAAACATGCGAAATTATAGGAGAATTTTGGTCTTTTCCACCCCAAACCGTGCCCTAACTTGCCCATCCTATAAATACATATTCTTTACCTCTTTTCTCATAATCATTCTCTCTTCTACACAACACTCAAACCCTAAAAACAAATCAAGAGAAAGAGGAGCTTTAAGCTCCTATGGAGGTTTTCCACCTATCTTAGAGTAGATTGCAAGAATAAATGAGGGCTCTCTTGACCAAACCCGAGCCAAGCAACAACATTGGAGATTAAGACACTTTGGAGGGACTTCTCCACTAGGGTTTTCTCTTATATCTCATTCTCTTTGTATTTCTTATTTCTTTGATGTGTAATCCCTATTTGAGAATATTTGTAAACCTACACTTGTGCTATTTATGTATGATTTACTTTTGAGTAGATTTGGGTTTTGTTCTATTCTTTGCTATTATTATGAATTAATTTCTTATTGTCACATGCATGTGTATGTAGGGTTAGAAATTGATGTGTATTCATGAATGAGATTATAAGTAGTATAGCTTAATTTAGGAGTAATGTAATGTAACATCTTATTGTAATTTAACATCTCATTCTTGTATGTATGTTGATGGATGATTTAAAATGCCATATTTGGTATGATTTAAGTGAATTAGAGTTATGTTGGTGCTTTTGAATGACCTTCCGGACATGATCTTGACTAATTAGCTTTAAAGAATGGGAAAAAATGTTTTAGCATGACCTTGCTAAGATAGGTTCTGGTTCTATATTCTTATGCATTAATGGGTCTTTGGCTATTGCTTATTCTATGACCATAGGTGAGTGATAGTTGAAGACATAATTGCTCTTCCATGACCTTTGGAGAGTGATAATTTGATTTTGGTAATTACCTTAATCAAGAGAACGAATCATTGACTTGAATTGAATGTGCTTAATTGTTTAACAATCAACTTGATGTGCATATTTGTTTGGTGAACTTATTTCCCTTTTGTGACCATTATCTTGCATCTCTCATATCCACATTTATTTTCGTAATTCGCGTGTCTTGCCATTAAAAGTAGTTTAAATGTTTAGTTTAGCTTAGGAGTATTGTAATTTAGAAAGGTAGGCACCCAGTTACTTTCATGCTTTAGTTTTAGGTTATTTTTGTTCACATGCTCTCACATTAATCGCATTTTGCCTACACTTCACACACACCATTCTCACTTCATCTATATTCTATTTACATTGCTTAGAATAATGCTAGAGCGAGAGATGGCATAATATTGATGACCCTCCTTATGGGAACGACTCGTACTTAGTGCTATACTACCATGTAACGATCTGTGCACTTGCGTGATAAACCAACACGCTTATATATTTTGGGGAACCACTTCAAGCGTGTCATTTTGCGAGTTAGTTCGATTAAAAAAATGAAAACTGAGTATATACGAGTCATGGACAATTTTGAATGAAAACTGAACCGACTCGATTAGTGACCACCCTAAACATCCATCTAAGATATGGACGAAGGAGATTTCGAATTTAAAAAATAATTTTTTTTAAATATTTGTTTTAGGGTTTTAAAGGTATTTCTAACTTTTACCATTTTCACAGTCAACTCTAACACTTAATGGTCAAACACTATTACACTAATGATAGAGCAGGGGATGCCACTGTTAGTTTTTGATAAAGTTATTTACATGTGTAAATTGTCAAACTTCTAGTAGGTAGCTAGTAATTACTTCACACAAATAATAATAAAAAAAAAATGCATACATGTCCAACTAATAAAAATCCTTAAAATAATTGTGTAAATAAAAATAAACTAATAATATTTTTGAAAGAAATAAAAAAAAAATTAATGTTGTGAAATAATAATAATAAATTTAAAAACACAAAATAAGATGAACAGGTTTTTGTAATAAAATATTAAAGGTTAAAACTGTAACTAATGTTGTGTAACGAGGGCACTATAGACAGTAATTAAAAATTAACAAGGGTAAAATTGTATTTTAAGATATTCAGACGCAGTTAACCATTAAATATTTAGTCAGTAGATCAAATTGATGGATTTTGAAAAGGATTAAAGTGATGAGAACGATAAAGATATTTAAAAAGGTATCAAGTGGCGAAAAAGGTAGAAATTATATGAAAATTTCTCTTTTAGTTATTTGTGGTAGAATCCATTACCCTAATTTTAACTAAATTATTTCATATTTGTATCATGTTCACCGGTTTGTATCATATTTATTTTAATCCAAACACAATATATTTATTTTTGGCTCACGAAATTAAATATATCAAACTTTCAATCCCAATGTATTACAAATTTGCTCTATAAAGGATTTTTTTTTTTTTTTTTTTTTGATATACCACTTGAAATGATGGCGATTCAAACCTAAGACAAAGGAATTTTTTTTTTGAAGGATTACAACTATTAAAATAGCACAGGTAGTCCAGATAACTACTCCCACAAATTGAGAGAAAACTTCTCACACATTTTTTTTAAATGTATATGGTTGAACTTGAACCCCTAAATACCAATGTGGAAGTGACGTGCACAACCACCTGTGCTAAGGAGTGATGTTTAATATAAAATGATTTAAACAGCCATTAAATTGAAAGATAATGGAATTATTGGTGATATAATTTTGTGTTAGTTATGCAAGGTCTTATGCATTTTGGGTAGCATCTTAATGGAATGACTTCTACATTCAAAGTGGGTGTTTCTTTTAAAGAAAAATTGATGTTAAATGAGTTTACGTTTCTTATAGGATTTATGTTACTAGAACATTTGTTTTTCTTTCTTTTAATGATAAATCGATGTCAAATAATCAATTTTATTTATTAAAAGAAAAAATTATAACTCTTATGAAATATGGGTGGAAACTAAAATAAATAGAAGATTGAAAAATCCGTTGAAAAAAAAGAAAGGGAAAATTGTCATCAATCATTAACTTACCCTTCATCTATCGTCATTGGTATTCTTACACTCTACCGTCTATAGGTACGATCAAAATTGAAGCCATGAAAAGCAAAAGAAGTAGAATTTAAATTAAACTAAGACAAGATTGTACGGTTGCTTCAATTCTCCGATCAGGAACGGAGCCACCTTATGAAGAGAGCGCTAGCGCCCCCACCCACCGAAATTTTACAATTTTATAAAAAAATTTAGAACTTTATATTTTTACCCTTATTTCACAATTTTATAAAAAAAATTAGAACTTTATATTTTTACCCTATTTCATATATAAATTTTCTAATTTTTTTTTTAATAAATTACAATATTAATAATTTTCTCTTAATCATATGGATAATATATTTGATTCTAAATATACTATTAGAATATTTTTTGGATATTAAAAAACACCGAATTTATGTAATATTAAAAAAAAGATCATTTTAAATGTTTTTCATAAATGTACAAATTAAGATAATTTATCTCGATAAAAAACTATTATTCATTTTAAAAATTAATAAAATGAATAATAGTGTGTTTGTAAGATGAGTTTATCATTCACCAGCGATTAATAGTGTGTTTTTATATTTAACCCCATTAAACTGTTAGATGGACCAATTTAGTCACTTCTGAAAAGTGAGGGACTAATTTGGAAAATTGTGAGGACCAATTTGGTCACATTTGTAAAAGTCGTAAACAACTTGGAAATTTAAAAAAAAAAAAAAAGTGCAAAACCAAATTGGTAATTACAATAAAATCCAAAAATATTATCAATGAAATACTATTTGTACCTTTTTTAATTAAAATATTCTAAAAATATTTTAACAATACAATGACAATTATACCCTTAGTCACCATCCATTCTCAGTTTAGTCTTTTACCATGTATATATATTGTTAATATTATACAAGCACTGTTGTCAAAATTATTCAAAAATCAAAACCCACAAATAAAATAAACAAAAATATACATGTGTTAAAAAAAACTATGCATGTGTCGTTATTATATTGTTTATGAGTAAAGTACAATTTTACCCATATACATTTAAAATTGACTATTAGAACTTAGTTAGAGAGATTAATTTGACACTTGGGAAAAATATAAGGACCAATTTGGTCACTCTTCTAAAAATCACAAACAACTTAGAATTTTTTAAAAAAAGTCCAAAACCTAATTTAGGGGTTCAAGTTCCACCATGTGCATTTTAACATCTTTCTCCCCTCCTTGTAATCTCCCCTCTCCGAACCTGTCCTCTGTAATCTCTTCTCTCTTTTGTAAAAATTCTAAATCTTTAATAAAGCGTGGGACTTATTATTTGTATATCCATTGTTCAGATTTATATCTGTTTTTGTAAGTATTATTATTCTAATCATATCTTAACTTAGTCATATCCAATTTATGTATCTACTTTTGATATATATTATCTTGTCCATACTATCATATTTGCTTGTTCTATGTTTTGGTATCAGAGCCTTGAGACTTTTTGAAGAGGAAGGATTGATTTAGATCGGTTTTTTATGTACAAAAGTCAACAGCCACCAGGAGAGCAGTCAGCCAGGAGGGCATTAGGCAGACCTACAGACACACTGTGAGTTAAAACCTAACTTTTGATCTAAGTTCTATTATTTTTCTTCAAATGTGTGTAAGTAGTTCTAGATCCTAATTAGAACCTGACAAAGTGGATAGTATTACGGGACAATCTATAGCAAACTATGAGACTAATTGGAGTGACAAAGACTTAAGTGCATGACAACTTCCATATATATATAAAGAGATAGTGTAATTTTCCAATGATGACTTTTACAATGTACACTTTAAGCACATTTTATGAAATTGTATGAATATATTAAATCTTGATTTGATTTTTTATATGCATCATAAAAAAAAATTAAAATACACATTTGGTAAAATTTGAATTTGTTTTTGGATTTGAGAACTATTTTTTCTTATATTTCCCTATTTTTAAATATTTTATTTTTAAAAATCGGAAAAAAATTAGTTTTTGCACCCTATTTTTTTTTTTCTTAAATGTATTTCAATGTTTTCACCATCCATACAAAAAATCAAATCAAGATTCAATATATTCAATGCAAATTCATCAAAGGTGCTTAAAGTGCACATCGTAAAAAACCATCATCGGAAAATTACTATATATATCTATAAGAATACTAAAAATATTTGTGCTTTTGACATTCTAGAGAAATATAAATATTTTGCATATATTCAAATCATATTTTAAGAAAATTAACAAACTATTTCAAAGTTATATTTTTATTTGACATTAACTTCTAAAACAATATGTTAATATTTGTTTTGAAACTACTACACCTTCTATTTTATTACCAAATTTATTATTCATTAATAAATAATAAATTGAACCATTTCTAAAATATACATGGTGGAACTTGAACCCTTAAATACCAATGTGGAAGTGAGGTGCACAACCACCAGTGCTAAGAGGTGATGTTTAATATAAAATGATTTAAACTGCCATTAAATGGAAACATAATGGAATTATTGGTGATATAATTTTGTGTTAGTTATGCAAGGTCTCATGCATTTTGGGTAGCATCTTAATTGAATGACTTCTACATTCAAAGTGGGTGTTTCTTTTAAAGAAAAATTGATGTTAAATGAGTTTAAGCTTCTTATAGGATTTATGTTACTAGAACATTTGTTTTTCTTTCTTTTAATGATAAATCGATGTCAAATAATCAATTTTTTTTATTAAAAGAAAAAATTATAACTCTTATGAAATATGGGAGGAAACTAAAATAAACAGAAGATTGAAAAATATGTTGAAAGAAAAGAAAAGGAAAATTGTAATCAATCATTAACTTACCCTTCATCTATCGTGATTGGCATTCTTACACTCTGCCGCCCACAAGTACGATCAAAATTGAAGTCATGAAAGCAAAAGAAGTAGAATTTAAATTCAACTAAGACAAGACCGTACATCCGCTTCAATTCTCCAATCAAGGACGGAGCCACCTTATGACGAGAGGGGGTTATAAAAAAAATTAGAACTTTATATTTTTACCCTTATTTCATATATAAATTTTCTAATTTTTTTTATAAATTACAATATTAATAATTTTCTCTTAATTATATGGATAATATATTTGATTCTAAATATACTATTAGAATAGTTTTTGGATATTAGAAAACACCGAATTTATGTAATATTAAAAAAAGATCATTTTAAATGTTTCTCATAAATGCACAAATTAAGATAATTTATCTCAATAAAAAACTATTATTCATTTTAAAATTTAAGAAAAAAATTAATGTTTTAAAATATAAACAACAATATGTTTTAATTAATGTTTTATTTAACACAACTTCTAAAATATATATCAATTTAAATCATTATTTCATGGTGTCCCTCTCGGAACACAATCCTGACTCCGTCTCTATCTCTGATAGCAATTGAAACTTTAAAAACAATACTACAATGTAAATATGAAACAATTTGTGTATTCTGCAAAATATATCAATATACATTTACGTGTATCTTTTAGAATTTGATTCTAATTACTTTATTTTTAGGGGAATTATCATTTTAGTCCTTATATTTTTTGAATTATGACTTTTTTTAACTATCTTTCTCTTTTTAGTTCTCATGACCCTTATATTTTTAAAAATCCATCAATTTAGTCCTTATGACCAAATTTTTGATAGTCAACGGTCATAAAAAATGTTGAATGACTATTTTACCCATGAAAAATTTATTTTCTTTTAAAGAAGAAAAGAAAAGAAAAACAAAAAATGAAAAAAAAGTAAAAAATTAAGTGAAGATCCACCTCCATGGCTCCATAGAGATCCATTTAGATCTCCATTGACGATAGATATCGATGGAGTGCACAGGGTCTCCATTGGTGATGGAGACGCCGAGATCTCCATCACCAATGGAGATCCAACCTAGTTTTTGTTGTTTCTTTTTAAATTTTTTTTTTTATTTTTTCGTAAATTTGATCACCACCATCCATATCTGAAATGGATAGTGGAGATCAATCTACCTATTTTTTTTTAAGAAAAAAAATTATTTTTTTATGTATATTAAAAAAAATCTCCACTATCCATCTAAGATTTGGACGGTGGAGATTTACAACTTTTTTCTTCTTGTATTATATAAATATTTTAAAAAAAAAATTTATATTTTTTGGTATTGACACATGATATGTTCTTGGTTTAAAGACAAAATTACCCTTGAAACTGTAAAAGTTGACTGACGGTTGACTAATTGAGGGAACAATTTGATAGATTTTTGAAAACATATGACCATGAGAACTATTTAAAAAAGTCATAATTCAAAAAAAAAAAAAAAAAAGACATAAGAACTAAAATGATAATTCCCCTTGATTTTACATTTCAAATTTAAGAACTCTATCAAGAAACAATCACTGTGAACCAACCAATGTTTTGAGAATTTGTTCCAAGAGAAGCAAGGGTTCCAACACTAATCACCAACTGATCAGCCAAAATCTGAAGTGACCTTTTCTTTTAGTGTTATATTGTCAAATCTTAGATGCATAGATGACTGCTGTAGCTTGTAAAAACACCAGCTAATTTCAGTAACAGACTGTGTAATTGTTGGTTGGAAAACTGGATCATTCAGCATCCACTCAATGACTTATGTGAACATGTTGATTGTAAAAGTCACAGCTCAAAAAGTCATTTCAAGCATAAATAGTATCCCCAGGTTATAGACAATGAGCCATTACAAACATTCATGGGGACAATCCAATCTTCTGCGAAGTTCTTACCATTGTATAGTCAAAACGCTTGCAGCTACCGACATTATCAGTATACTTTTTCCTTCTGCTCAAAGTGTCATCCCATTAGAATGTTAACATCCTCATTTCCCAACAATTGAATCTAGGTGAAAGCTATACCAGTACATAACTATCCATCATCTACTTCTCTTTCCGCCAGCTTTGTCCCCAATTCTTTCCTCGGCTTAGTTGAAAGGCCTTTCTCCATCATCTCTTCTTCATACTTTCTAGCCGTATCTAACATACCCTTTTCAATCAGAGCATCAATTAAAGCATTGTAAGCAAACTCATCGGGACTACATCCAAGCTCTTTCATCTTTTTCCAAACTAAAAGGACCGGTCGAAGAAACCCCCATCTCCCAAACTTCCTTATAAGCATTACAAATGTATCCATTTTCGGCCTAATCCCACATTCAATCATCCAATCAAACAACCTAAGAATCTCTTTTGGCTTTTCAAGACACCGAAAAAAGCAGTGGTAAGTCATCACATCCGGCATAATACCCTTCTTAGGCATATGACCAAGCACAGCATATGCTTCCTTCACCCTCCCATTCTCACACAAAAGCTTTAAAATAATATTACAAGTCACCACATTTGGTTCACAACCCACCTCCCTCATCTCACGATACACCCTCATTGCGAAATCAACACCCTCCGAAATACCAACGGCGCGAATAACTGTATTATACGCCACCACATCCATCTTTATCCTTTTCATCTTCAACTCCTTATACAATTTCACCGATTTCCAAGGCTTCTTGCTCTTGCACATTATATCCATATATATCGAATACGAATGCAAATCTTTAACAACTCCCCTTTTATCCATCTCTTCCCAGAACTCCCTACACTTACCCCACAACCCTAGCTTGAACCACCCTCGAAGAATCATATTATAAATCTTTGTATCGCCTCCATTCAACCCATCAAACCCCACAATTTTCCTTTCACCGAAACACAATTCTTGCGCCTCTATAACATGCTTATACTCACAAAGCGAATCAACAAGATTACAATACGATGTTTCATCTTTCAAATTAAACTCATCTAATCGATTAAATGTGTCTATAGCTTCATTTACAAGATGTGCAGATACATAACGTTTAAACATAATACGAAAAGTGGCATGGTTAGGATTCGAATCAGGGTTTTTCCGCATACGTTGAATTAAATCCCAAGAAGAATCGAATTCGAAAAACTTACCCAGAATATCAATCATGCGATTGTAGGTGTCAGTGGTGTGACGGACCTGGTGTTGAGTTTCGACCCAGTTGAAGAACTCGAGCGCGCTCTTCCATTCATTGTTATAGCAAGAAAGAGTGTCTTGTATTGTGTTCTGGTCGAAGATTTGCGGATTCGATTGAGGTTTTGGGTTGTGAGAGTGGAAATATGAGAAGAGGATTCGAGTGTGAGAGAAGAGAGTAGTTGGGTTGAGGCAGCGAGAGGTTGATGAAGAGATCATTTGTTGATTTTATGCGAAATGATTTTAGTGTTGTTTGAGTGAAACTGGGGTTTAAAAAAAAAAAATAAAAAAAAAATGGGGTTTTAAGCGGAGTTTTGAAGTAAAAGTTGAAATAAGCAGGGCGAATTGAGAAACCTGAGCTTTGATGAAATGACGGAATTGATCTTTTTTAGAATAAAATAAAATAAAATAAAATCTCAGCACTATTTATAGGTTTTGGGAGAAACCTAATTGAACTGTGAAATATTCAGTTTAATATTTTGAACCGCATTAACATGTTGAATTGAATTGTGCTAAACATGATTGATTTAGTTCGGATCAATTTGATTTAATATCATTTTGGGCGTTTTAAATTTAGTAATTTTTTTATATTCTTTTAACTTTTCGGAGCTTACAATGATACGTGTCTACTTATTTGAGCTTTCAGGTCTATAAAACGTGTTTTTAAGCCTTCTAACCATAAGCCGATAATACAAGTCTTTAAAAGATACATTTAATTGAACATCATTTTTAAAACAAATTTATCATATTGATACATTGGTTTTTCTACCTTACTATTAACGGCAAGATTACTGGGTAATTATGTAAGAGACCGTTGGTTACTTTTTGTTTTAATTTTCAATTCCTTAATTTTTATGCACCATTGGATTGAAATCTAACGACTGAAATTGACCCAATAATCTTACTATTAACAACAATTTAGCCAAACCCATTGATAAATTTAATTATTAACTTATGATAAATAGATCACTTAAGTACTTCAATTTTTGTTGATCTACCACCGCTTGATATGATTTGGTGGTAAATATCGTTCATTTATTCAGCCTGCTTCAAATTTGCAATATATGGTATATCAAAAAAATAAAATAATAAAAAGACTCTTGTTGATCCAAATTAACAAGATTTTATCACCGTCTAATGTGGCTTGATGGAAAGAGCGTTCATCAATACTAACAATGTTTTGAATCGTCGTCACTGCAAACGATAGAAAACAAATTAACAAGATTTTACCACCGTCCAATGTGGCTAGATGAAAAGAGCGTTCATCCATACTAACAATGTTTTGAATCGTCGTCACCACAAGCGGTAGAAAACAAAAGTACTTGGTGTATTTATAAAAGAAAAGTTACAACTTCGATATTTCATCAAAATGTAGGTTCAATTTAAAATTTGCTCTTACAAGTTGAATTCCTGACCTTTTTCAAATGTAAAACTGGTCTGGTGCTTCTTTGTCACTTGAACAATTAATCAAAACACCTGAAAACACATAAAACTCCAAACCCCACTTCTCTGTACCTCTAAGTCTTATGTCTAAAACCCTTTTATCTCGCATCAAACCCCTGAGCAACTGCAAACCCACTTCTTCTTCTTGTCCATCATCATTTCCTCCAACACCCCGCATCAAGCGACTCATCAATGAAACTCTCCAAATCCTCAATACCCACAAAGACTACCAACACTCTCTCGACACCCATTTCTCCGACGAAGAAGAAACCCACGTTTCGGAGATTGCCCACTTCGTTTTTGATAAACTTCATGATGTGGAACTGGGTTTGAAGTTCTTTGACTGGCTCGCTAAACAACCCGAAAGGTGCTCTTCTCGAAATGGATACGTGTGGTCTTCGTTTTTGAAGCTTCTGGCGAGGTTTAGAGTGTTCTCGGAGATTGAATCGGTCTTGAATGATATGAAATTGGAAAATGTAAAGCCAACCCATGAAGCCATGAGTGTTGTTGTACGGGCATATGCGGACTCTGGACAGGTTGATCAAGCTCTTGACATGTATTATTATGTTATTGGGTTGTATGATTGTGGTCCTGATGTTTTTGCTTTTAATTCATTGCTTGCTTTGTTAGTTAATTGTAAAAAAAATGAGATTGCACGGAAGTTGTATGATGAAATGTGTAAAAGAGGTGACGGTGCAGATAATTATAGTACTTGTATTGTTGCGAAGGGTTTGTGTAAAGAAGGGAAGGTTGAAGAAGCTAGAAAGTTGATTGAGGAGAGGTTTGGAGAGCGGTGTGTACCAAATATTGTGTTTTATAATACACTCATTGATGGGTACTGCAAGAGAGGTGATGTCCAAAGTGCTAATAAGCTGTTTAGGGAGTTGAAACGGAAGGGGTTTGTGCCTACATTGGAGACTTATGGGGCCATGGTGAATGGGTTTTGCAAGGAGGGTAACTTCAAGGCGATTGATAGGCTTTTGAAAGAAATGAAAGAGATGGGTTTGAAGGTTAATGTTCGAGTTTATAATAATATAATTGACGCTAAATATAAGCACTGTTTTAAGGTTGAAGCATTGGAGACTGTAAGGTGGATGATCGAGAGTGGTTGTGATCCCGATATTGTTACTTATAATACTTTGATCAGTGGCTCATGTAGGGATGGGAAGGTTCAGGAAGCCGGCCAACTTCTAGAACAGACAATGAAGAGTGGATTGGAGCCAAATAAGTTTAGTTATACTCCACTTATGCATACATATTGCAAACAAGGGGATTATGTTAGGGCATCTGGTTTACTCATTGAGATGACAGAAAGAGGAATTAAACCTGATTTGGTCGCTTATGGAGCTCTTATTCATGGGCTTGTTGCTATAGGGGAGGTGGATGTTGCAGTGACAATTCGAGATAAAATGATGGAAAGGGGAGTATTACCTGATGCTGGTATTTACAATGTTATAATGAATGGGCTTTGCAAGAAAGGGAGGTTTCCTGCTGCAAGGAACCTGCTTGCTGAGATGCTTGATTATAAAGTACCACCTGATGCATTTGTGTATGCCACACTAGTGGATGGCTTTATCAGGAGTGGCGATCTTAACGAGGCAAAGCATCTCTTTGAGACAATTGAAAAGGGTATGGATCCTGGTGTTGTGGGGTACAATGCCATGATAAAGGGTTACTGCAAATTTGGATTGATGAAGGATGTGAAGTTGTGTGTCAAAAGAATGGTAGAAAAGCATCATTCCCCCGATGCGTTCACTTATTCGACAATTATAGATGGTTATGTTAAACAGCATGACTTGGATGGTGCGCTGATGATGTTTGGAGAGATGGTGAAAAAGAAATGCAAGCCAAATGTTGTCACATACACTGCTCTAATTAATGGGTTTTGCTGCATCGGAGATTCTGATATGGCTGAGAAAATCTTTAAAGAGATGCAGTCTTGTGGTTTGGTGCCTAATGTAGTAACATATACTATAATTATTGGGAGCTTTTGTAAGCAGGGAAGACTTGCAAAAGCTGCTTCCTATTTTGAGCTAATGCTGACAAGCAATTGCATTCCTAATGATGTTACGTTCAATTATTTGGTAAATGGATTCACAAATAGTGCACCCAATGCAGTATCTAACAGTGAGTCAGAGGAAAGTAATAAGTCTATATTTCTAGATTTTTTTGGAAGGATGATGTCAGATGGATGGAGTCGTAGGGCAGCAGCCTATGATTCTATCCTCATCTGCCTTTGCCGCCATGGAATGGTTAAAACTGCTTTGCAGCTGCATCAAAAAATGATGAGTAAGGGCTTTCCTCAAGATCCCGTATCTTTTGCTGCCCTGCTATATGGTGTTTGTTTGGAAGGAAGATCCAAGGACTGGAAAAGCATTATCCCCTGTAATTTGAATGAACAAGAACTACAAATTGCTCTCAAGTATTCACAGTGTTTAGACCGGTATTTGCCCCAAGGAACGGCTCCCAAGGCTTCACTTAGTTTGCAGACCTTAGTTGAAGACAACAAGTCACAAAACCAAAAAGCTGGCAATCAAAAGGTCTCAGCGAGATAGAGTAGGGAGTAAATATCTAAACTTCATCTAGGTTTCCTAAAAGCAAAAGAAACTAATCTCTGGTTGGCTGCACCAATGAGCCATCCTTGGAATGTTTAATTTTTTTGATGAAGATCTCTTGATAAATGCTTTAGACATAACTTCTGGATACAAGCTGGCTCAATAAATCGCCCTGAGGAATGACATCCTGTCGATTCTCCATAATGTTGCAGCCTGAATTACGGTAGATAAGCTCTCTGTGGATTGATTGTATGTGATATATTCAAAGAGTTTGAGATAACTCCCTAGTATTAATAGCCTAATTTTCAATCTGTGGTGCTTGGCAGGAAGTGAAAATCCATGTATATTAGCTGTAATCGTATCCAATCGGAGCAATATGCACGTAGCAAGATGCTGAACCTGAAATTGCCTGCCTTTGAAGGTATTTACAAGGATTTCGCTTTGCTTGCCTTCCAATATTGACTCTGGTTGTGAATATATTTATTATATGCTTATATGGTCTTTTGCTCTCGAGTAAATAAATGATTTCAAACCAAGGTTAGGATGCTTGTTTTATATTATATTGTCATAGACATTGGAATCAAATGATTCTGACTTACAAAATTGTTGTCATGTGTCCTTACTTGTTTAGCCAAATTGAATTCTTTCAATTGCAGAACATTTGAATATGAATGTTTTAATGAAAAGTGTGACATTTGCCCATTGAGTGTCTCATTATGTGTTCTTGGAGTAGTTGCATTGTTTACACACCAATAATAATGGTCCCAATTACGAGACAAGGGAGAGTTGCAGGTGATCTCCCTTAATCGGACTGATTTCGTGAATGTCAACACTTGATCATATGTATACAAACATGAAACTAACCTATGTATCACAATTTGCATTGTTCTTTGTACATATTTCTCAAGATTTCAATTTGCAAATGCAGAAGCTGGCATGGCGGTTTGAAGTTGTATAAATTCCACATTAATCTTGCCACTGTGGTGAGAAATGGCTGCAAACGCATCTGTGGACATGAGGTTTGTAGATGGGCAGGGTGTCTTTGAGCAGTAATCCACCATTCCGACTTCAATGGGTTGCTGCTTGCATGGTTTATTTGCTCCACTCAGACATCTCAATCTATAGCGCCTTCCACAAGCAGCTAATCCTTCACTCACTGCAACAAATAGCTTTCCAGGTGGGAACCGGTCTTGGCTATTTCCCATAACAATCTAGTAGCTGCGAAAGATGGAAAATGAGCAAAAACCCGCCTTAAAACTTGATCTGCAAGTCTTCTGAGAGAGATGTACAATCTACACACGTATTTATGGATTTTAAGATGCTGCTGTGCCAATATTACATAAGACTATGCAGGTTGTGCTGTTCATTAATGCTATCACCATTGCGAAGACCACAAGCGTCATTAAGGAAAGAAAAGCAGTAAGCTATGTTGATAGACTTTGCTTGTTCTCAATTTATAAATAAAAACACCAACTGTAGCAAGATTTTGTAACGTTGCTGTCTTGCAGATACATGAATAGTCTCTCCTTCCCTTTTAATAAAGGGTTAATATTAAAAACCTCCCCTCACCTTTGAATTATTATTAGATGTTTTACTAAAAATGCATTTATTTCAGAAACATCCCCTATGAACTAACAAACAATGATTCAATTGATCGATTTTTGATGTTAAAAAGTCTATAATGTCAATATTTAAGCTTCAATTATATTAATTGAACATTATACCCTCTGAATCTTACCAAATAAAGCATTGTTTGTTGGTCCATAATGGGCGTTTCTGAAATAAAAGCATTTTTATCTAGACATTCAATAATAGTTCAAAGGTGAGGGGATGTTTTTAATAATAAACCTTTAATAAAATACAAGCTAGTTTCAGTGATTTCAAATTCTGTAAAAACAATTTCGTTGATAGTTTAAATTATTGATAGACAAGTTTTTAACTAGATCATGAGAAATCATCATCCAAAATTAACATCGCGTAAGTGTATTTGGCAGACTAGCTTTCTAATTAACTTATAGCTAATTAAAGAATCATGATCAAGTGTCAAGAAAGGCTAAACCAAGAAATCACAACTTCAACTCACAAAAGCAGTCAGGCAAAGCAGACCCTCTTCCCATGACAAAATCATCTGTGTGCGCCTTCCATAAGGCTTGCATCAACTTCTCTCCTTTCAGTCCGTTATAAGTAAACTCCGCAAAAGCTCTTCTGTTTAAGAAGAGAGTTTTATATAGCCCTTTGTAAGCGCGCATTGCTGCGACCATCTTGTCCATGTTTCCGAAATATGTAGCCATGTATGAGTCACTGTTAATAGATACGTAATAATCCAAGGCAGCTTTTGTGTTCCCATGCATACTTGTGAAATCCTCACCAGTAAGAAGAGCGGACTTGGTAACTACATTGGTGTAAATAGATGTTAAACCTTCGATCTCCATCAAGCCATCCCCAGCGGCAAGATATATATTTGTGTTTGTTGGGATGGAAAGTGCCTGTAGTATGAGGGCTGTTTCGTTAGGTGTGAGAGGACATTTACCCCGTTTTCTCCAAATGCGGGCAACCTCTCCAGTCCAGGGTTTTCTATCTACTCGTGCCGCCTCGATGGCCTGCATTGAGGCAGGAGAAAGACCTTCGTATTCGCACTGGCTGTAGGCAACCATGTCCGGTTCAAATCGAAGGTGTAGTGAAAGAAAGGGTTTGGGTATGGCTTCAAGAAGCTCAGAGGATTTCTTCTCCAAGGATCTAGTGAGACGTAATGCATTGTAGCACGCTTGACAGAGGGAAGCTTTTGCATACTGAGGATATCTATAATATGTACAATAAGAGAGATTATTCAGGGAAAAGTAGAAGAATACTCATACATAGCAATAACTTTTATAGTGATAAGAATACAATAACTTGTTAGACAATGAAATATACCTGTCCCTCCTCTGGCTCATTGCTGGTGTGAGTGAAATATATCGATGTTCCAACAGGGCAGGAAGAATGCTTTCAACGTAATCATATTGTCCCTTCCGTTTGCTACAATCTACATGAAAAGGTTCTTTTGACGAAATTTCAGGCGGCAATTCTTTGACAACTTTAATAAAACCCGTCATTTGTTGAATGAAGTAGTCAACATCAAATACATCTGCAAAACCACTGAGGAGAAACTACAGAGTTATTGCGAAATAAAGTCTGTATCGAAGGAAGAAAATTAAATGGACTGGCCAACCATTAGCCTCTACATATATAATGTTATATAAGCTATGCATATTATCACAAATTCTAATGGTATTTTCACATTATCACAAATTCTCTTTTTTCATGTATCAAATTGTGAAGGTTAATTAAAAGGTTCTAATCTGCATTGTTGAATTTTCATCACATTACCATTCTCAAGTTACTGTATGATAAGATCTTCGAAGTTTGACAGATATATAAGAGAACATTTATTATCACAGAGGTGTACTCAACATTTCCATCTAAGACAAGAATACTTAATAGTGCCTTAAGGACAAAATAAGGCAGCAAATATTATCAGTAAGACAAGATACATATGAAAAGATGACTACCTAGATGCCTAGCATGCATCTTAGCATCATGGGAATGAAATGCATTCTTTCATACCAAAGCATATTTACAGCTTCACGACCAAATTTCAAATTTGCACTAGAAATTTCCTCAATCAATGATTACCGCTGGTTGCTACAACTTTTCAGGTTACCAATAGTATTAAATTTCAGAACTAATAAATGCTTAAGTTAGTAATATTTTGTAACACTGTCAATAGAGAAGAAAAAGGTAATCAATTATAATCCCGGTTTGGTGGCACAATTTCTAACTCATGCAAATTGAAACATTTGGTTTTACGGAGTTCCTACTTTCTAGCAATGCTGCAGTGGCACTTAAATAGAACCACAAATTACCTTGATTCATTCCAATATGCAGCCACTTCAAACTTTGGCAGAACCAGAGTTGCATTTAGCAAACGGGCAACACCGACGCCATCACACAACTGCATATACAGTTAACAGGGTTCCGTGTTTTAACAAAGCAGCAACTGAAATCAAAGAATATAGCACAGGATTCTGAAAATTGAAACTAAAAGAACCTATTATGCACTCACATCTCTTCTCATCTGATTGAGGCCACCATAGCAATCCACGCGGATATAACCACTACTCTTTGCTGGCAAAGCTGCAGGATTTCAACAAAAAACCAATGCAATTGTCTGCAATGATAGCCAATTAAAATTGACTCAGAATATCAAAATTTAAATAGAAGCATTGAACTCGATCCTAAGCCTACTCCTGTCCCCGACCTCACATATATACCGGTCTCAACTAAACGGAGATCTCAGATCGAATCGTATATATTGAGCATTACTGCATTAGTACCCATATATCAAAAATCAATCCCAAGCTAATTTCACTCACTGATATTTCAAAATACTGCCAATAACAAACTATCCTTGTATTCTAACATGTACATGTTCTTTGCTGCTAATTGCCTTTTTTATCTTTTTAACAAAAATTAACCAAAACCCCATCTAAAGAATACATATATGTAATCTATCCCATTTATAACACAAACAAACTCAAATCTCAATATATGTTTCAACTAATCATTATCAATAACATTGCTCTGCGAATTCAGATTTTCAATCATTAAAAACTACGTAGTGAAAGTAATACTTACGAGTCAGATGCCCTTGAAGCCACCATTTGCAAGGTCTCCACTCTACCAACCTCCTCACACTCCATATCTCAGATTTCCCTCTACAAAACATAAGCAATATTCATTAAACATAAAATACACAAGCATGTCAAATGATGATCATATATTAGCTAGTAAATCCCATTTTTACAAATTCAATCAATCACACAATGCAATCTCAAAAACACATACTTCACATTTCTTTACTTTCCCCAAAAACAAAAACAACAACAGATTTTGGATTCTTCAAATATAAAAAAACACCCAATAAGAGAAAACCATTAAAAATACGAAAACGTGAAGTGGGTTGATGTTACTTACTTGGGTGAAGCAGAGGAAGTGAAAGAGAGCGACAAAAAAGGAGAGGAAGGAGAAAGCAAAATGAGGGCAAGAAAAAGAGAGAGAGTCAAGATGGTAATGAAGACTGGTTTTACTGAGAACATTATCATTTAATAATATAAGATCTGATATGCAAATATTTTGAGGATATAGTGAAAAAGATCGAGTCGAAGTCAAGGGTTTTGTTTATTAGGTGATAATTATTCGTAAGGAGGAAGAAGGAGATCTGTAATCAGTATTCGTTTGTCTGTTTAAAGTCCCAGACCAGATCGACTCGGAATTACACATTTTTCATTTATGCAGTTTTTTTTTTTTTTTTTTTTTTTTTCCTTTTTTTTTATTCAAACTTTTGTATAACCTAAAATTCACCCAAAAAATAAAAAAAACAATTTTATCATTAAGGGACAATGATTTCCTCTGCCGTTATGTTAAATTTAACCATCGACGAGATAAGATTTATCCGGTAGTAAAACTCATCACATCTGCACTATAAGGTCGTGAGAATCATCCATCTATCCAAAAGAACTCCGAATTTATATAATAGTATAATACTTAAAAAAAAAAAATCAAATTTAACCATTAACTGAATTTGTCGGTAAAAAGGACTAAAATACCTCTTAAAATCTTAATTTTTTTTTAACATAATAAATTAAAATTTTCAAAATTTTTGAATTTTCTTTTTCTTTTTTTAAAAAAACTAATAGAAAATTAAAAAACAATTGAAAATTGATTTTTTTTTAAAGCACAAAATAATAATGATAAATGGATCTCTAACCGTCCACCACAAAGATGGATGGTAGAGATTAAGAGAAGAAATAGAAATAAAAATAAAAATTTATAAAAATATAAAAAAAAAGGTAAAGATTTGATATCCGTCTATTAAGATTGATGGACGATCGAAATTCAATATTGTTTATTAAGATTTGATTCATAAAGATCCTTTGTTTATCAATTTTTAATTTTTAAATGATCAACTCCATCCATCCAATATGAATTTCCATCGTCTATAATAAAATGGATGGTTAAGATCTTTTTTTTTTTTTTTTCCTTCCTTTTCTACATTTCTATAAGTTAATGATATTGTAGTAATTTCAATGAAGGGTATAAAGAACTTGTTATTGGTCAAACTTAGTCAACAGTTACAATCTATGGAATTTACTAATGGCCGAAGAGGTAAGTTGTTATAGGATTTTTTTTATCAGCTTGACGCACTAACAACCACGTGGTGTGGTGCAACGGGAAGACACCTGCATTGATATGGGGCGAGTTGTTCTGGCTCTACCCGAGTTCGATCCCCACTGACAACACCCGTGGCCAGGGGTTACAATGCTCACCCGCCCCGAGCAGGATTAGTCTTACTCCACTGTTGGTTGAAAACATGTGAGATGAGTGGGACACCTGTGACTCAAACCCAAAAAATGATGCATTAACAAAGTAGCAGATAATGCAGAAATATATCAACCCACATCACCAAAAGTCAAAAAGTAAACACGTCATCAAATGGTTAAAAAGAACATGTGACTAGAGATGCCAAATCTATGCAATCTCAAATCTCAACTAGTTATTTAAAAAAAAAAAAAATTATTTAGACATTAGATATAAAAGAAAAAATAAAATACCCCTACCACCTCCCATATTTATAAAATGGGACCAATTTTTTCCCCAACCCTTAAAACTCATTTAGGGGCAAAATTTGCCCCCAAAACCCCACGTCGGCTTGTGTGTGATGGGTGGAGCCCCATGGAGAAACGTTGAGCCCTACACATGACATCACCAGATGAGAGAATCTGCAAGTTGAATTTATTTGGCAAATAGGATCTACTCGGTTGAATCAGCCTAATCAACTGCTCGATATATTCGAATTCAAAGCTACAATCTCAGTCAGATACACAATCTCAAGCTAGTGTTGGCAAAATGGGTTAGGCACAACCAATGATCAAGCGAGGTCTGGCATGACCCGGTCAACAATCAGGCCAAGCCAAGCTGCTGGGGCGACTGTAAGAGTGAGGCCTGTAGGCCGACCATTGGCCAACATCCACTTTAATTAATTTTTAAAAAAAATTTGGCAAGCCTAATGGCTATTTTCCAATTTATTATTATTATTTTTTTGTTGCCGTTGGCTTTGTTTTTGTTTTTGTTTTTATTTAAAAATTTATTTATATAAGATTTATTATTTAATTTAAATGAAAAAAAAAAAAAAAAAAGAAGAGGTGGATGGCCTTTTTAAGGTCGGCAGGCTGACCTGTCTCACCCTACCAGCAGGCCATGCCTCGGGTCCAGGCCAGGCCTAAAAAATTCTTAGCGGGTCGAGCCCGGCCCGACCTATTTCTCCCTTCAAGCTTGTTTGGCCCATCCTATTAAGAGTTCGGCACTCCCTTACCAAGATAGGGCAGGCCGGACCTGTCCACATTGCCACCACTATCTCAAGCAAAGATCACTCCATATATAGAACCCCATATTTTTATCACTTCAAATCAGACTCCAACAAGGAAATGCAGCTATTGTTTCTAGAATCAAAGACTTTCATTTAGGAAGTAACTACATGTCTAAAGGAAGTAAATCCTAATCAGGAAATAAAACTAGATTCTTGTAGGATTCTGACTACAAACCTGTTACTTGCATGACAAAGATTAGGCAACAGCATGGCATCACTTATAAATATACAAGTATTTTTCACAGAAAAGGGTATGCAATATACCGCTTTACTTAGTAAAATTCAGTCAAAATCTCTTGCAAATTTCTTGCTTATTTTTTAAGAATCGTTTGCTGACTTAAGCGTCGGAGCGTTCATGCTAGTCCTCTCGTAACTTTCTTTTGTTTTGCAGGCTTTACGGTAGAATTCTAACTATTAGGAAGGTTCTACTCATCGGAGAAGCTGATGATCAACAAGAGCTATTCGACGACAATATCAGACCCACGTGGAAGAAAGAAGTCTTGGTTGTTCATCCTTTGAATAGTCAAACTCTCGATCGGCCTACGTGGTATTGTGGTGATCTAATTTTTTTTTTCCTATGCATTATAGTAATTTCTGTGAAGGGTATAAAGGACCTTTTGTTATTCAAACTTGATCAAAAATTAAAATGAATGGAATTTACTAAAGGCGAAAGAGGTAAGTGTCTTTTTTTTTTTTTTTTTTGAAATATTACAATAATTCAAGATTTTGGGAGGAGGGAACCCACAATCTCTTAGCGTTAATGGCCAACCTCATCTTGTCGAGTGTTATTATTTTTTTTCAAGAAGTTGTTTTCTTATAAAGGGCATAACCGCATGTAATTTTTGTGTAATTCCTTCATTTTTATAATGAGCAAATTATAGCCAACTTTCATGAGATTTGCTTTTTGACAATCGGAAACAACTTTACCATTAATTAACAATGATTTTTCTTATTGTTAGTCAAACTTAATGGGGATATTGGTATTTTCATCTTTTTATCCTTTTAAAAATATAATTTATTACAAAATTCAGTAATTTTTTAAAAAATAATAAACAAATTAAAAAGCGAGGGAGCACCAATGGAGATCCAAATCCATTGCGATGGAACGATGAAGAGACGAGGGTCTCCACCGTGATGGAGATGCAACGGATCTCCATCTTGCGATTGAGATCCAATCGAGTATCTCTATTTCACAGTGGGGATATGGAGATCTTGCGGTGAGGGAGGCGAGTCTCTCCTTGTTTGTGGTAGGTAAGACTCGCTTCCCTCACCACCGGCCAGATCTCCATGGATGGATGTTTATCCATGTAGATCTAGTGGGTGGCTAGTACATCGTCCATCCATTTAGATGGACGGTGGATCTTGGATCCCCACCCTATTGGGTTTTGTTTCTTCTTAAAACTTTTTTTTTTCTTTTAATTTGAAATTTAAAAATTTAAAGGGATTTTGGTC
Organism: Acer negundo; assembly: GCA_035582765.1. Classification (NCBI taxonomy): domain Eukaryota; kingdom Viridiplantae; phylum Streptophyta; class Magnoliopsida; order Sapindales; family Sapindaceae; genus Acer; species Acer negundo. Next base: position 37,391,048 of record CM069241.1, read on the forward strand.
TTTTTAATGATCAAACTCAACTAATGTTAAGTTTGATTAACCATAATGGAAATCATCACGGTTGTTTTTTATTGTGAAAAAAAGAAAAGAAAGAGCAAACATCAAGGGTTGGCTGTAATTTACTATTTTATAATCATTTATATAAAAAATAAAAAATAGAAATATAAAAAGGGTTAATATTAAAAACCTCCCCTCACCTTTAAACTATTATTGGATGTATAGTTATAAATGATTTTATTTTAGAAACTTACCCTATAAACTAACACCGTTAACATTCCATTTGTGTTGACTGATTTTGACTAAAATGTTCATATTTAAGCTGCAATTGTATGAATTGACCATTATACCCTCATACTTTTACCAAATAAATTAATAAAATAATTCAATTGTAGCTTAAATTAATAATACCCTCATTCCGTTATTTTGTTATTTTTAGGGATAAAATTGTCTACAAAATAATTTCTCATTTGCAAGTTAACGTTATCACATTTTGTATTAATTTATAAATTTATTTGATAAAAGTATGAAGGTATAATGGTCAATTCATACAATTAAAGTTTAAATAGAGATATTTTTAGACTTTTTAACGGTCAAACTTAGTCAACACAAATGAAATGCTAACGGTGTTAGTCCATAGGGGAGGTTTCTAAAATAAAAGCATTTATAACTATACATCTAATAATAGTTAAAATGTGAGGGGAGGTTTGTAATATTAACCCATACAAAAAAAGCAACGACCTTCGTCCACTGTTTTTCTCCAAACTTGCAAAGAAAGTTATTATTTTAAAGCTACAACAGTCCAAATATACATAACCTAGTCAAATCACCTGACTTCTGCTTTTATTTACTGCTCTCTGGTGGTTCTGTGCTTATACAGACGGCGGTCTGGACTGCCCGCATATGACTATATGAGCCCTTAAAGCATCAACAACTTGAGGAGAAGAGAATCCACCAACAGCACAATATCACTGTTATAATTATTCAAGTCCACCGTCTCCCTCACTGACTGTAAGTATGACTTCTACTCTCCCTTGTTTATTTCAGCAATTTGGAAAAAAAAAAAATTTCCATCAAATTTCATCAATATTATTCTAGGGTTTTTAAGATTTGGGGATTTTTGAAATGCATCACATTTGATCAAATTGAGGGTAACATCAGGCTCCAATAGGACCAAAGATATAATCTTTTGCTTCATATATATCTTTCCAATTAAAAATTTCATTTTTTATTTTTTATATATACCATGTGCAATATTTGATACATTTTCATACTATATGAGCTTCATTTATTAAAAAAAAAATAAAATGAGCTTCATTTACCACCAATCCACATCAAACATTCAGACTGTGACAATTTTTTATTAATTTTTTAAAGATATGAAAATGGTTATACTATGTCTTTAATCTAATCATGAAGAATCAAAGTCTCTTTTTAGGGCACACGTTAACATATTACCAAGAAAATAAATTTCGGTTATAATAGATAGGTTGGGATTCAAGTTTTTGCCATGATTGGATACGGCATTATTATAAAATTTATATGATTCAAGTTCTTCCGATATTATCTTAACGGAATATCCCAATTGAATATTTTATTCCACCCTATGAAGATTGATGTAGAAAAAAAAAAATAAAACTCTTTAAATAATCTTACAACTAATTAAAGAGTTGTTTTTTTTCTTTTCCTGCATCATCTTGTGGGTGGAAATAATGATCAACCGGGATATCCTGTAAGGTAATATTGGAAGATCTGAATCATATATATATATATATATATTTATATATATATTTGATAATAATGTCAAGTCCAATGATGGCAAAAATAACCTTATGCAACAAAATTACCTGTTTGCTTCTTGAATTATACTTCATTAATCTTCTAAACTTACTGCCACAAAGAACAGCCTCATTGAGTTGGCTGTAATATGGTTAGATTAGATCAAGTAGTAAATGAATTGCAAAAATAGAAATGATATTATTTATTTTTCATGCATATTGATCATTATTTAGACATCTAAGGATTAATAACATTTGATCTTGACATAAACCAGTCATGGATGAGCATATTTAGATTCTTTTCTTTTTTCTTTCTCAAATAGGTGTTTGTTTTTATTATAATTTTCCATCTTCAAGAAGATTTCATCATGGGAAAGAAAAGAATGTCATCTCGTCAACGTGAAGGAGTAAGTAAAAGGATGAAAGACATTCAAGACTATCAAGAAGAATCAAACACTGTTGAAATTGAAACCTGGCAGGAAACGGGATCCATTGATTCTTCTGAAAAAGAGAAAGAATCGGTCAAAAAAGAGGAGCTTGATGATGCTGGTATAAGTAATGGTGTGGTTGTGCTTGATGCAAAGCTTGATAAGCTTTCTGAGGAGATGAAGGCTATGAAGAAAGAGCTTGAGGAGAAGATAGATGCTGGATTTAAAGCTCTTAAAGATGAAATGGATGCTGGATTTAAAGCCGGTAGAGAAGAAATGGCAGCGCGGAACGAGCAACAAAGGGGTTCAATTCCCAAGCCTTTTAAAGCTGTTGCTCGTTACGCTTCAGTTCCTGTTCAAACACACGCACCTGAGATTGAAGCGATCTTGAAAGAAGTAACCAAATCAACATCTTCAGAGGAAGACAACTCCGTAACCAAGACAAGCTCAAGTTCAGATGACATTAGCTCCAGCTCAAGTGAGAAAAATAAGAAAGAAGCAGGCTCATCCGAGGAAGCTGAAGATGTGACTTTTCTTGCACCAAGGTCATTTCCAGCATCTCAAAAGAAGGGCCCTGCACCAACAAGAAGATCATCAAGAATAGCTGGAAAATGATATATTTTACTGACTTATGTTTATTTACTTAGGCTATACTTTTGTGGCATGTACTCCTAATTATGGAGACTTGAACTACATCTCATAACCCTGTGTCAACTCCGGACAAAAAGGGGGTCATCGTTATTATAGGCCTTATATATGCTTACTGCTAAGGGTGGATACTTTTAAGTGAGCTTGGTGTAACAACTGTCACTTCCTCGACTTCCTTAGCTGGGTTTTCAGTTTTCATGAATTTTGCTTTCTTGAGCTGGAGTTATCTTCCTTTGCATTTGAGCTTTTCTTGCTTTTGGAGCTAAATCTCCTCTGAAGATGTTGATTTTGTCACTGCTTTTCTGATATTAACCTCATTCTCAGGAGTGTGTTTTAGAAGACTCCTTGAAATTGATGTTTAGTTGTTTAAATTTGATTATAATTCTAAAGTATCAGAACTAATATTTTTTTTTTGCATGTGAGACCTTTTCAATTTTGTGAACCTGGTCTGATTTGTGTTGGTGGTGGATGTGAAAAGAAAAACGACTGAAAATTTCTAAATTGAGAAGAGGAGAAAAATGACGAATAAAAGTGTAGTAGTTAGGGATTTGCCGAAACATTAATCATTGTCATTCATTTGCAGAGTTCTTAAATGGCAGGGGAGTGCCATCAGAGATCCAAGCGGTGCGATTTTTATTTTTTTTTGGTTGAAGGGAGGGCAAAAAAAGCCCGAAACAAAAGACTAGGAACAAAACACAGTCCTAGCAATAGAAGACTCCTCAAAGTCGTCTTTCAGTAGACCAGAAATCTCAGGCGGAGGAGCATCAAAGAAAGAGGTCCCCAAATCCAAGGAATGACCAAGCCTGGCAAGGCCATCAGCGACTCTGTTGCACTCCCTACAGATGTGCTTAACAGAACAGACCCAATCATTATTAATGAGCTCTTTACAAGCCATGATGATACTGAGAAGAGGATGGTTGCTAGAAAACTCAGAATTCAACAAAACAACCGCATCGTGGGAGTCAGACTCCACCACAATCTGCCTATAGCCAGACCTCCAAGCAAACCTGAGACCTTCCAAAATGCCCCACATCTCAGCTTCCAACACACTACCTTTACCTCTGTTAAGAGCAAAACCACCCATCCAGTTCTTGTGATGATCTCTAATCACGCCACCAGCGGAAATGCCACCCATCTCATGAGACCTACTGCCATCAACGTTAAGTTTCACTCAATCAAGCTGAGGAGGACTCCAAGAAAGCAAACAAGTCTGCACATCACAGTCCTTATCTTTGTTCACATTCGCAGACAGCCAAGAATCCACATACCTGGATATGAGTAAGCCAGGGCAGGTCGGAGTCTTAAAATTAATATTGAAGATTTTATCACACCTCCACTTCCATATGAACCATAGAACCACAGCAAAAAGGAGATAGTTCGGGACTCTGTCCATGATGAGCTGATTACATTTCAGATTCTTGAAAAGCCAGTCCTTCCAGTTCAGATTGAATGCACACTTTCTAGTGACCCCTTTACAGACATCCTCCCAAATGTCGATAGAACTAGGACAGCCTCTAAATAAATGATCAGAATTCTCACAGCTCCCTCCACATCTATCACAGGATATGTCCACTGTTAGCCCCATCGACTCTCTGTGGGGAGCTTACCGTGAAGAAGAACCCACAGAAAATAAGAACTCTAGGGGGAAGTCTTAGCTTCCATATAAAATCCCACTCCCAAACCTGAGTGTTAACAATTTTGAGACTACCATCATACGCACTTTTGACAGAAAACTCCCCATTAATGGAACACCCCCAAATGGCTTTATCGTGCTCTCTAATATGAGCACCAACATAAATACTGTCAATTTTCATCACCACCTGCCAAGGCAACACAGCAACCAACTTATGGATATTCCATTCACACGGCATCAAGTAATCACTCACCATCTCAAAATTATGAGCCTTAGTAAGGGGAAGAATGGCAAAATTATGGAGGCAACCCAAATCCATGACCCAATTGTCAAGCCAGAATCTAACCTTTTCACCATCCCCCACTCTCCGACGAATACCCTTCGAAATCACTTTAGCCCCACAACAGATCCCCCTCCAAGTACTAGAACAACAATTTTGCTTGTTAATATCAGTCATAGCATTCTTCCCTGTTTTGAGATACTTTCCTTTAAACATATGAGCCCAAAGGCCATCATCATTCTTAAGTAATCTCCACCCAGCCTTGGCAAGCAACGCATGGTTCATAGTCTTCATATTTTTAATGCATAACCCACCATTCTTCTTGGGCAGACAAACAACCTCCCAATTTACAAGGTGAATTTACCTCTTATCATCATTCGAACCCTAAAGAAAGTCACGATTAAGCTTATCTAAACTAGAGCACACTTTAGAGAGAAACTTAATAGTTTGCATTGCATAGATTGGGAGGGCAGCAGCAACTGATTTAATCAGGGTACATCTACCCGCCAAGGAGAGCGAATCACTCTTCCAAGTGGCAAGTCTTTTTTACGACTTATCGAAGATAACTCTGTAAGTGTTTTTCGTAATCTGGCTGTGGATAAGAGGGACACCAAGGTAATTACTCAAATTTTTGGTGATCGGCGAACCACAGACGTTAGCCAAGGCACTAGCAAAGCTATCACTGGTATTACTAGAATAAAAAACTCTGGATTTAGGAAAGCTGACATGTTGCCCAGAGAGATCACAGAAGGTGTTAAGACACTCTCTCATACACTCAGCTTGAGACATCGACGCTTTCCCTAAGAGGATTAGATCATCCGAAAAAAATATGTGAGATATTTTCGACCCACCTCTAGAAACACTAACAAGAATCCATCTCCCTTCATCCAACTTATGATTAATGATATGAGAGAGCTTCTCTATACAAAGGACAAAAATATAAGGGGAAAGAGGGCCACCTTGTCTAATACCACATCTAGGCGAAAAGCTCTCCGATAATTCCCCATTCATAATAATTTTATAGTTAACACTAGTGATATAGCTCATAATCAAATTGAGAAGATTACCCTCAATACCCACTTCCTCCGGCACTTTCTTAATAAAACCCCACTGTAACTTGACATAGGCTTTGGCAAGATCAATCTTCCAAGCCATAAGCCCCAAATTCCCTTTCTCCATTTTGAATTTGAAGAGAACTTCTTGAGCAACCACAATATTATCCTAGATTTGTCTCCCAGGAACAAAAGCCACTTGATTCGGGCTAACCAAATTAGGAAGAACGGGTCTTAATCTCTTCACCAAAATCTTGCTCAACATTTTATAAGTGGTGTTACAAAGACTTATAGGCCGGAATTGAGTCATATACACAGGGTTAGGGGCTTTAGGAATAAGCGAAATCAGAGTGTGGTTAAGATGACCAGGGATGCATCCCTTCAATAAACACTCAGTTGCTAACCTCAACAAATCATTCTTGCAACTTTTGGAAAAAGATGGCAGGGAAACCTTCGGGACCCAGAACCTTGAAACCCCTAATATCGAAAATACAAATCTTAACTTCTTGTTTTGTGATAGCACAAGATAGCCTAGCAATCTTCGTAATGGACATCTTAGGAAATATATACGGAATATCAAAATACTCACCGGTACTAACCTTGTATTTAAACAAATTTTGAAAGTAACAGACCGCCTCATGTTTCATGTCTTCTATCTCCCCAATCCACCGTCCCTCCTCAGTCTTGATTCCTTCAATTTTATTTCTTCTTATTCTAATAACCGTAGATAAATGGAAGAACTTCGTGTTTTTGTCACCTTTACGGAGCCAACAATCTCTGGATTTCTGATTCCAAAAGATTTCTTCTTGCTCTAGGGTGATGTTATACTCTTATAACATAGAATTTTCAAGCTTGGAGAGAAAATGAGAATGTCTAACACTCAGACTCTTTTGAATGCCCAGAATTCGAGCAAAAAGTATTTTCTTGTTGCGAAAGAGATTGCCAAATTCCTCATTATTCCATCTTTGAAGAACCTCCGTCAGATTCTAAATCTTAACCAAAACATTCTCGCCCAGACGACCCAATTATTGGTAATCACTTCCGTAAATTTCCTGTGTTTCAGCCACATGGCTTCAAACCTAAAAGGCCTCAAACTAAGATTTAGAATCTGGTTGCTGTAAAGATTGATGAGAACCGGGAAATGGTCCGACATAACTCTAGGGAGATGTTTAACAAACCCTTCAGCATAATGTAATCTCCAATCCATAAAGCAGAAGGCTCTATCAAGCCTCTCCTAGATATCCTCACCGATACCCCTTTTAGTCATTCATGTGAATTTCGGACCAGTAAAGCCCAAATCCACCAAATTATTACGAACAATCCAATCAGCAAAGTTGCTATTGGAATACATATCTCTACCCTTTTTTTTTTCTTTTCGTAATACAAGTGATTTCATTAAAATCTCCCGTGATAAGCCAAGACATATCAAAACACTCTCTAATGGAATTAAGATAATTCTAAAGAAGACGTCTTGTGGACACACACGGGTTAGCATACACCACAGTCAGAATCCAGAAGGAGTTCTGATCATTAATCAAAGCAGTGACACAATGTCTAGTTTTGGCCACCACATGTAGCTTTAGCTCACAATCGTTCCAAAGGAGCCAAGTATCCGAGAGAACCCCTCAGCCTCCACAAAAAAAATTGCTCTCAAAACCTAAATTCTTGATGACACGCTAAGCTCTGGAACCATTGATCCTAGGCTCAAAAATAGCTAAAATATTAAAATGGTGCAGTCTTCGAAGATCAACAATGTTCCTCGAAAAAAACTTCTTACCCACTCTTCTCACATTCCAGACTGTAAGATCCTTGATTTGTATTGGTTTGATTCCATTGCAAAACTCTCTATATTTATAATAAGTGTGTTGCTTAGGTAGTTCTTGGTGAAAAGAAGCTTTAAAGGTTAAAAACAACGTCTTATGCAAATATCGTCTTCAAGAGAAAAATCGCATACTTGGATGCTAAAGGGGCTGTTTGTTTAAGTTTTCAAAAACTGTTTTTTGTTTTTTGAGTCATAAAAACTGGAAAAACCCATTTGGTGGGATGATTTCAAAAAACTGTTTTATAAAACATTGAGAATAGTTTTTAGTTTTAATGAACAAAAAATTACGAACTATGAGAACAACAATTTGTTGTTCTCAGTATTCTTGAAAACTTTTTTTAGCAATAAAATTTACTCAAACAAAATGTTATGCCAAACACGTTTTTTATGTTTTGATTCTCCGAATATCGTTTTCAACCATTGCTACCAAACGCGTTTTTCGAATCCAAAAAAATCTAAAATTCAGTTTTTGGAAAACTTCAGATTACAAAAAAACAAAAACAGAAAAACGAAAACATTACCAAACGACCTCTAAGGTATCAAGTTTCTTCTTCCTCTTGCAAGGCGTAAGCGTGCACATATACAATTCATTCATGCATGTCCCTGTATCGTTGTGCAAACATTTGGTATAACACATTCACATACATTTAAATATGCTCATGCATTGGTCTCATTAGACAAACATTGTAGAATTGCATGTTTTATCACTATCGCTTAGATATAACATACTTGTGTGATATTGTGTTTATTTGTTTATGTTTATTGTATTTTAGATTTGAACATGATCTCATATAATTCCTTATTGAGTCTCAGTCATTTCGGTTACTTATTCATTAGGTTTCGATTCCAAACGATGTAGCTACGCTACGCTACTTTGCGTTCTTATTCGTTGAGTTGACTTCGTCGTTGTTTTCCGAGATGAATTCTCAACCTTTTTTGAAAAGTTTTGTAGTCCTCGTTGTGCATGAGGGAGTTACGATTCGTAATCCAAAAACGAATTCGAAATCAGAGTTTGAAGGCCCGAATACGGCCGAAGAAAGCGAGAGGAGCGAGATTGGCCAAAGCCAACCTTGGTGTTCCACGTGTGGGCCATGTATGCCACACGGCTGGGATGCCTCTCTGCCCATATGTGGCACACGCACCCCACAAGTGGAGGTGACGTGGCAGCCCGTGATTTGTCCGTTTTTCCCTCCCTTGAATTCTTTCAAAAGCTTTCCTCCTTCCCTCCAAACATTAAGTGTAGAAAATTTGAAAAAGATGAAATCAAAAATTTTCTCTCAATTTTAGTTTTCTTATTTTGATCATAACTCTCATACGAACTCGAAATCGAGTGATCCAAAAACCAAAATTGTTGGTCTTGAAGAGAGCTGCAAATCCCAAGTATTTTCAGATTCAAATGAATTCGTGATTGTTTGCAACAAGTTGTTCTTCAGTCCGAGTTTCAACTTTGTATGTGAAACTTCTTCTTGTCACTTTCTCTTTGATCATCTCTTTTAATCTTCTTATTTGATAGATGATTTATGGTAAGAATGATGTTAGATCATATCCTAGGGGTGTTTGATCATTTGTTAATTGAGTTTTAGCTTTGTGATTTCTCTTGAACATATATTTGTTAAACTTGATTTAACTTGAAATTGATTCTAGAAATGTTATATGTGATATGCTTCATGATAATTTCTAGGTTTAATTTCATGATCTAAGAACTAAGATTTTTGTGTGATATATTGAATATTCATATCTTGTTTTTATTGATTAACATGCTTTGATTTCTAGATAAATTTGTGATTAAGTGTTGAAAGCTTATTATAGAATGTCATTGAGCATGTTCATATAGCTTGATTGATCATCTTGCTTTATTTGATTGTGTGTGCATCATTTACATCACTTAGATCATTGCCTTATGATAGGTTGGAGTCTCTTGTCAATGTGAGTGAAGCCTTTGACTTGAGCAAGAAGACTTGGCTAGGAAAGTGTTATGGATAGTCAAGCACGAAGACTTAGTTAGGATCAAGAGGATCCGGATAACTAAGCAAAAGTCTTAGCTAGGAGTTTGGTACTCCGAATGGTTGAGCTAGGGAAGCTTGACTAGGATCATTGTGATCTAGAAAGCCAAGCAAGGAAATCTTCCTAAAGGCTTAAGAGCCTTGGATAGGGAGTTGCTTTCTAGAGGTGTAGGACACATCTTGGATAGAGAGTAGGCTATGTGGTTCACTAGGCCTTGAGGGTAGATTAGGAGTTGATAGCTTATGGTGAATATCATTTGTTGATAGCCTTGAGTGTGTAAGTCATTTTCATATAGTGGATTGCTTTGCCGGTGATTGTGGTTATTCAACCAGTGGATATTTCCTCTTTGAGGTTTACCACGTAAAAATACCTGTGTTCATTTTTGATTTACTTTTTATTATCTTCCATATCATGTATTGATTGTATCTTTTGTATATTGATTTTTACATGTATTGACTCATACTATACAATTGTTAAATCATATCAAGTATACATTTCATTCTTGTAATCCGTATATTTTGAAGTTGGAAGAAATTGGGATTATACCTATTCACCCCCTAGGTATAATATACACTACATCTCTCTACGGAATTTCACAGACACAAATCATGGAGACGAAGACAAAAGAGACCCATCTATTCAGAAGCTACGGCCATGGCCTCCTCCAACTCAGAGGCCACCACTTCAAAGCTCTTATCAGCATGCATTATCGAACTACACTCAGTCATATCATCAGTAGTATTCTTAGCAATGAACTTAGCTTCAAATTCAGAGGCCTCATTGTGAAATTGACATAAAACCTTTGCACTGTCTAATTCCTTACTATCTTTAACCTGGGCAGGATCCTTTTGGGGGTGCTTTTTACCTCTACTGCCCAAGCTTCCCTTGGAAGTACTAGCTCCAACCAAATTTTCAGTAATAGTGGATAGCCCGTTGTTAGAAAAAGCCATTTTATCTTCTTTCCTGACACACTTTTTACTATTAGAAAGGGGGGTCTTTCTACCTTTCTCACCCTGCTTCTTTTTCTGATTAAAGATGACTTTAAGAACATTAATGTCTTTTTGGGCAGTCTCTCTCATCTCCTTACTTTCACCTGCACTACTATCTTTAGGAAGAATCATATCACCATCATCACTAAGAATCTCAAACCTGGACCCATTACCAATAACAACACCAGAACTTTTAGCAAAACTTGCGGCCTAAACACCTTTCCCTCCTTTGGCTTTTCCTACTTTTAAATCTGCAACATCACCAGCCTTGGATTTCATAGTATAACCTTACCCAACTTATTAGTACTTCTCTTTTTATCCCCTGCATAACCAGTGCCATGACCCACATACCCAGCCATGCCTTTATTAGCACTATAACCCTGTTTTCCATACGAAACCAAGAGCCACAGAACATATGAGGATTCAGTCTTCTTGGCAGCCGCTGTTTGTTGTTTTTTCAGTGACTACATCTGCCATACTCGGGTTCGTCATCCCTTCTCTACAACCATCTCTACTGTGGCTATATCTTCCACACTTGAAGCAAACTAATCCAAGGCTTTCATAGTCTACTATGATAGTTCTATCATCAATGCTAAGAGAGCCCTTGAGAAGTTTCGAAATATCCACTTCAACGCAGATGTGGGCGATCCTACCTTTGGCTTGGCTCACCGTGATAGGATCCACTTTGTACATTTTCCCCAGCATGCCTCCTATGCTCCAGAGCAACTCGGAATCCATCCATTCCATCGGTAATTTCATTAACCTCACCCAAATCGACATGCTTTGAATAACATCTTCACCGGGCACAAAATTAAGCTTCTATCTTTACACCGCCAGATACTGGTTCGTGATGACCCAGAGACCGCTAGTTAGCACATAATCTAGGTCTTCCATCATCTAGAATTGAGCAACAAAATAACCCTCCCCTAAACCGGTTAGCTGTCATTGCCCTAGGAGAGACCACTTCTGGGTCAGCTTAGTGAGCATGAAGTTCAACATATGAGGATGACCCATGTTCTTAAGAATTAAGGCGTTGGTCGAAGGTTTCTGAAGCTACTCCTTCAGGCTCAGTGAAAGCTTCATCATTGGACCATCGGGTCCCTCCTAAATAGAGATATCTTTTGAGCCAATCTTGATTTTCCCTTTGGGTTCTCTAAAGCCCGACCAGGAATTGGGGTTAGACATACTCATAAGCTTCGACTTGAAGCTTCCCGCAGCTTCTTGGCTACTAAACTTAGCTCCAACATCGTTACGTCCCAGAGAATCTTGTTCGGCTCTAACTCTTTTAGCCAAGGAATTTGTTTCCATATCCATGCTAGCTTCACTAATCAAACACTCATTGGTTGGTTTTTGTGATGAGAAAACGAAATATGTATTTAGGTTCTCCATGGAGAAAGAAATGAAACCAAAAGAACAACAACAAAGCAAAAAAGCGGCGGCGCGTGACCTTCAGGCACCAACCGATCACTAACCCAAAACACACCTCAGGCGCGTTCAAAGACTCATCCCCACGTGCACATCTTGCCTTTCTTTTGGACTTTTTTATTATTTATTTAGAGCTCTTCTTCTTCAAGCGGTGCGATTTCCATCGTGATGGAGAGGTGAGGATCTCCACTAGTGGCGGAACTTGGAGTGTGTAGTTGGGGGCTAAATTACAAAAAACTTTAAATTGATGGGATTAAATTGTAAAATATATAATTTTAAAAAAAAATTATATTTTTTTAGCTATTGATTTTTATTTCTTTTCTTGTGGACTAAATGGGGTCCATGGCCCCCTTCTAGCCTCTACCGGGTTCTGGATATGCTCTCCACAGCATGGAGATGAGACGGGATCTCCATCTCGCGATAGAGATCAAGTTGAGTATCTCTAACTTTCGATGGAGATCTCGAGGTGGGAAAGGCTTGCCTCCCCTATCGCTTAGCTGGATCTCCATGAATGGATCTATGTCCATGGAGATCTAGTGGGTCGCTAGTCCACCATCTATCCAATAAGATAGAAGTTTGGATATCCACCCTATTATTATTTTTTAAATATATATATTTTTAAATCTAGTACTTTTTAAAAATAGATCTAAACCGTCATATTTGATAATGTTTTTGAAATTCAAAACTTTAAGGGTATTTTGGTCTTTTCAATGGTCAAACTCGATTAATGGTTAAGTTTGGCTAACGGTAGGGGAGATCATTATCAATTAATGATAAAGTTGTTTTGTTTCCAGTTATCGAAGAGTAAACCTCAGGGACTCGGCTGTAATTTGATCTTTTATTATCATATATAAATAAATAAATAAAAATAATCATATATAAAAAGCAACGAAATTCCTCTGCAGTTTTTCTCCAAACTTGTTGCAAAGAAAGTTATTATTTTAAAGCTACAAATCTACAATAATCTAAAGATGAGGAGTGCTAAAATCACTCTTTCAACCCATATTTTCAACTCACTCTCTCTTTATAACGTGATACGTGGATAACATTTACTTCTCTATATTAAACTTGGAGCCATTATAAATGGTATGCTGTTTCTATTTATGTACAAATCAAACAAACTACTAACTTTCTAAATTACCCTTTTACCAAATTGCCATTTAATATCATTTTTTTTTTTTTTTTTTAGGAAAAAATTATATAATAATATCAAAGGCATTTTGTTCTTCATCAACATAGTGATATAAGAGAAAAAAAATTTCAATATATAAATTTAATATAATGTAATAAAATTACATGTAACAATTGTAGAAGACAATTTATGTTTGAAAATGACGAGAGTTGGAGTGAAATTTAGAAGAAAAAAAAGGTTCAATTGTTGACTAGGATTGATAATTTAGGAAATGTAAAAAAAATTTGTAAAGTAGGATAGAACAACTATATTTAAAAAAAAAAAAATTAAAAAAAATTAAAAATTAAAAAAAAACTAGATACAATATTAAATGGCAATTTGGTAAAATAAATAATGAATAATTTAGGAAGTTAGTTCTTGGTTAAAGAGAGTTTCTCTTTACAATCCAGTGTTTTTCTTTTTACATTTCATTTCTAAAAACACTATATTTTAAAATTTTAAATTTAAAAAAGTTCTAAAGATGCTCAATTTTTTTTTTTCAAAATTATACCTTTTATCTTTTGACACTCCTAATCTAAAACCACTCCATTTAAAAAAAATAAAAATTTCTAAAGACACTTAATTTTATTTTAATATTACCCATTTTGAATACTTTTCTTTAGAAAATTTGAAACGGAAAATGGAAAAGAGAAATGAAGTAATCAAATAAAAATAAAATAGAGAATAAAATAGAACAAAGGGAGGAGATAGAAACAATAAGAAAACTGTTTTGGAGATTAAACTGTGATAGTAGGAAAACAATATTTGATTTTCATTTTTGGATTTTAAGTTGATTAGAAAAAATTTATATTGAGTAAAAAATTATTTTAAATATATTTTTCTGGAAAAAAAAATTTCTACGTATACATATATATATATATATATATATATATATATTAATGATAATGATGATTGAACGTGGGTGGTGTGAACGTGGGTGGTGTTTGAGAAAAAAAAAATTGATTTCAAATTAGGTTGAACCGAAAAATAGGAAAAGTTATGATAATAATGGAGGGTTTGATGGTGTGTGAGAAAAAAATTATTTTGAAAAGAAGAAGAAGAAGAAGAAGATATTTTAGGGTTTGTAAAACAGGAAAAAAAAACACAAAAGAGAAAAAAAAAAAAAAAAAAAAACTTGTTTTCTAAAAAAAGTTTGGACTTTGGAGTGTCTTTAGAACTTGGATACCGATATTGACACCCATAAATATGGTAAGTATACCTATATTTTAATAAAAAAAATTAATTACAAAAATATCCCAATATAAATTTATCAACAAGGACAAATTAATTTAATTAAAAATAAACCAAATATTATATACACTCGTTAATTAAACTCATATCTATTTATTAAAAAAAAAAAACCTCTAAACCCTAATTCTATTTCAAGTATCAAAATTTTCATTATCATATAACAAAGTAATGGAAAAAGAATTTTCAAATGACTTTGATCATACAGAGGTATGTATATATATATATATATATATTTTTGTTATGAACTCTATCGATAAGCAAAAGGTGAGAAGTAATTTTTTTTAAAAGAAACTTACTACACATTTACTTTGTTTTTGAGTATGGAGAATTTAAGAATTTATCATTTATGAAATTGAGTGTGTTAATAATTTAAGAGACTTTATAAATAAATTGTATTAAAATGAATATATTCATTTAAATAAGGGTACTATTAATATTAAGATGAGTGTTTATAATAATGATTTAATTTTAAATTATAGATATATGTATTTACAAATATGAATGTACTTATATCTATATCTACACCCTTAGAATTTTTGTTTTGTTTTATAATTTTAATTTAAATTAAAATTGTCATTAATAAAAATATATTAAAATAGAGTGTAAAACAGATAAAGAGACACTGTGACGAGAGAGTGGCTTGGGAAAGTGGATCACTCCTCTCAAAAGGTATCATATATATATATAAAAAGCAACAACCTTCTTCCACTGTTTTTCTCCAAACTTGCAAAGAAAGTTAGTTTTTTTAAAGCTACAACAGTCCAAATATACATAACCTAGTCAAATCACCTGACTTCTGCTTTTATTTACTGCTCTCCGGTGGCTCCGTACTTATCCAGACGGCGGTCTGGACTGCCCGCAAATGAGCCCTTAAGCTTAAAGCACCACAACTTGAGGAGAAGAGGATCCACCAACAACACAAGATCAATCCACTTGTTTAAGTCCACCGTCTCTCACTGACTGTAAGTTTGACTTCTACTCTCCCTTGTTTATTTCAGCTATTTGGATTTATTTTTTCCATCAATATTATTCTAGGGATTTTAAGATTTGGGGATTTTTGAAATGCATCACATTTGATCAAATTGAGGGTAATATCATGTTCCAATAAGACCAAAGATATAATCTTTTGCCTCATATGTATCTTTCTAATAAAAATTTCATTTTTATTTATTTTTTAATTTTTTATATACCATTTGCATTATACTAAAATTCGCATTTGAGACATTATAAGGTTGAATGAACACCATTTACCACCAAGTCGTTGGATGGTAGTAAATTTTTTTTTTTTTTTTTTTTTCAAGATATAAAAATGGATATATAATTTGTCTTTAATCTTATCATGAAGAATCGAAGTCTCTCTCTAGAGCACACGTTAACATATCACCGAGAAAATAAATATCGGTTTTAATGTATAGGTTGAGATTCAACTTTTTGCCATGATTGGATTTGGCAATTTTATAAAATGTATATGATTCAAGTTATTCTAAAATTATCTTAACGGAATATCCCGATTGATCATTGTTTCGAATATTATCTTAATGGAATATCCAGATTGATCATTCTTTCCACCCTATGAAGATTGTTGCATGAAAAGAAATAAATAACTCTTTAAATAACCTTACAATTAGTCTAAGGGAAAATTACTAAATTTTATCGTGGTATTAATTATTTAAAGAGTTGGTATTTCTTTTTCCGAATCATTTCCATGGGAGGAAATAATGATCAACCGGATTATTTAAAGAGCTGTTATTTCTTTTCCTACATCATCCTATGGGATGGATCAACTGGTATATCGTCGTAAGGTAATATTGGAAGACCTGAATCATATAACATTTGATAATAATGCCAAGTCCAATGATGGCAAAAATAACCTTATGTGATAGCGTTACCTGTTTGTTTAGAGGATTACATATTTTCTATCAATGCTTGTAGCCAATCCAGTTGGTGACTTCGGTCTCTTTGCAACACGGTTACCTGTTTGCTTCTTGAATTGTATTTAATTAATCTTCAAAACTTATTGCCTCAAAGAACAGCCTCATTGAGTTGGCTATAATACGGTTAGATTAGATCAAGTAGTAAATGGATTGCAAAAATAGAAATGTTATTATTTATTTTCATGCATATTGGTCATATTTAGACATCTAAGGTTTAATCACATTTTATCTTGACAAAAACCAGTCAAGGATGAGCATATTTAGATTCTTTTTTCTCAAGTAGGTGTTTGTTTTTATTATAATTTTCCATCTTCAAGAAGATTTCATCATGGGAAAGAAAAGAATGTCATCTCGTCAACGTGAAGGTGTAAGTAAAAGGAAGAAAGGTATTCAATACTATCAAGAAGAATCAAACACTGTTGAAAATGAAACCTGGCAGGAAACGGGATCCATCGATTCCTCTGAAAAAGAGAAAGAGGAGCTTGCCATTGATTCTTCCGAAAAAGAGAGAGAATCGTTCAAGAAAGAGGAGCTTGATGGTGCTGGTATAAGTAATGGTGTGGTTGTTCTTGATGCAAAGCTTGATAAGCTTTCTGAGGAGATGAAGGCAATGAAGAAAGAGCTTGAGGAGAAGATAGATGCTGGATTTAAAGCTCTTAAAGATGAAATGGATGCTGGATTTAAAGCCCTTAGAGAAGAAATGGCAGCACGGAACGAGCTTCAAAAGGGTTCAATTCCCAAGTCTTTTAAAGCTGTTGCTCGTTACGCTTCAGTTCCTGTTCAAGAGCACACTCCTGAGATTAAAGCGATCTTGAAAGAAGTAACCAAATCAACATCCTCAGAGGAAGACAACTCCGTAACCAAGACAAGCTCAAGTTCAGATGACATTAGCTCCAGCTGCTCAAGTGAGAAAAACAAGAAAGAAGCAGGTTCATTCGAGGAAGCTGAGGATGTGATTGTTTTGGCACCAAGGTCATCTTCAGCAACTCAAAAGAAGGGCCCTGCACCAACAAGAAGATCATCAAGAATAGCTGCTGGAAAATGATTTATGTTTCTTTACTTAAGCTTATACTTTTGTGGCATGTTACACCTAATTATGGAGACATGAACTACATATCATAACCTTGTGTCAACTCCAGACAAAAAGGGGGAGAGATTTTAGACTTCTAATCGCTATTATAGGCCATATATACGCCTACCGGTAAGGAAGGATGGATACTTCGAACGTGAGCTTGGTGTAACTTCCTTAGATGGCTTTCAGCTTTCTTGAATCTTGCTTATTTACTTGAGCTGGAGTTAACTTATTTTGCATTTGAGCTTTTCTTGCTTTTGGAGCTACTTCTGATATTAACTACAATCTCAGGAGTGTGTTTTGGAAGACTCCTTTACAGTCTTTTTAGCATTGCCTATAATCTGGTTGAGCATTAAAACAGATGTTGAGTTGTTTAAATTTGATTCTAGTTCCAAAATTTCAGAACTAAATTTCTTATTTTGCATGTGAGACCTGTTTCAAATTTTGTGAACCTGGTATGATGCGTAATAGATCCCCTGCTGATCTGATTTGAAAAAAGTGACCGAAAATTTCTAAATTGAGAGGAAAAAATAACAACGGAAAGTGGAGTAGTTAGGGATTGGTCGAAACATTAATCCTAGCCGTTCAGTCATTTGGATTTGTGGGAGCAGTACTAACTTAAGTCTTCATTGGTTTGAGGTACAACCTCATTGCACATTTCACTTTCTCAAGTGCTTTGAGGATGACAATGAGATCAGTATAATACCTTCACAGTGCCCTTTTAACACAAACTATTTCATGTGGTTTTTGACAGAAATTGATATTGATCAAAGTTTGTTGTTCTTTGTAGTCTGTACCTGTCTCATTAATGTCCCTTCTAACAATGGATTCATTATTTGCAAAGTTCAAATGCAGATTTGATGACAGAAACTTTAGTATTGTGCTTAATTTGTCTATTTTTTCTTTTATTTGGTTAGGTATATAGACGGGTCAGCAGCTTCGGGGATCTTTGCCAACGAGACAGTTACATTAGGCCTTGCGAATCACAGGAAGACGAAGAACGTGCTGATAGAATGCAGCAGCTCGTTCCAGGGACAGAGCTTCGCCAATGCTGCTGGTGTAGTGGGGTTAGCCTATCACTAAGTACTCTTTTGCAAATAAGGCTTCTGAGAAATTCGGTGGCAAACTCTCTTATTGCCTGGTTGATCACTTAAGGTCACAAAAACGTTTCGAATTATCTCATGTTTGGTGCAAGTAAAAATGAATCGTTATTGTCAGGAAAATTGAGATATACTAATTAAGCTTGAGCTTGGTTTATAAATATTTGTTTTCAATTAAAAACAAATTTGAATTTCATATTTTATGATAAAAACACATATTGAAACAATGACTGAAAACAATTTTTAAAAGGTCAAACATACAAATTAAAGATATCCGCTAGTATATTGTTAAATGAAAAGGCAATAAGAAATATATACTCATGTTGAAATATTATAATCACTAAAAATATATTATATAGGGTCTAATCATTTTTCTTTCTTAAATATTTGCTATTTATTCTTTTATTTGATATAATAATCACTAAAAAATTAATACCTTTTGGTAGGATTATTATAACATTATTTTTTATAATTTAATATTTTAATATTCAAATGTATATTAAATCAATAAAGAAATTAGATTTCTTTTTTTCTTTCTAAAAAAACCATTAAATAAATGAATTGTATGCAATATAATTTGTAAATTGTATTTTTACTTTATCTCTTTTGTCTAGCATTTACAAAGAGAAAACCATCAAGAAGCTAAACCTTATTTCATACTTTCTAAAAAATCTCAAGTCTTTAATATTCCAAAACATCTCAAGTTTAATTTACACAACCTACCGAAGAAAATCCTGACAGTTCCATACAGGAGGGGTATCTTTTAACTCGTGTGTATGAATGGAGATTAAACATAGTAACAGGAGAGGTTAAAGAGAGAAATCTTTCCGGAAATGAATTGTCTATGGACTTTCCCATGATCAATGAGAAATATACTGGTCTAGAACACAAGTATGGCTACACTCAAGTAGTAGATTATGTTGCAAGCTCTAGTGCTGGTATAGTTATTAGCTTTCCAACCTCAAAAATTGTTCCTTTTGGTACTTCAATGTCAAATTTGATTTGTAATAAGACATTTTACTTGTTATTAGGCTATGCTAAATATGGAGGCCTAGCAAAGCTATACCTTGATGAACCACACCGGCCTGAGCCATTAGAGGTAATAAAAACAAGCATCTTGATCTTGTGTTGTCGTAAAATCTTATCTAGAGTTACACGTTACGTACATACCTAATACGAATTACTCAATATGAAACAAGAATGGTGGAGAAAATAATCAGGTAATAGAAGTGGGGTACCATAAGTTTGCAGAAAATAGGTTCTGCAGTGGAACTGTGTTTGCAGGTAAACCTGGAGGTTCCGAGGAAGACGGTGGGTGGCTTGTCTCTTTTGTCCACAATGAGGAGACTAACATCAGTCAAGTAAGTGTATATATACAGCTCTGAAGCAAAGATATTTCAGAATTGTATATCTATCTAACCGAATTGTATTACTAGGAAGTCTAATTGAGGACATGAAAATCTTTGGTTGCAGGTTCATATAATTGATGCAAAGAAGAGGGAAAGTGAACCAGTTGCCAAAATTGCAGGGAATTACAGAGGGTTCCATATGGTTTCCATGGAATTTTTGTGCCAATCCCCACTTATCCTTAGTAATGTTAGCTTGTGATGCCCAAATTCATAAGCATATATAACTTGGCTATTATACTTGCAGGGATTAGCTTATCCCTACTTTCAAGGTTTGACAAACATTGTGAGGAGAGTTTGTATGATTTTATTTATGGTTTTTCTCCGTGTTTGTGTCATATTTCAGGTCAAACATTGTGATGTAGTGGTGGTGGTATAAGCTCTGTACATAATATTGTAACTTGCTTTCGATATGAAAAGGCTCAGCAAAATATTTATGATTACAGGGATGCTGCATATAAAATTTAATCATTATAAGATGGACCGTGCCTCTTGTAGTCTTGTGAAACTCTTTTTAATTGTAATTGTAGTCTATTTTTAAATTTTTTTTTTTTTTTTTTATGAATATGTAAAAGTTGTTGCGTTCTCTTTTTATTTGCAATTTCAATAAATTATTGTATTTACAATTTGAGAAATCAATTTAGAAATATTTATTTGTCATGTCTTTAGTACTTGTGCACAAATGTAATTTTTATATTTTAGTTTTATATTTATTTTGCAATTGGATAAATAGTTTAAAAAAAAAAAACTAGACAATAAGTATGAGATGTTGTCAATAAAAAAATTGACTACTTTCTTTGCTAGTTGTAAAATAGGAAGAATGTTTTAGCAACATCAGTATAGAACATGCATATGTATGTTGTGGCACAATAACAATATTATGATAAATGTTGTCACACAACAACAAGGTGCTGTCACTAACATGGGCATTCTCATGACGGCTAGACTCCTTTTTTTGCACTACATAAAAATTAACACAATTATTAGACAAAAAAAAAAACAAAAAAAAATAAAACATTCAGCAAGGACTGTACATCAGACGACAAACAATGATACTAAACAACTTTTAGCTATATAAAAGAGTTTAACATGAAAATCAAAAGAAACAGAAAAAACAAATAAAATATAAAGGAGGTGGGTACTGTTAAGAGATGATTTGGCTTTGACAAAATAGTTTCCCATCTTAGCTTATCTCCTCTCTATTGAGTATGGAACTATTGATGCAGGTTTGTTAAAACATCTCTATTGGGTTTTTATCTCAGTTTGATATGGTTTGTTATAGCTTAAAGCTCAAGCTATTTATAAAGGAGCTGCCATGAAGCTCCAATTGAACTATCATGTAATTAACTATAAACGCTCATCATATATCTAAGAGTACAAGTCTATTATAGGATAATTTGAATAGTATTGAAAAATATTGGTTAGAATTCTATTGCAAGAACAATTGATACAAAAAATTAAGAAAAATAAAATTAAAAACAACCCATGAAAATAAAAGGTACGGAAATTGAATGTAAAACAATTAATCAAATAATATTATGGTATTTGAAGTAAGCACATTGGCTGTCTTGAAGCTTCCACCGGAGACAAGTTACTCGAAATAGATCCTCCAGATCACTCTGCATCTTTTAAAGTTTCTCTGTCACTTATAGCAAGGAGATCGATGAACAATTGAAATTTCTATTTATCACAAAATCTCAGACCTAATTGCATTCGTTGAAACCCCTTTTTATAGAAGTCGAAGACCATAACCAACAGCCAACCAAATTCTAACAAACGCATATGACTCTAGTCGAACTCCAGGACCAATAATACATATGGAAGCGAGGAAGCTTCTCTTTGAGACTTTGAGTTGAAATTTGAAAAGCCGTGTTGAAAACACAAGATGTGTAGAGATCAAAACGAAAAGAGTTGCAACTCGCAAATGCAAGATGTGGAGAAATGAAAAGAGTTGATCGATTTGACCGAAATTTTCTAACCCAGCACTACAAGAAAAATAGATTTTAGCAATGTTACAAAGACAACGCGTATAGGCTGTATGTTGCGAAAAGTGATCTACCGCAACACGCATCAAATGTATGCTGTAGAATCGACTTATGGCAACGCACAATTAAATGTTGCAAATAATTAAGCATATATGACTACGCATTTCAAAGTGTATGCTGCTATAGAATACTTATTAAAACATACAAAAGACGTTGTTAAAAATATATGGTTTATAACAACACGGAAAGAATGCATGTTGTTATTATTATTTAAATAAACAACGTAAATTTCGTGTACATTGCTATATATAGATTTTTAGCAACGTAAAACTATGCATGTTGCAAAAAAGATAATATTTACATCATACCTATTTTGCATGTTGTTGTAAGTTTTTATTTGGCAATATGCACATCAATTGTTGTTAAAAAGCTTATTATTTGTAATATACACAGCTTTTTACATTATGTGTATATTGCGAAAAAAATATAATATTTGACAACACACATCTCCTGCACGTTGTCATAAGTGAATATTTAACACACACATGATTTGCATATAGTCGTAAGTTTATATTCCACAACATACATTGTGAACGTTATCGTATAAGCTTATTAGCAACATACATTGGGTGTATGTTGCGAAAGGTTTGTTTTATATATGACAACATTAGTTTTTTGCACGTTGCATGTCCTTTTGTTTTTACATCGATAATATTATCAATCATTACATTTATCATCTACCGCCGAATCCTCTTTTGGAGAAATTACTCTTTTGCCCCCCAATTCTCTCCTTTCTTAATTTTCGATCTAATTTTTCTCCTGATCTTCACTTTAAGCTCAAATACCTTGCTTAGGGAATATAATCAATACAAGGCTCAACAAACACATTAAAACACAAAAAACACTTGAAAACGAGCACACAAGCTAGGGAATAGGCACCTTAAATAGATACATAAATGTGATATCAAAGACCCCTAAACCTAACTTTTACTTATCCTCAAACAAAACTAAATTATTTAAAATAAATAAAAAAATGCTGCCCCAAAACAAACTTTATTTACAACATCCATGACGTGTGTTGCTAAATATTAGTTTTTCAACGACGTGCACAATTGTATATTGCTAAAAACATGTTTACAGCAATGTGCACATAAATGTGCATAGTCTAATGACATAATTACAACAACGTGCAACTGTTGTGCATTGTCATAGGTGATTTCCACAACACACATTTTTTAACTACATACGAGGTATGTTGCTGAAGCTTATATATGACAACGTGCAAAAAACTAATGTTGTCATAAACCAAACCTCTCTTAACATACACATAATGCACATTGCTAATAAACTTATACGACAACGTTCAAAATGCATGTTGCGGAATATAAACTTACGAGTATATGCAAATTATATATGTGTTGTCAAATATTCACTTATGACAACAAGCAAGAGATGTATATTGCAAATATTATATTTTTTTCGCAACATATACATAATGTACGTTGCTAATAAGTTTTTACAACAACATCCGCAATGTATGTTGTGGAAGATAAACTTACAACGTGCAAAAGATGTATATTGCAAATAATCAGTTTTTTAACAACAATTGATATGCATGTTGCCAAATAAAAACTTACAATAACATACAAAAGAGGTATGTTGTAAATATTATATTTTTCGCAACATACATATTTTTACATTGCTAAAAATCTATCTATAACAATGTACACGAAATTTACGTTGTTTATTTAAGTAATAATAACAACGTGCATTCTTTCCGCGTTGTTATAAACCATATATTTTTAACAACATCTTTTGTATGTTTTAATAAGTGTTCTATAGCAACATACACTTTGAAATGTAGAGTCATATGTGCTTAATTATTTGCAACATTCAATTGTACGTTGTCGTAGGTCGTTTCCACAACATACAATCGGTGCGCATTGCGATAGATCACTTTTCGCAACATATAGCCTATGCACGTTGTCTTTGTAATGTTGCTAAAAAATATTTTTCTTGTAGTACTGGGTTATAAAATTTATATCAAATCAATCAACTCTTTTCACTTCTCCACATCTTGCATTTGTGAGTTGCAACTCTCTTTGTTTTTATCTCTACACATCTTGTGTATTCCACACGGCTTTTCAAATTTCAACTCAAAGTCTCAAAGTGAAGCTTCCTCGCTTCCACACGTATCCTTGGTCTTGGAGTTCGATTAGAGTCATACGCATTTTTTAGGATTTGGTTGGCTAGCAGCTGTGGTTTTCGACTTCAATAAAAAGGGTTTCAACGAATGCAATTAGGTCTGAGAGTTGGTGATAAACAAAATTTTCTATTGTTCATCGGTCTCCTTGCTATAAGAGGTATGAAAACTTTAAAAGATGTGGAGTAATATGGAAGATCTATTTCAAGTAACTTGTCTCCGGTGGAAGCTTCAAGGCAGATAAGGTGATTACTTCAAATACTCTATTATTCTACTTTCAATTTCTATACCTTTTATTTTCATGGATTGTTTTAAATTTTATTTGTCTTAATTTTTTTTATGAATTGTTCCTACAATAGAATTCTGACAAATGTTTTTCAACACTAATCAAATTATCCTACAATAGACTTGTACTTTTAGAGATAGGGATGAGCATTTGTAGTTAATTGCATGATAGTTCAATTAAAGCTTCATGACAGCTCCCTTATAAATAGCTTCAGCTTTAAGCTATAACAAACCACATCAAACTGAGATAACAACCCAATAGAGAGGTGTTAACAAACCAGCATCAATAATTCTATACTCAATAGAGAGGAGATAAGCTAATATACAAATCAACATCAATAAGTCAATACTCAATAGAGAAGAGATAAGCTAGGATGAGAAATTGTTTTGTCAAAGTCAAAGCACCTCTTAACAGGACCCACCTTATTAATTTATATTTTATTTGTTTTTTTTTTCAGTTTCTTTTGATTTTCATGTTAAACTCTTTTATGTAGCTAAAAATTGTTTAGTATCATTGTTTATAGTCTGATGTACAGTCCTTACTGAAAGTCTCTATTTTTCTTTTGTCTAATAATTGTGTTAATTTTTATGTAGTACAAAAAGAGAAGGAGTCTAACCGTCATGTGAATGCCCATGTTAGTGACAACAACTTGCTATCAAGTGGGAAAATCCATACTCAGAATCTGAAAAGGTTCACATTGCAAGATTTGCAACATGCAACACAGAACTTTAATTTAAAATATGTTTTAGGGGAGGGTGGGTTTGGAAAGGTTTTCAAAGGATGGATCGATGAGAACTCCTACAAACCAGTATAGGTCGGCATTGGCATGCTGGTTGCTATAAAGAAATTGAAGTAAGGTAGTCAACAAGGACTCGAACAATGGAGAGTAAGTTTCACTCACCCTATCAACATATTTATATTTTACATTGTTACTTGTTAGTTTAAACATTGAAATTTTAACATTTATTATGAATTTGATTAATTCATTGATGTTTGTAGGCCGAAGTAGAATTCTTGGGAAAATTTTCTTATCCGAATCTTGTTAAGCTTCTAGGATATTGCTATGAGGATAAC
This sequence comes from Acer negundo, assembly GCA_035582765.1. NCBI lineage: Eukaryota > Viridiplantae > Streptophyta > Magnoliopsida > Sapindales > Sapindaceae > Acer > Acer negundo. The sequence continues at coordinate 37,416,586 of CM069241.1, forward strand.
CATTTTCTTCTTATCTATGAGTTTATGAAGAAATGAAGTTTAGAAAATCATCTTTTTGCAAGTAAGAATTCAAAACAATATTAATATAAGTCCTTTTGTTTTTATCAAAACAATATTAATATAAGTCCTTTTGTTTTTACATCGATAATATTATCAATCATTACATTTATTATCCACCGTCGAATCCTCTTTTGGAGAAAGTACTCTTTTGCCCCCAATTATCTCTTTTCTTCATTTTCAACCTAATTTTTCTCCCGATCTTCACTTTAAGCTCAAATACATTGCTAATGGAATATAACCTACACAAGGCTCAACAAACACATTAAAACGCAAAAACGTTTGAAAATGAGCACAAAAGCTAGGGAATAGGCACCTTAAATATATACATAAATGTGACGATCAAAGACCCCCAAACCTAATATTTGCTTGTCATCAATAAAAACTAAATTATATATATATATATTTTAAAAAGCTGCTCCAAAACAACTTTATTTACAACATTCATGATGTGTGTTACTAAATATTAGTTTTTCAACACGTGCACAATTGTATGTTGCTAAAAGCATATTTATAGCTATGTGCACAAAATGTGCAAGTCTAATGATATAATTACGACAATGTGCAAACGTTGTGCATTGCCGTAGGTGATTTCTACAACTCACATTTTTTAACTACATGCGAGGTATGTTGCTGAAGCTTATATATGGCAACGTGCAAAAAACTAATGTTGTCATAAAGCAGACATTTTATAACATACACACAATGCACGTTGCTAATAAGCTTATACAACAACATTCACAATGTATGTTGTGGAATATAAACTTACGACTACATGCAAATCATGTGTGTGTTGTCAAATATTCACTTATGACAACATGCAAGAGATGTATGTTGTCAAATATTATATTTTTTTCGCAACATACACATAATATACGTTACTAATAAGCTTTTATAACAACATTCGTAAAGTATGTTATGGAAAATAAACTTACAACAACGTGCAAAAGATGTATGTTGCAAATAATCAGCTTTTTAACAACAATTGATATGCATGTTGCCAAATAGAAACTTACAACGACATGCAAAAGAGGTATACTGTAAATATTATCTTTTTCGTAACATACATATTTTTTACTTAGCTAAAAATCTATTTATTGCAACGTACACGAAATTTACGTTGTTTATTTAAATAATAATAACAACGTGCATTCTTTCCGCATTGTTATAAACCATATATTTTTAACGTCTTTTGTATATTTTAATAAGTGTTCTATAGCAACATACACTTTGAAATGCATAGTCATATGTGCTTAATTATTTGCAACATTCAATTGTGTGTTGCCGTAAGTTGATTCCACAACATACATTTGATGTATGTTGCGGTAGATCACTTTTCAAAACATACAGCTATGCACATTGTCTTTGTAATGTTGCTAAAAACTATTTTTCTTGTAGTGTTGGGTTATAAAAATTTATGTCAAATCGATCAACTTTTTTCATTTCTCCACATCTTGCATTTGCGAGTTGCAACTCTCTTCATTTTGATCTCTACACATTTTGTGTCTTCCACACGGCTTTTCAAATTTCAAATCAAAGTCTCAAAGTGAAGCTTCCTCGCTTCCACTTATATCCTTGGTCTTGGAGTTCGACTGGAGTCATACGGGGTTTTTAGAATTTGATTAGTTGTCGACTGTGGTTTTCGACTTCAATAAAAAGGGATGAACATAAATTTTAATTGTTCATCGGTCTCCTTGCTATAAGAAACATAGAAACTTTAAAAGATGCAAATTGATCTGGAGGATCTAAGAGTAACTTGTTTCCGGTGGAAGCTTCAAGGCAACTAAGATGCTTACTCCAAATACTCTAATATTCTTTGATTAATTGTTCTACATTCAATTTCTGTACCCTTTATTTTTATGGGTTGTTTTTAATTTTACTTGTCTTCAATTTTCGTATAAATATTTCCTACAATAGAATTCTGACCAATGTTTTTCAACACTATTCAAATTATTCTACAATAGACTTATACTCTTAGAGATATGGATGAACATTTGTAGTTAATTGCATGATAACACACAATACACGTTGCTAATAAGCTTATACGACAACGTTCACAATGTATGTTGTGGAATATAAACTTACGGCTACATGCAAATCATGTGTGTGTTATTAAATATTCATTTATGGCAACGTGCAAGAGATGTATGTTGTCAAATATTATATTTTTTCGCAACATACACATAATGTACGATGCTAATAAGCTTTTACAACAACATTCGCAATGTATGTTGTGGAAGATAAACTTACAACAATATGCAAAATATGTATGTTGCAAATAATCAGTTTTTTAACAACAGATAATGTGCATGTTGTTAAATAGAAACTTACAATAACATGCAAAAGAGGTATGCTGTAAATATTATCTTTTTCACAACAAAACATATTTTTTACGTTTCTAAAAATCTATTTATTGCAACTTACACGAAATTTACGTTGTTTATTTAAATAATAATAACAACGTGCATTCTTTCCACATTGTTATAAACCATATATTTTTACCTACGTCATTTGTATGTTTTAATAAGTGTTCTATAGAAACATATACTTTGAAATGTTTAGTCATATGTGCTTAATTATTTACAACATTCAATTGTGTGTTGCCGTAGGTCGATTCCACAACATACATTTGGTGTGTGTTACGGTAAATCACTTTTCGTAACATACAACATATGCATGTTGTCTTTTTAATGTTGTCTTTGTAATGTTGCTAAAAACTATTTTTCTTGTAGTATTAGGTTATAAAATTTATGTCAAATCGATCAACTTTTTTCATTTCTTCACATCTTGCATTTGCGAGTTACAACTCTCTTCGTTTTGATTTCTACACATCTTTTGTCTTACACACGGCTTTTCAAATTTCAACTCAAAGTCTCAAAGTGATGCTTCCTCGCTTCCGCACGTATCCTTGGTCTTGGAGTTCCATTGGAGTCATACGCTTTTTTTAGAATTTGATTGGCTGTCGGCTGTGGTTTTTGACTTCAATAAAAGGGGGTTTTAACGAATGCAATTAGGTCTGAGACTTGGTGATAAACGTAAATTTCAATTGTTCATCGGTCTCCTTGCTATAAGAAGCATGGAAATTTTAAAAGATGCAAAGTGATATAGAGGTTCTATTTCGAGTAAGTTGTCCCCGTTGAAACCTTCAAGGCAGCTAAGGTGTTTACTTCAAATACCCTAATATTCTTTGATTAATTGTTCTACATTCAATTTCTGTACCTTTTATTTTCATGGGTCGTTTTTAATTTTACTTGTCTTCATTTTTTGTATGCATATTTCCTACAATAGAATTCTGACCAATGTTTTTCAACACTATTCAAATTCAAATTATCCTACAATAGACTTGTACTCTTAGAGATAGGGATGAGCATTTGTAGTTAATTGCATGATAACACACAATGCACTTTGCTAAAGAGCTTATATGACAACATTCACAATGTATGTTGCGGAATATAAACTTACGACTACATGCAAATCATGTGTGTGTGTTGTCAAATATTCACTTATGACAACGTGCAAGAGATGTATGTTGTCAAATATTTTTTTTTTTCGCAACATACACATAATGTACATTGCTAATAAGCTTTTACAACAATATTCGCAATGTATGTTGTGAAAGATAAACTTACAACAACTTGTAAAAGATTTATATTGCAAATAATCAGTTTTTTAACAACAATTGTTGTGCTTGTTGCCAAATAAAAACTTACAGCAACATGCAAAAGAGGTATGATGTAAATATTATCTTTTTCGCAATATACATATTTTTTACGTTGCTAAAAATCTATTTATTGCAACATACACGAAATTTACGTTGTTTATTTAAATAATAATGTGAATTCTTTCCGCATTGTTATAAACCATATACTTTTTACAACGTCCTTTGTATGTTTTAATAAATGTTCTATAGCAACATACACTTTGAAATGCGCAGTCATATGCGCTTAATTATGTGCAACATTCAATTGTGAGTTGTTGTAAGTCGATTTCACAACATACATTTGGTGCGCGTTGCGATAGATCACTTTTCACAACATACAGCCTATGTGTGTTGTCTTTGTAATGTTGCCAAAAACTATTTTTCTTTTAGTGTAGGATTATAAATTTTTTGTCAAATCGATCAACTATTTTCATTTCTCAACATCTTGCATAGGGGTGGGAGCGGTTCGGTTTGGTTTTGGGTAAAACCGAATCGAACCGAAAATATTTCAGTTTACCCAAAATTGAACCGGTTTAAACCGAATAAGAAATGGCAAACGAACTGAACTGAACTGATTATAATCGGTTCGGTTCGGTTCGGTTTGGTTCATTTCGGTTTTGGGCTTAATTAGTTTTTTAATATGATTTTACTTTTGATGGGTTAAGAGATTCTAATTTTGTGCCAAAGTTTCATAAATTTCAATAGTCCAAACCCAAAAAAACTGAAATCAAACATTACTTTTTAAAGTAATAAATTATTACTGATTTAGTGATTTTGAATCAATGATTCATTGTTATTTCAATAATAATCAACGATTCATAATTCATGTAGACAGTACAATAGTAATACTAATACTATTATAATACAAAGACAACATACAATCCAAATCCAAATCAAATTGCAGTCCAAATCAAAATTACAATAAAAATTACAATTCAAAATTACAACAGTCATGACAGTAAAATAATTCAAATTTACTGCATTCATAAATAAAATTGTAATTAGTAATGACAGTTACAAGGCTGCTAGGCTATCATTATCAATACCAAAAAAAAAAAAAAAAAATTATAGTGAAAAATTAGGCATATGCAAACAATTAAAAGCTTACCTTCATGGCTTCATTAATCATTCCTCCTTAATTTTTATCCTTCATTTGTCACTCCACTTTCATACTCTACATTTAGATTAAGACAGACCAAAAAAAAAAAAAAAACATAGGAATAAATAATATTAATAAAAAAAAACAACAAATTTGATAATTCCATCTAAACATTAAATACTTACCGGTTTCAACATTGATATAATGTTCTAACAAATGAAGCGATTCATCTTCATTTTCAGCATGCTCTTGAACAACACATGGTTCAGCAATAGGACAAGTTGCTTGCAACCAATTTCCAGTCAAAATATAACCCTCAACTATTTTAGGAGTCAATGAACTCCTAAATGGATCAAGAATACAACCACCAGTGCTAAATGTGGACTCAGAAGCCACTGTTGAAATCGACATTGCAAAGATATCTCTTGCAACCATTGATAATAGGAAATTTCACTAAAAAATTCTTCCACCAAGCCAAAACATCAAACCTCTCATTCAATTTCTCAGCACGCTCCAACAAATACAAGTCCACCTCACTTTTCCCTTTATTAATATATTCTTCTTGTTGCTTCTTTCCCCACAAACTATCATCTTTATCAGTTGCCTTTAACCTGCCCAATTCTAAGTCATCACTAGCTTTACCACCAACTCCAATTGAGAACACATCATTGGTTTCCTTTGCACCCCCACCCGAACTACCATAAAATCAGTTATACCATTCATACAAGTCTAACAACACACCTTTCACCTTAGAAATCATTGATTGAGATTCTTCCACACCATAAATGGAATCAAACCGAAACTTCACATAACCTAATTTGTACCTTGGGTCAAGAACAACTGCCAAGATCAACAAGTTATTGGTTTTTTCTAAACCCCCCCAATACTTAACGAATTTTGCAGCATACTCACAACAATTTTACTCACAAGCGGATCTCTTTCAGTGGTCAATGAATTTAGTTGATTACAAATGGTGCACCAACTCTTAAAATAAATGTTGGAAGTCACACGCAATGATGCACTAAAATCCAAGGTAATATCATAAAAAGTTGCTAAGAAATTGATAAATACCTTGGCATTATCCCAATCATCAAGAGTAGGGGGTCCTATCCGCTTCTGCTCATTTTCATCACCTCTGAAATAGTTCACATATTGAATATCTTCCTCTCCAATTCGCTAAAATGCTTTTTTAAGCTTCACTGCACTTTCCAACATCAAGTAAGTTGAATTCCACCTTGTAGGAACATCTAGCACTACCAACCCCTTAGTCCCAATCTTCTCATGTGCAATAGCTTGTTTAAATCTATCTAGTCTACTGGGAGAAGAATTCACAAATTTCACTGCATTGCGAATTGCTGCAATTGAGTCATGCAAATCTTTCAACACATCACTGACTATTAGATTTAAAATGTGTGCACAACACCGTACATGTAAGTACTTACCCTCCAAAACTACTCCATTATCTTGCCAACTATTTAATTTCCTAATCACATAACCAATGGCAGTGGTGTTTGCAGTTGCATTATTCACGGTTATTGTAAAAACTTTATCAATACCCCACTCAATCAAGACATTCTCAATACACTTTCCAATTGAATCTCCCGTATAATAAACTATTTGACTAAAGCTCAGAATCCTCTTCTGCAACTGCCAATCATAATCAATAAAATGAACAGTCACAACCATGTAGTTTAAATTTTGAATTGATGTCCACGTGTCTGTGGTTAGGCAAACCCTCACCTTACTCCGATTAAAATACTTTTTTAACTTAATCTTCTCATCAATGTACAACTTATACAACTCTCTAACAATGGTTCTCCTAGATAGAAGATCAAATAAAGGACAAAGTTCAAAGCAAAACCTACAGAATCCCCGATTCACAACAAATCTAAATGGTAATTCATCAAGTATCAACATCTCCGCTAAGGCAATCTTACATCTCAGTTGATCAAATTTAGACACCCCTAAACTACTCCCAAAACCTGATGTAGTTGGTTGTTTCACCAACACTTTTTGTTTTGGATCTACAGGTCGGTATTTTTTGCATCGTTTATTAATATGTGTGTTCATGTTTTTTGTGCTACAACCCGAGTCAAATGCATAAGTATCACCACAATACTTGCATCTAGCTCTTTTCTTCCCATTTTTAGTGACATATTCTTTAAAATATGCCCAACATTCTGATTTTTTTTCCTTTCCTACCACCTACCATTATACCCTTCTTTGAAACCTTCTCCTTTCCGATGAAGCTAGAATTCTCTAAGGTCTCCAAACCCGAGTTATTACTCCCTTCCATTGAATCCACATTTGGATCAATCTCCATCTATTCACAATTTCACATACAAATATATACTTAGACACAAACACAATCACATAATTAGTATCAACACAATTACTGTCTATAAATATATTACGTATATCAACATAGGCCTACAAGGCTACAACACTGTCAACACTTGAAAACTCATGCCTACAACACTGTCAATATGAAATATTGCAGGTGAAACAAAATATATATATCCACAATATACATAATATACACAATAGTGACAATATATATACACAATGTGAAATACTGCAGGTGAAACAAAAAAATATATATCCATAATATACATAATATACACAATATATATACACAATGTGAAATACTGTCAAAGTGTAAAGTGAAACAATATATATATATATATATAGCATACATAAATGGTTTGTAATATATATATATTGACAATCAAGAGAAAATATATATAACAAAGGCAAGAAAGTCAAGCACCAGTAGAACAACACGACTACAACTTCAAATAACCATAATAGGGGCTACCCAACACACCACCTATCGTTGAAATTTGAAAGGGGTTACACAACACAAAACAAAACAACGAGGAAAATCCAAAAGAAAGACAGCGCACCAAAACAAAATCGCAGAAATAAAAAGGGCCTGCACAACCCAAAGAAATCAACAACAAATGACCCAAATCAAGGCAGCCTCCAGTCCAGCACATGTAATATATACACTTAAATATATACTGTCAAGTGAAAAAATGGTTTGAAGACCTTAAATGTTAAATACTTAAATGTAGCATACATAAATATGTTTGTATTACTTGAAAAAATTCAAAATTCAAAAAAAAAAAAAAAAAAAAAAACTAGAAATACATATCAATCTCAAATACAGAGATGTAGACAGATTAGACACAGATTCGAAACATTGTCTATTGTCTAATATACACGAACAATCAACCAAATCAATAAATAAAAGCTAACTCAAAAATAGAAAGAAAGAAAGAAAGAAAGAAAGCTAACTCAAATTAGAGTCATTAGACATAGACCTTTGTCTCATTGAAGCAGATCAAACACGCTGAAGAAGAGTAGATCGGACGAGCTGAAGCTTGAAGGTTTATCTCGTTGATGTTTTGGCTGGAGATGAAGAAGAGCAAATCGATCATCAATGTGAAACAAAAAAAAAAAAGAGGAAAATTTGAAAAAGAAGAAGAGAAAGTGACAAACCTTTCTCTCTTTCAGATGTTGAGGAACAGTCGAACCGAGTTGAGACGAGCAGATCGGAATCGGATGTTAAGCAGATCGGTGGTCGACTGTTGAGGAACAGAGAGGCACAGATGAGAGAAGACAGAGATGAGAGTGGTAGGCTAAGAGAGAGAAGTGAAGAATGGCAGAAAAGTTTAGGGTTTTTTTTTTTTTTTAGTTATATAGGAGGTTTAATAGGTTCAAACCGGTTTGAACCGAAAACATTTCGGTTATTAATTTTTTAAACCAGTTTAAACCGATTTTATTCCATGAAACGAACCGAACACCCTTTTTTCGGTTCAATTCAGTTCGGTTTTGAACTTAGTGCCTAACCCTAATCTTGCATTTGCAAGTTGCAACTCTCTTCTTTTTAATCTCTACACATCTTGTGTTTTCCTTACGGCTTTTCAAATTTCAACTCAAAGTCTCAAAGTGAAGCTTCATCGCTTCCACACGTATCCTTAGTCCTGGAGTTCAACTGGAGTCATACGCATTTTTTAGAATTTGGTTGGCTGTCGGCTGTGATTTTTGACTTCAATAAAAGGGGGTTTCAACGAATGCAATTAGGTCTGAGACTTGGTGATAAACATAAATTTCTATTGTTCATCGGTCTCCTTGCTATAAGAGGTATGAAAACTTTAAAATATGCAAAGTGATCCGGAGGATCTATTTCGAGTAACTTGTCTCCGGTGGAAGCTTCAAGGCAGCTAAGGTACTTATTTCAAATACCTTAATATTTTTTGATTAATTGTTCTACATTCAATTTCTGTACCTTTTATTTTCATGGGTTGTTTTTAATTTTACTTGTCTTCATTTTTTGTATAAATTGTTCCCACAATAGAATTCTGACCAATGTTTTTCAACACTATTCAAATTATCCTACAATAGACTTGTACTCTTAGAGATATGGATGAGCATTTGTAGTTAATTGCATGATAACACACAATGTACGTTGCTAATAAGCTTATACGACGACGTTCACAATGTATATTGCGGAATATAAACTTACGACTATATGCATATTATATTTGTGTTGTCAAATATTCACTTATGACAATGTGCAATAGATGTTTGTTGTCAAATATTATATTTTTTTCGCAACATACACAAAATGTACGTTGCTAATAAGCTTTTACAACAACATTTGCAATGTATGTTGTGGAAAATAAACTTATAACAATGTGCAAAAGATGAATGTTGTAAATAATCAGCTTTTAACAACAATTGATGTATATGTTGCCAAATAGAAACTTACAACAACATGCAAAAGAGGTATGTTGTAAATATTATCTTTTTCGCAACATACATATTGTTTGCATTGCTAAAAATCTATCTATAGCAACGTATACGAAATTTACGTTGTTTATTTAAATAATAATAACAACATGCATTCTTTCTGCGTTGTTTTAAACCATATATTTTTAACATTGTCTTTTGTATGTTTTAATAAGTGTTCTATAGCAACATACACTTTGAAATGTGTAGTCATATGTGCTTAATTATTTATAATATTTAATTGTGCGTTGCTGTAGGTCAATTCCACAACATACATTTGGTACGCGTTGTAGTAGATCACTTTTCGCAACATACAACCTATGCGCGTTGTCTTTGTAATGTTGCTAAAAATTATTTTTCTTATAGTGCTAGGTCAAAATTTTATATCAAATCGATCAACTCTTTTCATTTCTCCATATCTTACATTTGCGAGTTGTAACTCTCTTCGTTTTGATCTCTACATATCTTGTGTCTTCTACACTGCTTTTCAAATTTCAACTCAAAGTCTCAAAGTGAAGCTTCCTCGCTTCCACACGTATCCTTGGTCTTGGAGTCGACAGGAGTCATATGCGTTTTTTAGAATTTGGTTGGCTGTCGGCTGTGGTTTTCGACTTCTATAAAAAGGGGTTTCAACGAATGCAATTAGGTCTGAGACTTGGTGATAAACATAAGTTTCAATTGTTCATCGGTCTCCTTGCTATAAGAGACATGAAAAATTTAAAAGATGCAGAGTGATTTGGAGGATCTATTTTGAGTAACTTGTCTCTGGTAAGGCAGTTAAGGTACTTACTTCAAATACTCTAATATTTTTTTATTAATTTTTCTACATTCAATTTCTGTACCTTTTATTTTCATGGGTTGTTTTTAATTTTATTTGTCTTACTTTTTTATATGAATTGTTCTTACAACAAAATTCTAACAAATATTTTTCAACACTATTCAAATTATCATACTTAGAGATATGGATAAGCATTTGTAGTTAATTGCATTATAGTTCAATTGGAGCTTCATGGCAGCTTCCTTATAAATAGCTCTTCCTTATAAATAGCTTGAGCTTTAACAAACCACATCAAACTGAGATAACAACCCAATAGAGAGGTATTAACAAACCAACATCAATAGTTATATCATTACAAAAAATTTGGCATTTTGCAATGCTCTAAATATGTTGCAAAAGGTTTTCGCAACCTATGGGTGTATGTTGTTAATACGCCTATTACCAAAAGTCTCAAAGCTTTTGGCAACACGCAATGTGTGTAGTCATAGAATAATTACAACATACTATGCATGTTGTCATTGACTTTTAACGCAGCGAACGGTTGATGTATGTTGTCTTACCATGCATTGTCTTAGGCAATTTTATCGTGCGTTGCCTTAGACGGTTTTAGCAACTTGCATTATATATTGCCTTAGACAATTTTCGCAATGTGTATTGTACGTTGCCTTAGTTTAAGAAAAAAAAATTTTAATTGAATCTCGTTGGACTAATATTCTACAACACATTAACACACTTACACACATATCATTGGAGAAATCCAATGACAATATGAGGTTGGCCTAGTGGTGTTCCATCACATCTACATTATGAGATTGTAGGTTTGAAGCTCGAATTGAACTATCATACAATTAACTATAAATGCTCATCCCTATAGGATAATTTGAATAGTGTTGAAAAACATTTGTCTGAATTCTATTGTATGAACAATTCGTACAAAAAATTATGACAAAGAAAATTAAAAACAACCCATGAAATAAAAGGTACAGAAATTGAATATAGAACAATTAATCAAAGAATATTAGGGTATTTGAAGTAAGCACATTAGCTGCCTTGAAGCTTCCACCGGAGACAAGTTACTCGAAATAGATCCTCCATATCACTCTGCATCTTTTAAAAATGCTGCCCTAAAACAGTTTTATTTACAACATCCATGATATGTGTTGCTAAATATTAGCTTTTCAAAAACGTGCACAATTGTATGTTGTTAAAATCATGTTTATAGCAACGTGCACAAAATGTGCATAGTCTAATGATATAACTACGACAATGTGCAACTGCTGTGCGCAAGCGTAGGTGGTTTCCACAACAAATATTTTTTAACTACAAGCGGGATATGTTGTTGAAGCTTATATATATCAACGTGCAAAAAACTAATGTTGTCATAAAACAAACCTTTAGCAACATACACACAATGCACGTTGCTAATAAGTTTATACGTCAACGTTCACAATGTATGTTGCGGAATATAAACTTACGACTACATGCAAATCATGTGTGTGTTGTCAAATAGTCACTTACAACAACGTACAAGAGATGTATGTTGTCAAATATTATATATTTTTCGTAACATACATGTAATGTACGTTGCTAATAAGCTTTTACAACAACATTCGCAATGTATGTTGTGGAAGATAAACTTATAACAATGTGCAAAAGATGTATGTTGCAAATAATTATCTTTTTAACAACAATTGATATACATGCTGTCAAATAAAAACTTACAACAACATACAAAAGAGATATGTTATAAATATTATATTTTTTGCAACATATACATTTTTATGTTGCTAAAAATCTATCTATAACAACGTACACAAAATTTACGTTGTTTATTTAAATAATAATAACAACATGCATTTTTTTTTTTTTTTTGTATTGTTATAAACCATATATTTTTAACAACGCCTTTGGTATATTGTAATAAGTGTTCTATAGCAACATACACATTAAAATGCGTAGTCATATGTGTTTAATTATTTACAACATTTAGTTGTGTGTTGTCGAAGGTCGATTCCACAATATATATTTGGTGCACGTTGTGGTAGATCACTTTTCACAATATACAGCGTATGCGCATTGTCTTTGTAACGTTGCTAAATGCTATTTTTCTTATATTGTATACTCAATAGAAAGAACACAAGGTAAGATACAAATCAGCATCAATAGTTTAATACTCAATATAGAAAAAATAATCTAATATGGGAAACTGTTTTCTCAAAGCAAAAGCACCTCTTAACAGTACCCACCTCCTTTTTATTTTATTTGTTTTTTCCGTTTCTTTTGATTTTCATGTTAATCTTTTTTATATAGCTAAAAGTTGTTTAGTATCATTGTTTGTCGTCGATGTACGGTCCTTGCTGAAAGTCTCTTTTTTTTTTTTGCCTAATAATTGTGTTAATTTTTATGTAGTGCAAAAAGAGAAGAAGTCTTGCCGTCATGAGAATGCCTATGTTAGTGATTGCAACCTGCTATCAAATGAGATAATCCATACTCAGAATCTGAAAAGATTCACATTGCAAGATTTACAACATGCAACACAGAACTTTAATTTGAAATATGGTTTAGGGGAGGGTGGGTTTGGTAAGGTTTTCAAAGGATAAATCGATAAGAACTCCTACGAAACAATAAAGGCCGGCATTGGCATGTCGGTTGCTATAAAGAAATTGAAACAATATAGTCAATAAGGACTCGAACTAGTAAACTAACAAGTAACCATGTAAGTTTCATTCACCCTATCAACATATTTACATGGTTACTTGTTAGTTTAAACATTGGAATTTTAACATTCATTATGAATTTAATTAATTCATTGATGTTTGTAGATCGAAGTCTAATTCTTAGAAAAAATTTCTCATCCGAATATTATTAAGCTTCCGGGCTATTGCCACGAGATAACCATTTTTTTCTTATCTATGAGTTTATGAAGAAAGGAAGTTTAGAAAATCATCTTTTTTGCAAGTAAAAATTCAAAACAATATTAATATATGTCATTTTGTTTTTAAATAGATAATATTATCAATCATAAACATTTATCATTATATTACATGACTGACATGATGTCAATGATTGTGGTGCTATTTCAGGAGGATCTAAAACTCTTTCATGGGATGTATGTATGAAAATAGTAGTCCATGCTGCTAAGGGTTTGGCTTTCTTCCACTTTTCTAAGAAAAGTGTAATATATAGTGTTCAAGACCTCCAATATTTTGATAGATGAGGTAATTGAGAGTTTAATTTATTTTGTCTTGATAATTATGTAATTATCAATTATAATTAGTATTAATTTATCCTCAAATTTCATCTTATAGGTTTACAATGCCAAACTTTCCGATTTTGGATTGGCAAGGTTTGGACCTGCCAATGGAAACTCACATGTACCAACCGGTGTTGTTGGTACATTTGGGTATGCATCTCTCGAATACCTTGAAAGTGGTAATATATCTAAATCCGATAATTAAAATAAATACAATAAATAATATTTTTCAAGTGTATAACTTCATGACATGTAAATTGGCATGTCATTTATACATCATCATTGATGTATACGGGTTTGGTGTTGTGCTGCTAGAAATCATTACTGTTCTATGGGTTGTGGACACCAGACGTCCATCCAAGAAAGTAAATCTAGTGTTTCTGGCAAAGCCATGTCTGATTGATGGTAGAAAGATTCAGAAAATAATCGACCCAAAGCTTTTGTAAACAATATCCGTTAGAAGCTACAATTGAAGTTGCTGAGCTTTCAAAGCAGTGTCTAGAATTAGACCCCAGAAACCAACCATCAATGGACCAGGTCCTTAAAACACCGAAAAATGTCATTACAATTGAAGTTCTTAGGGGAATTAACTGAGAATGCATTTTATCGTAAACACAAATTTTATTTTATTTTTAATATTATTTGTAATAATTATTTAATAGAAAAAAAGTATTATTATTGCTGCTTATTAATTTGTTTAAGTACCCTTCCTAACATAAAATTTTGGGTCTGCCACTGCTCATTTATATGTCAACCTTCACAAACTATAGTTATAAAAACCCTTATTTCAAACATTTAACATACATATTTTTATGATTATACATGCTAAATAGATTTGAACATAACCCCTTAAAAAGGAGGCATGGTTACTACTAAGAACAGAAAATTTTAAAATTAATAAATTTGCTGGGACATATTGGCTAAGCAGATCCACTCTTTAAAATGAAACGTCAGACATGAATTATATGCAAAAGTACTGTTGTTGTTTGAAAAAGATTACAAATCAAATGGGGAATTCTTCTTAGATTGCGAAAAATGGTTTACCTATTAATCATGAGACCTTATTTTAAGAATGGACCACCAGTCAACTTTGAAAACAATAAAAGCCACATGTACATTCTGAACTCAATAGTCTACATGAAGAACAAATGTCTATTGACTGCCTGATAACTCAAGTTACATTATTATTATTATTTTTAAAAAAAAATTCACTACAACAAAACAACCATTTAACAACAAAAAATGCATATTGTTAGTGTGCCACAACATACATATGCATGTTCTAAGCTGATGTTGCTAAAACGTTCTTCCTATTTTACAACTAGCAAAGAAAGTAGTCAATTTTTTTTATTGACAACATCACATACATATTTTCTAATGTTTTTATATTTATTTAAATTATTTATCCAATTACAAAATAAATATAAAAAGTACACTTTGTGCACAAGTACTAAAGACATGACAAATAAATATTTCTAAATTGATTTCTCAAATTGTAAATACAATAATTCATTGAAATTGCAAACAAAAAGAGGACGCAACAAATTTGACATATTCATAAAAATAATAATAATAATAATAATAATAGACTACAATTACAATTAAAAGAGCTTCACAAGACTACAAGAGGCACTGTCCTGATTAAATTTCATATGCAGCATCCCTATAATCATACATATTTTGCCGAGCCTTTTCCATCGAAAGCAAGTTACAATCTTATGTGCAGAGCCTATACCACCACCATATACATCACAAGGTTTAACCTGAAATATGACCAAACACAGAGAAAAACCATAAATAAAATCATACAAACTCTCCTCACAATGTTTGCCAAACCTTGAGAGTAGGGATAAGCTAATCCCTGCAAGTATAATAGCCAAGTTATTACATCTGAATTGTTTATTTTATTTTATTTTATTAAATCAAAATTCCCTTTACAATTAAAACATTTGTTTCTTAAAAATTCTGACAACACAAAAAAAAATATGAAAAAATATATTAAATTTTAAATGATAATTTATATATGTAATAAAAATATCAATTATATATTAATTATTGTTTTTTAAAATATAATACAATAAATATATATTTTAGAATATGTTTTTTAATTCTAAAAATAAATTAATTTTATTAGTTAATAAAATATCTAGGAATAAAAATCACGACCAAACATTGTTTAACTTAATACAGTCTAATACGAAATATCACCAAACACGGGATTGTATAATAATAATATTGTCCAATGCAATATAATCTAACTCAATACAATATAATACAATCCAATGTACCAAACGAGCCCTAAAGGATTTAGGGTTTCTTATTTTTCTCTCCAGCCAACATTGAATGATTTCTTTCGATCTCTATATCAGGTCTTAAAATTAATATGAAAAAGGGGTCCATCTTAGAATTTTGCCTCAGACCCCCAAAAAGACAGGACCGTCCCTGGTTTCAATGCAACTTTGATTTAATTTTCGGTCCTTTGATTTACCAGCAAGCGAAAAGTTAACTTTTAATTTATGCATCTTTTATATAGACTCGTCCTAGAGGCTTCAACACAATTACAAATTATTGGTTTACTAACATAACATATTTATGATCCGGTTTGTAGAACAGATAATCATTATAGACTTTATTAGATGGTATATTTGAAAAGACAAAAAAAAAACATGAAGAATCATATGCTGAAATAAAAAATCATTCATCTTGGTGTTGTGAGATTGAAACTTGTAAGGAAAGGGGTGTGATATTAACCAATTTAATTAGTGGGTTTTCTTTCTTATTTTATTGGATCATATATACAATTTTGTTAAATTATTAGCCTTAGACCTCATGATAATTTTTCCATGAAGCTTCATGTAGTTTATATGAGCATTATACATGATTTTTCTTATTTTAAAGTATTTGGTAGGTTTCTCTTCACGCATTTATTTTCTGATTATATCATTAATCTACTTTCTTATAAATAAAAATATATATTTTTAATATGGTTACTTTTTTTAATGTTACCTTAAACACTATGCAGTTATAAGAGATTGAGATATTATATTAAGTTAAAAATTGATAGTATATGTTCCAATGTATTTCATGATTGAGATATTGGAGTAAGCCAAATAATATTTGTATCGAGCTTTTTAAGAACTTGTGATATGAAGGGGTTTTGATAGCTATTGAATATTGTTTGACCGTTTGAGTGCTTGTTGGTGATGCCCTCACTATTGTCAATTTGATTAGGGTTGTTTCGTTGTCTACATGTGAGGAGATAATATTGTAAAGAATGTGCAGTTTTTTTTTGTCGGATGCATTGAGTCATTTGTTTTTTCCACTTAAGACTTAATAGGTCTGAATTGAACTCATTAAATTATTTTGTTTGTTTTTTTAAGTGGTCAAAGAACTTAAAAATATCAAAAAAACCAACTTAAAAAAGAAAAAGTATAAGAAATCCTGACTTTTAACTTAATTCCAAATCACTGAATTATAATTAAAGTATTTTCTTTCAAGTCTATTCTCCAAAAAAATATATATTTCTAAATTTATCCTAATTTGATATGATGTAGAATTCTTTCTTTTAACGTATTTCTTATTTTAAAAGGCTTTTAAAAAAAGAAAATAAATAAATAAATAAAATAAAATAAAAACCTAATCACTTCTCATATTGAAATCTTCATGGGATTAAACATTTTTATTTAGAATTCAGATGCTGTAATAGAAATTTCAAAACATAATCTAGAATAATAATTTATTATAATTGTCATAGTTGCAATTATATAATTTATCAAATATTCTTTTTTCGTGGCTTGAAGAAGTTATAGAATAATTGTTTATATATATATATATATATATATACACCGGTGTATATAATTTAGAAACCTGTTTAAAAAAAAAAAAAAAAAAAAAAAGTATCTAGGAACCTTTTTAAAAAAAAAAAAAATTGGTTTCTGATTGCATATGATCCAGGAAAAAAAATGGTTTCTAGAATTATATACCGGATAAATGTTTTTTTTTTTTTTTTTTTTTTTTGTTTTTTTACAATAAATTGAACTTGAATTTTGTTTGCAGAATAAGATGCAAAATTATATTTCTGGATGAATTTTTTGTTTTGTTAAATTCAACTTTGTTTGCGGAAGAACATGCAAAATCTTATAAAGAGTGGTGCATGTTAAATTAACTTTTTTTAATTAGTATGAGTATAGATATAAAATTACTTCTTTTTAGACAATTTTATTTTTAAAAAACAAACATATTAACAGTACATGTGAGAAAAAAAAAATAAGCATGTCATTCAGATTCAAGTTTCAGTTATTATTCAGTCTTCAGTAAAATTCAGGACTATTCATTTTCCAGACAAAAAAACAAACGACCCTAGTCTCTCTTTTTATATTCCCAGAATTTGTAACGTCATAGCTCACAATGTAGATAAATGGGTTGTGTATATGGTTTTGTTTCAGGTTAAAAACTCACCCATATTGTCGATTGAATATGTATTGGGCTTCAATAATATAACATGATTTTGGGCTTGAACAGTTAATTGGGCAGATTGTTAATGGACTGTTGGGTTTTAGCTTTGACAAGGTGAGCTGACAAATGAGATATTGGAGGAAGCTAAAATCGATAATAAACAATTGAGTCATTTCTTATTTTAGTAGTCTAGGAAAACTTCTACGAATATCCTTATTTTTAATTTTGCATTCATCATTGACTACCCTCCCTGATTGCCGCAGGTAAGGTGCTCTAGTTTCTTGGGATGATGATTAATATATTATTATTTTGTAGGGATGCCGCAATGTCCACTGTATTGCTGCTTATCAAGTTATTTTTATTAAAATAAATAAATAAATAAATCATTGAATACCAAAATTTATGAATAGTTATTTTTTTTTTTTTTCTTGAAAGCCAGTTATAGATTCGTCAAAATCTACTATGTAACCCATTAAATTGATTCAAATTTGTATCATGTTAATAAGTAATATTAAAAATTTTAATGCCTTTACTATAACCCTTTGTATCAACTCTCTAACCCAACTTGTTATTATTTTTTTTTTTTTTTGAAAAAAGAAACGTTTATTCAAAAGTCAAAACAGAACAAAATTCACAAAACGGAAAAATCCTCCCGAAGAGACCTCTCTACACACGGAAGGAAATCCTCAATCCAGGACCGGTCCTCAACTCCAACTTGTTAAATTAATCGTGTCAAAATTATTAAATTCTAACCCACTAAAATCGGTTCATAATCGTATTAATTTAATTATATGTAAAGCATACACATCAATGAAATGGCAAATATTTTCATTTCATAATACTTGATTCAAATTTTTATCTCTAATTATATGCAAATCACTTAACGAATCATTTGAAGAAATCAGAGTTTGGGATAACACATATAGTACTGTATCCTTATTCATGAATTATACGTCTACAAATTCGCTGCCTAGTCTTGATTCTGAGAAAATGTAAGAAGAACCTCATCAATCATCACGCAGCACACAGCAGCCAATCACAAAAACAACAATCTCATGCATCTTTTAAGCAAATGAGCATCGGGGAAATTCGTTACATTTTCTCACTCACTTTCGAGTTCCGAATCCTCACTTCTTGATCTCCTAAATGGCTTGTCACCCCTCATTGCATTTGCCAGCTCTTGTATTGAACAAGAAGTACTTCTCTCCATCTTATCGGCAAGTATCTCGATCGTGTCCAAAAACCCTAGCCCCAACAGCCGGTTCCTCAGCATCTCAACGGTTGAAGAGTACGGCGGTAACCCTTCATCAACCATCATCTCAAAGTATTTACAAGCCTCCTCTAGTTTACCTCTCTTCTTGCACAAGCCATGAACCATCACAGAATATGTCGAAACTGAAGGGTAAAACCCGCTCTTCTCCATACTCTCCCACACTTCGGTTGCCCTATCAAACCTCCCAACTCTTACTAGCAATTTCAGCACCATATTGTAAGTATGTCGATCGGGCATACAATTATCTTTTTCCATTCTAGAAATCAACTTAAGAGCCATATTAATCTCACAATGATCGCAATGATAAGCTAGTATCGCGTTATAACTCCATGCATCTGGATCGACTCCCCTCTCAATCATCTCGTTTAAAAGTTGATAAGCCTCTTCAACCTTTTCGTTCTTGCAAAGTTTCTTGATCACACAATTGTAAGTAAACACATTAGGAGAAAGATTATATCTCCACATCGTATCAAGCACTCTGAAAACCGAATGAAGATCATTCGCCTCACAATAAGCATGAATGAAAATCGAATAACTAAAAGCATCCGGCTTAGTTCCACTCGATCTCATTTCTACAAACATCTTATACGCTTCATCCACATTCCCACCTTTGCACATAGCCTCCAACAGACTATTATAAGCAAGAAGATCAACCGAACATTTTCTTTCAAGCATTTCATCGAACAACTTACGTGCTTCGCTCAATTCGCCAATGTCACCCCATCCTCTGATCAAAATACTATAAGTTTTCACAGTGGGCGTGAATTCATGCTTAACTTTGTCAAAAAACTGTTGGGCATGCTTCACTTGTTTTCGTTTGCATAACACATAAAAGAGATGATCAAGATCATGTATACTAGGCTTGACACCAAACTCTTCCATTCTACTAAAAGCTCTCAAAGCATCATTTGGTAAATTAGCTCTACTATATGCTCTAAAAACAATCCAAAAAACTTCTGGGGTTATTTGAAAAGATTGAGAATCTCTAATCTCAATCAAGAAATCCCATAAAATAGCAAACTGTTTGCTACTTCCCAAGATATCAACCAAAACATGGTGGCTCTCAACACTGTGTTTAAAACCCGGAATTGTTTTTGCCCAAAGAAAGAATCTGTGAGCGGAGAATCCGAGGTTGTTACACCGCTTCAAGACTTGTTCAACCAAGTTTGTGGATATTCTTGAAGAGAAAGCGTTGAGAGAGAGCTCTAATTCGTGGTGGGGGTTTCTGTAGTCGCTCAACACGCGAGAGATGTCGTTAACAAGGTCTGGTAATGGTGGTGTGTTCTGTATTTGCTGGTGGATGATGGTCTGTGATGAGAAGAATTGGAGTTTGTGGAAGTACAGAGAGTGTAGAGGTTTTGCTCTGGAGAGTGATCTGATGGCGGCCATTTTGGGAATTTTTGAAGATGATTTAATTAGAAAACAGTTTGCATAATTGCATTGTATATTGAATTTTGATTAACAAAGAAAAGAACAAAAAAAAAAAAAACACAAATCCATGCCATGGTTAATGTGTTTGATGAAAGATGGAATCAAAAGGGAGGTCCAAACCTGGCAATCTCAATTCTCAAAACAATCTGATTTCAGAATTCAGAGTACCCAAAAGTTTTTGTCTTATTTTACATACCCGGACCACGTTCGATCGGGTAAGGGCCGGGTTATCCGAAACCGGCCCATCTTGCCAATTTGACATTTTGACATCCCTAATGAGGTTTATATTTATTCTTTCAATAGATTAATGTCAAACTTTATGTGTTCTGTTTAAAAAATAATAAAATAAAAAAAAATTTATGTGTTTCGAAACACATAAATATAATCTTTTTATACATTTTCTTTCATCTTTAATCATTTTCAATGTTTTATTAATCTCAAATAATGTTTACACCATTTCCTTTTACTATGACAGTATGACTTGTATATAATTAGCTCAAAACTTCATTACAAATGATAAGTACTTGACTATTAAAATTTTAAAATAATTCATCCCACCATTCTATAATTTGGAAGATAATTACAAATTAACATAATATCCTATCACTTACAATATGTTGTGTGGTCCCCCTCGCATTAAGTCGGTCCCGCCAAAAACGTAACTCAGTTGGTAGATGAACGAGCTTAGGACTTGGATAAATGATTAGCATTTTGTATATTTAGAATAAAACGTTTTCAATAGGTCGTTTCATTATAAAGTTCCCAGGTCCCATATATGGCTTCGAGATTCATATTGCACCACCAATTGAATGTTATCAACTCTAGTAGTCCCTGATTTCGTATTTTTAATCCCCATCTCATCATCCAATAGTGGCTATTTCACGTTACACCCTCCTCTTTTGGTAAATTTCAGTTTTCTTATATATTTTGTGAGCTTCATTCATTTTAAAAATTTTGACTACGAATAAACCAGTTTGTCATCAACTACAAAGGGCGATGGGAAGATGTAGAGTACTTGGGTGGTGAAATTTTGGTGGAGTTTGTGGAAAATTACTTGATATACACACTAAGCAAGCTTTATATATATATATATATATATATATATATATAGGTATAGGTATGACATTGTTATTAGTGGAGTGCTTGTCCTACCATCCGGTAAGAAATTAATTTTTTTGTATCAGACATGACAAAATGTTCAGTTTGTGTTGGTGGATGAATCACATATTAAAGAGATATATAAAGTGGAATGAGTTTAAATGGCAACATATTCGAGTGAAGTTGTATAAGTTGTATGAATATTACTAAGTTAATAAGTTAAGTTTATATAGCACCAAAGTAAATGAGTGACAAAAATGTCTCTCTTGTCTTATTCTTTTTATTTCTTTTTCTTTTCTCTATCTTCTTCAACGTCTTTCACAAACTCAATACATCTCATTTATTTTAGTAATTCTAGGTACAAATAAGCTTTTTTAAAAAAAAAAATTCTAGGTCCATATAAGCTTTAAAAAAATATATGGGTACAAAAGCTTAAAAATAGAAAAGAGCTCCATTGGAAGTCAATTTTGACCTCCATAGAGGTTGAACAAATTGGAGGTCGATGAAGAAGACGAAGAAAAAAAATATTTTGAAAATTTTCTTATTTGTCCAATAAGTCTCGGAAATTTTATGTTTTTGAAACTTATTTTGGTGCTTCCGAGACTTATTTTGTATTTCCGAGACTTATTTTATTTTTTCGAGACTTATTTTAGTATTTTCGAGACTTATTCAAAAATTTCTTATTTGTCCAATAAGTCTCGAAAATTATAAAAATGTCCAATAAGTCTTGAGAAATATAAAAATGCTTAATAAGTCTCAGAAATACCAAAATAAGTCTCGAAAATACAAAATAAGTCAATAAGTCTCGGAAATACCAAAATAAGTTCGAAAATATAAAATAAGTCAATAAGTCTCGAAAATACCCAAATAAGTCTCGAAAATCCCAAATAAGTCTCGTAAACACAAAATAAGTCTCGGAAACACAAAATAAGTTTCGAAAATGCCAAAATGAGTCTCATAAGCACCTAAATAAGTCTCGGTAACACCAAAATAAGTCTCGAAAAAAAAAACACGAGACTTTTTTTTGTGAGTGTGTTTTAAGGGTATTTTTGTCCGAGCAACACTTTATGTAATTTAAGTTATTAATTTGGTGATAGTCTTAAAAGTAAGAGAGTCAATGGTGTTATAAAATACTTTCAATTTATTATTTATTTTAACTTTATATTTAAACCATAATCCATTAGGTTTTTCTTTTTCTTTTAAATTTTTTTTTTTTTTTTTGTTTTTTTGGAAAAAAATTTGTTGTTGTTTATTTATTTTTATAAACCGTTTTAAAATTATTTATTTTTAAAACTCAATAAATCATTTTGACAAGGGTAAAATTGTACTTTTATATATATGGTTAGAGTTGACCATTAGTATTTTGGTCAAATAGACTAAAGTGATATATTTTGAAAAAACAAGGGACTTAAGTTGCTAATATGCCAAAGATATTTAAATATGTGATATTTTGTTAAAAAATAGGGACTTTTAATGAAATTACCCCTACATAAATGTGATTTAAAAAAATGGGGAGAGTTGTAAGTGAAGGTGGACATGTACCCAAACATACAATGCGGTTGCGTAATACATATTCACCTCCAATTGGTACCAATTTTACATCTGCTAATGGCAGTAACCGAGTATGCGAAATTGTTCTTAATTAACTTTATTTTGGCTAAAAACAAATGTGGATCTGATGGTTTCAAAATTAATTGGTTACAAACCTACCATATATTTTTTTAAACAATTACAAGAAGTAAACCAAACATCTTCTTAAATCCTTACATGAGTCCGATTTTATCTTAAAACCTTTAATTATTAGAAGAATTCTCACCAATCAAGTTATATGACACCCACGGGAGTAAATACAAACAAATAATAATGTGGGGATTCACTTCATTAATATATAAATTATGTTAGAAGAACCTATATTTATATATATATATATACATAGCATCTTACCCACCCAATGAAAGCCACATTGGGTGATGGTTGTATCTCAATTGAAAAGTTCTTTTACCAATATCTTTAATAAAAATCTATGACATAATATAAGGTAAGTTCAATATCATCCATCGTTTTTATGCGAAATTTGGATTCATCTATTAAACTATGTTTTATTTAACTTAAAACTGTGTTTTATTATTTAAACTTTAAGATCTTGTGATACATTAGCATAATTAATAGAAGGCCATTAAGACTTAATTATATCATTTTGTTTATTTCTTTTTAGTTTAAATAGTGTGCACCAGCACCACTTCTTCCATATAAATGGTGGGAGGTTCAAGTCACACCATTATACACATTTTATAAGTATGTGTGAGAAATTTTCTTCTAATATTGTGTGGGAGTAAATGTCTCCGGATGAGTAGGTAAATATATTAATGGTTAATCTTTATAGGTGTTGACAGATTTAATTATAACCCGTTTGATGTAAGATAAAGGAGTGTACAGTGTACTGGACTACTAGGTCAAGTTATTAATTAATTAAGTGTAGTTGTTATGCATCATTTGACTAGGTCTTGCAAGTGGGAATTCAACTTAATTAGTTAATGAAAGCTTCCTGGTTTTTTTTTGTTTCTTTCACTCTTTATTCTTTTAGAATGCAAAAAGAACAACTCTTTGATCAGTACTGTATTATAACATTTGTTTCTAGTAAAATGCACATGCACTAACAAACAATATTTATAAACTATTTTAATCCTCAAGTCTCATGCATTTACAAAAACTTGTCAATCTTAATAAAAAAAGGTTATGATGAGTAACCCACTTGTTAGGAAATAATTGATGATAATGTCACCTAAAGATGACCTTTATATATATATATATATATATATATATATATAATTGGGAACTCTAGAATCTGAATTTGCAGGGAGAGATCGAAATATAATTTCTTTTAAGAAGGATATAAATACCTAATCCGGATTTCCTGTTCTACATTTTATATTAATTTCGTAATTACTTGTAGTGCTTATTGACAAGGATCTGAAGAGTTATCGTAAGCTAATGAAATTATATTATCAAACTACTTTTCATTGCTATTACAAGTCATTGATTAGTGCATGCATGCGATGCCCAACTCAGAAATACTAATCACATCAAACTTTGGCAGAAATAATTTAATTATAATAACAAGAATAATAGTAATTATTTCTAGGCGCTTCAAGATTACATGTGCACAAAAGTAATTCTTCTTATAATATAAGGATCAAAATTACAAAAATGATAATTTTTTGTTTTTTCTATTTTTTGAAATACATCTGTTGGAAACTACTAAGATTAAGTCTACAACGCGGTTTGAATGTCTATTTACATTATCAGAAGAAGTTGGCTCCCAACACCGGGAGCTAGATGTCTCCCTACACTTCTTGTGGTTTTATGGGCAATGGCGGGTTGATAGAGATTGTAAGTCTTCGACCACCATGGTAATGAGCCTTTGAAGATGAAAATCTTTTTTAATAAACAGAATTTTGACTGCAATATTTGAGGTCTTTAAAGAATATTTTCTTTTTAAAAGAATGAAACACTTACTAATAAAAACTTTTTTGGAACGCAATTTTTTTTTTAAAGTGGAAATAGGCCTAAAAATCATTAAATCCATAATGACTTTTAAGACTAGCACTGGATTAATAATTTGAGTTTAAATAGAATAAATTGACAAAAATACTCTTAACCTTCTTCATTTATTACTTCTGTTTTTTTCTTTTCAAAAACCTCAAGAGATGGAACAAACCTCTAATGGAGGTTTGTTCATTCAATCTTCATTGGAGGTCGATAAAGAAGATAAACAAAATAAAAATAAAAATTTTTATTTTTGCTCAATAAGTCTCAGAAGACGGAAATTATAAAAATGTCCAATAAGTCTTGGAAACTACAAAATAAATCTCGAAAATATAAAATAAGTCTTGGAAATGATAAAATAAGTCTTGGAAATACAAAATAAGTCTCAAAAACACGAAAATAAGTCTCAAAAAAACAAACGAAACTTATTTTTGTGAGTGTTTAAGGGTATTTTTATCAGAACAACAATTTATGTGCTATTAAAACTTAAGTTATTAATTTGGTCCTAGTCTTAAAAGTAAGGGAGTAACCTTTATTAGCCGAGACATAGATAAATAATTTATTAGATGATCTAAATTGATGTATTTTAAATTAAATTTATTGGTTTTGTGAACCTATCAACGTTTATAGAAGACACCTGACTTTTCATGAGCTGAACCATCATAAGATATTGCAAGAATCCAAAATTAATATTCAAATTATAAGCTAATTAAATACCGTATATAAATATTGATTCTAAGAAAATGATGTGCAATTCATGGTGAGTCAAAATTAGGTAGCTTCTTTCTAGCTAGCTCAGTTAATACTTAAGTATGCTGATAAAAGTACATTAAATATAAGTTTTGTATTTCGCATGCAAGCAATACATTTGTTTTTCCAATAAAGTTTTTTAAAGTTCAACGAATTACATCAAAAGAAAGATATTGATGTGCTGCATTTGTACTTTGTAGCGAAACATAAAGTTAAATTATAATTTATAAACCATGAGTCTAATTACCACATCATTAATTGGAATGTGAATGTATTGAAGATCAAGTATTTGATAAAATGCCTAAACTAAAATCAAAACAGAGTATAAGAAGATGTTCAAGCTACAACGAATGCTTCATAGAAAATCGTTTGGATTCATTTTGATATTTTGTGTGTTGTTTACATTGTGTGAGCACTCGCTCATCTATACACGAAATGCAACTTGCATTGCATAACAGAATCTTAGAGATAAGGTGCCGTATGTACATTCTGTTAGAGAATTAGTTACATCTTTTCCCGTCAAAAGTTTGTTACCAACCAGTGATGATTGATCATGATGATATACCAAAGATAACTATGTAATATTACGGGATTCAACTTTTTATTACGGGATTCAACTTTTTATTGTGACAAAGATAACTATGTAATATTATAAAATCATTATGTGGCATTACAGGTCGATATACCACATCTGATAGTAACAATAATAATAATTATTATTATTATTATATAAAAGAACATACACTTCTTGTTATTAAATACTTCAGTACAATAATGGTAGTAATTATCACCTTCTTTTTTTTTTTTGGAAAGAAACTAATAATCATTTTCAAGTTATATATATATATTATATTCTCCTTAGAGGAAGTTTGGTACATTATTATTTTATCAATTGCATTATATTTATAATATATTGAATATTAGGTCGAACTGCATCATACAAATTAAATTAAATTAAATAGTTATAGTCCCTAACATGTTTGCATAATAACTGCGCTTCATCTGTCAAAAATATAAAACTCATAATCTCCACTCAGCTAGTTGCCAATAATTAACCAACATATTTCTCCTTGATTAGCTTTCACTTAAAACTGTTCAATTTCTTTACCTAAACTTTTAATCATTTTCTGACATGTGTATTATTAATTATGAGTGGTTAGAGATTTACTTTGTTTTCATTCATGATTTTATAAACAACCAATTACAATCTTTGAAAAAACTTAATGAAGTTTAAACGATGAAAATATTTTTGTTTTCAGCTCTCAAATTAATAGAATAATAGTTATGGATTATCTTAAAGTGTCTTATATGTTCGAATCTAATGTCTTGAAAGAATACAAGATTTATTTTTATTCAAAATCCTTGCTAGGAAGTGTTCTGAAATGCGAGGAAATCTTCAATACAATTGGGATGCATACACCCTTTACTTACAATGGGTTAACGTCAAATGACATGAATAATTGTAAAAATGTGTTTTTCATATTATATATATGTATAGTATTTTTTTTTTTTTATATATATATTCAGTATTTAAGTCATCTCCAATAGAGAGTTATATGCTCATTTTAAGTCTCAAAACTATCATAATGACTTCAAGATCAACGGCTCGAATCCTATCAACAACAAAAGCTTTCAAAAAAAAAAAATACTTGGTCAATATTGTCAAAAAGAAAAAAAAAAGTCTCAAAACCATCCCCAATAGAGAGTTAAAGTGAGAGTTAAAATAAGTTAGAGTTATTTGATTGAGTTATATTTAGTAAAGGTATGAGCGAGAGTTATATGGTAGGACCTATGTGTAAGGTGGTGGGACCTATACGTTGGATGAATAAATAGTGATATTTTTGGTTTTCTATGGGACCAATACCATAATTAAGAGAGATGAATGTGTGGGACTCGATTGTATGTGTTGACTGTTGAAGATGGACGGATCGGATTTGTTGACCATTAGAGATGGATGGATCTAGAGGTGGCCATAGTTTCGGTTAGACCATCGGTTTCGTCCACGGTTTAACTAAAACGGTACGGTCGAAACCGTGACCACAACCGACGGTTAGAAAACCGATTGGAAACCGGTTAACCCACGGTTTGGTTATGGTTTGGGGTTCAAAAAAACCACCTAAAACTGGCGGTTAAACCGCCGGTTTTCTAAAGAAAAAAATTTATAAATAAAAAAAAAATAGACGAAACAGAAGCTGCCACATGGCACAATTTTTGAAAAAAATATTTGAAAAACCACCCGAAACCCTAACAGAAGCCGAAACTGCCAAACCGGCGGTCACAAACTAAGCACCAAACTGGTTGGCCGGTTACGGTTACGGTTACGGTTTTGGTCTCCTCAAAACCGAAATCATAACCGAACCGTAACCGTGGTCACCTCTATACGAATCAGATTTGCTAACTGTTGAAGATGGACGGTCTATAATTTTTTTAACTTAAAATTTGAAATAAATTTATTTTTATCCAAAAAAATACTAGAAAATCAACAAAAATTTAAAAATAAAATAAAATAAAATTATAGAAAATTTTATTTGTGATTTACATTTATGTTTGTACTTTTGATTATGCATGTAATTTTTCTTTATGTACGTGTTTATGTTAAGTGCATTCTAATTCATAAAAATTAAATTTTACAATGTTTCCTTATTTAATTTTCAATATTATCAAATTTGGTAATAATTTAAAAATATTTAAAAATATTAAATATTAGTACCATTTTAAAGATCTCATTGAGAAATTTACAATGGTATTATTTTTATTAACATTAAAGTTTATAAATTACAATTTATTAACCACTTTTATAAATTAAGCATAATTAAATTTGTTACAAAAATATCACAAATATCACTCTCTGCACCACTGGATCAAAAGTACATATAAACATCACTGTCAGCACCATTTGAGACCTAAATATAACTATAACTTTCACTCTCTCTATTGGAGATGGACTTGGTCATGCGATTCGAATTTGAGATATTGTTAAACTGAATGAATATCATTTAGGATACGGATATTGACACCCATAAATATGATAAGTACACCCATATTTATAAGTACACCCATGTTTAAAATTTAAAATGAAAACATTACTATAAACACACATCTTAATACCAATAATACCCTTATTTAAATGAATGTTTTCATTTTAAAACAATTTATTTGTAAACTTTTTTAAGTTATTAATACTGTCAATTTCTCTAGAACTAACATCTAGAAATGGATAAGATTATGAATGGTCACCTGAAACACAAGAAATTTCTCAAGTTGAGGAAATTAAAGTATTGGCTTGGCTAAAATCATTTAAGGTGCAAGATTGGATTTCTTATGTTGGTGGAACAAGTCAAGATACAATGACATCTCATATCATTGTTGCAGTAGCATTGTCGATTTGGTATCCTAGTCTTGTGAAACCTACTCTTGCCCACTTGTTGTTCAACTGTTGATGAAGTTGGTTATGGCAATAGATGAGAAATTAGGGCAGCATGGTGAGTACAAGGATGATGTACAAAATATGTTAGTTTGTTTTAACATATCATATAACTCGCGTCAGAATATCAAAACAAAAGCAAACACTTTACAAAATGGGTCCATCAAAATTTGTCTTCTATTAAATGAAGAGGATAACCAGAATGAAATAAATCTTAAACTTTAGGTACACTAACAATTACTCAAATGAATAAAAGAAAAGGAGGAGTGATGTTCTTCTGAATTCTTCGTTTACTAAATTCAGTATTCAAATCGGCCAACTACAGTACCTCGGTTTCCTAGTAGAACCTGAGAAAATGAAAACCATATATTAAAAATAAAAAACGAGCGAAGGGGAAAAGGTTATTTTTTAAAGGATTTCGTTCTGTGTAGACTTATTTAAGAAAAATTCTAACTATAAAAAGAAACACAAGCAATGTCTCACAGCAATTATTTCTTAACACTTAATGAATCTTCAATGCGTTGGATGAGCTGATCTTTAGACAAAGCACCCTCCTGAAAATACAATCAACACCCATGTAAATGAAAAGGAAAAAAAAATCCAACATGGCAAGATCTTTCATACTGCTGACGCAGTATAGCTACCAGAGGCTTCAACTACACAATGCACGCAGTACTCTACTAGAGGCTTAACATTATTTTTGACTAAACTATTTGAATGTATGACATCCAACTCCAAGCAAAAAGCCTTGTGACCATATTAGGCGATCCCCAAAATCTAAGTAACATTGTGCGAAACCAAGATGTACACCCAAAATTCAGTTTTCAAGTAAAAAATAATTTAAATTTGTTTTCTTTTCTACAAAAAATAAAATTTTGATACTTAAAAAATAATTAGGGTTTAGTTTTTTATTTTTATTTTAATAAAGTGATATAATTGAAGATATAAGTATAATTAATGGATGTATATAGTATTTGATTTATTTTTAATTAAACTAATTTGTTCTTATTGATAAATTCCTATTGGAATAATTTTGAAATTAAATTTTTTATTAAAATATGGGTGTGCTTATCATATTTATGGGTGTTAATATCAGCACCTTGTCATTTATCACTAAGAGAATGAATTTGCTTACTCACACTTCTTGTGGGTAAGCATTACCTCCCTCCCCAGCACTTGACATGTGTCCAAGGAGGGGGTGCTTTTGTTAATTTTAACAAAAGCAACCCGTCCTTGGACACATGTCAAGTGCTGGGGAGGGAAGTAATGCTTACCTACAAAAATGTGGGTGAGCAAAAATGCACTCTATCACTAATGTATGAAGTTAATTGAACGTTCTTTAATTACCATCAAAACATGTTGAGCTGTGGAAGATTAAGATATTGATTAAGCATTTATAGGCACTGTACAAAAACCTAATCACATATTAATGATAATGAAGACCAATAATTAGGTGACTCTGTACAAAACCGAATCACATATTAATGATAACGAAGACCAATAATTAGGTGGTTCTGGTAACCCAATTTTTTTATATTAATTATTCTCAAAATATATATATACTTCACTTAATCCGCCTAAAAAACCCCTCTATATAAATGGGAAATTTTTCAATTTTGTCTGCTTTTGGTGTTGAGAATTAATATAAAATTGTACATTTGTTAATTAGGTTTTGAGCTATCAACTTGTGTAATGACAGTGACACTGTGATCTATGGTGATTTACTCAGATTCGATCTTGCATCTCAATATTTCTTTCTTTTTGGTATCCAATGAGAAGAAAATTATACATATATTTTATACTAAATTCTAAGATTCCACGTGGATGATAATTACGATCTATATTTATTTTATGGGTTTGGCTATGATACTCAAGAAAAAGAGTTGGTATAATACCAACCTTTTTTTTAAGAATAACGGTTTATTTCAATATGAAAGTGATTTTCAAATATTAAAGTTATTTACAAAATTAACTCAAAACTAACATTGAGTTGCTCTTACAACAGTAAAACTTGTTTCTATCATACCCATATGTGGGTAGCATAGCCAAGCCCTTATTTTATGCAAGTATAAGAAATCTCTTAATACCATCGCCCGATATGGTTTTATAATAAATAACGTTCATTCAGTTTATCAATTTTCTCAGATTTAAGTCACAAAACTGTAAAGTATTATATATATATTATATAAAAGAAAGAGTAAGCACCGACTACCGAAATAAATTTTAAACAATTCAAATAATTTTTTAATAACATTATGAGAAATATACCAAACCCTTTGGTCTTTATATTATATATATTATATTGAATGGACTTGATGAGATTTTAATCTTGGATTGAATGTGATACCATTATGTGCTAAATTGATGCATCATGAAATTGCATTGAAAATGAATTTAATAAAATTGGGTTGATATTTTTAATTAATAAAAAAAATTATAACTATTTAAGAAAATTATTATTATAAATTAGGTCAGAATCAAACACAAATTTGGTGTATTATGTTGAAACCCATGCGCCATCATAGAGGTGGGTTATGTTCCCATGCCACTTAGAAATTGGATCATCTACAGATCTGATCTTTTTTCTGACCTCACCTAATCTTATGACACATATGTATTGTAATAAATGTGTGGTTAAGATGTGATTGGTTTCAATAATCACTTTATCAATAACCAATCACATGCTTTAAAAAAGACAGGAAAAAAATCAGACCAGTAGAGGATCCATATCCTGCCACTTAGAGCCTTCGTTTTTTTTTTTTTTAATCCAAAGTCTTATAAGACCTTAATTTGTTAGACATCTGGATAAATCTTACAAATTAAGATACTATGATCTGTTTGTTTTTTTCATTTTAGATAACTTATTACAAATGTAAAATTGATTAGATTGTGTTAGGGTTTCTTTAAAATTGGGAATTTTTAGAAAATTGATTTTTAGGGTTTTATTATATACGAATAAAATTGTAAATGTATGAATTGTTATAAAACATTTGTTGAAATTTACTATAAAAAAAAAAAAAAAAAAAAAAAAAACTTTACTGTATCACTTTTTTAATAAAATAAAAGTTAAATTTTTTTACTTTTTCTAAGAGGCAGTAAAATAAAAGTTAAAATAAGATATAATTTAGAAAAACAAACAAACTAACTAATTTATATTAATTTAAGATATAAAAGACAGTAAATCTTATGGTGAAAAAAACAAACAACCCCTTAATCTATTTCCTATACTCAACATTGTCAACACCAACACTGAATTTGGAACTAGCTACCACCCTACTTAATGTTTTAAATTATTTATGTCTCTTCTTATTTTTTATTTTTTAATGACAATTAGAAATATCACCGGTTAGTATAATTTGGTGGTAAATGGAATTTGTTAGCAAAATCCTAAGTTCGAATAGTACCATCTATCTAAAATAAATTGTTAGAAATAACGTAATATAAATATATAATATCTTTTGCGTAACTTCAAGACCCAAGTAGCCAGAAAAGCCAGTAGCCGGAGATTTCAAAGCTCCCAACATGGTTGAGTCACATGTGCTAAATGTGGGGAGTTCCTTCTTGTTCTCTCAGAGTCATACTCTGAGTCAATTAAGGCGGCGTTAAGTAGCATTTTCAAAACGCTTTCTTCGTTTTTTTTGAGTTGAAATAACGCATACATATGTGATCGGCATTCGGCAATGATTTCATTTTTTAAATATTTAAAAAAGTGAAATCACGTTTCTTGTTTAACGAGTAAATGCAGCGCTAAAGTGAAAACAATAAAGAGATGTTTTCACTGTTTTTTTCCAACTCTTGAGGGCCCCACATTTAGTTAATAATTGCTGTACTTTTTCGATTAAAAAAAAAAAAATTATTAGCACCGTAACCTTGAAGTGTACGTGAATTTATAATGTTCCAACTGAATGTTTTTTTTATACGGTAGATCCTTTGAACTCTCATTTTCTTTGCACCTGCTTGTTTTATTACCCCCTGAGGAAGGGTATCTCCATAAGGGTGGTGCAAAGAAAATGAGAGTTCGAGAGGTTTATCGCCGAAAAAAAATATTCAAGAGACACATTGTAAATTCATGTACACTTTAAGGGTCCAGTGCAATTAAGTCAAAAAAAAATCGTCGTTTTTAATGTTTGGATAAAAAAATAATTTTTAATTTTTGAAATTATAAAAATAAGACAATAACAGCTCTATTTACCTATATATATACGGTCTTGTTCCTATCAAGGCATCCTTATATAACTTTATCAGGATATTAAATGTGAGTCACTCATTTATAAAAGTGATTTGACAAGTGCATGCATATCAAATCAATGTATGTAGAACGAGTGGCTCACATTCAATGTCTTTATAAAATTTTATCAGGATATCCTCATATGAAAATTTTCGTATATATATGTTACCAATATATTAACTAACCATTAATATTTTCCCAAAATATTGTTTTTAATTAATTCTATCCATTAATATTTTTTCAGAATACTGTTTTTAATTAGAGGAGTTCCTGTGTTAATATTTGAACATCAATAAATGTTTTACATTTAAAATCTAACATTTATAAATAGCCTACCTTTTCATTTTATTTACAATACAAACCAACAACTAATTTTTTAGATTGCCCTTTTTTGTTTAATATCAGTTTTTTTTTTTTTTTAAATATTAATAATACCTATTTGTGTTGTTACTCTACAACTCTACAACTTTTTTTTTCTAGCAGCTCTATAATTTTTGTATTATTTCTTATTAAATAATTTAATTGTATTGGATTTAATTTTTATATTTGAATTTCTTTTCAATACATGTTTATGCAGTTCTCACCGTTTTCAAACATAAATATATCTAAGTAATTTTTTAATTGATTTTAATATTAAATAATTTTATTGTATTTGGTTAAATTTTTATATTTAATTTTTTTACTTAACTTCTTTTCATAACTTGTATATACAGTAAACATCAATTCTTACTATTTTCAAACACAAGTTGTCTTCTTACCAATATTGTTATAGCTCTATCCAGATATTTTTTTTTAATTGTTTTTTTTTTTTTATAAAATAATTTAATTGTATTAGATTACATTTTTATATTGAACTTCTTTTATTTGAATTTCTTTTTCAAAACTTGTATGTGTAGTTCTCACCATTTCCAAACATAATTTGTCTTCTTATAATTGTTATAACTATATTTAGGTAATTTTTTAATTGATTTTTATATTAAATAATTTTATCGCATCAGGTTAAATTTTATATTGAATTTTTTTTTTCTTAATTTGTTTTTCATAACTTGTATGTGCAGTAAACTTCAATTCTCACATTTTTCAAACACAAGTTGGCTTTTAACCATTGTTACATTTATATTTAGGTAATTTTTTAATAGCTTTTTTATTAAATAATTTTATTGCATTGTATTAAATTTTTTAACTGAACTTCTTTATTTTGATAAAATTAAATATAAAAATTTAATCAAATACAATAAAATTATTTAATAAAAAACAATATTAAAAAATTACCTAGATAGAACTATAACAATGGTGAAAACGCTATTTTTGTTTGTAAATATTAAAAGCTAGAGTTAACTCAGGCATAATGGAACAATAGATAAAAAAAAAAAAAAAAAAAGTTGTAGAGACGTAGACTCGTAGAGTAACAAAACAAACCAAATACCTTATATATATATATATATATATACGGAAATTTTTCTATGAGGATGCCCTGATAAAATTATGTAAGGACATTGAATGTGAGCTACTTTTTTTACATACTTTGACTTGGTATGTATGCACTTGTCAAATCACTTTTATAAATGAGTAGCTCATATTCAATGATAAAGTTATATAAGGATGCTCTAATAAGAACGAGACCGTATATATATAAATATATATATATATATATATATTAAAATTTTGATATTAAATGAAGAAAGATAATTTATAAAGTTAGTTGTTGGTTTGTATTGTAAATAAAATGAAAAAAGTTAACTATTTATAAAGGTTAGATTTTTAATGTAAAACATTTATTGCTGACTACATGTCAACATAGAATAGCGAGTGTGACAGTGTGTTGAAAGAGTGGGTTGAGAGAGTGAATTTAGCACTCTTTTTTTAATTAATTCTATGAGATGCATTTTCAGTGCTTTCAATTTCTAAAAACATTAAAATCAAATGAAAAAATAAATAAATAAATAATAAATAAATAAAAACAGAAGATTAAAAGATTTGTGTCCGACGATTGATGCCAGAGAGATGTAAGAACAGCAATCAAAGTATGGAACTTTTAAATGCCAATCGCAGTACTTGTCAGTACATTATTGTCACCACTTCATTAATCTAAACATATGATTTTTTTAGTATTTTTAAAAACTTTCATCAAACATATGTTTTAAACGCAGTGAGTTCTACTAGCTAGTTTATAATTGTATAATTAATCTGTTAACATCGAACCAGCTGGCTTTGCATCGACAGAGAGAATATAATAATAATAATTACGATTTCAATTTAATAATTAATTAATTAATTAATTAAGCTCTCCTCCTCAACCTTTAATAATTATAAGCATAATCCAAACTTTGCAATGTCATGCTGGTGAGCCTTTTGCATCAAATCTGAGTGTCCATGTGAGATAGAAACAGTCATTCAATCTATACTTCCAAAATATTTAAATTAATTTAAACTACTACGGAGTAAACGCTTAGAAATTTGAATATGTGTCACACTCACTCACTTTTTTTTTTAATACGTGGTCGGTATGTGAAAACTAAAGTATTCTCGTACCAAATAAATGTCTTTTACCATCAAGTTACATTAGACGGTGGTCTCATACATTTATTATTATTATTATTATTGTTATTATTATTATTTATATACCATATGTGGACATGTGGTGGCAACGACTCGACTCTAGGACATTGTCTTGGTGAATGAACATTTTTACCAACAAGCCATATTAACGCCTACTTATTTAATTGATGAGTTTTTCATTTTATTACATGAATAATAAAAGTGACAAGAATATTGTCATGCAACCAGTGTTCTAGTAGGCACGGGTCATACGGTAGTCTGGCATCTATTGCCCAGACCACCTAGGCGATGAAGCCGAATTAGTCAAAACAACACCGATTTAGAAAGAAAAAAAATTAAAAAATTTGCCAAGTGTAGTCAACGGCTTTGACTCCGCCTAGGAGCCTGGTTGTCTATGAAGGCCGATTAGACCTTCCTCACGGTGGCCAAGTCTGTCTAAGGCCTAGGGAAGGGAATGAATTTTTTTATTTTTATTTTTATTTTTTTGGAAGTATTACACTAATATATAAATTCAGGGAGTTTTTAGGGAGGGGAATGACTCGAACCCGCAACCTCGTTGTGCAAGTTTGAGGGGTTTACCAATGAACCAACTTCATCTCGTCACATGCAGATGGATTATATTAATTTAAATTTACCAACATTTTAA
Source organism: Acer negundo (assembly GCA_035582765.1). Taxonomy (NCBI): domain Eukaryota; kingdom Viridiplantae; phylum Streptophyta; class Magnoliopsida; order Sapindales; family Sapindaceae; genus Acer; species Acer negundo. The sequence goes on from CM069241.1 coordinate 37,453,680, forward strand.
TACAATTGGTTACTTATTTTTATTCCAAAAATGTAAATTCAAATTTTAGATTAAATAAAATACTATGCTTACATGAGTAGTAGAAAAAATCAAAAGTAAAAATATATTCAATTTGAGTTTTCTCGATCTTTTATGTACTCGAAAACGTAATTATTAAAGCTGAATGGGGAAGATTATAACATGGATTTTATGTTTGGACAAGATAGCAATTACTATTAACCTATTAGATTTATTTGTTTTTAGAGGAAATAGCCAATTTTTGACCACATAATTAAGAGGTTTTTCATTCTTAGTATAAATTTAATGTTTTCATTGTTTTTACCAAATAATCTATTGAAGAGAAAAAATTACCCATACGTTTTCTATTTATTTTTATATTTTAAAACCAATTTTCTTTTTAAAAAAAATTATGGGAGGTCAAACGGAGACCTCCATCTGCGCAACCACCAATAGAGGTCACTGGCCACAAAAAAAAAAAAAAAAATAGGAAGATTGAAAAAGAAAAAAAATTTGACATGTTTAGTTTTTTTTTTTTTTGGATTAAATAAATTATGAATTAAACACGTTAGGAATTAAACACACATAGATTATACACGCTAGGAATTAAATACACATAGATTAAACAAGCTAGAATCTTAGGGTGTTTAATCCAAAAAAAAAAAAAAAAAAACTGGATTAAGCACACCACTGAAATTTGTTCTTTCTTTTTTCTTCTGCTCCTTTGTCTTCTTCTTTATTTTATTTTTTTTAATTAAACACGCTAAAAATTAAATACATATAGATTAAACACATTATGAATTAAACATACATTTATTATACATGTTAGGAATTAAACACACAACTGAATTTTTTTTCTTTCTTCTTCTTCTTCGGTTTTTTTAGACCGGAAGACCTCCAATGGCCTCCAATAATAGCAATAATAATAATAATAATTAAAAGTATTTTTATTTCAAAAACCATTAAGGGGTATTCCCCGTCCAAATAGTTAATTGCTTAGTAATAACAATCAAAACTGATGCCGGATAAATATAATAACTCCATTAATTTTATGGTTAGTTTCAAATTTTACACTATATTTTATAATAATTATGTAACAATAATTATTCATTATTATGCTCTCCATTAGCTATGGCATCTCGTTGTGGCAGACAAATAGAGATCCAGTTAACCCTACCTCCCTCACCCACTTTAACAAGTTGGGTTTCCCTTTTTCTCTGTTGGTTTCCCTTATATAAATTAAATATAATAAAATAGAATATGATGGCAAAAGTTTCGGGTCGATTGGGACTTACGAGATCAAGTATTATATATACGTTTCAAATACCTATGATTCCATAGCCACAAGTGGAAGATATCTACACCTGTAGTTGGAAGATATTTATTCTTAATAACGAGGAAACTACTCTCCACATATGTTTGTTTATGTGTATGGTATGTGAAACTCGAACTCTTCATCACTATTCACTAGGTAACATAACAGTAAATGTGTACATGACCTGAATTAAAAGGGGTGGATCTGAAGAGTTTAATCGCTACATGAATTATCTCCCACTACTATATTGGGGGGATTTTTCCATACTTTATAATCTTATAGATAACGATGAGAATCAAATTAGATTTAAATGGAAAGTGCCCACAACTTAAAGTTACGAATATAACTAATTTAAGGGTAATTACCCTGGTGGCCATCGAGTGTTGCCACAACTATCAAAATGGCTACTAGATGGGAAAATTGATGAAAAATGGCCATTTTTGACAAACATTGTTACACTTATGGTCATTTCATCCAATTTCATCCAATAAATGACATTTTAGTAAATATGAAGATGACATTAATTTATTTTAGATATTTTTTGGAAATCAATTTTTTTTTTTTGTTTTTTGAAACAAATAGTTATATTTAGTGTATACATATACATATAACATATCTCAAACACACACACACACACATATATATATATATATATATGTACAGTCCCGTTCCTATTAGGGCATCCTTATATAATTTTATCAAGATATTGAATATGAGTCACTCATTTATAAAAGTGATTTGACAAGTGCATATATACCAAGTCAAAGTATGTAAAATGAGTAGCTAACATTCAATGTCCCTATGTAATTCTATCAAGGCATCCTCATATGAAAATTTCTGTATATATATATATATATATACATATATATTTCTTTTCAATTTATCTCAAATATATTTTTTAGAATTTTTAGATTTTGTAACCTTAATCTTTAAAAAAAAGAATATATATATATATATATATATATATCTTTTCAACTTATCTCAAATATGTTTTTTAGAATTTTTAGATTTTGTAGCTTTAATCTTCTCAAAAAAAAAAAAATATATATATATATATATATATATATATGTATATATATATATTTCTTTTCAATTTATCTCAAATATATTTTTTAGAATTTTTAGATTTTGTAGTCTTAATCTTCTCAAAAAAGAAATATACATATATATATATATATGTTTGAAATATGCTATACGTATATACACACTAAATATAATTATTTGTTTCAAAAAACAAAAGAAAAAATTGATTTTCAAAAAACATCTAAAATAAATTAATTTCATCCCCTTATTTACCAAAATGTCATTCATTTGATGGAATTTGATGGAATGACCATTAGTGTAACAATGTTTGCCAAAAATGACCATTTCTAAACCATTTCCCTATCTGGTGGCCATTTTGATAGTGGTGACAAAACTCAAAAACCACCAGGGTAATTACCCCTTAATTTAATTATGATAAGAACATTCTAAGGTGCAACATTGTATGGTACAATGGTATGTAATCACATCATGAGTTGAATGTGATCATACAACTAAAGTTTAATGTGATCACATCATAAATTACAAGTGGTCACACAATTAAAATTTAACGTGATTATATATGATCATATGTGAGTTGATATGATCATAAAAAAATAAATAAATAAATAAAAAGACATGTTCATAATAGTAACCGCTAAATTATTTTAGAGGTGAACGCCATGCAACGTTGCACACAAGGGATCCCATTACGGTAATATTAATGAATGACACTGCACAGGAAACGAGCTACAAAAAGATGGGGAGATTTTTGCTCAAAGGAGAACTCTCTCTGTCTCTCTGTGTTCAACATAAAAACCGTGAAGCTGCTGACGCCAACCAAATTTCAATCAGAAGAAAATTCCAAAACTTGAGAAAGTTTAAACAAATGGGTAGCTAACGTGTTAGTTTTGGTTGAGAGTGGGTGGTGGTGAGTCAGCAACGTGGTGTCTACGTGTCATACTCATCTGTATGCGTTAAAGGGACACGTGTCATCCGTGTACAGTTCCCTAGCTAGCTTCCTTCCCCGCATTATATATAAAGATAATTACTACGGTGACCATCGAATTGATGACACACTATGAAAATGGCCATTGGATTGGAAAGTTGTTCCAAAATGACAATTTTTAACGAACTTTGTGACACTAATGACCATTCCATCTAATTTTATCCAATTTTATCCAATGAGTGGCATTTTGATAAATAAGGGCATGACAATAATTTATTTTAGATTATTTTAGAAATCAATTTTTTCTTTTGTTTTTTGAAACGAATAATTATATTTAGTATGTATATATGTATAGCATATCTCAAATATATATATATATATATATTTTTTTTTTTTAAGAAGATGAAGGCTACAAAATCTAAAAAATTTTAAAAAGAGACACGTATATTGATCTAAAGTTCGAAACCATATCTTTTATTTTTTGAAAAAAAAATTTATATTTAATGTACGTAAACATATATATATATATATATATATAAAATTTAGTATACGTAAATATATATACATATATATATATATATATTTTTACGTACACTAAATATAATTATTCTTTTCAAAAAAAAAATTGATTTTCAAAAAATATATTAAATAAATTAATGTCAACTTCTTATTTAACAAAATGTCACTCATTGGATGGAATTAGAAGTAATGGCAATTAGTATCACAAAGTTCGTCAAAAATGACGATTTTGGAACAACTTTCCAATCCAGTGACCATTTTGATAGTGTGTCATCGATTCGATGACCACGCCTCCGAGGTAATTATCCCTTATATATACCACCCCTCCGCAGTCGGCATATCTATCTATTCTAAGCTCATCACACTGCCGTGTCTCGCTTGACCTACTTTTTTTCTCTCCTAAATTTTCTATCTTCTGTCACATAATAAATCTTCTTTTTCTCGCGTTGATTTTTTCTTGACATTTTTCTGTTTGGTTGGAGGAGAAATTTGAAATTTTCATTTTTGGGAAAGAAAATGAAGGAAATTGTGGGAAACCCTCTTCACTTGACATCTTTGAATCATGTTTCACTTATTTGCAGATCAGTTGAGGAGTCCATTGATTTCTACCAAAATGTTCTTGGTTTTGTCCCAATAAGAAGGCCTGGATCTTTCGACTTTGATGGTGCATGGTAATTATACATTCAATCAATATAAACATGAATTTCCTGATTAAAATATAATGATCGGGTTTAATGTTTTATACATATATATATTTTTTCTTATTCTTTGTTTTTTAATTTAATTCGTGATAGGTTATTCGGGTTTGGAATTGGTATTCATTTGCTGCAATCAGAGGATCCAGAAAAATTGCCCAAGAAAACAGAGATCAATCCCAAGGATAATCATATCTCTTTTCAGGTAATTTTTTTAACTCATTTTTTTTTTTTTCAAGGATTATCTAAATTAAGTTTCCTAATTAGAATTTGTCTTCTCGTAATGATTTGGGATGAGAACAAATCTGTTGAAAACTATATGTCTATATCAATTCAAGGAAAGAATCTTTCGGTGCACCGCCATCAGAGCTGAGTGATGCATCATGCCATTGAAAATAAGACGTGTCAGACTTCGACACAGTGACATGTGTTATCTTCAGTATGGCTTGGTCCAACACTAGCGGTGCTCCGGTACACAGGAGATTTTCTCCGGTTGAAGAGTTTTTCTCTTACACGTTAATAGGACGGTTTAGGTTGATATGATAATATGTTGTTTCTTTTCTTCGGTTACATTTGAAAAAAAAAAGGTGGCTCTACTGACACCACATCATATAAATTCAAACTCAATAATTTTCTCTGTACACCTTCCAAAATTCTAAAGATAACCCTATTTCCTTTGACGTTAACTAATCTAGTTCTTTAATCCCTTTTTTTTCTTTAGTTTTTTAATGTTCTTGTTTTCTTTAATCTCTTGTGCTTGATGACATGTATTTGAGCAACAATACCCTGATGTAGTCGCACGTTTTTAGGTAGATGTTGAATTATCCATGGCATATCTGTGTTCCCTGCTGCAAGCATTACCTGTTGGGAACTTGGGTTATAACATGAAATTAATGTATAGGAAAATGTATTAATAGTCATTAATTGATTGCCAACTCTAGATATAATGGACTCTAACTCTAAGTCTGCAGTTCTTTAAAAAAAAAAAAAAAAAAAGGTCTATAGAGGAAAGAATTTTTTCCGGTTGTGGCTGTTGAGGAAGAAGAAGATGAGTTTATTTTATTTGGATATAAAGGTAATTTTGTTATAAATTATTTTTAAAAAATGGGGGTGGGGGGGCATAGGGGCCATGCCCCACAACCAATTAAAAAAAAAATTCTATTATAAATTTAATTAAAATATAAATCAATAAAATAAATAAAATAAAAAATTATGATATATAAAATGTGGTATATATAGTAGTCGATAATATTCTATTGTCCTTTTATTATTTTAATACTATAAATTAGTTTATAATTTCCGTTTTCATAATTCTATTAACCATAAAAATAAAAGATAAAATCAATCATTTTAGTATTTTAATATTTTATCTTTTAATTTTATATTATTTCATACATTACTACTTAATCTAGTGTGTATTATATATGAATAATGTTAGTCTTTCCAAATTTTTTCTCAAAATGTATGTAGCACGTGAGGTGTCAATATCTTGTAAATCATGATATTATATGGTGAATAATGTGATATTGACACCTCACGCTCTACAAACATTTGGGAAAAAAAATTGAGAAGTATAACATTTTACAAGATAATTAAATATTGAACTAAGTAAATATTGAACTCTTATAGAGACTACCTTTATTATTTATTTTGTTACGTTAAATATTAATCTGATTTTGATAAATTTACTTTATTAGTTTATTATTTAAATTTTCTTCAAAATTATTATAAATTAATTTGGTTTCACATGAATATTATAAAATTAAGTTACAAGTATGTAAATAATTGTGATTTAAATATATCAATAGTATAATGATATTTTAATTAAGCTATTGAAATTTATATTTTATAAATTAGTAATTATTAATTTTTTTTTCCAGTTATGCATACCATTAAGAACAAGCATAAATTTTTCTACAAAATAAAAGATGTTTTCTCATACACTCTTTAATTATGTAATTGAAATGAAAATTAAGAAGAAAATTATATTAATTTGGTTATAAATAACTTTCTAGATATAAAATAGACATGTTACATTTTAAGTAGTTAATGTCTATTTTATTTATTTATTATCATTACTTTTAACACTAAATGGTATCACATTTTGTTGAAAAGTATCAGGTGCGGGATTTTGTACTTTTTCTTGTACAGGATTCCTACTGATATTATTTGAAGATTGCGTTAGTTTTTATCCTGGTCACTCTAAAACCAAAATCCTGATTTCATCCCTGAATAGAGATAGAGCCGTCCAAAAAAAAATACTGTGTCAGGACATCACATCATCTCCCTATCTTTTACGAGAAAGACTGAAAGAGAATCTTAGCAAAACAAACAACTGGATAGAGACAAGAAATTAACAAATGACTCTCTTATTAATTAAACAAAATTGAAAGTGGAAATTAAATTTATTAAAAATAAGGTTGACGTTAACGTGTGGGTCTTTTCTTCAATGGTAACATAGAGATAGAAAGTCTTGGTTTGAGAAAGTAAATCCACCATGTAGAATTTGGGCATATGATTAGGTAGTCAAATAATTATGTGGGGTCTTTTTTTTTTATCGGTTAGATGTCTATCATTTTATAAGAAATCGTAAAACAATTAATATATAAGATGTTGAAGTTTGAACCTTAATGGATCGACGGAGATTGTGAAATTTCAGGCCTTTGACAATTATGTGGGGTCTTAGAATCTTATTTTCTTTTCTGAAATCAGACGGGGTTTTATTATAATAATGAAAAATCTTGTAAAGAAATTTGAAGGGTAAATGACGAAATGGTTGAATAATTATGTCGGTGAAAGTAATTAATAATGAATATATGGTTGGAGTTGCAGTGTGAGAGCATGGGAGCAGTGGAGAAGAAATTGAAGGAGATGGAGATCAAGTACAAGCGGGCCAGGGTAGAGGAAGGTGGAATCCACGTTGATCAATTGTTCTTCCATGATCCAGATGGTTTCATGATCGAGATTTGTGATTGTGATAATCTTCCTGTGGTCCCACTTGTTGGAGAGATGGCTCGAACTTGCTCAAGAGTCAACCTCCAGATTTTGCAACAACAGCAACAGCAGCAGCTTCGAGTGTCCCAGCAATAGTACCAATTCTATTATTGTTATTATTATTGATCAAAATCAAAATGTATTGTTCGTTTTTTGTCTCTTTTGTGTATGTGAGTTTTTTCTCTTTTGTATTTGCTGAGCTTTCTTGTTGTAATAAAAGGCAAACAGGGTGTGATCCATGAACTCATATTGCTCATGGAAATGATCACATTTTTGTTTGTTTATTTTATTTTATTTTATTTTATTTTATTTTATTTTTCTTCGTGTGATCTATGAACTCTTGCTCATGGGAATGATCACATTTTTGTTTGTTTTTGCTTTATTTGTTTTTTACTTTATATTTTCAATGGACGTAATCATATTCTATTGTTGTTTCCTTTTCCATTGGAAAGAAACTTGGGTGGGTTTAATGCATGTAGACATGTAATGATGTAAATCATATTATATGAGATTAAATTTGATTTATTACACATGCATAGTGTTATTGTGATATGTTTTAATGTGATTGATTACACATGTACACTATTATCCATCTGAGACTTTTTCTTATCTTTATTTGAAATTTGTGCATATAATCCTACTACTTTCGGTCTTTATAAGAAATTTGTGCATATAATCCTTATTTGAGTATAAAAAACTCAAAATCAGGTTAAATCTAAATTTTAATCGGATGATGATGAATGGAAAAAAAAATAAAAAAAAAACAACTTTATTTATTACAATCAATAAGAGTGTTGATCTTAATTTCATATTGTCAATGACTTTTTTTTTTTTGGGTGAATTGGGAGGGGCGGAAATTAAATTTGAGACCTCAGTTTCTTAGATATTTCATATTTCATCAATATATTATATATCATTGTATAGAAAAAAAAATTTCTACTAATACTGTCAAATATATATATATATATATTTCGGGGATGGGATGCACTCGGGGGCGGATTTATGACATGGCCCCCAACCAATAAAATTGCAACATATGTTTTATACTAGAACTTCTTCTTACAATCCACAAATTATCTATTCACACTCCAAGTAATTTTTTTGATATTAATGACAATTTTAACCTAAATTAAAATTACTAAACAAGACAAAAAAATTTAAAAACACTCAAAACTAATTAAATTATTTTAAAAAGATTATCTCTCCTAAATCATTAGATTAAATATTACAAATTAAATTCTTTCTATTAAATCTGTTATTACAATATTAAGCAGTCTTTCCTAATTAATCTTGCTCCATTTAAAAAAAAAAAAAAATATCATATTTTCATACTTTTTGATCAATCTCTAATTAATAATAAATAAATAAACAACTTATGAATGTTTTAGTTTTTTACTAATAGTAATATATATATTAAAAAGTCAATTTAAAAAAAAAAAAAAGCTTGAATTGTTTCAAATATATTCGATTATACTCAGAATTTCTAATACTAATGAAAGAATTAAAGTTCTCTAGGCAATCACATACCTACAAGAGTAACACAAAGCATTTTCATATTTCGATTTAAAATAAAATAAAATAAAATAAAAATTAAAAATTAAAAAAATTAAAAAAAAACAATGTACTTGTTTTTTGCAAGGAACTTAAAATCGACATATCCACCGATATATCCATATTTTGGAGAGACCGATATCAAAACAAGGACCGATATATACACCGATAGAGAAGAAGTTGGTGTAGATCGTAAAGTTACTGTTAACAACTCCTTTTTAAAAAATTTTACGGAATATCCACCGATATCGATAATATCCCCGATATATCCATAAATTTAGAAGCCTGATATCGATATCGATACCGATATTTTATTTCTTGGTTTTTTGAGCTTTTTATTTTTTATTTTTAATATATACATGCATATGGCTCCTAAAAATCGAGCATATTAGTTTTATTTATTTTAACTTTTAGTCTTACTTGATAAAGAGTGGAGATAGAAAATTAAAAATATGTATCGGAGGAGGAGGGAGAATTTAATATAGTAATTAAAAATTTAGGAGAGAGTGTTGAATATGTAATAATTAATCTAATGATTTATGAGAGATAATTTATTTTTTTAATAATTTAATTCAAATAAGATAAAAAGGATAATCTTGTAACAAAATGAAGTATCTTTATAATTTTTTAAAATTTAAATTTTAAGAATAGAGTGTTTTTACGAAAGAAATATATAAAGAAAAAATTGGATTGTCAAAAGAAGCTCTCTTTCTATAAATATATTATCTTATCTTACTCTAGCATGCAGGGAATAATATTAGTTGGCCTGTATTAATTAATTAAAACACATCTTCCATATTTATTTTTATTTTTGTAGGAAAAAATTAACATTCATTCAATATCTTCCATATTTATTTCCGATGAAATTTAGGATTTTAATGTAGATGACAAAATCAATATTTTTTAGGATTTTAATTTTCACAGATTTAGTAAATCTAATAGACTTATAAAAAAATAAAATAAAAATAAAAAAATAAAAAAATAAAAATAAAAATAAAAACCCCTAAACCAGTAGAAATAGAAATTAAAACTTCAATTAAAAATCTATATATAGAAGTAGAAAATATTAAGCAAACACAGAAAGATTTGCAGCAACAATTAAAAAATATATTACTAAGATAGTCATTGAATGAGCAACCCCTTGCTAGAAGTATTGCAAGAATTAACCACTAAAGCATCCAACAATCCACCAATAGGTATAAGTGATATTGTATTTACCCAACATAGTAATACCATTACCAAAGGAAAAAATAATACGATAATTAAGTTATTAATACAAGCTTTAGAAAAAATCAATAAACGAGAATGCTGATCTTAAATCTTAATTTTATTGGCATTTTTGTTTTGTGTGTGAATTGTGAGAAGCGAAAATTGAATTTGAGATCTCAATTTCGTTGAGGTAGGTATCATCAGGTTCTTCTTAGATTTTTTATATCTCATCACCATATCATTGGATAGAAAAAATATTTCTTCTAATTTTTATTTTATTTGATTTTTATTCTAAGGGAAAAAAAATGAATTAAAGGTAAATGAAAATTCTTGAATTGGAAACAAAAATAAATTATTGGATCAATATGAAAATAACAATTAAAAAAAATGAATGGATAAATATGAAAATTACAAATTTTAGTCAAATTTTAGATTGATATAATATTTTTTTTTTTTTTGAAATATTAGGTTTAATTAATTGAGTTGTATAATATTACTTATAATCTTAACGTTAAATTAAGTGACAAAAGATGTTGAATTATTCCGTTATCATGAATCATGTAGGGTTTATGAAAAATCACATTTAATCAGCAAGGGCCTCAACTGAATGGCCATAATGTTGATGAAGGCTTTACATTGTTTGGTGGATTTTAAGCTTTGTTTCTCAAATGGGCCAAATTCCACAACCCATCAAACTAAACTTCATTTAAGAATAAATAACTAGGATCATCCTAGGTAGTCTCTAATCTCTATCTTCAGTTCTTATTGAGTTTTTAAATATTGCATGATATATTTTTATTAAAGATCATTCTCATTTTTGTTGATAACAATCTCAAATGTTACAATTTGACTTAATAAGTTAATTTCCATAAGCATAATCTAGAAAAATAAATGCGATTCATGTCTATATAATTGATCATGATTCTCTTTTATCCTGATATTTGTGCTGATCGATCTCAATAGATCCAATGACATTTATTATTAATGACTTAAATTTATTTATATATTTCACTTTTATTATTTTAATAAATAAGATGATATTGGACTTGATACATTGGAATTGGAATAGTCTGATATTGATACTTATGTTATGTTGTTCTTGCAAATTGCCTCTTAGAATATGTGATTATGTATCTCCCTTCCACATTAGTACCGGTGATCATATGATCAATGTTTTTGTTGTTTTTGAAATATTACAATGTTTCGAGATTTAGAAAAGGGGAGAGATTTGAACCCATAACTTCTTAGTATAAGTCCATGTTATCAAAATCGATATAATCAATGTTGATGATAAATAACAATTTAAAAATAATTTAATTTAACTTAAATTCGAACTATAACCGGCTCGTATGAAATCGACAGACGACTCAATTCTATAACATCTTACCTGCTAAAAATATCTTATAATTAATCGGCATTAAAGTATTTCAATAGTTTTTGTGAGTTTGATTTTTTTTTTTTTTTTTTTTTTTAACTATACTTTAAAAAAAAATTATATTTGAATTGAACTCCGTGAGAAAATTCTCAAGCTTAAGTACTATTAACAAAAGAAGAATCCAGACCAACTAGAATTTCTATCACTAGATATTATTTGGAAGAAATAATGAAAAAACAAACAATAAATAAAGCTATATGTGTTGTAAAATAAAAGAAGAATTGATAGATGAAGAATAATTAATTAATAATTGAGAGAGAGATGAGAGAAAAATGTAAACAAGAGAGGCGAGAGAGAGCAGTGCATTACATGTATTGATCTTGGATAATTTTTCTAACCAACAATTTACATGATAGACAAACATATATATAGGTAAAGCTAGTTGAACAAAAAGGGTGGCATCAGGTGAGAGGGACGGTGGAGTGGAGGTTTAAATGAAGATATTTTGTGGTGATATTTTATGATGATATTTTGCATGTGTAAGAGAAGATATTTTGTGGTGATATTTGTGGTGATATTTTGCATGTGTAAGAGGAGATATTTTGTGATGATATTTTACTTGTTATCACATGTGGTAAAAACCACATATTATAACACTCCCCCTTGGATTTATACCACATGTATTAATCTTTTAGGGAAAAACTCAATGGGATAAAATCTAAGTAAAATATATACAATGATCTCCTGGATTTAACAGGGTTGGACATTACAAACTATCTCATTAAAAACCTTGTCAGGAAAACCCAGTGGGACAAAACCTGATCGAAGGGAAAAAGAGTATAGTGCACAAATGTCCATTCAAAACTTTGCTCCCCTTGATTGAACGCTCCCCCTCATAAAACTTTAGCATCAATTTTGTAATTTAGAAAGTCGACGCATGCCTATTCCATATACCAGCTTCTCAAAAGTTGATGTAGGCAATGATTTGGTAAACAAATCTGCAAAATTATCTGAGGACCGTATTTGCTGAACATCAATTTGTCGACTCTGTTGAAGCTTGTGAGTATAGAAAAATTTAGGAGAAATATGTTTGGTTCTATCTCCTTTGATATACCCCCCTCTGATTTGAGCAATACATGCCGCATTATCTTCAAATATCTGTGTTGGCATTTCTGTAGATAATGAAAATCCACAAGTACTCTGAATATGATGAATAACTGATCTCAGCCAAACACATTCTCGACTGGCTTCGTGAAGAGCAACGATTTCAGAATGATTGGATGATGTAGCAACCAAAGTCTGTTTTGTGGAACGCCAGGATATTGCTGTGCCATTATATGTAAAAACATATCCCGTTTGTGAACGAGCTTTGTGGGGATCAGACAGATACCCGGCATCAGCATAACCAAGTAAACCTGAAAAATTGTTAGACTTTGTATAAAATAATCCTAAATCTTTCGTTCCACTAAGGTAACGTAAAAGATGTTTGATTCCATTCCAATGCCTTCGAGTTGGTGCTGAGCTAAATCTAGCCAGTACATTCACAGAGAATGCAATATCTGGCCTAGTACATTGAGCCAGATATAATAATGCACCAATAGCATTAAGATATGGTACCTCAGTACCAAGTATCTTTTCATCATTTTCTTTTGGACGGAATGGATCCCTTTTAGGATCAAGAGTCCTAACAACCATAGGAGTACTTAATGGATGAGCATTATCCATATGAAATCTTTTTAAAATCTTTTCAATATATGCTGATTGGTGGATAAGTACACCATTTGATCTATGCTCGATCTCGAGACCGAGACAATACCTTGTCTTTCCCAGATCTTTCATTTCGAACTCCCTTTTTAAATATTCAGCAGTTTTTAGAAGTTCTCCAGGAGTTCAACATAAACTGCTATGATAGCAAATCCAGATTCTGATTTCTTGATGAAAACACATGGACATATAGGATTATTAATATATCCTTCTTTTATCAGATATTCACTGAGACGGTTGTACCACATCCGTCCAGATTGTTTTAATCCATACAATGATCTTTGTAATTTTATCGAATACAAATTACGAGATCTTGAGTTACATGATTCTGGCATTTTAAACCCTTCAGGGATTTTCATGTAAATATCTGAATCCAGTGAACCATATAGATAAGCGGTCACTACGTCCATCAGACGCATTTCAAGTCTTTCCAAGACAGCCATGTTTATCAGAAATCGAAACGTAATTGTATCCATCACTGGTGAATATGTTTCATCGAAATCGATGCCAGGTCTCTGCGAGAAACCTTGTGCTACGAGTCGTGCCTTATACCTTACGACCTCGTTTTTCTCATTACGTTTCCGTACAAAAACCCATTTGTATCCAACAGGTTTGACGTTTTCAGGCGTCTGGATTATAGATCCAAATACTTCACGTTTGGCTAATGAAGTCAATTCTGTTTGAATTGCTTCTTTCCATTTATGCCAATCAGACCTTTGCCTACAATCATCGAGATTATGAGGTTCATGATCATCATTAATAATTTCAGTTGCCACTGTGTATGAGAATATATCATCGATAATTGTTTCTTCACGATTCCACAATTCTCTTGTATAATTTATAGAAATTTCCTCATTTCTATATTCTTGTATCTCCTCAGAGATTCCTTCCCCTACAGAGGATTTAACTTGTGTCCCTGAAGGGACACTTAACTCTTCTGGAGTTAACTTAGAGAAAGTGGATTTATTTAATTTCCTTTTCCGAGGAACATTATCCTTTGAACCAAACGGTCTACCACGCTTCTGGCGTGCAAAAGATGATTCTTTTGCTATTATTTGTTTAGAATGTTTTTCTGGAACAATCACCTGTGCTGGTACATTAACAGCTGGGATGTATGATTTTGTTACCTTAGTAGCATCTGTAAATGCATCTGGTAACTGATTTGCTATTGCTTGAAGATGTACTATCTTACGTACTTCATTCTCACATTGAGATGTGTACGGGTCTAAATGAATTAGACTCGGAACTTTCCAGGAAAGTTCACGTTTCTCTTCAAAAGAAGTTTTTCCTTCCCCTAATGATGGAAAATTTGTTTCATCAAAATGACAATCTGCAAACCGTGCTGTGAAAAGATCACCAGTCAAAGGTTCCAGATATCTAATAATTGATGGTGAATCAAGACCAACATATATTCCCAAACGCCTTTGGGGTCCCATTTTAGTTCTTTTCGTTGGTACAATTGGGACATATACCGCACACCCAAATGTACGTAAATGAGATATATCTGGTTGGTGACCAAGTACTAGTTGTATTGGTGAATACTGATGGTAAGCAGTAGGCCGAAGCCGGATTAATGCAGCAGCATGTAAAACAGCATGCCCCCATACAGTAATTGGTAATTGCGTTCGTAATAATAAAGTCCTTGCAATTATCTGGACACGTTTAATAAGTGATTCCGTTAATCCATTCTGAGTATGAACATGTGGAACTGGATGTTCAACATCAATCCCAGCCACTTTGCAATATTCATCAAATGTCTTGGAAGTAAATTCTCCAGCATTATCAAGGCGTATGGATTTAATTGAGTAATCGGGAAAGTGAGCCCGAAGCCTGATAATTTGTGCAAGTAATCTTGCAAAAGCAGCATTACGTGTTGATAATAAGCATACATGTGACCATCTGACGGATGCGTCAACTAGAACCATAAAATAACGAAATGGTCCACTTGGTGGATGAATAGGTCCACATATGTCCCCTTGAATTCTTTGTAAAAATGATGGGGATTCAAGACCAACTTTAGAAAAAGATGGTTTTATTGTTAATTTCCCTTGGGAACATGCAGTACAAAAATTTTCATGCGACAAAAGAATCTTCTGGTTCTTTAATGGATGCCCATGAGAATTCTCAATGATTCTACGCATCATTGTAGATCCTGGGTGACCGAGACGGTCATGCCAGAGTACAAACATTTTTGGATCTGAAAACTTCTGATTCATAACTGCATAAATTTCAACACTTTTGATAATAGTGTAATATAATCCAGAAGATAAAGCAAGCAACTTTTCTTTAATGATTTTCTGGCCTGAATCATAAGAAGTGATGCATAGATATTCAACATTCTCTGTATTCATAGTTTCAATGTGATATCCATTTCTTCGTATATCTTTGAAACTAAGCAGATCCCTTCTGGATTTGCTTGAATATAATGCATCATCGATACATAGTTTAGTATTGTTTGATAACAATATCATGGCTCTTCCAGAGCCTTCTATCAGGTCCGTTGGACCTGATACAGTATTAACCCTTGCCTTGAGCAATGTTAAATTTATAAAATATTTCTGACTACGCAGAATTGTATGAGTTGTTACACTATCGGCTAAACATATATCTCCAGCTTCTAGCTTTTTAATAACCCCCAATTTATCGTTTAGATTCATTTTGTATGCTTCATAAAGAAAAATAAAATAAAATGCATATCAGACAAAGTGATCCAAAAAGTATATATTACATTGAGAAATATTTTACATAAACAAAATAACAAAATAATACTACTGTAAGTAGTATTTAATTGGTATGGACATTCCCATCACCAATTGAAGCATTGACAAAATAATACTACTGAAGTAGTATTTAATTGGTATGGACATTCCCATCACCAATTGAAGCAGTCAACTTGTCCTTAGGATCCTCAAAAAAGTCAGTCACATTGAGATGTGTAATATCCATAGGGTATGGATTTTCAATGAGATGTGTCTCAGATATCTTCCCCTTTTCTTTTATTGATGCTTGATAAAGCTCAACAAGATGTTTAGGTGTGCTACATTCATTTGACCAGTGATTGTAACAGCCACACCTATAACACACACCCTCTTTTGCATTCGGCATATTCTGAATACCTTTTCTTTTATATTCACTAGGTCCGGAATAACCACGTCCTCTTCTGGAACTACGTCCATGGCCCCGACCCGGATTACGACCATTACCACGGCCACGATTAGTGTTACGACCATAACCACGTCCATAACCACGACCACGATTACGACCACGACCATGGTATCCAACGGTATTAGCATTCACTTCTGGGAATGCTTTAGAACCAGTCGGGTGTGATTCGTGATTTTTTATCAGTAGCTCATTATTCTTTTCTGCTACTAGTAGGCATGAGATCAATTCTGAATACTTAGAGAATCTACGTTCTCGATATTGCTGTTGCAATATTATATTCGAGGCATGAAAAGTTGTGAATGTTTTTTCTAACATTTCCTTTTCAGATACCTCCTCACCACACAATTTCATCATTGTGGTGATCCTGAACAAATCAGAATTATAATCAGAGACTGATTTGTGGTCTTGGAACCGTAAATTCAGCCATTCATACCTTGCAATTGGTAACGTAACATTCTGTTGATGATCATAGCGATCTTTTAGCTCCCGCCACAGATCTTCAGGTTCTGTGACGGTAAAATATTGAGCCTTCAAATCCTCATGTAGATGATGACGGATTATGACCATAGCAGTGGATCTATCCTGTTCATTAGCCTGGTTATCATAAATGGTGTAGTATAGGCCTTGGGATTTTAGGTATAATCCGGCATCGATAACCCATGACATGTAATTTTCTCCTGACACTTTGAGTGCATCGAACTTCAAGTTTGAAAGTTTAGACATGCTTACAACTTCTTTTTCTGTAAATTAAATTGTAAATTTGATTTAGTTTGAATATAATTAAAGAGTATAATAAACAATTCCAGGAGGCTGAGCTCACCTGTTATGTGCATAAAAATAAATAATTTCAGGAGGCTCAGCCTACCTTTTATGTGTATAAAAATAAACAATTCCAGGAGGCTGAGCTCACCTGTTATGTGCATAAACATAAATAATTTCAGGAGGCTCAGCCTACCTTTTATGTGTATAAAAATAAACAATTCCAGGAGGCTGAGCTCACCTGTTATGTGCATAAACATAAATAATTTCAGGAGGCTCAGCCTACCTTTTATGTGTATTAAAATAAACAATTCCAGGAGGCTGAGCTCACCTGTTATGTGCGTAAATAAATAGATGATCCATTGTCGGCATAAGCCAGTTTATACGGAATATATACAGATTTAGAATATTGAGATTTTAGAGAGAATAAATTCAGAACTGTATATATATGTTCCGTTGTCGGCAAAAGCCAGTTTATACGGAATATATACAGATTTAGAATATTGAGATTTTAGAGAGAATAAATTCAGAACTGTATATATATGTTCCGTTGTCGGCAAAAGCCAGTTTATACGGAATATATACAGATTCAGAATATTGAGATGTAATCTAATCACCCATCAGGGATCATTTTTATTTACATATGATCGTGCTGATAACGTGTTGTAAAATAAAAGAAGAATTGATAGATGAAGAATAATTAATTAATAATTGAGAGAGAGAGATGAGAGAAAAATGTAAACAAGAGAGGCGAGAGAGAGCAGTGCATTACATGTATTGATCTTGGATAATTTTTCTAACCAACAATTTACATGATAGACAAACATATATATAGGTAAAGCTAGTTGAACAAAAAGGGTGGCATCAGGTGAGAGGGACGGTGGAGTGGAGGTTTAAATGAAGATATTTTGTGGTGATATTTTGTGATGATATTTTGCATGTGTAAGAGAAGATATTTTGTGGTGATATTTGTGGTGATATTTTGCATGTGTAAGAGGAGATATTTTGTGGTGATATTTTACTTGTTATCACATGTGGTAAAAACCACATATTATAACAATATGTGATATATAAGCGATGATTCTTACACCATATCATTATTTTATGGTAAAACCTTAAAACTAGCTAAAAAAATTAGTAGGTTTATTGTTTTTATCAAAGATTATTATTTTTATTGTTTTGTCGGTATATCCATTTTTCGGACAAAATTGTCCTTCTTTATAAAAGAATTTTTTCTCTTTTTTTTTTTCTTTTTCTTCTTTTCTCTCATTTTTTCTCTCATTTTCCTCAGAATCTTGTCTCTCTCTCTCTCTCTCTCTCTCTCTCTCTCTCTCTCTCTCTCTCTCTCTCTCTCTCTCTCTCTCTCTCGTGTTCTTCTTCTTCTTCTTTCTCTCATCTCTTCTCTTTCTCTCTCACGTCTTCCCTCCTTCTTCCTCTTCTCTTTCTCTTTCACCTTTTTTTCCAGATTTTTAAAAAAAATTCATATTCTTTTTAAACAAAAAAATTCAGATTTCGTTTTTTTTCAAAGAAAATTTTCAGATTTGAGAGTGGTTGTTATGTTTATTAATGGTGAATGTTGTGTTTGAGTTTGGGTTTTGTTAAAAAAAAAGTTTCAGATTTTTATTTAAAAAAAAAAATTCAGATTTAGTCTTTTAGATTTTTGTTGTTTGATTTAAGATTTGATTTTTTTCAAACAAAATTACCAGATTTCATTTTGTTTAAACACACATGTCACCAATTAAACATGTTAGGCCACCAATTAAACACACCAGGGCAAAACGATTAAACACACCCGGCAAAACGATTAAACACACCCGACAAAACGAATTAAACACATCACGGCAAAAACAATTAAACACACCAGACAAAACAAAACGAATTAAACATAGGGGCTGGTGTGTTTAATTGTTTTTGCTCCTGGTGTATTTAATGAGTTTTGCCTGGTGTGTTTAATGAGTTTTATCTGGTGTGTTTAATTGGTGGCCAGGTATGTTTAATTGATGTCATGGTGTGTTTAATTCATTTTGTCTGATGTGTTTAATTCATTTTTCCTTCTGTGTTTAATTCATTTTTCCTTCCGTGTTTAATTTATTTTATCCGGTGTATTTAATTTATTTTGCTTGATTACAACCGGTATGTTTAATTGATTTACATTTGGTGTGTTTAATTGGTGTGTCCTTGTGTTTTTAATTGGTGACCTAATGTGTTTAATTGAACAAAATCTGGAAATAAATAAATAAAAATTAAACAAAGCCAACTAACACTCAAATCCAAACATTCACAATCACAACCACAACCACCCTTAAACCTGAATTTTTTTTAAACAAAACAAACCTGAAAATTTTGGAAATTTTTTTGAACAAAATAAATTTGAAATTTTTTTAAACAAACAATACTCAAACTTAACCACAACCACCCTTAAAATCAACAACTAACACTCAAATCCAAACCTTTTTAAAATCTAGAAATTTTTTTTTAAAAAAAAAGCTGAAATTTGTTTTAAAAATCTGGAAATTTTTCAACAACAAAAAAAAAACTGAAATTTTTTATAAAAAATCTAGGTTTGAGTCACGCGGTCTGGACCAGATCGTGGTTAAATCGGAAAACCTATCGGAAATCTGGAAAATTTTCAACCAAAAAAAAAAAAAAAAAGAAATTTTTTTTAAAATATGGAAATTTTTCAAAAAAAATGAATTTTTTTTTTAAATATGGAAAAAACGAGAAAAAGAAAGAGAGGAGAGGAGAGAAAGAGAAGAAGAAGGAGAGAAGGTGTGGCTGAGAAAAGGAGAGAAAGAAGAAGAAGAACATGGCGTGAGAGAGAAAAAGAAGGGAGGAGAGGAAGAAGAAGAAGAACGTATGAGAGAGAAAAGGAGAGACAGAAAGAAAAAAAAGATTCTGGTGAAAATGAGAGAGAGGAGAAAGAAGAGATTAAGAAAAAAATATATATAGGCAATTATATCATCACAGTCATATTGTTGATAAAAACAATAAAATTGATAATTGTTGACAAAAACAATTAATCCCCATAATTTTTTACTAAAGAGCCCTATTTTTTCTTATTTTATTTATATTATAGTACAATCAAACAATCTTTTGTTATCCGTTAAATGCTCGACTCTCCAAAACATGCATATATAAATATATTCATAGAAGAGAGCGAAACAAAGTTATAACAAATTAAATAAAATAATTAAAACCAAAACGGAATTCACCATAATATAACTTCAAGAAATTAAGCTAGAAAGGGCAAAGTTAATTGGAGACCTCTAGCCAGCATCTTGTCACGGCCCGTAAAATCTAAAATCTGGATTCCAACCAATGAGCCTAACAAGACCACAAACAAGGCTAAGCTGTTAGAATATTCTGGAGATCTCTGAAAAAGTCTAGCAATTGATGCTTCTAGAAGTCTCTAGCAACACAACCATTCTAGGTTGTTCTTGTACACATCTGGATGTATGTAGAATAATCTAGAATGATGTAGATACTTATATAGAATTCTAGAGGCATGTAAATACATGTAGAGAATTCTTGATAGGTGTAGAATATTTTGGAGGCAAAACCTCCACCATTGGATCAAATTGATCCCAACCGTCCATTGAGGAGGTGGACAACTATAAATAGGTAGCTCATCTCATTTGTAAGGCATCCAAGCCTATCCAAGCTATTTGTAACCAAAGCCTTGTAAAGCTCTCTTGGTAGTAATACAAAGCTTTCCTTATTTTCAACCAAGCTATTCCAAGTCTCTTTTGTGTGTGTAAGAGTGACAAACACACTTTTAAGGCTTACTTAACAACGTTGCCCCAAAGTTGCCTGAGTGTCGTACGAGATTTTCCGTTGTGTAATCTAAGCCCATGACAGTTGGTATCAGAGCCTTGTCAAAGCAAACACAGCTAGTTCACGAAGCAATGGCATCCGACAATGAAGTTGCTGCTAGAGTGAAGAAGCAAGCGTAAGGTCGTGGCGAGCAACGCACCCACACCAAGCGACACAAGTCCAAGGGTCCGTCCATGGATGCTTTGGAAGATAGGATGGCTGGCTTGGAGGACACCCTCTCCGGAATGCATGCCACCTTGAATGATGCAGTCAACCGTCTCGATGGCCTAGAGATAGACTATGGCGAAATCACTCAAGCGACCAAAGCGACCATCCGAGATTTCCATAAAGGTGTCAAGAAGGACGCATGCTTCCTCACCCAAGAGATACGTAACCTCCGCACATTCGTGGAGCACGAGTTGCAAGTTGTGCGTGCGAAAGTGGAGGAAATCGTAGAATGGGCTTCTACCGAAGTAGCCCAACCATCAACCTTAGTGCCACCACTAGCACCATGACCGCCATTCAAATCCCTAAGCCATCCACTTATAACGGCAACCAGAAAGCCATGGAAGTGGAGAACTTTCTCTTCTGCTTAGAACAGTACCTCGAAGCTAAGGGAATCAGGGACGACACCATCCGGATCACCAATGCTCCCACCTTCCTACGGGAATCGACCCAGCTATGATGGAGACACAAGCATGGTGACACCATCAATCCCATCAGTACATAGGATGAATTCAAGAGGGAACTTAAAAAGCAGTTCTCTTTTACCAACGCCGAGAAGGAGGCCCACAGCTGCCTCCATCGTTTCAAACAGTCGGGATCCATCCACAACTATGTGAAGGAGTTCACAACCTTAACCTTTGAGATTGAAGACATGTTCGACAAAGACTAACTCTTCTTTTTCATGGACGGCCTCAAGGATTAGGCTAGGGTGGAGCTAGAGAGGCGGAACGTGCAGGACATCAATACCGCCATTGCAGCTACAGAGTCACTTACTGACCTCACTTGATCTAAGGAAAGGAGTGGCAATCATGAGGAAGAAGGAGACAAGCCGAAAAATAGCGATCGCAAGGTCCAACGGAGGCAAGCCTATAGTGATCAAGCCAAAGAGTCCATGCTTCATTTGCGATAGGCCACATTGGGTACGTGATTGTCCAAAGCGGAATATGCTTAATGCCATGGTCACTTAGCTCGAAAAGAACAAGGAAACCGAAGCCCAAACAAGTATGAGATCTATCCAATATCTCTACGTACTCAGTGGGCAAGTCATACCTCCAATGTTTGCTAAGAAAGGTATTATGTTCGTAAGCACTACCATCAGAGGCAAGCAAATTCGTGCAATGCTAGACACCGGAGCAACACACAACTTCATATCGGTGGACGAAGCCAAACGACTTGGCCTTCGAATCACCAACGAAGAATGTGCCATCAAAGCAGCCAACTCTCCAGTCAAACTAATTGATGGCATCGCGAAGGGTATCACTATCCATTTAGGGCCATGGAGCGAAAAGTTGGATTTCTCGTTGGTCCCCTTAGACGACTACAATATGGTCCTAAGCATGGCGTTCTTTAACCAAACCAATCTTTTCCCCTTACCCGCTGCAAACTCGCTCAGCATTCTAGATGGGGCCAAAGCACACACCATCCCGGCGGAGCACATCACCAAGCCTGAGTTAAAGACAATATCCGCCATACAACTTATCGAGACACCCAGTTCTCCTACCTCTTCAAAGAACCTCCAGCGAACTGAAGGCATTCGAAAGAAGAAGAGTTGTGCAAGCCATAGGGAGCGACGATCAAAGACAACAGAGGGAGGTGCCACCAATGCCAAACTACTGTTCCAACAATGCAAGTCCACTTGCACTAAGCCAAATGAGTCAACGCAATGCAACGTACGTTCGACTCCCGACACGAAGGCGACCCTTCACGAGAGGCTTCCTAAGCCAAAATCCATTTGTCCGAAGGAGCCAACCCATGGCAGACTCCAGCATACACGGTGCACACGCGACGAGGACGTCAGTAAATCAGGTGGATGAGGATGTCATGGCCCGTAAAATCTAAAATTTAGATTCCAGCCAAGGAGCCTAACAAGACCACAAACAAGGCCAAGCTGCTGGAACATTCTAGAGATCTCTAAAAAAGTCTAGCAATGGATGCTTCTGGAAGTCTCTAGCAACACAACCATTCTAGGTTGTTCTTGTACACATCTAGATGTATGTAGAATAATCTAGAATGATGTAGATACTCGAATAGAATTCTAGAGGCATGTAAATACATGTAGAGAATTCTTGATAGGTGTAGAACATTTTGGAGGCAAAACCTCCACCATTGGATCAAATTGATCCTAAACGTCCATTAAGGAGGTGGACAACTATAAATAGGTAACTCCTCTCATTTGTAAGGCATCCAAGCCTATCCAAGCTATTTGTAACCAAAGCCTTGTAAAGCTCTCTTAGTAGTAATACAAAGCTTTCCATATTTCCAACCAAGCTCTTCCAACCCTTTCATCTAGTCTTTCTTATGTGTGTGTGAGTGACAAGCACACTTTTAAGGCTTACTTAGCAACGTTGCCCCAAAGTTGCCTAAGTGCCGCACAAGATTTTCCGCTGCGTAATCTAAGCCCGTGACAATCTGCTCATAATTCTCAATATATTCAAGCCTCTGAATCAGAAGTAGTTGCCTAAACTTCTTGATAAACGCATCGGCGCTTTGGTTGATGTCCATGGATGGCTAGCTCTGTAGCTTATATATTATTAATATTTGATGCCACTTCTAGTGATTTGTTCTCCGTAAGTTGAGACCTCACGGCTCTGATATTATCATTTCCCCCTCTGATATTGTCCAAATGGGCCTCCAATGGAGGTCGAATAGATCAACAATGAATGTCTTTCACCTCCATTGATAGAGGTCCTTCATTGATGGAAGATTTTGAAAAAGAAAAATACAAATCAATATAGTGACGAATTGGTTACTGTGGGGGCATTTTTGGATGAAACTCATTTTAGGTACCATTTAAACTTAAGTTTTTAAAACGGTGATAGTCTTAAAATGCTACCTCAAAAAGGTACTATACAATTTTCGAACCCTTTTTTTTGCCACATGATTCCTTTGAAGAAATATATTTTAACACATTGTCTATTTTTCCTATTTGACATGTAATTTTTTCGCAATACATCCCGATATCTGAGATGTTTTTAGTATATAGTTTCGTCTATGCCTAACTATCCCTGTCACGGATAATTTTTGACCTCTTTAGCTTCTTATCAGATCTTCAAACACCTCCAATGAGTGGGTAACTTGCCTGTCTTCTTTAATCTCTAGTCCAAGGCACAATAACATGAACTCCGGATGGATCTGCTGCAAAATATGTGTGCTAGAAACAACTGTTTCTTGTAGTGAGAACTGAGGATAGTCGAGTCCAAGACAAGGATTTACCTCAAAGGAACAATTTTAATAATAATAATAATCAAAGATAACAATACAACAATACGTTTTCGGCTTTTCAAAAAACAAAAAAAAAAAAACAATACGTTTTCGGATTCATGTTTAAATAGAAAAATATAAAACTGACTCCAACTAGATCTAGGTCTCTTAAATTGATTGAAGCAAGGAGAAATCTCGAAATTTACCAAAAACAAAAACACACAAAAAAAAAACAAACAAACAAACAAACCGTACTGTATTAATTTGGGAAAACTATATTAATGCATCACAAAGCTTCATTTTTGTAAGGTTGTAATGTGTACTTTTCCGGTTAAGGTAAATACACAGAATTTAGGATAGTATTTCAAACTTGAAATATATAAGAAGAAACAGAGGAGAAATAGAGGAGATACAATGGAGACAATTTGCCTTAATAATTGACGTCTTTCATTGAATTCAAATGAGCCATTTATAGGCTTATAAACAACAAGTGGTCAGCCACAATTCCTGTGAATCAGGAACAACAACCCACTAACAAAATAATGCCAAAACAAAAGGAACCCACTAACAACTAATAAACTAATGCTATGAATTCAAAACAACTAACTTATTAGAGAGGTTTTTAGGTGCATCTGATGCACCATGCATCCCATCTGGATGGGGGATGCATGGTGCATCGCATTGCACCCAAGTTTTAGTCAACTTATTGACCACTATTTGATCTACCTAGTAACTTGACCCACGATCTCCATCTTCCTGCATGTCCCACATGTGAACTGCACACATCAGGTTGGTGGAGGCGATCTCTTTATTGGCAAAGCCGAAGGTTTTCATGCAATTTATTTGAAGGAAGCATAAGCAATAACTTGGGGATCTTGTTCAAATTTTGGCATTTCCTCTTTGGACATTGCCACCCATGCTTCCACTCCTTTACCATCGCAGGTGTCTATGAGGCTGACGAAGATATTATCTCCGGCATTATGCTCCTGCAAAGTAGTTGCCCAATTCGGCTTTCCCCACCCGAAATCAGCTTCATAAAATGGAAGTCCACAGCAACCAGTAATATGAAAAATCCTCCTTCTACTTCTCTTTGTATCATCCCTTCCATCATCATTTTTCATGTGACGAAGTGTCCAGCCATTTGGAAAAGCCTTTTTTACGTAGTCATCGTTCAATAAACTTATTAATTCTCTAATCTTTTCGACAAAATCTTTATAGTTAATTGTCTCCTCCAATGGCCAGCTTGCTATTAGTGCCGCGAAAACGTTCCCCATACATTGATCTGATATGGGCGGGTTCATTTTATTTCGGAGGTTGACTGGAATTGATGCTACAAATTCATCACCTTCGGTTTTTGCAGACGTAACAGCCTTCCACATAAGAGCAAACACGGCCTCAAAACGTGTCGGTCTGTTGCCAATGATATCTCGCAAAGCAGCCATCTTTGATCCGTCAAAAACAAACCTTTTTACGACAGTGTCTGTTGAAGAAGATTTGAGTAGGTCCTGAGAGTTAAGGGTTGTTGATAAACCAGACCAATCTTCCGGAGGGAAGATAGAGCTGAAATCGAAAACCACATCTTTTTCTATTGCATCAATATCACCACAAGAAGCAATTGCACTCCAGCTTTTCATGAAGCTTGCTGCTGTGGCTGCGTCGGCAATACAATGCCTAAAGCAGACACCGATTGCTACTCCGCCGCAACCAAAATAACTGACTTGCACTGCCAGATTGAATTGGGTAGTTGTGATCAGTTCATGTGGCTTGTAAGGCATCAAATGCTCCAACAATGTTGGGTGTGGGTTTTGAAGGGCCTCAGAGATATTGGTTGCTATGTGTGCTTCAATGAAACTCACACCATAGTCATCACATTCAACAGAAAAGTGATCTTTGACTCGCCCTGCAAAAAGATAGTAATGAGTCAATATTTTAGATAGGGATTGTTTGAGATGATGAGAAGAAGAATTTTTATGTGCTCCTGAGTTGTAAAAGAGAATGAGAGGGTAGGCAATGTCCAAGCTTAATTGATCTATACGAGAGAACTTGTGGATTCTTAGATGGTTTGGAGTTGGAGAAGATGGCTTGATGATTTCTCTAGAAATTATACTGATTGGGACCTCCATGTTTGATAGATAACCTCAAAAATGTTATCTGCCTACAATATTTTAAGATGGCTTACACAATTTATATAGAATGAATGTATCCTAATTAAGGAGATCATAAAAATATTATTAAATTGATTTATTGGTGCTTAAAAGGGCCAAGCCCAGCTTTTACATTATTTATATTATAACCCATGAGAGATCACGGTTGATCATTGACCATGAGAGATCACGGTTACAGCAATTTAAATGACCATGAGAGATCACGTTGATCATTGACCATGGGAGATCACGTTTATCACGAGAGTTTTAAAAATAAATAAGGAGTAATTTCACTAAAATCCCTACTTTTTAGAGAAATGTCATATTTTTAAATGATTTTGTCATATTAAAAACTTTAATCCCTATATTTTTTAAAATATATCACTTAGGTCCCTTTGAACAATAAACTATGGGTCAACTATAACTATATATATAAGTACAATTTTACCCTCGATGATAAATAATACAAACTAGAAAGTCAATTTTTCCCTTGAAATATTTTTGTTATTTCACCTTTACTTTTTCTAAATTTTTCTCAAATATTTTCAAGATTTTAATATTATAAAAAAATTTATAAAAATTAAATTACTAACTAAAACTATTTTCTCAAATATATATACATATATAAATAATAATTTTAAAAAATATAAAATCATATAAACTATTAATTAAAAGATTAAAAAACTGTTAAAATACTTCAAAAAACTGTTCTTAAAAAACATAATTTTAAGGTTTTTAAAAAAAAAAACACAATTTTTGTTTTTTAAAAGAAAAAAAACAATTGAACTAAAAAAATATATTAAGAAAATTTAAAAAAATTAAAAAAAATCGATCTTCACCATTGGATTTGGATCGATCCAACATCTTTCGATGGATCCTCAAAGACCTCCATAAATCATTCGACGGAAGTCCATCACCTCTGCGATATAGGTCATTTGATGGACCTCCATGGGTTGGCGATGGAGATCCATCGAGGCATCTTTATCGGCCGACGATGGAGTTCCCTCTTAGGATCTTCATTGCTAGTGGAGATCCAGAGATAGATCTCCACCGCTAGATGGAAGTCCATCTAACGTTAGAGATCCATTTCTACATACTCCTCGTGTTGCCACTATTATTTACCATCTATGGCAAGCTCTGATCCTCCATATTGGAGGAGATTGGTTGGGTCTTCATCTCCATAGACCACAAATAAAATAAAATAAATTTATTTTTAGGTAAGAAAAGATTAGAAGGAAACCAGCTTAATTTTTTCAAAAAAGAAAATTGTAGATCTTCTCCATTTTGGAAAAAAGTCTAGCTCAATCTCTCTTGAAGAAGATTGAACAAATTAGATTAGGAAGAGATTATGTGTTGGTGAAACTATTATTCAATTTTTAAAATATATTTTTTAAAAAAATACTTCAATGGCTAAAATACCCTTACTTTTTAAAGTTAAAATTGGTCGACGGTTAAGTTTGACCAACTTTGAATAACGGTAGGGGAGGTGAGTGTCAATTATCAATAAAGTTGTTTTTATATGTAAAAGAGCAAACCTCAGGGGAGTTTGGTGTAATTATCTCTTAAATAAATATATGATAAGTAACTCATATGAAAATTTATCTTCAATCGCACATTTAAATTAAAAAACCTTAGTTATAAAATATATATATAATATTAATACATTAAGGCCCTGTTTGTTTCGCCGCATTGTACTGTATTAGGCAATTAAAATGTACTAAAATAATATAATACAATGCTTGGTACAAAACACTGTATTGTATTATTTTAGTACATTTTAATTGTCTAATACTGTAAAAACCGTATTAGCTGATACATTCTATTTGGTGATATTAGGTTGTATTGTATTAGAAAAAACACTTTTCTTTTCTCTTTTTTTTTTTCAACTAATATGGAATATTGTTGAAATATGTTCTATGTCGTTAATATTTTTTTATAATTTCAAAATTATAGGAAATATTTACTTTATATATATATATATTATTTATTAAAAAATTTTCAATTAAACTAAATATTTATTGATTTTTTATATAAAAATATTTATTGATTTATTCATGGTAAAGATATTTAAAATTAATTATTAACTATTTTTTAAAAAATATTTTTTTAATATAAAAAAATTTCAATAAAGTCATAGGAATAACTTAATACGATATAATATAGTGTATCATCAAACACAAGTTTGTATTAATGATAATATAGTGCAATGCAATACAATACAATTCAATACAGTCCAATAAAATCTAATACGGTGTGTCAAACGAGTCCTAAAATCTAAACACGTGCAAGCACATGACACCAAACCTAGTAATATATATAATATTAATGGGGAATGTTATCTATATTTTCCATTTGCTTTTACCACTTATTGTTTGACATGTATGCACTTTTCTATTTAATAAAAAACTCACACTTTTTACTGCAAAACTTGTTTACGTCTTTACCCTTATTAATGAAATGATAGAAGCAGTCATCCAGGGTAAAAACTTAAATAAACTTTACAGTAAAAAATGTGAGCTTTTTATTAAATGAAAAAAAATGTATAAGTATCAAGTAATGAATGGAAAAGTCAAATAGGAAAAATAGATACCATTCCCTATAATATTAATATATTAAAATCCAAGCACGTGCAAGCACATGAAACCAAACCTAGTAATATATATAATATTAATGCATTAAAATCAAAGCACGTGCAAGCACATGACACCAAACCTAGTAATATTAATAAAGCTTCTTTTTTTAACAAAAAATAAAAATAAAAAGCCGCACTAACTTGCCCTAAATTTAGAAAGATTTTAAAAAGATGTCATAAATTAACATAAAAATCCATTGGTATCAAGTCAATCCGTTAACTTTAATGGTTGATTAACCTGAACCCTTTGAAATCAAAATATATCCTTATCATATCATCCTACATATAAAATATTTTTTAATTAAAATTTTAAAAATCAAATTTTAAAAAATAATAATAATCTAATGGCGATAGATCTCCACCGTTGAAGTAAACAAGAAATGATTTTTGACGATCTTCTCCTTCCAACTGGAGGAGATCAGCCTTCTACAGTTATTAGATGAGGCTTCTCCGAGAACTAAAGATGTTTCTGTGAACTAATTATCTTGTTTTTTTAATTTTAATTTGATTTTTCACTTTTTAATTAAAAAATATTTTATGTTTGAAATGATGTGTCAGGAGTATATTTGGTTTTCCATGGGTCAAGATTAGTCGACTGATAAAGTTAACGGATTAACTTAATGATAAAGAGTTTTTGTATTAACTTATGATATCTTTTTAAAATCTTACTAGATTCAATAAACCAATGATAAATTAGTTCAATTAACTTTAAAATAAAAAAAATAAAAAATCATTAAAAGAGCTTTAACCATTAAAAAATTCGTTTGACTAGTTGAAAAGTCATACCAAATGCCAAACTGATTCAATGAGTCATGAGCTACTAATCATTTCAATGGTGTTCCCTCAACCAACAATTTAATTAATACAAAATGATGGAACACGAGCTATTAATTAATGCAAGATGATGAGACACGAGCTATTAATCAATTCATGGGGATTTTTTTTATCCTTTCCTTTTTTTTTTTTTTTTTCTTTTTTAGTTTAGAGTGTAATTCCCTAATCGGGTTTAAGGACCGAAGTTAAGGGTTTGTTTTGCGGCTGTGTTTTCGATCTGTTTTTATTTTTGTTTTCTAAAAATGATTTTGAATTCATATTCGTTAACCGTTTTTTATTTTATTTTTAAAAAATAAAAATAAAATAGAAAATAAAACCAATATTAAAAACGAAAATTTTGAAAAATATATTATACATATTTTCTTTGTCTTCGTTTTTGTTTTTCAAAAAAATTAACAATAAAATTAAATTTTTTTTCTTTTTTCTCTTGATTATGAAGTTCCTCTTCTTCATCAGTCTCTCTACATCTCCTTCTTTCTTCATCTTCATTTTCTTCTTTGATCCTCTTCCGGCCTTCGAGCCACCAATCTGCTCTTCCAATTAAGACGGAATCGTTGAGTATCTTTTTGAGAATGCTCTCCATTTATAAATTATTAGGAGTTGGTATTAAGGACTACGTCCATCATGGTTCAGAGCAAACTAGGAAATTTTCTCTTTTCATGCTTGAGGCTGGGTGTCGAGGACCATTCCTTTTACACCGGAGTATGGAGTCGTATGGGGCTTTTTGTTGACAAAATGGAGAAGAAATCCAATGTGGTTACCCAAAAAGAGCTTCTATTCTTTTTTTTTTTTTACATTATTTTTCCATAATATTTGTTATGACTACAAATTTGTTTGAAATATGAAGTTAAATTTGCTTAAGATATTTCAGATTCAAAGTGATTTAACACTGCCGAAGTTTGGTTTGCTATTATTTGAGCAATCAATTTTTTGTTTATGTTGAGCCATAAATCACGTAAGTCTTTTTCACCATTGAAATTGTTTTATACAAATTTGGATCTCCTTCTTTGCTATTTGAGTGATTTTATTTGTTAACTAAGCTACTTAACCGTGTGCTTAACCTTTAAGTTAATAGATCCCGTTTTAAGCAGCAGTTCTCTTAAGGACGATAATCTCCCAAAGAAAACATATCTCCAAGAGGAAAGCTCCTCATAAAACCATCGCGAAGGATAAAAGCTAACAGATAAACTACTATTCTATCACTTGATATTATTTGGAAGAAATGATGAAAAAACAGAAAATAAATAAAGTTTTTTTTTCTTGTTTTTTTGAACAGCACCAATCTATTTCAAGATGAAAAGAAACAGAACACAACTACACCAGCTAAGCTACCAGCACAAAAAACAGCACAGACCCAAAAACGAAAAATAAAACAATACCCAAAACAACACTGAAAAAGGGACCAAAAGCAAAACGAAAAGAAACAGAGCACTCCAAAGAAACAAAGCAAACAAGGAAACGATTAAAACTCCCACTCCAGCTTGCCAAAATGGATGATCACCATCTTCATGTTAATAAGGATTTTGATATCAAGCCTAATGCTATCTTATATCACAATACTCTTTCTCATAAAGATGATCACAAGAACTAGACAATTTAATTTTCATCATCATGAATGAATCAGAGGGCTGAGAATGAATGAATCAGAAATATATTAAAACTAATTAAGTCTTGTTATTATATTGTTGGAAGCTTTAGTTTTTTTATTTTTTTTTATTTTTATTATTGCTAGAGTATTTTGATATATAATAAAGTTATATGTGATATATAAGTTGTGATTCTTATACCATACAATAATATCATTATATTATTTATATTATAGTACAATCAAACAATCTTTATTATCCTTTAAATGCTCGATTCTCCAAAACATGCACACATGTAGATTCATAAAAGAGAGCAAAACAAAGTTACAATAAATTAAATAAAATAATTAAAACCGAAACATGAAATTAAGCTAGAAAGGCAACGTTAATTAGAGACCTCTAGCCAGCATCTGCTCATAATTCTCAATAGATTCAAGCCTCTGAATCAGAAGTTGCTGCCTGAACTTCTTGATAAACGCGTCGGCGCTTTCATTGATGTCCATGGATGGCTGGCTCTCTAGCTTATTATTAATATTCGATGCCACTTCCTCCGGTGATTTTTTCTCTGTAACTTGAGACCTCACGGCTCTTATATTATCATTTCTTCCTCTGAAGCGTGTATTCTCCACCTTTTCTTCGGAGATTGTGGAGCTGTAGAAAGGAGGAGGGACTGAACTGAACTTCTTCATTATTTGTAAGCTTTTCTCTCTTCTTGTCGGAAAAAAAAAATGTGTATATAGTTTTGATTATTAGATGCTGTCCATGCTAAATGTCTACATATATTTATATATAGAGGAGGGGAAATGAGAGAGGAGTTGTGTAATTTAATATTCGATTCCTCAGGTCTTTTTTTCTTTTTTCTTTTTTTGATAAAAGAGCACTCTTCAATTTGAAGATAAATACTTCCAGATCAGTTGAAGGGATCTGCTCAAGGTCAAAAGATTATATAGAATGATATTGACCGTTGACATATTCACAATAATAAAATTATTCTTTTAACTAATTATTTGGTAAAATAAAAGTATGAAAATGTGTTTAAAAATATTTTTGTAGAAAGTATGTTGTAATCTATAAATAATATACAGTACTCTTAACAATTTTCTTTTATTATTTAAAAAAAAAAAATACTATTACTAATAATTTGGGTTTGAACAAGTACGGAACTATAAATCTTTAAGGAGCTATTACACTAAAATAAAGAAATTTATGGAAAGTAAAAATGGTAAAAACTAGTGGCAAATTTATAAATTTTTCATAAGGTTTTCAAAAACATTTTTTAGGGTAGGGTGACACAGCCCCTGTAGGCTCCCCTCCTTCCCCATCTAGAATTGAAGAAAGAATATATCATTTGAATTCATAAACATTTTGATTAATATACAAAAGTTTTTTTTAAAGAAATATTACAATAATTTAATATTTTGGGAGAAAAACATGACTCCAACTCACAACCTCTAATTTTTTAACTATTCAAAGTTAGAGCATCTCCAATGGTATCTTCAAAAGTAGGAGAGTAATCAAAATTTGATTATTTATCCAAAAAACACTGTTCAATAGAGTCACTAAATTTTAACAATAGCGGTTATCAATAATCAAATTGTCTCTTCAATAATCAAATTTGAAGATTGACTTTCAATCATCAATACAAACTTAACCCAAATTAACTGTTTTAATTTTATTTTTCTCTCTTTGATGTGGCTTTTTTTTTTCCTCTTTTTTTCTCTAATCATTTAAGTATTTCATCATTGTTTCAACCTCAAAAATTTCAATCAAGTAAAATTTGTCTCTTTATTACGAATGGATCAATACCCATATCATATACTTTCTCTTGTCTTTTAAATTTTTTTTTTTTTTTAGCATAAAAATCTAATATACTATTGTGGTACAATTACAAGTGCACCATTGTGGACTATACAATCATGAAATTTAGCAATCCCTGAAAACAATCCTCAAATGCTGAGGTGGCAACTTTTGAGGATCCAGATTTACTTATACCATTAGAGATGTTCTTAATATACCTAGTAATAGCATTAATCATTTTGATATTAAAAAATGTGTCATGGTGTCTTGATTACTAGCAAAAAAGAAGTTAACATTAAAATAAAAATTAAATATAAGAAAAATGATTAAAATCATTTATAATGAAAAACAAGGTTGGAAACGGATAGGTAATGCCGTAACGGGACAGTGAGACCGTTTTTGAAGACTAGTTTGAAGGAGGGAAGAGGCAACACGCATGTAAATTGTGAATTGCGATTAGTTCAGACAAATAAAAAGAAACTTGCGGCTAAAGAGATGGTACCGACTACCGAAAGTTGCTCACGTAAGTCGCCGTTGTTGCCGAGTCAACCCACCCAATCCACCTCATCAAGTCAGCATGGAATCCATTGATATACATAATATTATTATATATATATATATATATATATTAAACAATAATTTATAGTTATCAGCACATCACCTCTAAGTAGAAATAGTTGTACACCTCCCTTCCACATCTAATGGAGTGGTCAGGGATTCAAGTCAAACCATACGTATTTTACAAGTATGTATTGAGAGTTTTTTCCCAGTTTATGGGAGAAACCCTCTCTCTGGTTGTGAATTGTAATATCCATATGTGACCTCTCTCCGATAGTAGGAGTAGTATTCCGAACTGTACTTATAGAGTTTAATTAATCTCACCATGTCCCGACAGTAGTTGTTTTTCAAAAAATAAAACTAAAAATTTATAGTCATCAATAAATAAAAGTATGGCATCTCTAGCTACTCTGCCCCAACTCTACCTAAATTATGGCTACATTGCATCCACATGTGATGTTCCAGAAATGGTATCAATGTGGTACATTGCACATGTTCAAACTTCAAATTATATTCCATTGCCACAAAATTAGTTATGGAACATGTTAGACAATTATTATATTAATGCACAATACTAGTTTGTAAGTACCTACTAACATGGTAGCAGGGGAAGAGCCAATAGATTTTAGTTAGGGGAACACTATTATACTAAAATAATATG
The DNA here is from genome assembly GCA_035582765.1 of Acer negundo. Classification (NCBI taxonomy): domain Eukaryota; kingdom Viridiplantae; phylum Streptophyta; class Magnoliopsida; order Sapindales; family Sapindaceae; genus Acer; species Acer negundo. The sequence continues at coordinate 37,488,443 of CM069241.1, forward strand.
TTTTTGTGATTTTATTATTTATAGAGAGGTTTTAAATTCAAGTATGGTCAAATACTCAATTCCCTGTGGAAAAGGTTTGGTTTACATTTATTGTTATAATAAAAAATAAAAACAATTATAAAGTATTCGTTTTATATCCTCTGATTGTAAGTTGTAACTATTTAATTCAAAAGGAAGATAGGTAATGACAAAATTATAATATTTAAGATATGATATGGATTGATTATCATTGGATACATTAACACCCGCTCAATCATGTAATGTAGAGATAAATGGTAAACGTCATATACACATTAGACACCATCTACCGTGTAACATTATTCAGACGTGAGATTTTCTGGCTCTAATTAAGGGCTCAATTATAATGTTTAGGACAGGTTGAAATTTGATACGTTAAAATCATCAAAATTAATTATCATTCCCAAAATCTAAAATACGTACCGTGATGGTTAATTTGCCATTCTTGAAATCAGATGAATTATTAGACATCAATTGTTTGTCAAGCTCATCAATTGTAGCCAACTGCTACTAGCATAGTATTAACCTTGTTAATCTCAAGACTTTATGCTTCATTTTGATGACAACAAATATTGAAGTTCTAACATTGTTTCAATCAAATTGGTGATGAGCAAAACATCATGTAAGACTTTAACTCTTTAGAGAAATCCATTGAAGTGCATGAAGGACTAAAGAAGCAAGGATCATCTAGTTGCAAAATACAAATAGAAAAGCTTCTTAAATTAAGATTTCATTTTATATATAATTGATGTGTAATATTTTCTAAGGCTTGCTCAAGAGTTTGATACTCTTAGCTGAGCAAAACCATCATAAACTTAAACCTTTCAAGCCATTTAAATACCTTAGATTGGTAATAGGTTCTTTAGAATCTAGAGGTTTGCTAAAATTGCCGAAATACACATAAATTACGAAGTGTAGTCATACGGCGGCTCAATGGCGTCTATCCGGCTCTAGAATTCATTATGGCAATTGGAACCGGTGGAAACAGTCCCCGACTGCTCTTTCTCACCTATATCCATAACGAATAGTTTTTGTCCAACCGTTGTCCGTATGCTCGCTCCGACAACTTTTATAACGGGCAAAATCAACTAGTTTTCAAATCTTCTATATATTCAAGTTTCAAACTCATAAAAATGTTGTTTAAACATTTCATACTCATGGTTGTCAACATTCTTAAAGTCATTTGTTGAGGTTTCATCAATACACTAAACCAAAACCTTTAAACCTCTTGAACCAAGTTTGAGCAATCATTTTCACATATATATAATTTTGTGGGAATTTCTCTTGTAATATCATTCAAATCTATCTAGTTGTAATAAGATAAGTGAGATTCTTTATTTGAGTGTTGTGAGAGATTCAGAGAGGGGATAATCTTACTATGGTTGGTGAAGTGAGTCACCAATGTATCTCTTGTAAATTATTTTAAACCACCAAAACCTTTAAACCATCTATTGTTATTTGGTTAATATGTACTTGTCTGAGCACTTCCTGTTCACTTCTATGATAGGGGTGTAAATCTTTCATTTCACCGTTAAATCATACAGTGTGAAGTGACCTTTTATCTATAGTGGGAGAGTTGTATTTGATCGGTCCTTGGTTACAATGGTTGATTTTGCAACAATATATGTGTGTGCAGCTCTTGATAAATTATATAATTTTTTAGATTGAATTTCCGGATCATGAATCATATATATCTCCTGAATCATCAAATTGACAGTAACAGTACATGTGTTGATCGCTCTGAGTCAATAACTATTAATGGAATATGATATACATGGACTTGGAGTAACTTGATATTGATTTTGAAATATTCATGAAAAACTTATCAAATTTAGGTAGATACTAGACAGCTTCACTTGTTTGAGTCTTTGACTTTTCTAAATATTTCTTATTTGCACGTACGTCCATATATGTTTCCTTTTCCAGTTGTGTTATCTTGTAACAGCAGAACACTCGCCTGATCAGCAAACAACTGTAGAAGGCAGGAGGGACTGAACTCTTCTTCATTATTTGTAAGCTTTTCTCTCTTCTTGTCTGAAAAAAAAAATGTGTATATACTTTTAATTATTAGATGCTGTCCATGCTAACATGTCTCTATATATTTATGTATAGAGGTGGGGAAATGAGAGAGGGTTTGTGTAATTTAATATTGGATATGGGTTTGATTCCTCAAGTCTTTTTTTCTTTCTCCTCATTTTTTTATTTTTTTATTTTTTTTTATTTTTTTATTTTTTTAAAAGAGCACTCTTCAAGTTGAAGATAAGTACTTCCAGCTAGATCAGTTGAAGGGATCTGCTCAAGGTCAAAAGTTAATTTGCTTTTGGAGCCCCTCATATATAGAATGATATTGACCGTTGACATATTCACAATAATAAAATTATTCTTTGAACTAATTATTTGGTAAAACAAAAGTATGAATATGTGTTAAAAATATTTTCGTAGAAATTATGTTGTACTCTATAATAACTATTTTCTTTTATTATTATTTTAAAAAATATATATTATTACTAATAATTTGGGTTTGTGCAAGGACGGAACTATAAATCTTTATCTAGAGGAGCTATTACACTAAAATAAAGAAATTTATGGAAGGTAAAAATGGTAAAATCTAGTGGCAAATTTATAAATTTTTAATAAGGTCTTCAAAGGCATTTTAGGGTAGGGTGACATGGCCCCTGTAGGCCCCATCCATCCCATCTAGAATTGAGGAAAGAAGAAATCATTTGAATTCATAAACATTTTGATTACTATACAAAAGTTTTTTTTAAAAAAAATTATTACAATAATTTAATATTTGGAGAGAAAAAGATGACTCAAACTCGAGTCCAAAAAATTTCTAGCACTTTTTGGAGATGGTTTTTCAACACTATCTACGTTTTAATAATATATGTTTATAAGACACATATTATGGTGAACTGAAAAAATTACTCCCCACAGTCACCTTCTTCACTATTTTAGTTTTTTTTTTTTTTTTCCTTTCAAAATCTTCCATCAATGGAGGACCTCCATTACTCCATTAATGAAGGTGAAACTGACAAATTGACGAACACAAGTACACCGACCAATTGACGAACACACATACACCGACGACGACGGTGGACCATGAACACGCATACATCATCGTTGATGAACACGGTCAAATACAATAGCGACTTTTGATTTCTTTTGAAAAAACAAAATATATAACTTTCTCTGAAGACGAAGAGTTTCGAATTGGAGATTCGGGGTTGGAAAAGATGAACAGAAACAGAGGAGCACAGAACAATCACAAAGTCTCAAACACAAAGTCTCGGAACACAAACACAAAGTCTCAGAATACAAACACAAAGTCTTAGAACACAATCACAAAGTCTCGCCCCCCAAGTGCGTCAACAAAGCACCACTAAACTAAACCAATGAAAATGTATTGATAATGTTATGAAGTTGGTTTGTTTGATTTCAACCTCCATTGGAGGTCTATTAAACTAACCTCTATGAAGAAGATTAAAGAATAAAATAAAATAAAATAAAATAAAATACTAAAAAGTAAATAAATAAAAAAATAGAGTAAAGTAAGAGTATTTTTGGAAATCATTTACTTTAGTACCTTTAAAACATAAATTATTAAAGTGGTGATAGTCTTAAAACATCAACTTAAAAAAGTGATAAAAACCCATAATCCCTCACTCTAACTCACAACATCTTATCGATTACTATACAAAGTTACTATACCTAGTAATAGCATTAATCATTTTTAAATTAAAAAATGTGTAATGGTGTCTTGATTATTTTTTTTGAAAGGAAAAATTCATTAATAGAAAAACTAACCAATACAATCGCTCCTGATAATCGACTCAAGGCAAGGAGGACAAAAATCCTACCACCAGAAGTCAACAGAGGAAGCAAAAGGTAATTTAGCCAAAGCATGGGCAGCCTCATTGGTTTTTCTAGGAACAATAGATATAGGAATCTGAAAACGACTAGCAATAGACACAACATCACTAAGGACAACACAAATATCAGCCCAAAAGCTAGAACCTGAGCCAATCATATCCACAACCCCCTTAGCATCGATTTCCATGACAGCAGGCAGCAGCCCTCTATCAACCGCCATACGCAGACCTAACAAGATTGCAACAGCCTCAGCTATCGAAGAATCATAGCAGGCTTCGAATCTCTGCACAACAGTAGCAAGAACCTTGCCACCAGAATCTCTTATAATTGCCCCTACACCAACCAGTTTATTCGCTTCCCTAATCGCAGCATCTGTATTGGTCTTGAAGAACCCAGCATCAGGTTTGCTCCAACCCACATTAATATCACTCCTGAACAGATTTTTGGAACCCTTTCCAACAAGTTTGCCTTACAAAATTCCTTCATGTAATCTGAGGCCCAAGCAAAAACATCCTCCCTCCTGTAACAAGTACTCGAATGGACAAATTGGTTACGCCAGTGCCACACACGCCATAACACCACACAAAACAATTCCAACTCTTCCTTTTTCAGCATATACTTACAGTATGTTAGCAAATCCAAAAACTGCATTTCATCTCTCCAAATGAAACCCTTCAACATGTAGTAGGATTTTCATGTGTCTTTAACATTAATGAACCCCCATAAGGCATGCATCGAAGTTTCCTTTGTCTTATAGCAAACGAGACATACCATATCCACCTGAACACCCATATCAACCAAATTACCCATTATTGGCAGCCAATTGTAGCAAACTTTCCATAAGAAAACTTTTATTTTTTTAGGGATGCTAAGTTTCCAAAAAGACTTCCACCATTCATCAACACTAGGGCCAGAGGGATATCCCCGATCTAAGAGTGTCTTCCCTCACTTATAACCACTTTTCACAGTGTAGCTCCCTGATTTTTCAGAATGTCATAACAGAGAATCCTTCATTTTAGTACTTCCTAACGGTAAACTCAAAATGGTATCCGCCTCATCAGCCATAAAAGAGTTCTGAATCAGTTAAGAGTTCCAATGGCTAGAATCAATAATTAAGCTTCTCACCCTAGCAGAAAATCGGAACCGATTGAACCTTGAAAAAGAATTGCATAGGAATCCACATGTCAGAGTATGTCAATAGTGAAGAGCGAGCACCCATTCTCCACCTTGACCCAGCGATCAGCAGTTCACGCCCCCACATGAAGCTTTTCCACACATACAAACATGTTTCGCTGATATCCTCCAGCAACAAACTCGAGGTAGGAAAATACCTACCTTTCAAGACCTTTGCAACCATTGAGTTAGGATTAGTCACCAGCCTCCAACATTGTTTTGCCAACATAGTTTGGTTGAAAACAGCGATATCGCAGAAGCCAAGACCTCCCCGCTCCTTACTTTCATACAATTTATTCCAAGAACCCTAGTAAAGCTTTTTATTCGTGCTCGAACTACCCCACTAGAACTGATTGCAAACACCATTAATTTCCTTGATAAGGCCTTTCGGGAGAAGAAATAGATTCATCATGTAGGTAGGTATTGTTTGGATCACTGCTTTAAGCAACACCTCTTTTCCACCAACTGAAAAAAGACGACTCTGCCACCCTTGAACCTTTTTCCAGATTCGCTTTTTAATATTGTTGAAAAGATGTCGTTTGTTTTTACTCGCAAAGCTTGGTAATCCTAAATATCTCTCATGACATCTAATAAGGCCCACACCCACAATGCCTGCTAACTCTGCACCAACCTGCTGAGAAACAAAACGACTAACACATAAAGTCGATTTATTATAGTTTATAACCTGACCAGACACAGCCGCATACATATCCAAAATCTCTTTAATCTTCCTACAATCGCTAGCGGTTGCTTTAGCAAATAGCAAACTATCATCTGCAAAAAACAGATGAGATATGAAAGGGCATGTGCTTCCACATCTATACCCAGTAATCTCTCCCACTGAAGTGGCTTGATTAATAAGATAAGAGAAAACCTCTACACAAATCAAAAACAAATAAGAGGAGAGGGGATCACCCTATCGAAGACCCCTAGACGGACTCAAATTACCACATATCTCACCATTAACCAAAAAGGAGAAGTTAACAGACGAGACACATCGCATAATTTTTTCGACCCAAGTTTCAGAAAAACCAAGTCTCAACATCATAGCAGACAGAAAACCCCACTCCACCCTATTGTATGCTTTAGACATATCAAATTTCACATTTTTCCGCACCCGAGTACGGAGGCCATGAATACATTCAAAACCTATAATTGTATTGTCAGAAATCAGTCTTCCCAGCACAAAGGCACTTTGGGCCTCTGAAATGACATCTTCTAAAACCAAGCGAAGCCTATTAGTCAAAACCTTCACCACAATTTTGTAAGACACATTACACAAACTAATTGGTCGGAAATCCGACATAGTATTAGCATGTGGGCTCTTCAGAATCAGACAAACCAAAGTCTTATTGATTAGCTCCATGACATCCCCCTCATTTAGACACCACAAGCATGCACTCGTTACAGTTCCACCAATCGAATCCCAAAACCTCTGGTAAAACATTGCCGGCATACCATCGATACCTGGGGCTTTAGTGGTGAACATATCAAACACAGCCTTTTTCACATCCAAAGCTGAAAAAGGAGAATCCAAAAAATCCCTATTCCGTTGGGTTAACTTACATGGAACGGCATCTAACACATTTCGCCATTGGGTTCCGGACTCTGAGAGGAACAAAACAACTCATCAAAATAACTAACCACACACTCTTGAATTTCATATTTGCTTTCCCGCAAGACCTCACTGTTATCCACCAAACCCTTTATTTCATTTTTCTTACGGCGAGCTGTAGCTTTAGAATAGAACTATTTGGTGTTCCAATCCTTAGAAAAAAAGAAGTTAACATTAAAATAAAAATTAAATATAAGAAAAATGATTAAAATCATTTATAATGAAAAAAAGGCTGGAAACGAACAAGTAATGGGACAATGAGAGGCACACGCATGTAAATAGTCAATTGTGATTAGTTTAGACAAATCAAAAGAAACGTGCGGCTATAGAGATGGTAGTATGGTACCGACTACAGAAAGTAGCCCATGTAAGTCGCCGTTGTTGCCGAGTCAACCAACCCAATCCACCTCGCCAAGTCAGCATGGAATCCATTGATATACATAATATTATTTTATATATATATATTTTATCATTTATAGTCATTAATTTTATTTTTTTAAAACAATAATTTATAGTCATCAATAATTAAAAAGTATGGCATCTCTAGTTACTCTGCCCAACTCTACCTAAATTATGGGTTTGTAGGGCATCTTCAATCATGCTCCCTAAATTTTTGCTAAACTTTAGCTATTTTAGTTAGTAACTTTTCAGATGTCACTTCAACCATCCTCCCTATTATAGTTAATTATTAATATTTTAATATTTTTTAATTTAAAATATAAATAAATTTATTTTGTTTTAAATGGTAAAAATAAGAGAGAGAAGATGACGTGAGAGAGGATTAATGTTAGAAATAATAAATAAAAAAACAAGAGAAAGAAGATAGGGAGCTCTCTACATTTGGAGAGCCACCAAGAGGCTCTCTAAAATAGGGAGCCATTTAGGGAGTCCCTTGGAGTGCTTTAAAGCTAAAATGGCTCTCTATTTTAGCTAAGGAGGGGTTTTAGGGAGCTCCTTGGAGATGCTCTAAGTACCTACTAACATGGTTGTAGGGGCCGAGCTAAGAGATTTTAGTTCGGGGAACTAATATATTCTAAAATAAAAGGTTTTTGTGATTTTATTATTTATAGAGAGGTTTTAAATTCAAGTATTATCAAATCCGTGTGGAAAAGGTATGGTTTACATTTATTGTTATAATAAAATTAAAAACAATTATAAAGTACTCGTTTTATTTCATCCACTTATAACTATGGTAATGATCAAATTATAATATTTAAGATATGATATGGAATGATTGACCGAATCATTGGATACACTATCAACCGCACAATCATGTCATGTAAAGATAAATGGCAAACATCAGATATACATTAGACACCATCTACCGTGTAACATGATTCAAACGTGAGATTTTTTGGCTCTAATTAATGGCTCAATTATAATGTTTAAGACGGGTAGAAATTTTGATACATTAAAATCTATCAAAATTATCATTCCCAAAATTGAAAATAAGTACTGTGATGGTTAATTTGCCATTATTGAAATCATATGTATTATTAGTTGTTAAGCTCATCAATTGTAGCCAACTGCCACTAGCATAGTTTTAACCTTTTTTATCTCAATTAAGACTTTATGCTTCAATAAAATTGGTGATGAGCAAAACATCATCAAGCATTGAAGTGCATGAAGGGCTAAAGAAGCAAGGATCATCTGGTTGCAAAATACAAATAGAAAAGCTTCTTAAATTAAGATTTCATTTTATATATAATTGATGTGCAATATTTTCAAAGGCTTGCTCAAGAGTTTGATTCTCTTAGCTGAGCAAAACCATCATAAACTTAAACCTTTCAAGCCATTTAAATACCTTAGCCAAATACCTTAAATACCATCATAACTTAAACCTTTCAAGACTTTATGCTTCAATCAAATTGGCAATAGGTTCTTTAGAATCTAGAGGTTTGCTAAAATTGCCGAAATACACATAAATTACGAAGTGTAGTCATACGGTGGCTTAGTCGTCTATCCAGCTCTAGAATTCATTATGGCAATTGGAACCGGTGGAAATAATCCCCTGCTGCTCTTTCTCACCTATAACCATAACGAATAGTTTTTGTAGTTAATGTCCAACCAGTGTCCGTATGCTCGCTCTAACAACTTTTATAACGTGCAAAATCAACTAGTTTTCAAATCTTCTATATATCCAAGTTTCAAACTCATAAAAATGTTGTTGAAACATTTCATACTCATGGTTGTCAACATTCTTAAGGTCATTTGTTGAGTTTTCATCAATACACTTAAACCAAAACCTTTAAACCTCTTGAACCAAGTTTGAGCAATCATTTTCATATATACTTTTGTAAGAATTTCTCTTGTAATATCATTCAAATTAAGTTGTAATAGGACAAGTGAGATTCTTTATTTGAGTGTAGTTAGAGATTAAGAGGGGATTATCTTACTATGGTTGGTGAAGTGAGTCACCAATGTATCTCTTGTAAATTATTTTGATATGTAAAAATGTAAATAACAAAAAAGAATTGAAATAGAGTAAAAATTAAATAAAGTTTAATTATATTTTAAAAAGAAGAATCTCCATTTCATATTTTCATTGTTCGTTTTACAAAAATATTATAATGTATATAGCATGAGTTGATGGGGATTCCTTAGGAAATTTAATTAAAATATTTAAAGTACACTATATTGAAATAAAATATTAAAATATTTTAAAGATAGAACAATTAAATTATAATTTATAACAAGGAATAAAAATAAAATAAATCTAAAACTTTACATTTTAAGAAGTTAGAAATACTAAAGTTATTGGAGTCCATAACTAAGCAAATACATTTAAACTATGGGGGCCTAATCCGTAATGGTTTTTGTTTTATGACTTTATCACAATAAAAAAATATATTTTATGTTCCATTACTACTGTATTTTCTGTTTTATCACGTGAGCAAATACATAATTTATTTTCAAAAACCATTTTTCAATATATATGTTATTTCAAAATATTAAAAATGTCTAAGAATAAGTTATTTTATATTAAATATTAGAATTTGTTTTTGTTAAATATAAAATTAAACTACTTTTTAACTGATAAAATACAACTATTTTTTATCTAAAAAGATAGGTTAGATTCATTTAGCTATAAATAAATACCAACTTTACACTTTCACTTTCTCAACTAAATTCCATTATCCGAAAATTACATATTTTTTAAGAGATTTGTATAGATAAATATACAAACAGTGATTATAATTTGTATTCTTCTTCACCAGTTCACCGTCACATAACAACACACGATCAACTTCAACATCAAATGCGTATTCTTCTGTTTCATTCTGGCCATGGCCGAATATTTCAGTCTACCCATAGCAGAACTTCAACATCAAATGATTATTCTTCTGTTGCATTGTGGCCATAGCCGAATTATTTTATTAGTAAACTTCAATATCTCATTGGTAAAGAGCCTACACAAATGACACTCTGTCCATAGCCTACAATATCTCATTGGTAAAGAGCCTACAAAAATGACGATATCTACCATAATTTTTAATCCAATGATTTAAGTATTTAACTATTGAGGCCATCTATCTCTCATGACTCCATCTTTAACCGTCAAAATTCATCAACTCATGCAAATCAAGAGAGTTTATAACACAATGATAATAGCTACAATTCAATCAATATTTTTAAACACACCCGAAGCACATACAATTGAATTTACAGATTGAGTTTATTTGTTAGTCCAAAATCAGGCCCAATTAAACAATTATGGCAATTACGTAATTTACAAAACTCTTAAACCATACAAAAATAAAATTAAAAATAAAAATATCTCACCAGAAAACAAAAACATCTACGGCCATGGAAACCAATCAAACCATCCATCGCTTCTCGTTCTGTCTCCTCCCGAATGGATTATTTTTTTTATATATTATTATTATCATTATTATCATTATTATTATTATTTTATTATTTTACTATTATTATTATTTTTTTTTTTTTGACATTATTAATACCTTTGTTATTGTAAATGAATAAGTAATATTTATGGATATTTAAATAAAAATGATAATTTATATTATAATTCCTCTTAAATAATTTAAATATCCATTTGGGTTTTACATTTAGGTTAGGGATATTTAAATAAAAAAGATAATTAAAATAATTTTTAAATCAATTTAATTTTTTCATTTCTCTATTTATTTAATTTTATTTATCAAAAAGTTCATAATTTTATTATTATTTAACAATTATTTCAATTTTAAATTTTAATTTTTTATTGTTAAAACTTGATTTTAAAATTTTGGTCAGAGGGGTATTTAGGTCATATTATTATATTTTTCTGGTTTGATGCAATTATGTATATAATAGGGGAATTTAGTGCAATTTGCCATGACAGAAAAATCAATGGTATTACAATTCCATCACCTATTGCCAATTTATAAAAGTTCAGGGAGTTTAATGACGAAAAAACAATATAGGAGGTAAGGTGCAAATTCAGGCATAGTTCAAGGATATCAGTGTCAATCAGCCTTAAATCAATTCAATTCAAAGAAAAATAAAATTATTTTAGAATAAAGTTGGTGAAAAAAACTATTTAAATTATTTTAAAAAATAAATAAAATTAATTTGAAATAAAATAACATTTATATTTTAATTGTAAGAAAATATTTTTTTTTAAATGTTAATAGAAAATATATTAATATTAAAAAGAATAAATATATTAAATTAATTTTTAATATTTTATATAAATTATAAATAAATAAACAGCTACAGTCTCGTTGTATTGGGATAACTAGTCCAATCTCGTGTAGACAACAAACAGGGATTGGACTATGATTAATCCAATCCCATGTGACAAACACACCGTAAAACTTGTATCTCTTTTTTTATGAGTGATGGTTTAAAATAATTTCTATTTACCACTTCCACTGTATTTTCTATTTTATCACGTGAGCAAATACATATTTTATTTTTAAAATATTTAATTTCAAAATATTAAAAATGTCTAAGAGTAAGCTATTTTATACAATTTAATATTAGAATTTGATTCTGTTAAATATAAAATATAACTATTTTTAACTAACTAATAAAATACAACTATTTTTGCTAAAGAAAATGGGAATTCATTGAGTTCTTAATTATCCATTTTCTTTAATACTGTATTACTATTTTATTTATTATTTACAAATTTCTTAATACATCAAAGACCTAATAAATCATTAGATATAACCAGGATTAAACACTAGGGTTGACTAGAATATTTTTTTTTTTCCCGATCATTAACATTATGAGAAAATTGTATTAATTAAAAATAAAGATACACCCAGTTAAAAAGACAAAGTAGGGATTACTCTGTAAATGTATATTCTAAATAAATACATTAAAAAAATTAACAAAAAATAAAGTCAAAACAAATAAATATTCGCTTATATTACTATTAATAATTCATTACTGTCTAATATATATATAATTTATTTAATTATTATTTTAGTTTAATTATGATAGAGTATTCACGTCAAATAGAAAAATAAATATTCACGTATATTACTATTTGATAACAAATTTAAAAACAAAAGAATAATTTAAAAAAGTTAACAAGCATGTATTTAAATTTCAACCAAAAAAAAGAATTTTATTAAACATTAATGTTAATTTGTAAATTAAAATTAGAATAACTAATAATTAGATTAATATTAAAATTTAATTATATAACAAAATATTTAAATTTATAATATTCATTAAAATATATCTAATTGGAAGATGAATTATTGATGTTGATAAAAAGATTGGACTAAAATTTAAAAAGATGAAGGAGAAAAGAATTATTAAAAAAAAAAGGAAAAATAAAATTATTAAAAAAAAATTTGCTTCTTGCTGCTGTATGCAGTTGTAAAAAAAAAAAAAATAAAAAAAAAAAAAAAATTAAAATTAAAAAAATAAAAAAAAAAATTAATTAAACTTGATAGTTGTCTTTAAACCGCCTAGAGACTCGTGAAAGTGATAGATAAAGGTTTTAAACAGTTGCATGGTATGTATAGGCTAATAGGCACATAGATGTTGGCTGTTCTAAACAATCATAGTCCTGCATACAAGGTGTAGGTTTCACTGATAGTCAGTATTTTTTTTTTTTAGCTGTCAAATTTTTTTAAAAAGGCTAGGGTGGGCTTGATCCGACCCTAGCCTAGCCCGAGGTCTGTCCTTGCTAATGATTCATAATCAAGAATTTCATTAACTCATCATCACTATCTTAAGCCTTCTTCTTTATATCAATCCATCATATGCTTGTTCGTGCAATGAGTTTATTTTATTATTTTGCTTGGTTAGTTTTAATAAAGTATAAAAATCAATCATATATTTTTTCTTTTCTTTATACTATTATTTTGTCTCTGTGCTTGCTGATTGAGGTTAAACAAAGCCGCTACAAATTTCACCCTACCCATATCCAAACAATTTGATTTGTAAACTCCAATATCTCATTTGTAAAAGTGCTCCAAAAATAATATTTAGCTGCTGTATAGTTATGAAAATGAACTAGCTATTTTTTAAATAAAATATTCAAATTTTCAAACTTTTGATTTTTATGAATCCTTATATTTTAATTCAAAAACTAGTTTTCACACCCAATAACTATACTTATCTTGAAGCATTATCCGAAAAAATATGATATCTACCGTAATTTTCAACCCAATGATTTTAACTATAGAGGTCATACATCTCTCATGACTCCTTCAACCGTTAAAATTCATCAACTCGTGCAAAAGATGCAAATCAAGAGAGAGTTTTTAAAAAATTGCAAATAGGGACGTAGCTCATCTGGTAGATGTACGAGTTTGGGATTTAAGCAAATGACTCTCAAATCAACAGCTCAAATCCTACAAATGACAAAAGCTTTAAAAAAATAATTGATTCTGCATTAATAGATATCCTAAAAAAAAAAAAAAAAGAGAGAGTTTAAAAAGGGGGTATTATCACTAAAGTCCCTACATTTCATGAATTGTCACATTTTTAAACGTCTTTGTCATATTAGTCACTTTAATCTCTTGTTTTTTCAAAATACATCACTTTAGTTAATTTGACCAAAAAACTAGCAGTCAACTATAACAGAATGTATAAAAATATAATTTTACCCTTTATTATTATTTTTTAATTTTTCTTTTAGTTCTTCGAGTTTCAATAATAGCTGGTTAACCACTAGAAAAGAAAAAAAAAAAAAAACTAAAACTAAAACACCTCCAATAGAAATCGAACCTTCAACCTTAAGGTTAAAAACCACAAGCTTTAGAGTACGTTTGGGAGAGCTTATCAAGTAGATTTTTTTACAGTAGATCTTTTAGAAGTAGATCTTTTAAATAAAAAGTCGTTGGTCGTTTGGTTGTCAATTAAAAAAGATTTTTTATAATGATAGAATGACCAAAATACTCTAGCAAATATTAAATTATAGGGTTATATTGGAGATTTTAGTTTTATTAAAAAAACTACAAAATATCTACTTGGAAAAGCTTTAAATTTGGGCTTCTCCAATTAGACGTAAAACATCTTTTTTAATTATCTAAAAACTCTACTAAATGACAACCAAACGATAAAAAAAAAAAAAAAAAATTGAAAAGAGCTTTTTTAATTCTCTATTAGTAAGTAGACAAACTCTTTCAAACGGACACTTAACCAGCTAAGCTACTCTAGCTCATTATTGAAGGTTTGTTGATTTAAATGTATATATAGTTATATATTATTATTAAATATGAGTTTATTTTAAATAAAATAAATATGAGTTTATATTTATTTATTTTTGTTTTTTTTTTTCCCTTTTCAATTTATGGGATTTGATTTTCTGGGTCTTTTTTTATCAAATTGAAATAATATTTTTTTTTGAAAAGGAAAAAAATCCAAAAAAAGAAAGAAAAATTTTTTACGGGCTTTTATATTTTGGATTTTCTAGGTTGTTATTTTCTTTTTCATTTTCATAAATATGTTTTTATATATTATTATTAAATATGAGTTTATTTTAAATTATATAAACATATTTAAATTAGTTTAAACAAATTAAATAACATGAGTTCATTTTCACAAGATTTTCAAAGACATTTTCTACGGTAGGGTGGCACAGCCCCTGTGAGCCCCCCCCCCCGCATATAGAATTGAAGAAAGAAGACATAATTCGAATTCATAAACATTTTGATCAATATACAAAAGTTGTTTTTAAGAAATATTACAATAATTTAATATTTGGGGAGAAAAACATGACTCCAACTCACCCCCCTTCCGCATATAGAATTGAAGAAAGAAGACATAATTCGAATTCATAAACATTTTGATCAATATACAAAAGTTGTTTTTAAGAAATATTACAATAATTTAATATTTGGGGAGAAAAACATGACTCCAACTCACAACCTCTGGTTAATTACTATTCAAGGTTAATATACCTAGTAATAGCATTACTCATATAAATAGCATTAATCATTTTTAAATTAAAAAATGTGTAATGGTGTCTGATTATTAGCAAAAAAGAAGTTAACATTAAAATAAAAATTAAATATAAGGAAGACTAGTTTGAAGGAGGGAAGAGCTTGTGATTAGTTCAGATTTCAGACAAATCAAAAGAAACGTGCGGCTAAAGAGATGTATGGTACCGACTACCGAAATTTGCCCACGTAAGTCGCCGTAGTTGCCGAGTCAACCAACCCAATCCACCCCACCAAGTCAGCATGGAATCCATCGATATACATAATATTATTATTATTTATATATTTTATCATTTATAGTCATTAATTTTATTTTTTTGAAACAATAATTTATAGTCATCAATAAATAAAAAGTATGGCATCTCTAGCTACTCTGCCCAACTCTACCTAAATTATGGCTACATGTGATGTTCCAGAAATGGTATCAATGTGGTACATTGCACATCTTCTAAAGAATTATTATATTATTGCACAATACTAACATGGTAGCAGGGGAAGAGCCAATAGATTTTAGTTAGGGGAACACTATTATACTAAAATAATATGTTTTTGTGATTTTATTATTTATAGAGAGGTTTTAAATTCAAGTATGGTCAAATACTCAATTCCCTGTGGAAAAGGTTTGGTTTACATTTATTGTTATAATAAGAATTAAAAACAATTATAAAAGATTCGTTTTATTTCAACCACTTGTAACTATTTAACTCAAAAGGAAGATAGGAAATGACTCTAATTAATTATAATATTTAATTGAGAGTTGAGATTTGATACATTGAAAATACTGTGCTTGTTAATTTGCCATTATTGAAATCAAATGTATAATTATTAGACATTAACTGTGGCTAACTGCCACTAACATAGTATTAACCTAATCACCTTGTTAACCTCAAGACTTATGCTTCATTTTAATGATAACAGTCATCGATGAAGTGGTAAGGGGTTCAAATCCCACCATACGCATTTTACAAGTATGCATGGAGGGTTTTCTTTCCAGGTTGTGGAAGTAGATATCCAAATCACACATGTATTATTTGATATCGACATATCTCTATAGTCTTATTGTAATAGTTACTTATAATAAAAGAAACACAAAAACAAAAAAAATAAAACAAAACAAAACAAACATGATGAAGTTCTAACATTGTTTCAATCAAATTGGAGATGAGCAAAGCATCATGTAAGACTTTAACTCTTTGGAGAAATCCATTGAAGTGGATGAAGGGCTAAAGAAGCAAGGATCGTCTAGCTGGAAAATACAAATAGAATACAACTGTTTTTGTCTGAAAAGATAGGTTTGATTCATTTCCATTATCCGAAAATTACATATTTTTTTAAAAGGTTTACATACAAACGGGCACGGAGATTATAATTTTTATTCTTCTTCACCGTTTCACCTGTTCACAGTCACATGACCAACTTCAATATCAAATACGTATTCTTCTGTTTCATTCTGGCCATAGCCGAATATTACACTCTATCCATAGCCGAATTATTTTATTAGTAAACTCCAATATCTCATGGGTAAAGAACCTACAAAAATGACGATATCTACCATAATTTTTAATCCAATGATTTAAGTATTTAACTATTGAGGCCATCTATCTCTCATGACTCCATCTTCAACTGTCTAAATTCATCAACTCATGCAAATCAAGAGAGTTTATAACACAATGATAATAGCTGCAATTCAATCAATATTTTTAAACACACCCGACTTTTGTTTTAAACACACCCGAAGCATTATACAATTGAAATTACAGATTGAGTTTATTTATTAGTCCAAAATCAGGCCCAATTAAACAATAATGGCAATAACGTAATTTACAAAACTCTTAAACCCTACAAATATATACGGAAATTTTCCTATGAGGATACCCTTAAATAATTATATAAGGATATTGAATATGAGCCACTCGTTTTACATACTTTTACTTGGTATGTATGCACTTGTCAAATCACTTTATAAATGAGTGGCTCACATTCAATATCCTGATAAAGTTATATAAAGATACTCTAATAGGAACAGGACCGAATATATATATATATATATATATATATATATATCTCACCAGAAAACAAAAACATCGACGGCCCTGGAAACCATCCATCGCTTCTCGGTCCATCTCATCCCAATATCTCTCGCTCCAAAATACCTTAAACCCGCTCCGAAATTTTATCCGACCCAGAAAATCCACTCGTCCTCCGCAATTACCATGGCAGATTGGCTTTTGGGTCTAGGAGAATAGAAGAAACCAGCCGTGTCCCCAATAGTAAAAGCGAGTGACCCAGTTTTTCATGAACCCGCCTGAGAAATTGACCCGAAAAGAAATCGGGTCGGTGAAGATGCAGAAGATTATTGATGATACGGTCAAGGTCATGAGTCTAGCTCCTGGTGTTGGGCTTGCTACTCAAATCGGAGTCCCATTAAGTGTAAGAGCAACTCCAATAGACTAATTAATTGAGATTGTTGGAAAAGTTAGATGAGTCACATCAGCATATATGGCTCTAATAGACTGGTCAAATTGTATTCTTCAATTGATAAAATCGTTCTCACTCTTCAATATTGTCGATTGATTCCTCACTCTTCAGATTTTATTTTATTATTTTTTATAACCATTATTAATTACTATACCAACTATCTTTAATAACTTTGTCTGATTTTAAATTTAAACAACTCTTTCTAATTTCAACAATTTCAAACATCTCAATTTTAACAACAACTATATTTTATTAGCTATATGGAATTTTTTTCACCCAATAAATATCATTAAATATTACTAAAAATTTTACCATAGTTTTTATTATTTCAAATTTACTCTCTTTTTTTTCACTACATATCTTATCAAATGGATCAATTTGATCATCAAGAATTTTCTACACAATATCCAAATGAATGAGATTTGATCCAGTTGGAAATAGTATTTAATAATTAGCATAATATGTATATATTTTTAATACGGTGAATGATTTAATTAAGTAATTGACACAGAGAAAAAAAAAAACAACAGAAAACTTTCATAAAAACAAGATATAAATAAATTTGTATCTTGTTTTTTTTATTGAATTTGCAAGTTGGTGTTTCAAATCCCTAGTTTTTTTTTTTGGGTAAGAAGATCTAGTTGTTTTATTTGATTAAGATTCTTTCAAATCTTTGTTTTGAAAAATCGTTTAAAATTTTTTCTCTTGAAACAGGTACACATCCACTACCACTATTTCCATTTGAAGAGTCTTTTGGAATGAGTCTTCTTTTTTCACTTTTCAAATTGCTACGTAGGTAAGCAAATTGATGTTTGAAGAGTGAAATTAGAAGAGGCTTTTGGGGTTGCTCTAACGTGCTTTTTTTTTTCAACTTATATCTTAAATTTAAAAGCTAAAATTTTTGACTTTTCACTTATTAAATAAGTCATATTTAACACATTAATATGAATTTCCTAAAATAACCTCATATAATTAAATTATTAACAAAAACACCTCATTAGCAAAAACAAATCCTCAATTTCATAAAACTCCAACCCTAACCCTAACCCAAACATTTAATCTCATGGAAGGAAGAGGAAGCGACAATAGCACCACCTCCATGGATCGTGAACAAAGGAGGCCAATTGGCCTCTTCCCGGCATTTGACAGGTGGAGGTTGACCCACCTCATCTCAATTAATGGGAGGAGGCCACACCTCCCCCCATTCGTTTTAATGGAGGAGGCTGCATGCCTCCTCCAAAATCAACGATAGAGGCTGCCGACCTCCTTAGAAAATCGATAGCCTCCATCGTCGTTGCTAAGAGCGAACCCAGGAAGTATTTACAAACTTGGCTAAATTATATGAGGAGTGCTAAATTCACTCTCTCTCTGTTCTTGTGTTGCTATAGGGACAATAATAAATGTTTTACATTAAAAATCTAACATTTATAAATAGCTTACCTTTTCATTTTATTTACAATACAAACCAACAACTACTTCCCTAGATTGCCCTTCTTCATTTAATATTAATTTAAAAAATTAAAAAAAAAATTCAGGTCTCTGGTTTGCGTTGTTACTCTATTACTCTACAACTTTTTTTTTCTACAGTTTCATCAGGTTTGAGTTAACTCTAACTCTCAACATTTATATACAAAAATTGCTTTCTCGCTATTGTTACAACTTTATCTAGGAAAAAAAAATTATTGTTTTTTATTAAATAATTTTATTGTATTGGATTAAATTTTTATATTTAACTTATTATATTTGAATTTCTTTTTCAATACTTGTTTGTGCAGTTCTCACCATTTCAAACATAAGTTGTCTTCTCACCATTGTTACAAGTGTACCAAGTAATTTTTTCATTGATTTTAATATTAAATAATTCTTTTGT
This sequence comes from Acer negundo, assembly GCA_035582765.1. Lineage (NCBI taxonomy): Eukaryota > Viridiplantae > Streptophyta > Magnoliopsida > Sapindales > Sapindaceae > Acer > Acer negundo. Next base: position 37,507,881 of record CM069241.1, read on the forward strand.
ATTTGGTTAAATTTTTAGATTTAATTTTTTTTTACTTAATTTTTTAAATGTTGGAAGTTAGAGTTAACTCCGACCTGATGGAACAAAGTTATAAAGTCGTAGAGTAACAACTAACAACACAACCCACATACATGATATATATATATGGGAAAATTTTCAAGTCAGTGCATCATGATATAACTCCATTAGTGCGTTGGATGTTGACCATTATATTTACATGCTTTGACTCAAAGTATATGCACTTGTCAAAACTTCTACATAATCTATGACTCACATATAACGCACTGATGGAGTTATATAATGACGCACTGAAAATAAAAGGACTGTATATATATATTTTTTAAAAAATTGATATTAAATGAAGAAGGATAATTTTAAAAAGTAGTTATTAGTTTTATTGTAAATAAAATGAAAAAGTATGTTATTTATAAAGGTTTTATTTTTAATGTAAAACATTTATTGATGTCTACATGTCAACACATAAACAAAGATTGTGTTGAGAGAGTGGATTGAGAGAGTGAATTTAGCACTCCTCAAATTATATATACAAATTGTTTTTTTTTTTTTTTTTTTCTTAGTACACACTAGTAGTATATAGTCAATTCATTAGATATCAATTGTTGGATTTATCTATTATTGTTTAGTCAATATATTCTAATATTTAATTAGTGGCTCACAAACCCTCACATTAAATTGTTTAGTTAATATATTTGAATGCTTAATCAATGACTCACAGACTCTCACATTGATTTGTTTGTCAATATATATCTTTTTTTTTAAATAGATTATACATATTATGGAAATTTACTATTAATGACTGGTTTGAATTGTTTAAACTAACAAATAGAATAAAATGAAATGAATTTAAATTGTGCAATCAAAAAATTGAAATAAAAGTAAGTAAATATTATATGTAAAACAAGCATAAAATAATGCTTTTGTCAATTGTGATTGATTGTTTGTAATTTTTGTTATTTTCTTTTGATTTTAAGTTAGAATAAATAAATGAAATAAATTATACTAATGGTAGGGGATGTTAGTGCAATTATAAACAAAATTTGCATATAAATACAATTAGACCTAATAAATATCAGGGGTGTTTGTGCAATTAGTCATAATAAATATAATTCTTTTTTTCTTTTGAGAGAGTTCTGCTTGCTACAGTCCAGGGCAGCCCTCTCATGCATCCGTCCCTGGTTGTTGCTGAAGGAGGCCACGCATGCCCCTGGTTGTTGCTGAGGCCTCCTTTTGAGTAATCGGTGAGGAAGGAGGCCTCCTTTCCTACCCTTTTTTTTTTATAGAATATTAATTTTTTATTTATTTTGAATAGTATTATTAAATTATTATTATTTATTTAAAATAATATTAAAATTAAAATACTTAAAATCAAATGAAAGATATGATAGTAAATGAAAACCATTGAAATATTAAGTGAAAACATCCACACTTAAAAACAAACAAGTCAAAGGGTCTTAATCATTTAAACCTATTAAGGACTTGTGTCTTTTAAGATTTAAGTAAAAGAACACAAGCAGCATCTAAGTTTATTTATTTATTTATTTTATTTTATGAGTTGTGTTAAATTTTATATTCTTGTAAGAAATAATTTGTTTAAACTTGTTGTGAAGTGCACAATTCATTTGTGTTTATGGAGATGTTTGTTTAGTTTTCTTGTGCAACTTAATGAAATTTTGAGCAATTCAATAATTTTATTGAGTGTCCATCGATTTTTTTTTTTTTTTTTAAAGGAGTTCATTAAAAGAAAAGGATTACAAACGACTTAGACAATCGCCCAACACCAGACTCTCCACAGCTAACGGAGAGTCTTCCAACCAAACAAATTTGCCAACATAACCAAGCGCTAACTTAGCGAGGCTATGAGCAACCAAATTAGACACCCTGAAAGCAAAATTAACAATACTAAAATAAGGCCTATCTAACAAAAACAAAATGTCATAAATAACCGCACCAATATCAGAGGCAGGAACATTTCCAGCAGAAATTAAATTAACCACCACTAGTGCATCCGTGTCTAAAGACGCAGGGACCAAACCCATCTCCATCGCCAAACGCAGCCCTCTAAGAATTGCAAGAGCCTTCGCCACAACAAGGTATAGCAGACATCAGTGTTCTAACAAAGGGAAACCAACATGTTACCATGACAGTCCCTAACCACAACACGAAGACCGGAAATATTGTTACGCTAATCCAGAGCCGCATCCATATTAATGGAATATTGTTACATTACCATGTCTCCATCGATTTATCATGCAGTGAGTTTATTTTATTATTTTGCTTAGTTGGTATTAATGGAATAAAAAAATCCATCATATAAAAATTTCACTCTAGCCATAGCCAAATAATTTGATTAGTAAACTCCAATATCTCATTTGTAAGAATGAACTAGTGTTTTTGTATTTTTTTTATTTTTTTTTTTCGGGTTCTTGCTTCAATTTTTCAAACTTTGATTTGTAAGGACCCTCGTATTTAAATTCAATGACTAATTTTCACCCCAATTGCTATACATATATTGAAGCATTATCCAAAAACAAAAAAAACAAAAAAAGATATCTACTGTAATTTTCCACCCAATGATTTAACTATAGAGGTCATCCTTCTCTCATGACTCCATCTTCAACTGTCAAAATTCATCAGCTCATGCAAATCGAGAGAGAGTTTTCTTTTACAATAATAATAGATATAATAATTCAATCACTATTTCTTAATGCACCCGAATTTTCTTTTAACTACACCCACAACCAAAATTCGATTGAATTATAGATCAGGCCCAATAAGGTGACGGCAATTACGTAATTTAAAAATCTCTTAAACCCTACAAAAGCAGCAACCAAAAAAAAAAAAAAATCTCTTAACAGAAAACAAAAACATTGATGGCCATGGAAACTATCCATCGCTTCTCGCTCCGTCTTCTCCCGATATCTCTCGCTCCAAAACAATTTAAACCCGCTCCGATGTTTTATCAGACCCGAATACCTACCACAAGACCCGAATCTCCTACACTGCTCCCATTCTCCCCGACCCGGAAAACCCACTCGTCCTCTGCAATTACCAAAGCAGGTTGGCTTCTGGGTCTGGGAGAAAAGAAGAAACCAGACGTGCCAACGATAGTAAAAGCTGGAGACCCGGTTTTGCATGAACCAGCTCGAGAAGTTGACCCGAAAGAAATCGGGTCGGAGAAGATACAGAAGATTATTGATGATATGGTGAAGGTCATGAGGTTGGCTCCTGGTGTTGGGCTTGCTGCTCCTCAGATTGGAGTCCCATTAAAAGTAAGTTTTTTATTTTTAATTCATTTTATTTATTTAATGAGTTGTATTAAAATGTTTAAACTACTTGTGAAGTGCACAATTTATTTGTTTATGGAGGTGTTTGTTTAGTTTTCATATGCTATTGTGTGATGGAAAGTTGTTAAATGTGAATACTAAAATGTTTTTCTTTTGTATGTTGTTGGTGAAATGATGAATTTCATGAAATTTTGAGCAATGCAATAATTTTATTGAGGCTAATGTTATCCAAAGAATCCTATTTGAACCATTAAACTAGTACCTTTTTTTTTATGAGTGATGATTTAAAACTATCATTTGCAAACAGAATCTAAATTGCAAAACTTGAAAGCATTCTATCATTTGAGCTGCATTCTCAAATTTTGTTTGGTTCAAAGAAAAAGATTATATGTTTAATTTGTTTTTTACACAATGACACCTTTTGTTACTTAGTACCAGAGGACTGATTTTGTTTTTAAAATTACCCTTATTTTATTTTTTTATTTATTTTCATTTCTGCAGATCATAGTTTTGGAAGATACGAAAGAATATATCAGTTATCAAACCAAGGAAGAAGTTAAAGCACAAGATAGACACTCTTTTGATCTTCTGGTATGTTAATTTATCCATTGATATCTATGTCTTTGTCATCCAATAATTTGCACTTCACAGTTACACTCTACTAGTTCTTCTGAGGCAGGTGATTCTGAACCCGAAGCTTAAAAAGAAGAGTAATAGGACTGCACTATTTTTTGAAGGGTGTTTGAGGTAAAATGAGAACAATTAATTTCTACTATAAAATTGTTTTATCTTGGATTGCACAAATTGTTTTTTTTTTTTTAGATAATAACTAGTTCCATTATGCAGTCCATGGTCTAAAACTTTGAAATTCTCGAATCTTGAGTTTCCTTTTAATTTCGTGCAGCAGTAGAAATGTATAGTATTGAAATTGTATTGTTAGCAGCAATTAGAGTTAGGATGTCTTTAGTGACTCGATGGATGTACTGTTTTCCAAAATATGAAACTTAAATTCCATTGTCTAGAATGAAGTCCATAAAGTAAAGGAGTATCAGAAAACTAATAGCAGTTGCATTTCTTGATAGCATCATTTGTGGCCAAGGCTTCATTTTTATCAAAGCATGATGTATTTTACATTTTCATGCTTTAGAAGTTATGAGCTTTTTCAAGTTTGCTTACATGTATGAATGAATTCTTATTCTGCTTAGTTTCTATGAGAAAATGCTTAAAATGAATTTGAAACATACAGGCATTATACTTATTTTTTTTTCTTTTTCTTTTTAGGTTGGACATGATTTGTATAAGATAGGTATAGTTTGCAATGTGACTATGTGAGTTAGTGAGTGAGATGGATATCACCCTTCAAAACTGGTGTAACTCCTCCGATTAAAGTTGAAAGAAATGAACAGTAGTATTAGGAAGAGTCTCTGAGAAAAGATATGAGAAATTATGCTTCTTTCTGGTTTTCAAGTACCTTTTTTCTAAGTTTCTTCCTACTACTTTCTATTTCTTTATTACTTTTGCCGATTTAACCATAGAAGGATTCAACAAATCCGAGATCCCGTATTTGAAAGCTACTACATATATATATATATATAGGATCAGGATTGGCAGCTCCTAAAAATTACACAATTTGTTGACTCTTGGATTATGATGTGTCGGATGGCTGAGATGCACTCATATATTTAGTAACAATCACATTTATACACTTCAAATAAATGTACTCTCTCTTCTCTGTTCTTTAATGCATTTTCTTTCCTCTCTCATTAATCATTATTAATAAAAAAAAACTTATTAATTAATATTTCTCTCTCTTCTTTCCTAATATTTCCATTTGTCTCTCATACATTTCTTGCCATATGGATCTCTCTCATATTTATAAATTCACTTTTCTCACTCCAAAATCCTAGTTTAACGTTTACTACCATAAAACTTTTTTTTACACTCACAAATGAATTAAGAAGTTCATTATTTATTTTACACTCATGAATGAATAAAGTTAAGTTAAAAATAATTAAACAAATAAGAATTTTAAAATGAATAAGAAGTATTGAAAATTTACCGGATTGGTTAATAAGTCCTCCAAAGGCTGTGACATTTTGTATTTTGTTAAAGTGGGATTTATGATGATGTGTTTGACAATGGGAAAGCTATGTTTTTAGATTAAAATGGTGTTTTTTGAATTTTGGTGGTTTTACTTTGTTTGGAAAAAATGTATAGTAGCCGAGTAAGAAAACATGAGAGAGAAAGGGCAATATTGGGAGAGAGGAAAGAGAAAATACTGTAATCAAACAATACTAAAGCATAATTACATAGTAAATGCTGAAGCATTACAATTAGTACTCATGTTATTGGTTGTAGGAACTGATAGTTGATGTATTAAGATGTTGCCTAGGTTTGAGATTTTTCACTTTTTTCAAAATTATCATTTTAGTTTCCGGTATCAAATTATTTTCGTCCCCATCAGAATATTGTAATTTTAGGGTTATATTTTAAATGATCATGTTGGTTAAAGGAACTTCAAATTAACAAACAATTTGAAGTTGCTAGACATGAAAAAAGGGATTTTTAAACTTTTTGCATTTCTGTCAGAATCTTGACTTTTATTTTCTCTAAGTGGGTAATTTTTTTTCCTTGGCAGTGTTGATGGATACAGAGCAATGGTGGAGAGATATCTAGATGTCGAGGTAACAGGTTTCGATCGTAATGGCCAGCCCATCAAAGTGGATGCTAAAGGTTGGCAAGCACGGATTTTACAGCATGAATGTGATCATTTGGAAGGAACTCTCTATGTTGATAAGATGGTACGGAAAACGTTCCGAATCACTGAGAATTTGGACTTACCCCTTGCCGAAGGATGCCCCAAGCTTGGGGTCTGCTAGGTCATGCTTGTATACAGCTCGACCGTCAGCCTATAGAGAACAAAGGTTAAGGTCTAAATTTGAGTTTTGAGGCTCCATAATCTTTTCAGTAATACCAATGGTACTACTTGTAATTTGGTTTCGGAAATGCAGGGAAATTTTTTTTTTCTCCAATTCACTGTATTTCGTACTGCAAATTACATTATGTATTTATTGTAGAATGATTTGAAGTTATTGTAACTGTTAGTATTGTGTTTATTGAAATTGGCATTTGACATCATTTCCAATTTAGATGATATTTTCTTAATAAGATGTGGTACGGTTTAAGTCTCGAACGAGTGTTTGAAACTAGAAATGTTCATTTCAGATTATCATTTGAGAGAAGGCCTCACTATTTTTTGTGCTGTAGAGTGTAGCCTGTACAATAATACTAGTGTTATATTGATTACAGCAAATACCTTCCCGGATGGAGGAAAACGGATGCCGTTTTTGCTAGTTTTATCCATTGATAGGCAGCGACAAACTTATGTTTCTAATGCATCTTGCCAATATCTATGATCATAACAGGTTGACACAAACATTCTGAATGTACTAAGAACTCTTGAGAAAAAGTTTTCATATAAAGAAAGTGAAATCTATGAAATGAATTACGTTACGAACTAAACCAGTATCATTCGGACCAGACAAAAATTATAGGCAAGGCATCGTAAAATTGCAATTCCAAACACAGATAGTTCAAATGACATTTTGTAGCAAACATCAGTCTGTTTTTAATGATACAAAACTAAAACTATGGCATTAAAATCCATTTAACACTCGGGCAGACAATAAGAGTAAAACACTAGACAATATATGTACAAAGATCGAAAACTATATACAACTACAACGTACTCAAAATGTACAGTTGTACAAATGAATTGAGCTGCCATAGAAACTTATACTATATTTGCTGGAAAAAATGATTCTGAAAAAGCCTTGCCCGATTAATGCACTAGAAATGAGCTCCTGGCTAGGCCTTACATATATTGAGAAAATACTGACCTTCTCTTTAGAAAGAATGAACAGCGAAGTCCAACAGGACCTTCTGCTGAATAAAACCTTCGGTGCAAGCGAAGCAAGAAGGGGGATCTACTATACCAAGACTTGATCCATAAGCTTCCCAACAGAATGATGTTGTGTTCTCCCCAGTGGGTGACACAAGTTGAACATCTTCTAAAAACAAGCCTCGACATGGTAAGTCATCGCTGCATGCAAATCTTATCGATTCCTCTGTAGCTGAAGTTCCTTTAATGTTCTTAAAGGATATGTTCTCCACTTTAACAGCTAAAGTCTGCAGTCAATCAAATATAAGGTGCGACAATTTTCATTAGAGAATGTATATATAATCAATCAGTTCTTTTCACAAACTCGTGTTTCTAAATATATGATCATTAGCAAGAAACAGTTATCTAAATTAGGAATTGTTTTCGATTAAGTTCTAAAATCGGTTGTACAAATAAAATCGCACAGCTTTTTGTTTGGCCATTCTCTTGCAAGAATTAGATTTAGGAAGAATATCATACCTGGTTTGCACAAGGCACCAGTGAATCACAATAATATTGGTCTATTATAATTGGATTCGATACGTTATCCATCAAAATATTCTGGAACGTAATATCCGTGGCAAAACCACTACCTCCCTGATAGAAATATTAAACAAGCTTGATTTAGAATAAGTTCAATTTTCAGAATGCACGTGAACACACGGGAGGGAGAGGCGGAAAGATCCTGGGAAGAGTACTACCTGCCATGTTTTAATCCGCACCCCGTTCTCAGTATTGGAAATAAATGCTCCATCAACAATTATATCATGAACCTGTGCCCACGAGTCGAATTTTCCCAAGCTTCCAATGCTAAAAGAAACGGATTATAATTAGTCAAGGTTTTCATGCCACACGCAGTCCTGATTTGTGTGAAAGTAGTATTTAGTTCTTACCTTATACCATGGCCAGGCCCACAGACAATATTTCTGATTTTGATCCGCGAAGAATTGTTGACTATAGAGACGCAGTCGTCTCCTGGATACAGAATTTTAAGAATACAATCAACTAAAAAAACAATAAATTTAGCAGATTATGTCGACATAAAAATTTAGCTTCCTATTATGATAAATGGCACAAAACCATTAAACTATCCATCGCATACATATCTTAGCAAGCTGGAGCCACAAAATAACATGAAATACCATAATTCACAAACTTTTGTTTTGCAATCAAGCATAATTTCTATGAAAAAGGATTAATGCTTGCACACCTATGAACTTCAGAGAGTAATAAGAGAAAAAGTTTTCAGGTGATCAATAAAAATGTACAACTAATAGACTGCAGCAGTTTCTGAAGATAACCAACCTGTTTTGACTAAGTTATCCTTGACTTCAACACCACGAGATGCACTTATGTGAATTCCATCCGTATTAGGGCTTAAGGCAGGTGCAATCACTTTGAGGTGGGATACCACAACCCGAAGACATTGAGTGAATGAAATGTGCATTTGTTGACTGTTAACCAACATAAGGTTCTTGACTTTCAAATTCTTGCACTTATGAAATGTTAGAGCCTGCAAATGTGATTGATTCAACATATCAAGACTACAAAATCATAGAGGTAGGGCCGTAACTAGAAGTGTCAAAGGGGCAAAAGAATTGAAGAGGCAGTGAACAAATGCATTACTCCAACTCCAAGAATAAAAGCATCACTTACCGTCGGAGCATGTCGACATGGCTGCAAAAAAATTGAATGTAAGTCAGCTTTAGAAAAAAATACAGGTACATGTATCTGTAAATGAAAATATAGATCTAACACTGCAATATATATCTATACATTTGTTATATTGATCTTGCAGGATCGAGCCCACCATTCTTGTCCCATGCCATTTATTGTCCCTCCTCCTTCTACACTAAGGTGATTCACCCCATGAAAATAGAGCCATTTACGACGATTTAAACCCTTCCAGACATCAGGATCTTTGGGAGCAACAATAGTACCAGATATCTGTTAAAAGAAACAACTTAAATGCAGACAATATAAGAAAATCATATATGCTAACATAGAGGAAAGATACAATATAGAGGAACAACAATTATGTGTTAAGAGTAATTTAACTTTCTGCTCTTACCACCAAAGTGACTTTTGATTTACAAGGCCCGCCAAAATCAATAGGACGCGTCAACAATGTATATCCAGCTGGAATTACAATTCTAGTTCGTTTGGGAAAAGAACAAGCCCTCTCCCATACATCATTGAGAGCCTGAAAATATGCAATGTACTATTAACAGAGAAAATGTTTTTCTTTCTAACTAGTCGCGCATGCTAAAGATCGTACAATGAATGCAAATAGCTTTCTTCTTGTGATTAAATTTCAAGTACATGAATTCCCATTTCAAATGTTATTTCATTTTACCCCATTTTCTAAGCAGTCAAATGCAGGTTGTAGCTAGGGAAAATAATCAGACTAATGGGATGATTTTGAATGAAGTCATGTCCCACCATGAGTCCATGACTCTCCACATTTTATTTGGATTCCAATGGATTTGCATTCCCACAAATGAACATCTTAATCTACCATCCCACAGTCAATTACAAGTTCATTTCAAAATCATGATCATAAAATTCCAGTACTTGTCAATTCTGCATATAAGTTGACAGTACAATAATGAAATTTCTCCAACTAATTATAGTTTCTTACTACTGGGTTTCTTTTCACTCACTAAAATACCTCACAATTCATATGCATTACAAAAACACTCTAAAGTTGACCAAAAAGTAAAACAAATCCTTAAACTAATAAAAAAAAAAAATTAATTAACAGTTACGATCAGCATATGTTACAAGTTGTATAAGAGTTACCTGAGTATCATCATCAACACCATTTCCTTTGGCACCAAAATGACCGACAAAAAAGACCCTATTGGATCTGGGTCGGGTCCTGTTTGACCCGGAATGTGGGAGCTCTAACAGAGAGTCAAAACCTTCTGTACAGAAACATAGAAATGCATGAATGAGAAGTATAATAATACATGTTGAAAAAGGACAAAACCTCGAATGCTTCATGATCTTGTAACAGAACAGCACTTTGGAGAGTTAGGAGAGAATTTAGAGACTTGTTTGTTATGATTTATGGATAATGAATGAGAGAGTTTGTTGAGAGAATCTAGAGAAGCTCATAAATAATAAAGTAACACGTAAATAGTTTGAAAAGGAAAGAAAACTCTGGATTTTTATATTAAACAAAATAAAAAAGAATGAGAAAACAAATAATTAAAAAATTGTTGAATTTGGCAAACCACGACACGTGTGCAAAAGAAAACGGTGTCGGTTTGAGTACTATACTACTATGTGCTGATAACAAAATTTTTTTATTTTTTTCCGCGAAAAAAGAGTTGGGAGTGAAGGGAACGCGATACACGAGTGTCAAAATAGGCATTTTATTTTTAGGGGATCCAATCAGGTCCATCGGGCCTCAGACGCCCAATCTTGAATTTCTTTTGTTTAATTAACCCAGCCCGATCTCCAAAAACGCTTTTAATTTTGCCACCTCACATGTTTTGGATAAAACATAGGGTTGGCAAAAAGGTACTGCCCTTATCCGTGTGATGTGGTTTGGGTCTAGACCTGCCACTGTATTTTTAAAATGTCCAAATGGTTCTAAATTAATCTGACCCGCTTTAATAGCGGTTCGGTTATGGATCCAAACCGGTTCACACTCAGACTCGCAAAAGAACTGTATTTAAAAAAAAAAAAATTAGGTCACACATTCTTTTCTCTGACCTCTCACTCTCACGCCTTTCTTCTCTTCTCTCACCGACTCGAGTTTCCACCATCTCGCCTTCTTCGACAAATCACGCCTTCCGTCGTTAGAGTCAACTCTACTCGCCTCTCACCGTTTCCATGCTATCGTCGTTGTTGAATAATAACTTATGTAATAAATATATTAATTATATGTTTATTAATATTTTTAAAAATATAATACAACAAATATATATTTTATAATATATTTTTATATTCTAAAAATATTTCAATTGATTAGTTAACAAAATACTTAGAAGAAAAAAAAAATCACATCGTAACATTGTATAACTTAATATAGTCAAATATGGAATATCATCAAACACAGGATTGAATATCAATAAATACACGATTGTATAAGAATAATATAGTCCAATCCAATACATTCTAATCAAATTCAGTACGGTAAAAAAATATGAATAAAAAATAAATAAATAAATCAATTGTGCTTATGCAGTATTTTATTGTTTTAAAAAAGCATATTTTGTTACTTAAAATAAAAATAAAAACAAATTATAAATAGTTTTAAATATATTTGTCTTCCACCTCTTATCGACGAACTTAAAAGAAGAAAAGGAATACGAAAAAATAAAATAAAATAAAAGGTTCAACCCAGTACCCATATTCCCTATCACTCCCTACTCTGAACCCACCCATGGACCATAAGGCCCATGACCCACCACTACTACAATCAGACCCGAAAGTTGCAGTGTTGTTGGCACTATACTCTTGCTACATCTTGCTAAACAAAACTACTCCACTGCTCAATTACTTTTTTTTTTTTTTTTTTAAACATCAATTACTTATTATTTTGATAGAAAAAATATTGAAGAAACATCTATTAGTTATATAACCCTCCTTACTACAAACAAATATACTTAAAGTGATTTCACGGGTATACCTATTTCTTCTAAAGGTATCCTTTCTAATACTAAATATCATTTTTCGTTCATACATTTTATAAAATTCATAAGTTGATTGCTAATATTCAAACTGCATATGATTAGTTCACATGCTATTTTACTAATTAAATTTCTTTTTTGAAATATAATACTGAACGAGTCAAGGGTTTTTCAGAACCTACCGAGATTAAACATTACATATGCGGTCTGAATATCTACTCACATAATATTAGGATAAAAAAATCATCACGTATACTTATAAAATGTATATGATCAGACTTGAACCCCTTACAACAAATGCGAAATGAAAAGTACGCACATCACTTAAACTAAAAAGTAATGTGTCCAAGTAAAATTATTTCTTATAATTATCTTCAATTTGTTAATTTTAGGTATCATAAATACTGGGATTAAATTTGATAAATGAGTAAGCATCATATATATATATATATAATAATAGACTTTCACAGCGTCATATGTCGCCGTAAGAGAGCTTCAGATTTAAATGCTATAATTTTTTTTATTTTGTGTAATCATATAATATAATAATAAATAATACAATAACCTTTCTTCTTAATTTTTATATAGAAGTGATATTTAAACAAATTAGCTTTTAATTAATTTATATAATATATCATTATTTATCTATTAATTAATATTAATGCTACACGTAATCTAACCTAAAAAAGTATCTAATTAAAATCTTAAAGTGAACCAAAAGTTTCGTTGATAAATAAAATGAACCAAAAGTCTTATCATTAGACATTAATAAATCAATTAAATTCAGAATTATATTTAAAATCCACTCCATTCTAGATCGATTTTACTAAAATATAATTTTGTTTTACAATAATCTAGAATATAAAACAATCGTGACTTCATGAGTCATTTTATGTTATTAATACCATCTCTCATCTATATTAGTAATATAGTTTGTTTGTTTTTAATTGAAGTTATAACTTTTCGGTGTCCAAGATGATTGTATTTAGTATTATTAATTTAAAGTATAACTTTTCGGTGTCCTAAATGAATAAACTGATACGATTCTTTATTAAAAATTAATTATTTAATCAAACAACACAATGTTTTATAAATAATTTTTTATATAAATCCCGTACAACGCTCGGGATGATAAACTAGTTTTATATAATTTATAAATGAATTAATGAATAACTATTTTTTTGAATTTCAAATATATATATATGCTTGACATCGGAGGGTAGAATAAGTGAATAACATCAAAGTTGAAGTCCAGCTTATGGTTGGGTGGTAAAAAGTTCATCCAATATGGAATATATCGGGTTCGAGTCGGATTGAAGTCCAATTTAGATGCTATGTCGGTTACATGATTATGTAATTTTGACTTTTCTTTCACGTTTTCAAAAAATATGGTCAAGTTTCCATCTTTTATCTTTTGACTACAACTCTTATTAATTTTTTTTTTAATTTTTTTTTATTTTTTTCACTTTGAGAAATAATTTTAAACTCATTCAAACTATAAAGTATATATTGTTTTAATTTCACAATAAAATATTTTCAAATATTGATTTTCACATGTCAAAACTTATAATGATGTTCAACTAAAATCTCCCCTCTCTCAAGTAAAAAAAAAATTAAAAAATTGAAAGTTTAAGTTATATATATATATATATATTTTTTCAAACTCTCAAATATAATTGTTACAAAAATATATATATATATATATTGCATTTCTTAATAAATAATGTGTATGCAATTTTATACCTAATAAATTTATGACTCGTGTAGTAAGTTGTATTGTATTGTATTGGACTTTATTGAATTGGATTATATTGGATTTGATCGTAATATTCTTATACAATCATGTGTTTCAATATTTTATATTAGACTGTATTAACCAATACAACATCTTTACCCTATATTAACTAATACAAAATCCACCATATTAAATCAGTTAAAATGTATTAGTTAATATTATACAATAAACAATATAAAACAAACAAAACATTATATTATATCATTTTTAAAACATAAACTCTTAATACAATACAGTCCGGCATACCAAATAAACCCTTAATTGCTAGGTATCACGCATCTTTAAAAGGATATAAATATTTTGTGAACTTATCATAAACTTATGGAGGAAAATGAACACAATCATGTGCTGAATGACACGACCTTATCATTTAAAAATAAATAAATGATACGACTCTATCGAAATATGTAGAGTAGATTAAAAGTTTGTAGCAGATGCATCTCACCTTAATGATCAGTCGATTATGGTGATCATGATGATAACTATGTGGTCCAAATCTTTAGGTGGACCTCAGCCGTTTGATCATTTGATACGTGTTCAATTTATGAAAACTATGTTTAATTGGATTATTATAAGTGTGTATAACCTTAATGTTATTTTTGAAGAGCTTCTATGAATATATAGATAATTCTAATATATGGATATAATAAAATCCAACAAAGCTATTGGATTGAATTACTAAAAGGGTTTTGCTACCTCTCCTACTATATTTTAAAGATATTGATCCGTTTAATAAATTTAACATTAAACCATACAAAATTAACATTCAACTTTATATAATACAACTTCAATAGCCTATATATATTGACGATATGTGGTGGGCCTTTTTCAAAGAAACCCTCACCACCAAGGTTCAAGACCTAATGTATATATAGATTTGTGTAAATTTTCCCACCACTGGTGTGGATGTTGTCCCACTATATGTGGGTGCTCTCTCCCCTCTTGTGGGAGTTGCAATCCGGGTTATGCTTGTAGAGCCCAATTTCATCGATCCCGACAATTGTTGTTTAATCAAAAAAAAAAAAAAAAAAAAACTCTATAATTATACGTTCAAACTCTCAAAATCAGACATTCAGACCGTTCCGAATGTACCGTAGCACAACCCATAATTAAATTAAAGTAATGGACTCTCATCAGCATTCACCAGGGATTGGCGGTACAAGCAATTTCCCATGCTCATGCCTCATGCCTCATGACTCATGCATGTGGTAGCAGTGGATTTGTACATTATCAATTTCCGTGTGAGGACCACATTCAAATTACATCACATAAAAGGGATGGCAAAATTATCCACAGATACGGATATCCTTAAGAATTCGTTCCATTTAAAATAGAGATGGATACTATTGTTTTATGGACGGAGCGGAGATGGATATCATCATAATATCCATTTTATTTTTGGGGATAGAGATGCATATCCTCTAAGGATATCCATCTCCATTTTGATCCATTATAGATTTTAATATTTTAAAAATATAAAAATATAAAAATATAAAAATATATTATATAATTATTAATTCTAATTATATAAGTTATTATTGATTTTTATATTTGAACTGTTTTGGATGTATTTGTTTATCTTTAAATAGGATAAAATGTACCGTTACATATGTTAGTTATATTTTTCTTTTATAAATTATACAGATTTAAAGTTTTTTCATCGGATACAGATATAAACAGAGCCGGGATGGATATCTTTATCTTAATTAGCGGATTAACCGAATCCACCCCGCTCACTTAGAAATGATGATGGATACAGGGATGGAGATATATATATCAAATGTATACAGGATTGGATATTGAGATACACATACTCAATCCGATCCATTATTATCACTAATCATATAGAGCAATACTAGAGTCACAACCTTCCTTTTTCTGACAAATTACTCTACGTACGTGTCAGCTTATGCGCCCTTCAATCTGTGTGCCAGATGCCAGTGCCACCATGTGTTTTATATTCTTGAAAATGATCCTATGGGTCCCATCCACAAAAGGACATGATTATCCTTACATAACAAACCTTCAAATGTTCCGTATTTAATATGGTCCAATTGGTCTTTTTTACATTTACGTGACAGGTTGTGAATTTGTGATGCAATATGGGGCAATCGCCGACCTAAGTTTTTTTTTTTTTTTTTTTTTTTTTTCCTTCTTTAATCGGACTGACACTCTGACAGTGAGTTAATGTTTTCTTTTTTAAAAAAAAATATTACAATAATTCGAAGTTTCGTTAAAAGAAGAAGAGTCTCGAAAACACAACATCCTAGTGTGAGTTAATGTTTTATAGACCTTGAATCAAACATTGCAAAAGCGTTGTATACAGTTACTTCCATAATAAATTAAAGACAACAGGATGAGGTTGGTGGTTGGTTCGGTGGTATACTGTATGGACCAGGATCCTTTCCTCACCTCACTTCATCTTCATATTTTTCTCATATTTTTAAAATATGTGTTTGGTTGTTAATAAAATGTCAATAACATCTTAATTATTCATTCATTGCAATGCTCATTTATTATAAGATTAAGTGAGATGGGGATAAAGTGAGGTGAGGAGAGGATCTTTATCCATGCCGTATGCCCCTCATACTTAAACTCTTGAGATTGTGAATTCGAGTCATCCCTCACCCTAAAACCAAAAATTAATGGTAATTGTTTATAAAAATAATAATAATAAATTCAAGATCTCTGTTTTTTTATTTAATAAATTTGATAGAATTTATAGAGATGAAAATGAGGTGTGTAAAAAAAAAAAATAATAAATAAATAATAAATAATAATAAAAAAAAAAAACTTATCAAAAAAATTGAGGTGAAGTATACAATCAATTATGGGTTATATATTGTATATTTGTAGTTTAATTTATATAGTCTCCGATAAAGGTTTCTTCATTTTAATTTCGACAATGACCGCTATTAAATCACATCAATTTGAATTAATTTTGATTTAAATTTTTATACAGATGATAATTTCATCGAAATCTACCGATGAATAAAATTTAAGAATTTTTTAAACACTAAAACCATTTTTCTTAAATTTCCTCCATTTTTCCGATGCCTTTCTATTTAAAATAATCGGATAAATAGATGTGATTTTAATAAACTTAATACCCATACAAAAAAATTTAAATCAAAATTCATATGAAATCAATGTAATTTTACAGTGGTCCTCACCGAAATTAAATAAAGGATCCATGATGAGAGACTCACTCTTAATTTATATTTATATATATTTATTAAATGTAAAATATCAGCTGTATAAATAATGAATACGGACTAGTTTTTTAGAATATACGGAAAGACCCCACTGAAAATAAATGCAATAACTGATTTTATCAGTTTTATTATTTTATTTTTTGTACGAGAGAAATCATTCAGACTCGTTGACTTTAAAAGATAAGGAAGAGATCATAAGATAAACATTAAAAATTGTGTTATTAAAAAAAAAAAATTACAAATTATAAATACAAATTAAACTATAATCCATTTATCCGTAAAAATAAGATCAGAATTATTATTAAGTATAATTCCATCCACCACAATGTTCGCCATCAAACCATCCTTTCAAGTTTTGTGACATTATATTTAATAGCTTAGGTGTAACCGCACTCAATATGTGAATTTCAAGACTTGTGACACGTTTGGACAAAGTATAACTAACACATATAGTTATATTTTATAAATAATTAAATAATTATATATATATATAGTTATAAAAATAAATAAAAAATTAAGAACTATACTAGGTGTAAATTTCATTAGTGCAATGAAACTTGATATACTATAGTTATATATAAATAAGTAATTTGAAAAACTAATGTAAAAGATGTCCCAATTTGTTATCCCAATTTGGTCCCATGAATGAAAAAAGAAAATGCAGACAGGTGGTAAGTTGAACCTACTAACCTATCCCAGATTCCCAGATTCCAAGTAGCTCTTTCCTGAACATCCATTTGTTGACCATCTCCACTTTTTATGTCTCCCTCTCTTACCTCATCCCAAGGAAGACTAACCACAACTAATCCCACATTCTCTGTCATTTTTTAAACCAAATCATCCCAATTCACACAAAAAATAAATAATAATTCACGATTACAAAAATATTAATAAACCCAATAAATTTCCATCTATAATTTATATAGAAAATTATGAGTTATGACAACCCTAATTAAGTATTTATCATTTTTCTTTTTCTTTTTTCCTTTTTATCCCAAATTTAATGAATTTTGAATTCAAAACTCTTTACTTTCCATTTCCAATTAAACTAACTCAAAATTTGTAAAAGAAGGTTTTAATGAAGATATATATATATTTTTAAAGCTTTCGTTATCGATAGGATTCAAACCCTGATATAAAAATCATTTACTTACACCCTAAACCCGTCCATCTAGTAGCTACGCCCTGTTGGCTTGGCGAAGATATTCTTTATCACTAAGGAAAATGATGAATTTTATGCTTAAATTGAATTGCAAGAAAAGAGGACAAATACATGTGGGTTGATAATAAAAGAGAAAGACATCCAAATCAAGATTTGCTTTGTACAAAATGAAATTTTCTCGAGAACCAAACAGTCTATACACATAATTACATCCACCCAAAACACCACAGAACTACTTCTACCTTCTAAACGAACCAAAAACAAAAATCATAAAAATAAAAAGAAAACACTTTAATTCATCAACTTGCTTCTTTTGCTATTGCTTAATTTCAATACTCCTACACGTCTCACTTTTAATTTATTGATGAGATGATTAGAATGTAATTGCAACTTTGCAAGAACAACAAGTATATAAATAATCTCACCCCCAACCTCACCGGAAAGCTCCATCTCCGGTCACCCAAACAAAAACACGATTCATTAATTATTCAAGCTATCGCGATCTACGCTTACCGGATTTTTTCGTGAGAGTCTTGGAAGGTTTAGCGAAGGCGCTGCAAAACCCACAAGCGGATAACCGAGGAGACGGCGGCTCTATCGCCGGAGACACCCTGCCGGTACGGAACCCCCGTCCGCCGCCGTTGGATCGGCTTCTTTCAATTGTAGTGGCGGTGGTGGTAGTTGTGGTGTTGATCGAAATTGAAGGCTTCACTTCTTTGATGTTGTTGTCGGCGTCGGCCTCGGCCTTTTCGTGCTCCGGCGGCTGTGAATCTTGTTGATGTTGTTGTTCTGGTTGTAATTGATCTTGTTCTTCTTTTTGCTTGGTAGCTTGATTAAGCTCTGCTAAGAATTTGTCGTCCCATATCAGACCTGAAGATCCTTGCCTTCGAAACGAAACTGCAGATCTCTGTAAACCCTCCATGGCTGCTTCTCTCTCTCTCTCTCTGCTTCTCTAGATCTCTCTTTCTCTGCTCAGTTAAATCAACATTGTTTTCTTTTATATATATATATATACACAGAGATTTTTAACTTTGAAGAACTACTCGGTCAAATTTTTCAAATTTTTTGTTTTCGGTTAATTTGTGATTATAATATGGAGCATAGTTTCAGTGCGCTCGGACTTATATGTCATCTGGGCAGATTGGATGTAGTCAGGAATATTATCAAATTGAATGAACACTCTTTTCATCGAGTCTCGTTGTATGGTAGGTGGGTCGGGTGTAATCTGGAACATTATCGAATTGAATGAACGTTTCTTTCACTTAGGCACGTTAGATGGTGGGTGGATCAAGTGTATTCTGAAATATTATCAAACTAAATGAACGTCCTTTCGATCGAGCCATGTTAGGCGGTGTCGGTTGCATTGAATCATATCTTAATAATTTAGAAGGGGAAATTTTTGTTTGATTTGTATTAAAATGTGTGATTTTTTATCTTATTATAAAGGTTTGTTATAAAGTATACAGATTTATTTAATTATTTAATAAACTGTTCCTTTTGACAGTGTCCTAATAAGGTTTACTATAATTAGTGTTTAAACATGAATGATTAAGCACCTTTTTTTCCACCATAATTGACCTGGCTTTACTGACAATGTTTCACATGAAACTGTCACGTTTTACTTTATATTTTATAGGTTGTATTCGGATCAAGAAAATATACATATAAATTTCGTTGGATAGTGAATTTGAGAGTTTTTTTTTTTTTTTTTTTTTCACCAAGATGAATTTGAGAGTTGAGTTAGTGAATAGTTAATAATATGAATATAATTAAGTTGTATGATTCGGATTAGTGATATCTTTTGAAGATAATAGAGAGATTTGAGAGAGTAGTTAAATTTAAAAGATATTATGTTGTCTTTTAATTGGCAAAAGATTAGTTTTAGATTCAGATAACTGAAAACATCAGGATAAATAATATTTTGTTAATAGGAGAAATTATTTGCTTTTTATTCAATAAATAGATATTTTATAACAATTTTTCTCCAACCCGAGATCCCTGTTCCGTGAAGATTATGATTAAATCTAATAAAAATTTTTTTTTTTGAGTTTTAATTTTTGGATTATAAGAACAATAAAATAAAAAACAATTCTTTTACTCAAATATTTTTTTCATTTTATTCTTATCGTCCTTGAAAAAAATAAATAATAAATAATCACAATACAGTGAAGTTAGTTGGATAGTATATATATATATATAATAAACTGAATGAATACTCTTACCACAATCACATTTATATTAGTTTTGGAATGTTCAATTTGTTGTTATTACCTCGGAACATCTCTTATGTGGTGTTTTCATATCTTAGGCTTTATGCGATTATCGTTCAATATAATTTGGTGGTGAATTGTGCTCGTTCAGCCTTTTAATATTCTAGTTCTAGTTTTGACCCGACCGTCAATCTTTTGCAACATCCATATTCCAATATCCTAGTTTGAATCGCCATTGACATACAATCTTTTGCAACATCCCTCGTAATAATAGTTTGTTAAATACCTTTAAAAAAGTTTTTACTTTAAGGCTTTTCTCAAAGCTTGTAAAAGTTATAATTTTTTTTTTTTATTGTTATGAACAGGTGTTAAATATGTAATCGTATTTTCTCAATCTTGTCTTATATTATCTTTTTTCTACTAAAAATGAACTAAGAATTGTAGGGATTCAACCGAAGTCCAAGCAGTCACTAGTCATTACTAATAAGTTAGTTAGGGGATTAGATGACCAAATCATATATATGATAGAGAGATGTCAAAGTGAAACCATGAGCACCGAAATTCCGAAAATGGACTCTTTTAAAGAGGTCCACAACTTCCCACCTTAGGTGTGCACTTCTTTTGTATGTCTTATCATATCATTAATTATAAAAGCAAAAGCAAAAGTACCCAAACTATTGACTATTTAAATGAAGGGTTAATAGAACTAGTACTCCTGAATTTATAGCGCACTTGTATAGTATTTTTTATATTTTTTTTCTTTACATTAAACCCCTTGAACTTCTATAAATTTGTAAAAACTTACGAATTACTAACTTTTGTTCAATTTTTGGTCATATGCTTCTCACGTGGGTCTGTACAAAAGTCAGAGGTTGTCATTTCGTCCTGATTTAAAGAAGAAGAAAAAATTTAATAATATTTTTTTGATTAAGTGGAGATCCATTTGGATCTCCTCCTAATAAAAAAAATAAAAAATAATAATCCCTTCACATCATCATCTTCTCCAAAAATCCAACCCTTTTTCTCCAAAAACAATCGATCCCCTTCTCTTTCTCCAACCACCCATAAATCAACACAAACAGCCAGAGAGAGAGAACGGAAAAAGAGAAACAGAAAGGAGAAAGAAAAGAGGCGGCAGAGAAAGAAAAGGAAGAAAAGAGGCCACAAAGAGAGAAAATAAGAAGAGAATCGGGGTGAGAGAAAGAGAAGAGAGAGTTAGGGTTTGATTTGTTGTTAAATGTGTTAACTTTCTGGGTTTGTTCTTTGATTTTGTTGTTGATTGTCGGCTTCTCTGTCTCATCGCATCTTCTCTCTATGTCATTCCATCTCGCTTTCTTTCTCTCTCTCGTTCCCTCTTCTCTCTTCCATTCATTGACGAGATCGAGCGTCGATTTCCTCTGTTTAGAGGCAATCAATGCCTACAATGGTGATTTTTGGTGGGATGACGGTGGTTACATGAGTGAGGATGATGATGGGTTGTGATGGAGTTGGTTTGTAAATGGTGATGTTATGATGAGTTGGTCTGATTTAGTGGTGCGGGTTTGATTTGGGTTTGATTCGACTATTGGTGGTGGATTGATTTAGGTTTGATTCGACCGCTGGTTGTGGTTTGTGTGGGTTTGATTTGGGTTTGTGTAGGGATGTTTGGTGGGTGTAGTTGATGGTGGGGTTTGGCGATTGATGTTGAATGTGGTTATTGACCGATGAATCTGAATAGGTTGGAGCTGGGTCTGTGATGATACTGAACATGATCTGGTGATGAATTTCAGATAGTGTTCTTGAATTTGTGGTTTGTGATGATACTGAACATGATCTGGTGATGAATTCCAGTTAGTGTTCTTGAATTTGTTATTTTTATTTATTTAATTATATCGATATATTATATATATTTAGTACTTCTGAAAACAAAATTATATATATAGATTTAAAAAATTTTATTTATTTTTTAATTCCAACTTTACCCCTAAGTCTAGTTGCACGTGACCAAAAATTGGACGGAAATTAGTATTTCGTCAGTTTTTACAAATTTTTGGAAGTTCAGGAGGTTTAATGCCATGAAACAAAGTATATAGGGCACTATGCAACCACACTATAAGTTTAGGAGATACTGGTGCTATTAACCCTTAAATTAATTCTCTAAAAATTCATGTTTAGGTGCCTTTAATATTGTTGTAGATTCTAAATTAATTATTTTATAGTAATTTTGTTTCTTTTAAAAAAAAGCTAGATAAATATTGTGGATTAAATTTTCGGATAAATGCTTTTAAAATTATCTATCAAATATTGTTTTAGTACTTACAAAATAATTAGTTGGCGTAATTTATTATGCATACAATATACTTCGGAATCCAATATCACTCGTTATATTGTTTTGAAGGGTGTATTGTCATATAATTGTGAAGAAAAATATATGTGCCATTTATAAAATTTATTATTCTCCAATCAAAGTTAGATAAATAAATTTTACAAATATTAGAAAAAAAAATGAATAAAATGACTTGTAAGTTGTAAGTGATTATATATATCTATAGACTATAAGGTTTATTTTTTATTTTTTTAAATGACATAGAAAAGTTATTATTAACAAAAATGTAAGTATGTCAAAAAAGTCATCTACACAAGTCCCAAGTAATGAAATTTCTATAAACTCTTCAATTGTTAATATTTATTATTATTATTATTATCTAAGTCTAACACCTAATAAGAAGTTAACTTTTTTTTCAAACATGGCAACTCTTGTTCACAAATGATAGTTAAAACTTAAAAGAAGATGGTCATTGGTCAAGTACTTGAAAATTATGAGATTTGAAAAAATATTTGGTCCTTCAAATTGAAATAGTTTCATGATTGAGGGTTTTGAAATTTGGTAAAAAAAAATACAATGATCAAAACAAAGAAAATTGGTTTGTTATTAAGTGATTGCAAGTCTAAAAACACAATCAAGGCAGATTTTATACTTGTCCTTAAAATCATGATAACATCATCAACATTATTATAGATAAAATCCAATAGCATCTGTCCTTCCATGATTGAAGAAATATTCAAAAAATATATATGACTTTTTGGCCGGGCCTTAATGATAATGACAACTAATCAAACTTGACCTTCATGTTGCACCTACTTGACATAATTATGATATCACCAATTTAATTGAGTAATCAATTGAAAACTTTGCCATTATATTATAATATATATATATACACGGTCCCGTTCATATCGGTGCGTATTGATGTAACTACATCAGTATTAATGCATGTGGACCACTAATTATGTAAAAGCTTTAATAAGCGCATATACTTTGAATCAAAATATGTAAATCTAATGATTCACATCAAACACACTGATAAAGTTATTTCAGTGATCATTGACTTTAACATTTGTATATATATATATATATATATGTCATGAGAGATTCTTTATTTTAATTTCGGTAAGGACCATGATGAAAACACATTGATTTTAATTAATTTTAAACTGATTTTTTTTTTTTTGGATGATGAGTTCAATGAAATCTACATATGAACAAAATTTGAGAATTTTCTGAGCACTACAACTATTTATCAAAATTTTGTTAAATATGAAGACATCGAAAAATAGACGAAATATAGAAAAATTCAAGAAAAATAGTTTTAGTATTCAAAAAATTCTCAAATTTTGTTCATATATAGATATCAATGCACTCATTATCCATAAAAAAAAAAAATTAGATTAAAATTTATTAAAATCGATGTGTTTTCATCATGGTTCTTACCAAAATTAAAATAAGAGATCCCTCATGAGATACTCACTCTATACATAGCTAAATCAACCTGAATGAGTTAAATCTGAGATTTAAAAACTATTCATGTGCTTTTAATTTAGTGGTTGAAATTTGATTGCATTTATAATGTTTGAATTAATAACACATTAATGATTAAGATGTTAAAGTTAAAATTTAAAATTGATTTAACCTAATTATATATATATATATATCCACAACCCTATCTCTTGCTATGCATCTCAATATCTCATCTTCTCATGGCTCATACGGTTATACACTTTCATATATGTTATGAGGGTTCGAGCCCCATTTTTATTTATAAACACACAATGTAAAAGTTGTTTTCTGATACGTATAGAGACTGATTTAGATAAATTCTAACGTACCTTTAGTCTGGTCGATGATGCCCAACTTTATATAAAGAAAAAATGTCTCCTATAATTTCTTATTAGTAAATTTGTGTCTTTTTGAAGATAATCATCAATGCGGTGTGTAGGAAACTGAATTTTATATATATATATATATATATATATATATATGTTTTAAACTTATAATATGATTTGTTGTACACACATGATGTGATAGTAGTGAAGTTTATTATTTTCTTAATAAATATATAATCCACCCATATAATTATTGATTCATACATAAATAAATTAAGTCTGAAGGGTTTTTATTTATTTATTTTATATAACTATTATACTTTACAATCTATAAAAAGTATTCATACACAAAATGTTTTGCTACTAGAGTATAAGATATTAATCATGGAATAGTTACCTCGTCTTCAACATATTTAAGAATTTGGAATCAAATTTATAGAAGTAGAATTTTATAAAATTGTTACATTTATGTATTTATGTATACGGTTCTCAATAGGGGTGAAATCAGGATTTTAGCTTTGGAGGGGACCAAGATAAAAATTAGTATTATAGGTCACACGATCTTCAAATAATATCAGTAGGAATCATGTACAAGAAAAATGTGCGAAATCCCGCACATGATACTTTTCAACAAAATGTGATACCATTTGGTGTTAAAAGTAATGGTATAAATAAATAAATAAAATTGAAATTAACTAATTAAAACGTAACATGTCTATTTTATATCTAGAAATTTATTTATAACCAAATCAATCTAATTTTTTTTTCTTAATTTTCATTTCAATTACATAATCAAAGAGTGTATGAGAAAACATCTTTTATTTTGTTGCAAAATTTATGTCGTTCTTAACGGTATGTCTGTACTTATAAAATATAAATTTCTATAACTTAATTAAAATATCATGATATCATTAATATATTTAAATCTCAATTATTTACATACTTGTAACTTAATTCTTATTCATATCAAACTAAATTAACTTATAATAATTTTGAAGAAAATTTAAATAATAAACTAATAAAGTAAATTTATCAAAATCAAATTAATATTTAACCTAACAAAATAAATAATAAAGGTAGTCGTTATATGAGTTCAATATTTACTTAGTTTGTTCTAGTGAAATCTAATATATATATATATATATATATATAATGAGTAATACTAGGCTTCCCAATTTTTTTCCAAATGTTTGTAGAATGTGAGGTGTCAACATCACATCATTCACCATATAATCTTATAATTTACAAGATATTGACACCTCACGTGCTACATACATTTGAGAGAGAATTTGGAAAACAATTTGAGAAGACTAACACTACTTGTATATAATACACACTAGATTAGGTAATAATGTATGAAATAATAGGAAATTAAAATATTAAAATGGATTGATTTTATCTCCTATTTTCATGGTCAATAGAATTATGAAAACAAGAATTATAAGTTAATTTATATTATTAAAATAATAAAAGGACAAGGAATATTATCACCTCATATATATATATATATATATATCACATTTTAAGTTTAATAGTTTTTTTTTAATTGGTTCATATTTTAATTTTTTATAATTTTTTTTTTTATTGGGGTGGGGGGGTGGTGTGGGGGGTCATGGCCCCTATGGGCCCCTTACATTTGCCACTTGTTCTCAAGAAATTTGATTTGATTCCAAATTACATATTCGAATACTTCCTTTCTTTAAAAAAAAAAATCTCGAATTTGTGTAACACTTAAAAAAAGAAAAGAAAAGGTGATAGTAACAAATATCATCAACTCATTTATAACTTCTATATATATATATTTTGGGTTATTGACAATAGTCTTCCTTAAACTTTATGTGAGTTTGCATTTTACCTCATAAATTTATTTTTAGACGTTAAACCCCTTAAACTTTCATTAATTGGCAAACAGTTTGGTTTATTGTCCATTGAACACCTGTTTGAGGGGGCATCTGTAGTCAGGTTTTGCCAATAAATGAAAATTTGGGGGTTTAATGCTTTAAAAAGAAGTTCAGAATGTAAAATATAAATTCGCGTAAAGTTCAAGGTGGATAAATGCCAATAACCCTTTTTTTTTTTTTTTTTTGTTTTTTTTTTGAAGTATAACTTCTAAACTTATTAATTTGAAACCTCCACATGCTGAGTTTTAATGAAGTCTTTCCTTTTTAAAAAGCTAACAATAAATACGATTCCCAAAACAACCAAATTTGACCTTAAAACGCAGCGTTTAATTATTGGTGTATCCGTGTATGTAGTTCAAATCACCAATCTTGACCCAAACATTTGGGCGCCAAATTAAAAAACCCTTTGAAAAACTTACCCGCCAAAACCGAGAGGTTATTCACATCCACATCACATAACAGCGCATTCTTCCACTTTCCCTTCATTTTCTGGCAATTTCTCTCCATCCAAGCAATCCTATCAGGTGATTCTCTAAATCTATTAGTTTTTCACGTTTGAATTTGTGTGTGTTTGTATGCAAAGATTTGATGGGTGGACGTAATGTGTTCGATGAAATGTTTGAATGAGAGCAGGATTTTGTTTTTTGGAAAGAGAATATGCACGGGAGACGCGCATGTCGTCTCGTCAAAGAGTTCAACTCCGGTGAAAAAGGCCAGCTCAATCATTTCAATGTAAGTCATTTAATCACATTGTTTTGTAATCGATTTCCGGGTTTTTTTTTTGTCAAGTGTTATATATGTATCGTGTTTTAGCATTTAATTTTTTGTTATCAAGTGGAACTATAATCTTGGCGATGGATTATATGAATTATATGAACAATAAACGCATATTTCATTAATGAATTATGCTTGTTTTGGGCAGCAAGCTTTTTAACTTTCTTCTTAGAATTGATGGTACAGTCTGTGCTGATAGCTCATCAATCATTTTATACTACAAAATTTGGCCAATTTTAAGTTTCAAGTTCCGGGTAGCATTCAATGTTGATAGACTTAATATAATGTACCTGTTATGAACTTGTTCACTTACGAGAAAGTGAACGTTTTAGGTGACGTTAGTTGGAGGGCTTTGCATTTAACATTTTCTTGCATATTTATCTTGTTTTCCTTGTGATTGAGTTTGTGTACATATTGACGCAGCAGCAATAGATATTCAAGCCAAATCCATGGCTAAAGAGAAGAAACGAGAGCTCTGCTCTCTGTGATTTCAATATCAGAGAAAATTAACAATATTCAACTTCTACCTTCAAGTCTACAGACCAAACATATATATACACATTCTACAAACCAACACAAGCCCAATATAAACTTAGCCCAAGCCCAAGATAACATATAACTCCTACATCACATATGTATCAACATATAATAGCAGCATCTTTATCTTTTTGCTTTTTATTCTCCATGTCCTCCAGCTTGTCTTATACTCTGCTCTTATAAATTTATTCAGTTCCATTATGGGTGTTTAGTGTCTAATCTGTCTTTAATATTGTTAACTTGACGTTTGTTGTGTGATCGTACAGGAAGAGCTATTAAATGAGGTAGCTAAAGAATGTAGTGAAAATTTCCTTGTGCTTCAGTCCTTGATAAGGTTATTCTTGTATTTTTATTTTTTCTTGTTTTACTCTACAATGAAAATATGTCACTTTTGTTTTATCTGATTCATGGTGATTTTACTATAGGAAAATGCAGGAAGAAGGTTTGGATTTCCAAACAACAAGAAATGCAGACCACTATGGAGCACTCATCAATCACCTTTCTTTAATTCGCAACAAACGCTGCCTAATGGCTTATGTGTAAGTAAATAAGTATATATGATATGAAGTGTTGCTAATCTTGAGCAAGCTTATGTTTACCTATTTCATATGTTTGATGTGAGTTTTACTGTTATGACCAGCAACTTTATGACTATGCAGGTATAACCGAGCAGAAATGATACAGAATTTGGCATGGACAGTGGGGCTTAGGCTCTTTGAACTTCCAGAAGAGATTCGAGAAAAGCTCAGTCACCCTGAGAAAGAGTACTTTAAGAAACATTCTTCGGCTCTGGAATCATACATGTCAAAAGTAGATCTTGATCTCAATGTGGTAAGTCTCTCACTCTCTCTCTAGTATGGATCAAATTTTCTGATAATTAACAGCTGGATATTGATTATTATGGTCTTGTTCTGAAAACCTGAGTTGTTATTAATGACACACAAGAAAAAGAATGTTATTTTTTGTGAAATAGAGAAAATGGTTTCTTATTCACGGAAGATTGTTTCCTCATTTAGTTTGCTGCACAGATCTTGCTACTGTTATTGTTTTCATAACAATTGTACCTGGTTCTTTATTTTTTGTGAAGCTTATTAAAGCCTCTGTCCATACCCTTTTTTTTTGTTATAGCAAAAAATTTATGTCTTTAGCACAAATCCATAAATGTTAGCATAACTGGCTGAAAATTGGATTGGAACATATCAGCTAACATTTGAGAATCTATTAGCCTTATATGACTGATCTTGGTTGTCTGACTGAAGATTTCACATCAGATATAAAAGTATCATATTGTATTAATTAAAATAAAAATTATACATCTAGTAGTCGTTTAACTGGCCTCCTATAGGTATCCCCAATCACCAGAATCCAAAAGACAGGAGCGATGCCATTTAATAATTTGACAAGATACATTTTAAGTTCATCTTGAACGGAGTGAGCATGTCTTCTTTTCTCTCTTTTTTTTTTTTTTTTTTTTCTTTCTCATTTACCTCAAGCAAGCAACTTTTGTTGTTTTGAGGACAGTAGCAATGCATCGAACAAGTCTGGCAGATGCTATGCAAGCAAGAGTAGCTATTTATACGTTCTGATGTGATAATCGATATACTACAGTCCAACTAATCACATACTATCCTCTAAACATTAGTCATTGCCTTTTTTTTTTCCCTTTCTCAATCCTCTGTTTGAAACTGCTTCAACGGACTCTACTTCCTCCACACCTCACAAATCACTTCCCAATGCAATTATATCATCAACATACACAACAAGAATAACAAAACCTGAGGAAGAATAAAAACCATAGAAGATAAAGAGATGAGAAGGGGAAAATCGTGTTATATTTTATTCGGTCAATAGTACATGTATATACGGTACTAGACCTAATGTAGAGAAAGGAAATAGAACTAATTTGCAGATAATTGAATCAATCTATTAGCTAATTAACAGTTAATTTCAACGATAGTCATTGCCTTTTTTTTCTCAATCCTTGGAGCTTCACTCATTGTAGATTTGGAAAGCATTGGCTTTTTTCTTGAAAAGCCAACATGCAGACCGAAGAACTAATATGAAGATAGATAAGAACCACTTAGAACCTGTCTGTTTCTCACATTGCAATATGGAGTCAGTTTCCTTGGCATTCAATGATGTATCTTTGTACTCAATTTACTGAAGGAATTTTTTACTCATCATACTCCAACGACCTCTTTGTTTGCATCTTTTGTTTCTCATTCTGGTCTTTATTGTTTGATTTACAAGTGGTGGCTTCTTGAATGACTTTGTTGCTTGAGATTCACCTGATAAAACAGATAAATATATTGGATAAGGTTTTGAAGCAAAATTCACATAAATTGAAAAGAAAAACATATATGGCCTTTTATGGAGCATTAGTTTATTCGATTCTTGAACTCATTACCTAGATTTTCATACCGATAGTAATTGTTTTTGGCAGGATATGGTGCCACCAAAAGACCCCTATATCAAGGTGAGAGTACTTGATGATGTTGGTGAAGGAATAGTAGTAAGTGACAAGGCAGCCAATTTTGCTCGTCACTCGATGCATTTTCTCAAACGAACTGATGCAGAGCTGTACATCTCACGGGTTGGTTGCCCCTTTGATTTTGTTTGATTGTCTTGTAAATTGAAACTTTTGAAACTTATTGTATTCACCGTCACTAACCATCTCTTTCGTTGACCAACAGGGCTTGATGGAGGAGCTTACAGGATGATCTAATTGACAATAAAATTGTACCTTTCACTTCTATGTAAACATTTAGTTCTGGTTAATTACAGTTACGGTCGAGTCAAAAATGAAGTTAAACTGGTTACTCTTATTGAATAGAAAAAAGAACAGAAAATTTTAATGACAGTGGGAGTTCTTATCATAATGCTCAATTTCAGAAATTAACATGCAATTTTATAAGTCCCATTGAAATCTTAAGAGTTCTTACGGTCAATGTAACATGTTTAGCATTTATTTACAGTTAAATTGATGGTCGAAATTTTGCTTGTGTAGGTAATTACTATTGTTCTAGATTGTAGAATTTATTTTTCTTTTTATTATTATATTAGGGATTTATATTGATATATCATATATAAATTTCAGATTAGAGGATGTTTATAATGTATATAAAATTTTAGAAATTTATTTGTGAAATTTTGGAACTTTGACTGAAGTAGAATATATAATAACTTTACTCATGAATAGAAGATTCTAACACCTATCATCTACCAAGATAGAAGAGTTGCCAGAGGAGTTAAAAGGCATTGGCAAATCTTAGATGTTTAGACTTGGATTCTATGGATTATCTCCGTATAATTCCATGGAGATTGATATCTAGTTTTGTAAAGTTACTTGTATTTAGAATGTCGAGTTTTGTGGACCAAAGCAAGAATGCAAGATAATGTTTTATTTGGTGGTGGTGAATATTGTTAACCCAAATCAATAACAATTTTCTCGATACTACGAATGGTTTTGATGTTGTGATTTGGGTAGTGGTGTCCAAAGAAAAGAACCTTGAGATGATTCAAGAAACTATCGGCAAAAAGATAGGTTTGTGGGACGATTCATGGAAGACTAAAAGACTTGAAGAAAAAGCTTTGGATATCTTCAAGGTCTTGAGCCAAAAAAGGTTTCTATTACTGCCGGATGATATATGGAAGAGGGTTGACTTGATCAAAGTGGGTGTTCCACTTCCAAGCACCAAAATTTCATCCAAAATAGTGTTTACAACTCGTTTTAATGAGGTTTGTGGTCACATGGAAGCTCACAAACAATTTAAGGTGGAGTGTCTAGCACCTGAAGAAGCTTGGAAATTATTTCAAATGAAGGTCGGAAGAGAAACTCTCGATAATGATCCTGATATTCTTCAAGTAGCCAAACTTGTAGCCAAAGAATGCGATGGCTTACCACTTGCGCTCATCACAATTGGCAGAACCATGGCTTGTAAGAAGACAGTTGAAGAGTGGAACCACGCCATTCAAGTCTTAAAGGAATTGGCCTTCAAATTTTCAGGCATGGACGAAGAGGTTTATTCCCTTTCAAAATTCAGCTACGATAGTTTGGCTAGTGATACACTTAGATCTTGTCTCTTGTACTGTAGTTTATTTCCAGAATACTATAAAATTAGAAAAAGAGACTTGAAAGATTTTTGGATTGGTGAAAGGTTTTTTGATAAATATGAAGCTGGATACTCCATAATTGGTGATCTTCTTCATGCATGTTTGTTGGAAGAGGAAGATGATGATCGTTTAAAAATTCATGATGTGATTCGAGACATAGCTTTATGGATAGCATGTGAAATTGAAAAGGAGGAAGGAAAGTTTTTGGTTCAAACAAGTGTCGGATTAACAGAAGCACCAGAGATTGAAAAATGGGAAGGGGTGAAGAGGATGTCATTGATGGAAAATCAAATTGAGAATTTACCTGAGACCTTTTCATGCCCTCATCTTTCAACTTTGTTTCTTAACGAAAATAGATTAAAGATGATCAATAATGACTTCTTTCAGTTTATGCCTTCTCTCAAGATGTTAAACTTGTCATCTAATGGTTTGATTGAATTTCTATTGGGAATTTCAAGATTGGTTACTCTACAACATCTTGACCTATCATTTACCAAGATAACAAAGTTGCCGGAGGAGTTAAAGGCATTGACAAATCTTAGATGTTTAAAATTCGATTTTATGTTTTATCTCCGTATAATTCCACAGAGATTGATATCTAGTTTTGCAAAGTTACATATATTTAGATTGTCTAATTTGAAGTTGGGACCGGTGGGAGATAATGTTCTTTCTAGTCGTGGTCAATATTTGGTAGAGGAATTACTTTGTTTGAAATATTTAAAGGCATTGAGCATCCAATTAAAAGGTTCTTGTGCGCTCGGAAAGTTTTTAAAATCCCAAAAGTTACATAGTTGTACTCAATTTTTACACCTTGAGGGGTTGGAGGAATCGTTGGTTGTTTTATCTTTACTAGGTATGAAAATGTAAATGAACTAAATATTTATAATAGTTTAGGGTTGGAAGAGTTGAAAATTGATTATTGTCCGAATCTCATTGTTTCCGCAGCCTTGGCAAAGTGATGATAAATTATTGCAGAAAATTGAGGGATGCAACATGGCTTGTGTTTGCTCCAAACCTCAAGTATATTTTGATAGAGGATTGTAATGATATGGAAGAAGTAATCAAGTTAAGTAATCCATTTGCTAAACTCGAATATTTGATATTACACAATCTATGACGTTTGAGGAGCATCTACCGGAAACCATTGCCGTTTCCCCATCTGAAGCAAATTACAGCCTTGGTCTGCAAAATTCTTGAGAAGCTTCCACTTGATTTCAACAATGTGAAGGAACGCAAAATTGTTACTGAGTTTGTAGATACACACTTGTTGGAAGAGCTCAAAAGGGAGGATCCACCCACTTAATATTTGTTACTTCTTTGTCAAACCTTTGATTTGAATTTTATGGATTCTGAATCTGGGTTTCAAATTGTGTGTTCGTAATTTGATATGAAAAACTTCATTTATTTTTCTGGTGAAAAGAGAACAATTACAACAAGTGACCTCAGGCATTCAATAGATAACAAGAAGAAGAACAATTCTTTCTTCTTCTTTTTTTTTTTTTTTAATTTTTAAAAAAATCTTGTTTACTTAATCTTTCTGTATTTACCACTACCAGAACTACTGGAACTTTTCAATCCATCTGATAAACAAGAATCTAATGCAGCTAAAATCTTTGTTTCAAACTTATGGCCTTTCAATGCAGCTCTTACCTTTCGAACCACTTGTTGCTTCATCAACTTACGCTCTGCAATAGAAAGATGCTTGCATTTATCCATCCCCTTGAGAAATTCTGTCAGCGTTTCACCCGAACCCCCGCTTGTTTTTTCCAATTTCACAAGCTTCTCCACTGCCTGCAATGATAACATCCGCTCTAAGCAGGCTTTGTTTCCCAATTCAACAATGTCCACAACACAGTGCATGTTCACTTCCCTTGTCTTCTTTGTTTTGCTTTCAAGTGATTGTACCATCCTTTCTATTAGACCCATCTGAAAGATCTTATTCAAAACAAGCAAACCACCGTTGCTGAAAAGCATCTGGTGTATTGCTGTGTAGGCTGAATCCTGCAGCTCTGCAACACCGCATTGCATCATCTTAACAAGCAAAGGAATGATATCGTATTCTAGATATTTCTTTATGCAAGGTTCTCCGCCTGCACAAGCGAGCTTTGTAAGTAAAAACGAAGATCCTGATCTCAATGAATTTTGTTCTGGGATCACATGTTGTAGAAGTTCTGATAATCTTTCAATAAGAGGGCCTTTTAAGATCATTTCTCTGATTCTTGGATCATCTGCTTTCTCAAGGAATGGTATGAGATCCTGCATTGCCTCCAATACTTGCTTGTTACCACCGTCTAGTACCCTGTGAATGACATCTTCAAAGGTTTGTGGCTTCGGTGAAAGGGGAACACTTCGGTCTGACAATACAAACGTTTCCAATCGAAGCCTTACTTGCCATGGCAAGAGTCTTAGATTAGCAGGTCTAAGAGAACTGTTTGCAGGAGGAGGGCCTGCCATCTCATATAATGCCTTCAACGTGACAATTGCATGGTGTTGCACTACTTCAGATCCATTCTCGAGAAGTTTGATAAGGTTCTTCTCAATCTCGAAAGCAAACATTCTCTCAACAGCTTTTGATTTTCCAGCTTTGATCAATGACATCAATATTGCAAACATGCACTCATGCCATTCCTGAGCGTTGTGAGAGAGCAACTCAGCAAGCTGATCAAAGCGAATGCTCTGAAGCACCTTGTCAACTGTCTCCGGACTCCCGAATTCTGCAAGCTTTGAAAGGACCGTAAAAATGTTAATTTGGATGATTGGATCATCACAGTTTTGTAATAAACCTGCTAGCTTATCAACTGCTCCAGTAGTTTCAAGGGAGGGAAAATATCTGCAATAATCACCCTTACTGAATATATTTGTGATAGCTTCTGCTGACATTGCAGTTAGACTCTGTGAATCCGTTGAGATAAGATCCGCAATTCTAGGACCCAATATGCTACTAAAGCTAGCTCTGCTAGTTTCAAGTTCAGAAATGGACTTGCTAGCCATTAGAGCCTCGAGAATAGCTTCTAAAGAGATAATCACTTGCTTTTCGTCTAAAACACTAAAGGAAAGCTCTATCTTTCGCTTGGCAACTTCTTTTATGTTATCTTTCCCAAAAATAAGAAGCCAAGGGCATATGGATGCTGTTCCTTCAGCTTTTGACTCATTCAATAGTATCTCAGCTGAATCATTTATCTTGCTATCAAGGTACAGAGAAACCATGTCATGTACTTCGTATAAGGGATCGGTATCAGCTTTCATAAGCAATGAGCCTTCAACAAGCTTGCACACTATGAGAGGGAAGAGGCTCTTCTGCCCAAGAACTGACCACGTTGCCTCTACACAAGCTTCTGGTACAGGTTCTGCCCATGAAAGAGCAGCAAGAGCTATGAAAAGCTGTCTGGAGTCTTCAGGCATTGCTTCAAGACTGAACTCAAATGACCCAAAAATTGTCAGAGTGTTCTCGGCTTCTTTCTCATTTACATATGAGCGAGGACCCTCTGCACATGTAGCATAGGTGGATAGATTTGTCATAGCTTTTTCCCATTTTTCAGCTCTTAATTCTTTTCTGAGTGCCTTACCCATAACAGCTACTGTTAGAGGATGGTGGCCACAACGTTCAAGCAAGCAATCAGCAACATCCTATAAATATATCAACATATCACAAGTAATTAGTGAAAGAAACAGCAAATGGTAATAGAAAGGCACAAAATCAAAGCAGATAGTTGAAGTTGAATATTATATGACAGATCGGTTTTGACTTTTGGGTACTGATTTAGGGGGGTTACAGCTTCAAACGTTCAACTAATTTCAAACCTTAATCACCACAAAAATGAAGTTCAACAAAAGTTGATTTACATAATCTTAGTAGAAGCATAAACCGATAACATTCTCGGGTCATCATCAAATCACACAAGTGAAACATATCTACTTTGCCAATATAGCTCACATCAGGGATTGATCCTTCTGCCACCAGATTCTGTGAGCCAAACTAGCACCACTGGATAACATAAAAATGACATTTTCTAACATGCCCAAATTCAATGTGTATGGGCCATTTCAGGTCTGTTGAAAAACAATGTCCCAGTAACACAAATAGAGAGCTTGACTAAGAGTAATCTATAAGTTTTCAACATCTACCAAATAGCTAGGTTCTAATGGACATGTTGTGAGTGCATAATCATAAGATATGTAATATTCTAATGTTCATAACATTTTTGCGACACATCACAGATGTAACTGCTAAATTTTGGATCCTATTCTATTACCTGCAAATCATACGCAATGTATTGACTCTCTGTTCCTAGAGTAGCTATAGCACCTCTTTTTAACTTCGGCTTAGTCATACATACATATAAATCAATAGATTCAACTAGTGCCCATTGAACGTAATAGAGAGGTAGATTCACCTCCTCTGAATTAAATTCTAGATTGGTGATGTCTCTTAACATTAAACTTGAACGAAAACGTGATATTTAGGCTTAGTTTTTATTATAGGTATAGACTTATAGTAAATGTTCTTAAGAGTAATTTTTGGCAAAAGTAAACAAACTTATCTTTTACAGAGCATAAGCTTTAAATAACTAAGTATTACTGAAAATACATGACCAACTGTGCACTTTGAAAGTGTTAGGGTGCTTAAATACTATTTAAGTGTTAGAGTGCTTAAATACTATTGTTGGGTCCTTTCTTATCTGCTTACGCCTTTGGGTCCATTGGTTACTAATAGGAAGGAAACAAGCCCTTTAACTCATAGCAATAATCAAAGACAGGGGACTTGATGATGTGCTTTGCTATTAGAGATCAACTAGATCTAAGAAGATATCATCATAATGAAACTTGATAAAAAACTTAAATGTTTTCTCATCTCAGTACTTAAACTTGATAAAATTTAATAATGCAAAGCTCAAAGATATATATCATCCAGCTGCAAAGAGAAAAGCGAATTATTATAGTTTCTAATGAGTAATGACTCCACTATGGATGACGAATTCTATCTTCAGAAGCAATGGATGATATAATGAGCCATTCGATATTTATAGGATGTCCGGACACAACTCAAGTAAGACTTAATGGGGGAAACTGAAAAAAAAATTCGCGAGAAAGGTGATTGTGCATTGCAACATGCCACAAACTGAAAGCGAAAAAGAAATGCTATGTACTCATAATTATGCTGATACTGATTAATAATGAATATCAGATTGGTTAGTTCATACCGGTATCTCTTCGCCACTGAGGCGGCAGTGGTAAAGAAGAATGGCTTTGCTTATCTCCTTTATTTCATCTTTGCTCAACTCTACTTTCTCTGCTTCTGTTATTTCATAGACAGATTCATTTCTTGTTGTTACTAAGTACTTGCAATCATTATCATACAGCTTTGCAAACCGCTCAACTATGTCCTGCTCCCACACATCGTCGAGAAGGATTAAGGTGCTCTTTCCATACAAGGCCTCTTGAAGCATGCAACAAAGATACTCCAGATCTCCACTGTTGTCATTATTAATCTTTTTCCAAAATCCTATCTGAACCAAGAATTTACTAATTTTTCTTGCTAAGCGCTTCTCGTACTCAACCTTACTCCCGTTGCATGCAGCTCTACTGCACCATTGCCCAAACCCGAGTTCAACTGCTCCACCTACAAATCTTGCTGGAGGATCAGATGCTACTTGGCGAGCCAAACATGACTTTCCAATCCCAGACAACCCAACAATTAGAATGACGTGCTGAGAACTCTCCTGTTCTAGTAAATTCCTCACAAACAAACATTTACTTGAAATCGGGTAGCCTTGTTCACTTTTTACTTTCAACCGGGTTGGGATTTCTTGTGCAGTAATTTCTATGACTCTCTCAACATTTTGGGTTAATATTTGTGATTCAAGCCACCAATTCAAGTCATCCTTGATTGAGTGTACTAGTTTCCCAAGTGGGTCTCCGGTCATAGAAGTCCATACCACTTGAGCCAAGTTCTTGATTTTACTCCTTGACATAATCCTTCTAGCCTTCCCGATCTTGGGATGCAGCCGTTCTGTCAAGGTATTCAAACTCTGAAGTTGGTGATCCAGTTGGGAGTTATGAAGCTTGTAGACATGTTTTTGCTTAACACGGCGTGTCAAATTCTCAAGATCACACACAAAATCCTCTAGGCTTCGGATTCTCTTTGGAGCTTCATCAAGATTCCTATAGGCTAATTCTAATGCACCAACAGCCCCTATCATACTTGAAATTATTTGTGTCGCCGAAGAAACAACTTGCAGAGCATCCATTACTTCTTGAAATGGCAAGCTATTCGTATTTCCAAATTTTGACCAGTGAAACAATTGTGCTCAAAAGCAATAATAGAAGAGACCTGAAGATTTATAAGCAAAATCCCAACTGATTTACCGCAAAATGTATATAATGGAGATTTCTTTAACATAATTTCAGATGGTGAGAACCATCCACTCTCTATTTCAACATTAGAGGAACCCCATTGCAACTAGGATTAGAACCAGAAACACTAATAACCCGATTTCGCCAAATTGGAACTTGTGTATAGAAATGCAGCTTGAAGACATTCTTGTGAGTAATGCAAATTCCATTTTTAGGAAAATCTAATAACTCCATAATTATCTCTCCAGGAGTCTTATGAGGAATCAATCCTATAATACATGATTAAAAAAATCAATTAGCACACTTGTGGGACAATATCATATACTTTCAAAACCCCACCAAGACCTGATGCTTAAGAAAACTTAAATTCATGTTGTCAAATTGGCCAAGAAATAAAAAAATGCCAATGTTGGTAAATTCTGTGTCCCTCTCAACTAGAAATTAGAATCTCATCAACAATTACATTACTTCAAAATCTCCATTTCACTATATTTAAAGGCCAACAAAAATCAATAACATAATCCATAAAAATCACAAACCCAAATCAACAAAATCCCTGAAAATATATCAGTTAATCTCCAGAAAACCCTTCAATGATAATAAAAAACACAGTTCAAAAAAAAAGTTTGTAGCTATTAACATTAACTTAGTAGTAAGTACACTCCAATTCAAGTTTCCATAAGAATTTTAGAGGAAACAGAATCCACTCTTTTCACTAAACCCAGTTTATGTAACAAGATAACTAAGATCAAACATGTTAATAAAGTAAAAAACTTGATAGCAGTAATGGTATTTAGGAACAAAAAGTTGGTCATACCTGGATGGCTTGAAGAGAGGTTTTTTTTTTTTTTTTTTTTGTTGAAAACTGACCAACCTGGGTGGGTGGCTTGAAGAGAGTTTTTTCTTTGTTGAAAACTAGTGAAAACTTGATTCAACAGCTTCTACTTTTATTCACCTTAGTCTTTTTTGTTTTTTTTTTTTTAAAGAAAAAGGAAACAAATATATTACATTTACATAAACAAAGATTAAAAAAAAAATGGTGCTAATTTACAAGTCAACTGCATGCAACGTTGACAACATGGGTATAATTAATAATTCTCAGTGACAGACTAATGATATTGCGTCTTGGCACGTGTAAGGATAATGGCATTCCACAAGGTAGTAGACTTGTACCGGATAATAACTTAAACGATTCTAATTAAATTTGGTTCAGATCCTCCGTATCTTATTTTTCTTTTTTTATAACTTTTTATAATCTAAATAAAATGAAAAATATATAGTTAAAATTTGATTACTTTTTTTTTCTCTAATATAACTTGATGTGTTAAATTTTTGGATCGACAATGAATAGTATATTCGACGGGTATGCGGTGCTATGTCCATACTCCGTATCGATATCCATGTCTCAATTTGATTAAGATGATCAATAATAAATTATATATTATATATATACTATGGGATATATTTGAACCGATGGATTATTTTTAATTTTTTTATAAATTTTAGAGTCAGAACAGGGGTATTTACAAAACTTCAAACATACTATGTAAGTCATAATCTATTTTGATTTTTGAAGTCTTTTTTTTTTCTTTCGAACGATTAGATGAAAACTTAATTAATATAAAATACCCAACATAGTTGCTACTTGCTAGTAGTATGACATTTATTTTTAGTAATGAATTTATTTAACAATAATAATAACAATCGTATCAATAACCTTTTGCATTGGCGGTTGGAGTCTTCAAGTGGAAATTCCACCACCAATGTTCATGCATTGGTAGTTGTAAATATTTATCTCATATTTGGTCATAAAATCTCAAAGCGTTAAGAGCCCTCTTTTCGGATGTGAGAGTTGTAGTTCATATGTAACATTTCCTTGATAATGGGAATAATAATAATTGTGATGAGACGAGGGTGTTTTGGTATGCTTATCGTACTTACACCACCATGTTTGGCACACCGAACTGGACTAGGATTGGACATTTGTAGTCCTTATCCGATGCAAATATATATTTGAAGAAAATTGAGTGTCACATATGATAAATGGATAAAAAGTTAGAAAAACACTCTTCAATGCAATTATCTAATTTTAATATGGAGGTAATGTGGTAAAAAAAAAAAAAAAGTTAGATAATATAGAGTTGAGTTTCTAATTCTAGGAACTTTCCTAAAAATGTTGTTAGAATTTCTAACTTTTTCCCATCTATACGATTATGTCTTATTTAATTGTAAAATAAAATATGAGAGAGAACGAGATAAAACGATTGGTCAAAAATGGATCTATATTTGATTTAAAATAAAAGAGGTTAGAGAGTGAAATAAATGTTTTAAGATGATTGATCAAAAATGGATACATATTTGATTTTAGATAATTGCATTGGAGATGAGAATATGTATTTCTTAAAAAAAAAAAATTGACAAAGTGGATCCATATTTAATATAGGGGAATGCTATCTACCTTTCTCATTTGTCTTTCCTACTCATTTTTTAACACGTATAAATTTTTTTCATTTAATAAAAAGCTCTTACTTTTTGATGTAAAGCTTGTTTACGTCTTTACCCCTAATGACTACTTCTATCATTTAATTACTAAAGGGTAAAGACGTAAACAAACTTTACAGCAAAAAGTGAAAGCTTTTTATTAAATGAAAAAGTGTATACGTGTCGAGCAATGAGTGTGAAAGACAAATATGAAAGGTAGCTAACATTCCCCTTCAATATATATGATGATGTGTCACTAGTTATAAACCCCTAAAATTGCATATTTTGCATTGGAGATGCTCTAATATAAACTCATATCTCCCACTATCTTTATTAGTCCAAGACTATTTACACATGGACCCTGCCGTATTTAATTCATCTCTCTTTTACATCACCAATCCCACCAATCCACCTTTCCTCTCTCTTTCAATATATTTCAAATAATAATGTTAAACATCCTATTTAAAATCCCACATTTTTCATCCCACTACATATGGCATGTGAGGTGTCAAATTGTGAGTGAATATACATTAATGATGATTTATCTCACCTACCCCATGTATCCATTCACCATTTGACACCTCACATGCCACATGTAGTGGGATGAAAAAAGTGGGATTTTAGATGGGATGTATAACATTACTGTATTTCAAAATATCTCAACGTAGGACTATTTTTTTTTAAAAAAATCTAGTTTTTTTTTATAAATGATTTAATAATAAATTGATTATAATATTAAAAAATTTTAAAATTAATATAAATTTGTAATTTTATTTAAAATTAATTTGATAATATATAAATTAAAATATTTATTTCATCGAAACAATTATTTCAATATTTTGTTATTCAATTTTCATTGATTATTAGGGACTAAGATTATTTCAATCATAATTCTTCTCAACGGGAATGAAGAACCTAAATTCGTTAGGCCCATCGTAATCCCACCTATATATATTCTCTTTTTTTAAAAAAAAAAAAATTATTAAATAAACAAATTTAAAAATTTAAAAATATTTAAATTTATTTTAAAATAATATAAATCTATATTTAAAAAATATTTTTGGATATATTTACTTTAATAATATCTAAATTAAAACATTTATTTTATTTAAATGCATATTTCCATAATTTATTATTCAATATTAAAATATGATCAAATTAAAAATATTATTATATTTAGTTCAATCTCATGTTTTACCAAACAAAATATAGTGTTAATTCAGTCAAGTCTTATGTTTCTCTAAAAAAAAATGTAATATATGTTAAGTTAGTCCAGTCTAGATCAGTCATGTCTAGTCCAATCCAATCGAATCTCATGAAATAGTTCAATTCAATCCCGTACACCAAACGGGACCTTAAGGTCGTGGAATTGAGACATATCACTCTCCCCAAACCTTGAGTTATTTGCGATTGAAAAAATAATAATAATGGTGAATTAATATTATATTACTCTCAAGTGTGAACTAAATGAATATATGATTTAATTTGTAATATAAAAAAAGTAGGAGTATCTTTATGGTGCCATGGAGTTGGGAATAAATTATTATAGTTTGACTAAAGTTGGATCCAAAGAGTCAAAGAGAAGAAATGGATCGTCGTGTTCTTACAACAATGAAAAAACTTTAAATTATTCAAAGCGACCTCACTCCCAACCGTTCAAAAATGAAAAATCAAACCATCCTCCACTTTAGACGATTATATTTCATACAAAATCTTTTTAATATGTATATTTCTAAACTATAAGAATTAATCCGTAAATATAATGACTTGAACCCACAGATTCATTAATAGTATAAGTATAGGGGTAGAGTTGCATACCACTAAATCAACCTCACGTTATCCATCTATTTTTAATTAGTTAACCTAAGAGATCTAATTAAATTAACACTCATCGGTGGATTGACATGTTATTCTTGTGTGTATTCAAAAAAAAAAAAAAAAAAACAAATTAAGAAAATTAAAGTTTAATGTTATACAGTTTAGACTTGTAGTGATAGGTTTATCAATATGAATCATTATTTTGTGCATGTAATTTGATAGTATTATTTTATTATTATCAAGTTTAAGTGTTGGGTATTGTGGATGAATATACTGAGTTTTTATTTTTTATTTTTTATGCTGATGAATATGATGAGTTAATATATATTTTGATCAGGAAATATGTATTTACCTTCTTCTTTCTTTCTTTTTCTTTTTTTTTGAAAGGATGTATTTATCTTTATTTTAGAGGCACATTTGTATGATATGGTTAGAAAAGAGCTTCAATGAATATGCCCTTACAATAACAACAATAGGCAATGTTTTTATTTAAATATGAAAAAAAAAAAAAAAAAAAAAGGACTATGGAGAGTTACAGGTTAAATAAATATACGATGACTAAGTAAATAATAAAATATTAACCTATTTTATTTGTCAAAATCATTGCATATCTGTCTTCCTTAATCAGCAACATTAATTTAATGTTAAAATTGAGATCAGTTGACCCATTAATTAATAGAATAATGTTTGGGTACACCGGTCAGTACCCAAAATATTGACCCCACTAATGAGAGTATAGCATATGGTCTTTTTTTTTTTTTATTTTTTTTTAATTTTTTTTAATTTTTTACATTTATCTCACAAATTGGGCCACGTACTATACTCATATTGATGATGTCAGTATTTTGGGTACTGACCAATCAGTACCAAATCATTATTCTAATTAATAAGCATTATCTTGGGATGGATAAATTATTGATTTTCAATACATTATGTGCTCAGGTTTCGTGTTGATCTTTTCCTAATTTAAAGTATTTGAGAATAAGACTTGTATTTAAAAATAATGAAATTGAAATAAATAAATGAAATAAATTACAGCTATTAATTACACATATCAATATATCTATGTAGGTCAAGATAAAAATTAGCTCACTAGAGGATCCAAATTCTATGTACCCCACCTACGTGTATGACAACTCGAACTTGTAATACTGTCAAGTTGAACAAGCGTTTTTTACCACCAACCTATATTGGACTATATTGGATGGTGATTCAATACAAGATGTTTGGGATCTATTTATTATAACAAAATCATAGACAAGATGAGGTTGGTCTAGTAGTAAATCTCTCGCACTTATCCAAAATAGTGAGGTTGGTCATGGGTTTGACTCATTCCCCTCCCTAAAAACCATGAATCTATGAAATATTTCAACAACAAAAAAAAAAACAAAAAAAAATCATAAATTCATGACAAATTAAGCTGTAAGCCAATTAAATGGTCAACCGAAAGTCTCAATGACTTCTTTTTTATGTTTGTGTGATTAATAATAGAGAGAAAACCAAAAATAGCCATTTGTATTTTTAAATTTTTATTAGTAACCATTTTTGAAAAGGTAATTGTTAATAACTACTTTTTAAAAAAAAAATTCAGTGTATGTCCATAAATTACAAATATACTCCTAAAAATAGTTTTTTTTTTTTTTTAATTTAAAAACCTCGAAGCAAACTTGAAGTCATGACTAAATTGAAATATCTAAACTTGAAATCATGGCTAAATTGAAATGTCCAAACTTGAAATTATGACTAAATTGAAATATCCAAACTTGAAATCTAGACTAAATTGAAATTAGGCTTAGGTTTTTTTTCCCTCTTTCTTCTTCTTCCTCATTTTCTTCCTCAAATTCAAATTAGGTTTAGGGTTTTTGTTTCTCTTTTTTGCAGACCACATCGCTGGCACACCTAGCCACCGGACGTCGCCTAATCATCGCTCGAACTAGCGGAAAGCGTCGATCATGGCGTCGTGGCTGGGCATGATGC
Source organism: Acer negundo (assembly GCA_035582765.1). NCBI lineage: Eukaryota > Viridiplantae > Streptophyta > Magnoliopsida > Sapindales > Sapindaceae > Acer > Acer negundo. The sequence goes on from CM069241.1 coordinate 37,552,249, forward strand.
CGGCACACATGAAGGATGACGCACGACAGCACGATCGCGAAGGACGACTTCCACAACGCCCAAAAGCTCGCCAACGCTCGGCGACACCTTCGCCGACACTTAACGTCACCTTCGTCGGCACTCAGCAACTCCGACGTGAGAGAGAGAGAGCAGAGGAGAGAGAAAAGAGAAAAAGAGAGAGAGAGAGAGAGCTGATTTTGGATATTTTTATATGGAGGCATTCAAGTAATTTTACAAAAACATGGTTATTAACAAATAAAATTTCATTTGTGGTTACAAATAAAATTTCCATGTTTAGAGTGGTTATTTTTAGCAATTTCCGCTTAGTAATAAATTGAAAACATCATTCATTCATGGCAATAGTATGGAAAAAATAATAATATTCAATAAAGGTTATGTAACTATATATATGTAAATTAAAAACCCTCTACCAATATGCTGGGGTAGCTCAGTTGGTTAGAGCGTGTGGCTGTTAACCACAAGGTCGAAGGTTCAACCCCTTCCTCTAGCGTTTTTATTTATTCAATTATTATTTTTTAATTAAAAAAAATTAATCCTAACAGTTATATATCATTGTCAGTGGGGCCCAAAGAATCGATGACTACAGTATTGAAATAGACAGGCGACCTGTTTTGAGTTTTTTTTTTTTTTGGACCTGTTTTGATTTATATTGACGTGGATGTTTTGGGCTTTTTGGCTATTATAATATTGAGTGCAGATCAACGTTCAATATCATAAATAAGAAGAGAGTGTTACATATCCATAAAAATTAGTAGTACATTTATATTTTATTAAAAGTTTTAAATATAAAAATATCTTAATAAAAATTTATTAATAAGGATAAATTACTCTAATTAAAAATAAACCAAATACCATATACACTCATTTTGAAACACATATCTTCAATTATATTTCTTTATTAAAAAAAAATTACCTTTGAAAAAAAAAATGATAAACCCTAATTAAACTCTAATTTTATTTCAAGTTTTAAACTTTTTCATTATCATATGATTATCATATTGTGTTTTTATTTTTTATTTTTTATGTATAGTTATGAACTCTATCAATAAATAAAACATATTTTTTTAACGATAGCTATAGATATCAACAGGTTTTTATTTTTAATTTTATTTATTATTATTATTATTATTATAAGATAGTTGTATAAATAAGATAATTCCATATTGAAAATCTCTTGACCTTATATACGGTTTCACATATTCCCTTTTATAAGACTTCTACATTCGAGATATTTCTAAAAGTAAATTGGAACATTATTAAAAAAAGATTTAATTCCAAAAATAATATGATTTTTTAATAAATTGAGTGTGATAATAATTTAAGAGTGTTTATAAATAATATATATTAAAATAAATATATTTATTTCAATCAGGGTACTATTGGCATTAGAATGGGTGTTTATAGTAATATTTATTTTTAAAATTTTAGACATGGGTGTACTTATAAAAATAGGTGTACTAATAAGTTTTACAATATCCGTACCCTAAGAACAATCGATAATTGAAGCTAAATAATGACGTTGGACAAACTTTATCAACTTGCACAAATGGATTTCTCTTAGCCATATCAGTGTAAAAACCCATTTCTTGAAGCTAAATTTAGATCCTTCCGCTGAGCTGATTTTTATCCGATGATTGAAATTTAATCATTTAATTTTCATTATTTTAAATATAAAATATTATCTTTAAATGCTTTAGATTAGAAAAAAGATCAATAGATGATCCAAATCTATTGAAGCTTTCTCACATCTCAAATATTAATTAATTAGTTAATTTTTTTATATACCATTTGTTGTGACAATGATTTAAACTTTAGACATTAATATGCTACTAGGTTGGATGAGCAATCTTACAACTAAGTCACATTTGGTAATGATTCCAACGTTAATTCTTCGACTTCGTGCTAATATGAAAAGAGTTAAGGAATTTAAATTAATATCAAATGTAAAGAATGAATTTTCAAACATGTATATTTATATTTAAGTGAACATATTCGGATAAACATCAAATTCAAATACTTAATCATTCAATTAATGTTGGAATTACGTAACACAAACATAATCAAATACAAATGAAATTCTTGAATACATTAAGAAATTAACAAAACAGAAGTCATAAGTTGCAATTAGAAAATCTTTGTTAATCTGAAAAGCATTGAGGCTATGTACGTAGGTCTTTCACATATACAACAAATTCAACGGAACTCTAATTCTAAAAGATAAGCCACTTTCTACGATGAGGCAATAAAAATGGTGTTTCATTTCCAGTTCATTCTTTTCTATAATATGGTTTTAAATTCATATATATTTTAGTCATTATAACTAATCAGCACTTTTGAGATAAAATTACTAAACATATATATACTGTTTTTAAGCTATACAGTAGTTTTAAAAATACAATTAACCAAACATCTGCCGATTAACTTCACATCCGATTATTCCTTCAGCACAGCTAACGGTGATTATTATAAAAGTTACAGTAATACCAAACTGGGCCATATTCGGATGAACACCAAATTCAAATATTCAATCATTCAATTAATGTTGGAATTACATAAACACAAACAAAATCAAATACAAATGAAATTCTTCAATACATTAAGAAATTAACAAAATAAAAGTCATAAGTTGCAATTAGAAAATCTTTGTTAATCTGAAAAGCATTGAGGCTATGTACATAGGTCTTTCACATATACAACAAATTCATTGGAATTCTAATTCTAAAAAATAAGCCACTTTCTACGAAGAGGCAATAAAAATGTCTTTCACGTTGAGAACTTTTTACGATACACATTTTAAACACCTTTGATGAAATTATATGGAATATGTTGAATCTTGATTTGATTTTTTGTATAAATGGTGAAAACATTGAAATATAATTATAGAAAAGAAAATTAAAAAAAATTCGGGTGTGGTTTAAAGTGTGTATTGTAAACGTTCTCATTGGAAAATTACTCATATATATATACATGAAGTGCATATTTGTGAGCAAAAGGAAATAAAACAAATAATTTGAAAGCTGAAGAATTTAGGCATCAATTTAAGAATAAAAGAATATATGGAAAAAAAAATGAACTACGGAAAAGGTGTCTGTGTGGCATGAGTAGGGATGGTAATGGGTCGAGTTTGTGTGGATTCCAACAAATCCTCACCCAAACTTGCCAGAAATATTGATACCCACGCTCGCAGGGACGGAGGGAGTATAGGACGAAGGCATCAATTTAAGAATAAAAGAATATATGGAAAAAAAAATGAACTACGGAAAAGGTGTCTGTGTGGCATGAGTAGGGATGGTAATGGGTCGAGTTTGTGTGGATTCCAACAAATCCTCACCCAAACTTGCCAGAAATATTGATACCCACGCTCGCAGGGACGGAGGGAGTATAGGACGAGCCCACCCCCCCCCCCCCCCCCCCCCCTAAAAGTTTTGAAAATTTACCAGTTTGTCTATGTTTTTAATTTTTATAATATCCTTAATTTTTAAGTCTTTGTATTTTTACCCCTATTTCATTTTTTATTTTTCTAGTTTTTCTATAAATGAGACATTTAATATTTTTCCATCAAATTACATAAAAAATATCATAGATTCTATATAGTATTTATTTCAATGTATCTTAAATATAAATGTAAATCGAATCATAACATATATGTTGTATCTCAACTAATATTATTGTCCATTCAAATAATTTTGTTCTCTCTTACAATCTTACTTATTTCACTCACCCTAATACCATATTAGACTTTTGATATGTTATTTATTTTTAAATAATCAATATATGTTAATTTATATAATTAAAACATGTCAACCAAACATATACATATACTAGATAAGACAAGGTTGGCCTATTGATATGCCCTTGACACCCACGCCATGTGGTTGTGTGTTCGAGTCTCTTCCCCTTCACATACCTCGAATTATTATAATATTTTAAAAACATATACATATATTTATGTTTACCTGTTATGATATTTTATCAAACAAATTTTTATAATTTTAAAAAATTAAAATAGTTTTCGGATGTTAGAAAAATACTATGAGTACAATTTAAATTTTAATTAGTTTTCTAACTCCTAATCACTGTTATTGAAACATGAATAAAGAACTATAAGGTTTTTCTATATTATTTTTAGAATAATTTTTAGATATTCTAACTTTATAAATCAACTTGTATTCCGATTACTAATGTGTCAATTGACAAATGAATACACATTAACGATATTTTTATTTAATTTTTTTATAACAAACATTCTAACTCATTATTTTACGATGCCCCATTTGAAAACCATTTCTGGCTCCGTCTCTGCATGCCCGCCTGCAAACGCACGAAAGGTAGCCGGTTCGAGTTCAGGTGCAAATTCGCAGGTTATAACGCAGTGGTCTCTGACCTTCTGTTTCCATCAGCAATGGTCTATGTTTTCACAAGCAACCACTCCAACCAGTTACCAGTCTCCTGCATTATAAATTTTCAATTCAATGTAAGTAATGCGATATAAGAATAAATGATAAAAAAATATATATTTAATTATGTATGTAAGGATTCCTATATTGTGATTGACTTATTTTATAGACAAACCACAATCGGGGTTTGAATTGTAGTGGTAGTTTAGGTGATTAAGGATCAAGCTCAAAGGCTCTTATCAAGACCTCAATTTGATAAGTATCAAAGGTAAATATCTAAGTGCTTACTTGCAATTGAAGAGATTAGTTGCACACACTCACAACACATGCATAATTCTTATTCTTGTATGTTGTGTGTACTTTTATATGTGCTAATTCATGATCATTTATATCTCTTCATGCATATTCTTATTGATTGCATCTTAGGATTAGAATGTCATGTCATTTAGGCATTTAAGATGCAAACTTGATATAGGTGCTGTAAAGTTGCTCTATATAGAGCGACCAGTCGCTTTACGTAGAGCATCCAACCTAGACCTGGTTGAATTGGGATTTGTATGTATCAGACCTGATGCATTTTTTGATTTTAATCGAAGGCGATGTACGATCGTTGTTCAAAGCGCTCTACGTACAACGCCCATATTTTTCCCTAGAGTTGTGGCGATGTTCAGGCGCTCTACAGAAATCGCTCTACATAGAGTGCCCAAGGCAAAAACAGGGTAATTTTTTCAAAACGACTACACTTCATTTAGTCACCCTATATGTATGTATCTTTCATCTTAGGTCAGTTTTTAAGAGTTCCAAAAAGCATATTTTTCCCTTATAACATATTTCAAGAGAAAAATTCTCAAGAACTAACCTTTAAACACTCAAAGCTAATCCTTTTGCACCGAACTTCATATTGCATCATTTATGCCCACATAGAATGCATCCATGCACGGTTTTGCATCATCACATCTTGTTTGGTAAGTTTTTCACTAACTTCATATAATTTTAGTGTCATTCTTAACAAGCCATCTATTTTATTACCTGTATGCTCTTAGAATATTATTCTAGTTACAAGATAAAGATTGTATGTGGTGTATTGATTGAGTGTTGTATTGTGATAGCTATCTAGGTTTTCATAATCTAAGTTTAGCTAAGTTTTTTGACATGTCATTTAGCTATTGATATCTAGGATTGCATTAATTGTTATTCATCATCCCAGATAAGCATATAAGGTTACCTATCTTTATTTGCACTTTGGATATCATCATATATTCACTTAGGTTTTATTATCTTTTCATTGAAAAGTAAGTCTTGTATTGCTACAGGGATTAGGTATCTTAAATCACAAACAATTTTACTAGGTTCACTCATACCGGGATTAGGTAGGTGTGTGATTATTGATCGGGATTAGGTTGTAATCGTTATAACATTTAGTGGATTCGATGTTCAAGTGTGGCGCACTTACTAGCCCGTGGTTTTTCCCGTGAGGGTTTCCACGTAAATATCTTATGTCATTTACAATTCTGCTCTTTATACACTTGATATATTATTGTGACTAGCTAGGTGTATTTTCATCAATGTCTATTTGACTTATAACGAAAATTAGGTAAAATCGGATAAAATCTATTCACCCCCACCCCCTAGATTAATATTAGGTACACCTTAATTTGTTTCAATGTATATTACACATGTTCTGGAATCTGGGCTTACTGTTTTGTTGTTAAAATTTATCGCTTACAAAGAATCATGATTACAATTAACAAGTTAAAAATCGAATGTGAGTCGAAATAAAGAAAAATAAGCAAATGCATTACCAGAGATTACGATGAGAGCTGCTGTTGATGAGGGACAGACGACCGACGAACGGCGATGAGTGATACTGATGAAAGTTGAAATCGAGAGGAACCAAAGAAGAGAATAGGAGAACGGATAAGGGATGGGTTTAGGTTAGGGTTTGATCTTTATCAAAACTACGTCATTTTGATATCTTGTTTTTAAAAACAAACGGGTTCACGGGTTCATTTTCCGAACCCGTACTTGCACCCAGACCCGTTACAGGTTCAACTTCTACACCCAAATCAGTCTGTGGGTTGTATAATCACAACCCAAACCTGGTCTTCGTAGGTGCGATTCGGACAGGTGCCCGTAGGTGCAGGTTGCATTACCATCCTTGGTCATGAGGAAGAGAAAAGAAGTTATAAGGATTTTAATTCAAAGTTTTGACATGCGTCATAATATATTTGGAAAATAATTTATGAACAAAATTGATTCAACTTTATACCACATGGCATTATTTCATTGGTTCCTCTCATCACCATTAATGAAACAGACTCATGAAAGATTTTATCCGTACAAAGCTATCAAGTATCTGTACTTAAAAATTAAAATCATTAATTACTGGACACAAAAATATATAATAAATAAATAAATAAATAATCCATCAAAAGAAATCGAAATCTCTTGAAAGGGTAAAAAGCAGAAGAAAAGTGGGCACTGGGACCAAAACAAATGACTGACATGCACATGAGCACATCACACAAGTTGTACAGTATAATCTTAACAGCAACCGGAATATCCAAGGAATAAACCGATTAATTTCTTTTGCAATAAAAAAGGGTTAATTGCACTAAATCACCTTGTATTTATCTCTTAAGGTAAAATATCTTTAAGTTTGAGAAACTCAACACAAACATACCCTACCGTTAAATTAGAACCGTTTGTTCTTAACAGTAGAAGGGTATTTTGGTAATTTTATTTATTTATTTAAAATTAATTATTTATATAACAAATAATTTAAAAAAAGTATGGAGGAGATCTCCTCCATTATTTAATAATAATAAAAAAAAAAACATATCAATCTGGAGATTTGTTGATCTCTAGATCGATCAAAGACCTCTATTTTGGAGGAGATCGATTCTCCTCCAAAATGGACAAGAAAGCCATAATGGAGATGGAATCGTGATTCGTGAGATCCATCTCTAAATGAATCGCCATTCGTGGGATCCATATCCAGATGGATAATGAGGTCTATTTGATGGAGATGGAGATAGAGCTCAAGTTGTCACATCTCATATCGCCAGTAAGTGAGGTCCATGACTTCTATATAAGTCTTGGTCTCTTTTAACTAAGTCCATTTGTAACAACCCAGACCTATCAATTAGATATTGTACTCTTTGGGCTTCACGCACGAGTCATTCACTCTCACAAACGCGTTTTAGGCCATGGATGAAGGATGCTTGCATGAAGCCCATGATCCAAAGAAAATTCGTGAGGGTGAAGGAAATGTGGATTAAGCCCAAAGCGGACAATATCTACTTGGTGGGCCTAAACTATTACACAAGCTCTCTCCGTCTTTAGATGGATCGCGAACTCCATCTGATAGAGATGAAATTCTCTCTCTTCAACCATCGTTCCTCTCTCCTCCATTTTGGATGAGATATCAGATGACCTCTATTTTGGAGGAGAGATTAGATGACCTCTATTTTGGAGGAGATCAATTTCCTCCAAAAAGGAGACATCAAATTTTAAATAATGGTATTTTTATTTTATTTTTTTCCAATTTTGGTTGTTTTTTATTTTAATGAACAAGTTGGTTTGTGTTTTATGTTTCTAGAATTCATTGAATTTGGTTTGTGTTTTATGTTTCTAGAATTCATTGAATTTGGTGACGAGTTTTGTGTTTTGATTGAACAAAAAATCTTGGATTTTTAATGTTTGAAATATCTTGGATCTTTTTGTTTTTGTTTTAAGTAAATCTAGAAAGTTTTGTGTTCGAGATATATGTATAAAATATATATTGTTAACAGCATAGAGTAATCAATAGTCCCGAGTAGGCTTTCTACCAGAACACCTCTAGGAGACATGGGAACCGGAAGAGCTAGGTTCGAAGAGAAACCACCGCCAAGAAGCTTTCGTCAGTCAATGACCAAAGAAAATGTGAGAAAAGCCGGAAAAAGAAAGAAAAATCTATAAATAAGGGAGCCATGTCGGCACATGAGTCTGATAACAAAAAAAAAAATGGCTTCTCAAAGGATAAGAAACCCCATTAGACCAAATGACGCAAGCAACAAACCCAAATCACCTGTAATGATGTGATTTTAAAAGTCTTCTAACATCTCACCAGTTTAATGCTAAAAGACTGATAGACTTGTTAATGACAGAAAAATTCCATGAGTCCAAACAGGCTCTCCACTAGGACAGCACCAAGAGGCACGGTTACCAAGAGAGTTAGATTTCAACAAAAGGAAAACCGCTAAAAATGAAGACACTTTCTCCAAATCAACAATAAAAGGAAAGATGGAAGAATATGAAAAATAGGGCAACGTCAGCATGATGATGGAATAAGGACAAAAACGGTTTTCTTATGTTTTTAAGATAAGATCCCTATCCCTCAACAAAAATGGCGTGAGCCAAAAGTTTGAACCAAATGAGGTGGAGCCACTCCAAATCTTTTGCAACAAACAAAATGAGAGAACCTTCTAGACGATAGGTTAGCAATGGTCACATGGGCCAACACCCAAGACCCAATCCTCATTGCCCACGTTAGCACCAAACAAAGAAGCATTGCCACGTCGCCTAAAATAGAGCCAAAAAGTGGCACCATAAGCAAACACTACAAGAAAATAATGCATTTCTTGACAGTTTTTATAAAAACTATCAAGGATGCTAGTTAAAAATTGTCAAGAAATGCATTATTTTTATTATTAATTTTTTTTTATATTTATACACAATCGCTGCCGCCCGCCTCCGTTTCGGCCACAGTCGTCGCCATCGTCCGACCAGCCACCGCCACCGGTGGCGGCCCACTTCTGATAATAATAACAATTTAATTGTCATTATTAGAAATCGAACTTGAGACCTCAAGTCAAATATTGTAAGTCTTTACCACTTGACTACAAGATTTGATGTGTTAATAATTGAACAATAATTTTATATAACCTATATGAATTGTTAGAAATTAAAAATAAATAAATAAACTTGTTAGATAAATTTAAATTTATTCAACTAATCAATATTTTAATTTTTATGACAAACATATATTAAAAAATATTTATTGAAACTTTTAATAAAATTACATTTTTTAAAACATATGTAGTTGAGTTATTAGTCTATACTAGTGGTGGCCACGGTTCGGTTTCGGTTCGGTTTCGGTTTGAAACCGGCGGTTTCGGTTCCGTGGCCATCCAAAACCGAAACCGTAACCGGAAAATCGGTTTGGTACACGGTTTCTAACCGGCGGTTTTATGGTTTCGGTTTCGGTTTCGGTTTAAAAACCGACGATTTTGGGTTCAGTTTCGGTTTTTCAAAAAAAAATTCAATAAAAATGCCACGTGTCAGCTTCTGATTAGTCGATTTTTTTAATTTTTTTTAATTTAAAAAAACCGGCGGTTTAACCGCGGTTAAAACCGCTGGTTTAACCGTCGATTTTTGGCGGTTTTTGGAAGTACCCAAACCGAAACCGTAACCGGTTCAACCGGTTTCCGACCGGTTTTGAAACCGCCCGGTTTGTTTCGGTTTCGGTTTCGGTTTCAGTTTCAGTTTTGGGACGGTTTTTGGAAGTACGGTTTCGGTTAAACCGTAGGCAAAACCGTCGGTTTAACCGAAACCATGCCCACCTCTAGTCTATACTCTATGATCTCGTTTGATTATATGATTGAGAATGGGAATAGAAAGGAAAAGAAAACTGAATTGTAGTATAAATAGACCTCGAATCTTAAAAAAAAGGCTCAAGCTTTCTCTTATATTTTTCAGAGCATTTATAATATTGTTTGGCTAATATTTTTTTGAGTTTCCGTTTTCAATCGTCGAAAGCGATCACCGACCTATCGTCAGTATCATTTCCGACCCTCTTTTTACATCTGAAACTTTGTTCGATCTTTGAAAGCTCACCATCACCTTTGTTTTCTCTCCTGGTGAAACGCAACATTTAATAAAAATCAACCCATAAATCTCATCTCAAGAACTCTCCTTAAGAGATTCTTCAAACCCGGTTAATACAAAATTTAAGGTGTTCACATATATACATACATACATATATATATTCATTTATTTTATTTTTAAATCTAAAAAGTTTTGTGTTCCAAATCTGCTTTAGATTTTTTTTTTTTTTTTTGTTGAATGATTTTTGTTTATTTGTTTTGGAAATATCTTAGTTGATTTGTATTTTGTTTTTGGTTGGGTATGAAGGTGATGCCGTTGAAGAAGGGTATGAAGGTGAAGGTGAACATGATGATGTTGGATTGTTGGTGTTGGAGATGGGAGGTGGGAGGTGGGGATGAATGTGACGAAGTTGGTGTACGTTGGAGATGGGGATGGCTTATTTTTTTTTCTTAGAAAAATAAATAAAAAAAATTATTTTTATAAATAAACTTTGGATGATGTGGTAGGGGTAAATTTATCTTTTTAAATATTTTATTGGTCAACCGTTAAAGTTAACGGTTTGACTTTAACAGTAAGGTATGTTTGAGTTGATTTTCTCAAACTCAAGGAAAGTTTGCCTAAATAGATAAATATAGGGTACTTTAGTGCAATTAACCCTAAAATAATAATAATAATTTATTATTTATAAGAATTCACAAATATGCCAAACAGTGGAATTTATTATTTATTATTATTATTATTATTTTTTAATTGAGCATGCATGAGAGAGCAAGGCTCGGATGAAGAAGCACTCCTTTAATCGGCACATTTTGCCCTTGTTTGTCTCCGTCTACCCAAATCCACTCCCATTTTGATTTACTCTTAATAATTAAATCATCATCGCCATTTTCAACTTCAACTTGTCTCCTCCACACTATCATTCCTGACCCAATCTCTCTATACAAGAATATTGCTTCATCACTCCCTACACATTTTGTACTTTCCCATTTTACCCTTCCCCCTAAAAGTCTCAATCCCAATTCAATTGGTACCTTCTCTATCAACCACCAATCCTCCTCCTCCTCATCAAGCTCCCACACACATGTACCCTCCACACACATGCCACCACCGACAAGTGTCAACTTCCCGTTTCGCAACGTTATTGCAGCGAATTCCAACCTGTCAGCCATCGGCACACACAATTCCCGCCATGTGTTTGACTCGATGTCCAAACCCATTAAACTATAGGCTCGGGCTGAGGTCATCCAATATAGCACCCCATTGGTGTATACACTCTCGTTCGGGCTCCATACTGTTAGCCTCACCGCGAATTCGACCGGCATGGGGCCCACTATCTGCCATGTGTCATGTCTCGAGTCGTACACTTCCAATGTGGGTTCATATTTGGCACCACCATGTGGAACCTCCGACATCCCACCAGCCACGTAGACTTTAAAATCAGAAATCAAGCCGTATTGGGCTGGGCCGACCACAAGGCCCACCGCCGGGTTCGTACGAGCGATATTCAACATGGGTAGGTACTTGAACTGCCGGGTAAACGGGTTACACAAACCCAACTGGAGAAGTGTACAATTAGTGGGCCGCAAAAGGAGAAGACTACCAATGGAGGTAACGGGTCGTGCTGGGTCGGGTAGGAAGTCGAGAGATACAACCTGCCAGTTTTCAGTCACCGGATTCTGAACATAACAACACAGGCTACGGTTACGTGTGGGGAAAGCAAGAAACCATGGAAGGTGGTGGTGGTGGTGGTGGGAGGTTGAATATGGGAGGCTGTGGAGGTGAACACACGTGTGCCAGTGGTGGCAAACAGAGCTGGCACGTGCAAGGGAGTCTGGAGAGAGAAAGGAGAAGATGTTTGATAGGACATCAAAGGAGAGGTTGATCCACATTTTAGAGTTTTATTTACAGAGAAGATGAAGAAGAAGAAGAAGAAGATTGAAGACTAGGGAATATTTATGGAGGCAAGTGCAATTATTGGTGTGTATTGGGATGTGTGAGCACATGTGAGTCTTCTTGTTTGTACTTTTGTTTTTGTATATGGATGATGGTATTTGGAAGAGCTCAAGGGGCATGAAATTCACCAATTAAAATGAAAATAAAAATAAAAATAGACGTGTATATAAAAAATTGATTAAAATACTTTATGCTCTTTTGATTTTTTGTCATAAAAGTATTTTCTTATTTAGTATTTGATTCTGGTGACGACTTTTGAGTTTCTAATCATATGATGCTTGCTCATGATGGTCTGTTAACAAATTGTAATCACCTCTCAAAAATAAATAAATAAATAAATAACAAATTGTAATAAAATATTTAAATGTTAATTATGGCAAACCTTTTTTTTACTTTTCAAATATTATATATACTTTTTTTTTTATTATAAATATTACACTACTCTATAAATTGGGGTTTTTTTATTTTATTTTTTATTTTTTTTATTTTTTATGAGGAGGAAGGACCTGAATCTACAACCTCACATGTAGTTATGAGAGATTTTACTAACGAATTAACCTCATCTCATCAATATGTATACTTAATTAAGTTTTGATTCTATGGATGATAATATGAATACAAATAATATTGAGGTAATAACTAATAACTAAAAGATGATGCACATCATCTCTTAACAGAGATAGTAGTGTACTTCTCTTTCACACCTGGCTGTTAGGGGTTTGAGTTTCACCGTACATATTTTATAAACATGTGTGAGAAGTTTTCTCTCGATTAGTGAGAGTAGTTATCCGAGTCACACATGTATTATATATGATCTTGGTAAGTTCCGAAAACCCTATTATATTATCATTATTATTATTATAATATTTAAGAATTACGCTATTACATAAAATTCGGGGTTTTTTGGGGAATGAGAGGGGAAGAGGAGAGAACTCGAACCCATAACCTCGTGGTGTATGTGTGAGGGGTTTTACCATCAGACTAACCTCATCTCGTCCTTTATTATAATAGTTGTAAATGTAGTACTCCAAAAAAAATGTGTGCAGGATCCAATATAATAGTAATCCGATCCAATCCGTCGAATCAACCGAAATATAAGACTTAATTTATTTTGGACCAATTTATTTTGTGTTATACAAATGAAAATTGAACAAATTTTGAGTTTTGTTGTAGTTTATTATGATAAATGGTTATGTATTTATTTCAAACTTTTGGATGATTTTATTTATGCTTGTTTTCGAACTTATGTTTTAAAGTGTACACTTATGCATTGTTTTCATGTTAATTTTATGAGGGAATAAGGGGAAATAGCACCAAATGGTTTTAGTTTTGTGGGAATATCACCAAGTTATTAATTCAATGTTTTTAGCACCAAAGTATGTGATGAGACTAAAATAACCTCACTTATTTTTGTGGGAATATCACCAAGTTATTAATTCAATGTTTTTAGCACCAAAGTATGTGATGAGACTAAAATACCCTCACTTATTCTTTTACTTTTTAAATCTCTCTCTCTCTCTCTCTCTCTCTTTATTTTTTTTCAAAGACCTCCATTGATCCATCTGAAGGTCGGACATACTTCAAATGGAGGTCGAAATGACCTCGACCTCTATTGGTGGTCGATGAAGAAGAAGATAAAAAAACCAAAAAAATCTAGAAATAAGTCTCAAGTACCCGAGACTTATTTCCAAAAAAAAAAAATTTAACATGGGTCTTTTTGACAACCTTTAATGGAGTTGACCGTTTTGATGACCTCCATTGACGGATCAATAGAGGTCTTTGAAAAAAAAAAACAGAGAGAGAGAGAGAGAGAGATTTACAAAAAAAAAAAAAAAAAAGTAAAACAATTGGTGCCATTATGGGCAATTTTGACAGATTCTTTTAATTTGTGCTATATCTATAAAATTTATTAACTAGGTGACTTTTTTACTAATGGCTTTGGAAAGAGTGTTATAAAAAAAATAACCCTAATTTTTATTTGAAGTACCGTATGAATTAATTAATTAATTTTTAATTTTAGGAATGTTTTAACTTTTTTAAATTAAGAATTGCTTTATATGAATTCTATCCATTAGATTGAATCAAATCGGATTTAAGTATTTTGTGATTGAATCGGATTAGATTCCGCTCTAAGATTGGATTGGATTAGATCATATTGTAATTTCTTCGATCTAATCTGATTGAATTGGATCTTGGATCATGGATCATGACAAATCCGATTGATCTGATCGCCGCACACCCCCTAAATTAACTTAATCACATTGCCAGGCTGAATGGACTCCTTTTATCAATGAGTCCTATTGTGTTGTGGTTGAAATTAATTATTTGAAAATCTTATATATATATATATATATATATATCATAGTTGGTTAGATTTAACGAAAGAAAATAAAGGATATCATGGAGGAAATGGAATTTAGAATTTGGTAATTAGAAGTTTAGAACTTAGAGGAAGGATGAGAATAAGCACGCTATAAAGACATATTGGGTTGATTGGGTTTGACAAACAAGCTTGAATTAAATTATGATGTTGATTGCATCCTTATCGATTAAATTTCATACAACACATTACTTGACTATTGTTAATCTTAAAAGTTAAAATGGACACCACAAAAATTTTATTAAGCAAAAAATTAATTACTATATGCTTTCACTTTTCAAAAAAACTGTGCAAAAAACTAAAACTTGCTTACTAATATATATTTTATAAGAAGTCCTTGAAGGTTTTTGAAAAATATTAAAGACGGGTAATTAAAGAATTTTATTAGAGATTGGTTTTTTTATTTTATTTTTATTTTAAACATATTAGAGATTGTTAACAATTTTAAGGAGGCTTATAATAATTCAAAAATATATATTCTAAGGTTTTTTTATAGTTCCTTCTTTACCTATTAAATCATAATTTGTGGGGTAACTTCTCCTCAATTGTGGGCATTGTATTCTACTGGTTGATCTACCCAAGTTCCGACCGACCCTAACTTAATTGATGTTTGATTTCAAGATATATTGAATAAATTTTAAGACAATCATGTGTATTTTAAACTTTATATTACATGGTTACTTTTTACCATTTATGAAGATGTGAAATTTAATCAGTTTTATTGTATTTTTTTTACCGATTATCATATGAGATAATTCATAAATCCGTATGAAAAAATAAGATCGGTTCTCACCAGAGAAATACAGGAATAAACATGTGTGTGTCACATGCTAGGATTCCCATTTCTTTTGATTTTATTACACGAGAGATTGGGGGATAAAACCGACAAGGATGGCTTCAAAATTTCACATTCATTTATTAAAATCTGCGTATTTGTTTTCATCCTCTGCAAAATTTGGAACTTTGGATGCAGACAAAAATCACAAACGATAGCAAAAGTAGGTGTCAAAAGAAATTGGCCAGCTCATACCCGTCGTAGGCTTTATCTGTTTCTGTACAAACCCGTTTGGCCTGACATACTGAGAGGTGAGAGCCCAATGTGTTTGGATATATATTTTATTAGTAATGCTAGACATCATAATTTTTCCATCACAGTTCATTTGACATATGAGATATCAATTTATCGGTAGATACATATTAATAATGATTTATCATATATATACTCACTAAATTCATACATCAGCTGCTAGGGGTGGACGTTTAATGGATTGGTTCACTTTTCGAGTGAACCGATAAAAAACCAATAATATCCGGTTTTAAAAAAAGTGAACCGATCCGATAAAATTTAAAAGTGTAAACCGATCAAAAACCGATTGAATCAGTTTGGTTCGATTTGGTTTTTCGGTTATGGGCCTATCGGGCCAAATTCAGAACTAAAAATGAGCACATTTATACAAGAAATTAAATTACATTACTCTAAAAAAATAATTTAGTCAATTGACTTTAGGAATCCTTATAGTATCTTTTTCCTTGTCTAAATTTTTAAGATGCTTTCAAGATTAATCTAGAAGTTTTTTTTTAGCTTATGCTAGTTCTATTTGTCACTTGAAATTTGAGTGACAGATTTGACAAATTTTAGCTTATGCTAGTTCTGTTTTCGGGACATACCTTACTATCTTTATTATCAAATCAGCAGCATAAGCTTATTTATTTAACTTAATTGCTTTAACACTCCAATCACTTGACCAAATGTTTTACATATTCACGTTCAAAAAAATAAAAAAAATAAAAAAAATAAATGAAAAGACTTCAAACAATGAACTTAACATGTCTGTATTATATAAAAAATGATCTAGAGTAAAAATGACAGAGATAGACTATGTCTAGCATTATTCGCATTATTCATATTTTAGACACATGGGCCCTGATAGCGAGACATAATGGTCGGGTTGGACTTATTGTTTGAAGCCTGTTATGCCCTTTGAACAATTAAGTTAATAAATTATATTTACACCCATTTAAAAATGTATACACTCTAAATTAGCTTTTCTTTTCCTCAAAATTCCAATAATAACCCTAAATAAAACTATCAAAAAGACTATAAAACTATAAAATAAAATAAAATACAGGCAGTTTCTATGAGTTACTTTTAGAATTTGTAAAGTAAAATAAAACACACCTCGTCTGCTTTTGCTCTATAAAAACCCACCTCATTAGGGTTTTTGGATTATTGTGTTTATATTACAGAATTGTGTTGGTTATTAGGATCTCAAATAATTTTTTTTTTTGTTAAAAAAATATTCAGATAATGGGTCGGATTATAGTTATCCTATTTTCTTCAATTTCCTACGGTCATAACCCCGATTGGGCAAGTTGTTAGGGTATAATAATGCTCATCCCTATTAAGACTTTGTTAGCAATAATACCAACCGCTACGCTATGCGAAAGATTTGTCAGATAGAACACAATCAAACACAATAACATCAACGAAATAAACAAATCCAATCACACACACAACACAAGGATTTTTATGTGGAAACCAAAGAATAGGGAAAAAATCATGGCCGTCGGGACGACAAGAGAAACTTCCATTATGTAGTAAATTGTTACAGCCACACACTCAAGATTTTTTCTCTAAAACCCCAAATCCAATTACAACCCAATGCCTACTCATTGAGATCTCTCAGGTGTTTGCACCATTAAACACACATAATAACCTAGCTATTATAATCTATTTATAATAGTTACATGGAGTTTAAGTTCTACGAGGAAACTCCTTTCTTTTACATATAAGACTTCATGTTTCGTACAAAGTCCTACTCTTTTATGCATAAGAACTTCATATTCCATGCAAAGTCTATTTTCCTTTATATACAAGAACTTCCCAGAAGAAAACCTTTATTTTTTTTCGCTCAACATCCTCGATCGAAGCAAAAAATACGCCGTCACCACGGTTTGGGCTGCGGTTTGTAACCCGTGCCCATACTGCAGAATAAATTTGGAAACAATCGCTCAAAATACTATGTTTTGTGTTTCTTGCCTTTGCCATAGTCAAACCGTGTTGATCTCACTAGAATTGACCGTGGTCCGCACTGCAGTCTATACCGCGGTTCCTTTCGGAATCCGATTCTTCAGTTCTTCTTTGATCTTCAAGCCACCCTTAAACACAATCTCCTACTTCCAAACGTTTCTCACGTCTCCAGGAAGTTTCCGTATTGGTTGAATCTAGTTTGATAACATGGGAATACAAGCCATATCCAATAGACTTAAGGGCTCGTATGGCAATTTAGACTGTATTGGATTGTATTATTATTAATACAAACATGTGTTTGGTGATACACTGTATTATATCGTATTAAGTTATTTCTATATGACTTTATTGTATTTTATTATATTATATAAATATAATATATATTTTTTAAATAGTTAATAATTAATTAATACTTACTTGAACAAGAGTTATGAGCCACGCTCTAATGCTCTATGATGTTCTTTCTAACATTTTTTTTTTAAATAATGTTATTTTTTGTAATATAAAAAATAAAGTTAATAATTAATTTTAAATATCCTTACCATAAATAAATCATTAAATATTTATACATAAAAAATCAATAAATATTTATTTTAATTGAAATAAAAAATTTAAATAAATAATATTTTTATAAATAAAATAAATATTTCTTATATAATTTATAATTATAAAAAAATATTAACAACATAACACATATTTCATTAATATTCCTTATTTGTTGAAAAAAAAATAGAAGAGAAAAGATAAATGGTTTTTCAAATACAATACAACTAATACCATAACATATAATATATTATATTAGTTAATACGGTGTTTGATGTATTAGATAATTAAAATATATTAAAATAGTATAATACATTGTTTGCACCAAACAAACATTGTATTATATTATTTTTGTACATTTTAATTCAATACATGGTAACAAATAACAAATATGGCCCAAGAGTTAGGATGGGTGTAACCAAATGACATCGTTTGGCAATTAATTGCTTAAAGAGTGAAGATATTTACACCCCATAAAAAACTGTATGTGCACCCCTTTTACATGTACACCCCAGCAATATTTTTAATGTATATCGTAAGTACACCTCCAAACATTACCAAATATGTCATTTCTTTTATATTTGAAAAAAAATATTATAGATAAATAAGTTATTAAATAATTAAAATGATAAATGACTGGGGCAGTAATTAACCTCCATCCTTGAATTTCTGGGAATTAAACTTTCTAAATTCAAGGATGGAGCACCTCCTCCCAGATGTGGGAATTTCTGAATTCTGGTTACTTTCTGCCTCCATCCTATTCATCAAAATGAATGAGGCAGTAACCTCCTCTATTTTTTCAGGTTTGCTCACTTTTGGATTTGGGTTTGTATTTTTCTGTATTTTTTATATTAATTTTTAATGTAGTTTAGTTAATAAGAAATTCAAAAAATAAAATATTTAAAAATAATAATATCTTTTAATTAAAATATTAAAATTTTAGTAATTTTAGTTTAATAGTAAAATTTTAAGAATATAAAAATATATAAATTTGAGGTTTAATAAACAATTTTTAAAGGATATAAATATCAACACTCTTACTTAAATCTTCATAAAC
This sequence comes from Acer negundo, assembly GCA_035582765.1. NCBI lineage: Eukaryota > Viridiplantae > Streptophyta > Magnoliopsida > Sapindales > Sapindaceae > Acer > Acer negundo. The sequence continues at coordinate 37,571,499 of CM069241.1, forward strand.
CAGAAAATCCCGTAAAAGCCCAAAAATAAAATGCTACTCGGAAATCGATTGTTCACTCTCTTATCACCTCCGTCACCATCTTCAAAGTCATGCTTGTTGCCTCTCTCCTTCAAAATCAACCCGAAGACCAATGCGGGCTCTGTCTAAGCCGGCCCTAGGCCCGGGGCACCCACCCAGGGCCCATCATTTCCAAAGGCCTCCAAATAAATGTGATGAGTTAATATATATGGGCTGAATTCTGGAATAAAAAAAATGGCCCAATAAAAATATCTTATTTAAGAAAAAAGGACACTTGTTTTTAAAAAGGACCGAACATTGCAAAACAAAAATGAATGGCGATAATAACACCCCTTAAAAACTGTATGTACACTGCTTTCATAATTACACCCATTAAATATTTTTAAAAATTAATAATTTGTAAATAAATCCCACTTAATATCAAAAAATGTCCTTTTAAAAATTACATTGTATTAAATTTTTACAAATACACATCATTTACACCTATTATTATGTTATTTAATAACTTTAAAATTTAAAATTATTACTATTTAAAATTTTATTATTATCTTTAATCATATCAATGTTCTTACTCTTTCCTCACTTTTTCTCTTATATGTTTTCATTTCACAAAATCAAGACTCTATTTTTTTTTTCTCTCTCGTCATGTGAAGCAATTCTCTTCATTTTTTATCAATTGTTTTCTATCCACAAAATCATTGCGATTTGAGGTTTTCCGGTTGGAGATCCATTTTTTGTTTGTGAAAGTGGTAGGGATCAATGTTTTTGTCATGTCCTAATTGATTTGGAAGTAGAAAAGTTTTTGATGACATTGACGAACCACTGATATTGATAACAAAAAAATAAATCTAAAGAAATTTTGATTTTGAAACTTAAAATAATTAATTTAAAACTTTCATAACCAATTTTGGATGACTTTTATTCATAGATTAAAATCACTTGTAAAAAAATGGTGTCCCAATTTGTGTATAACCAACCGAATTGGGTCATGTGTCCATAATCATTTACATTAATTTTTTTTTTTTTAAAAGTGTGTACACATGGCCCAATTTGGTTTGTTAGACACAAATTGAGAGACTATTTTTTGACAAGTGATTTGAATTCTTTATCCATTCTTCATACTTAACAATCTATTTGTATTTCCCTTAAAGAAATTGAAAATATATTTAAAATTAATATTTAAAAGAGAATCTAGGCTGTGTTTAGTTAGTTGAAAAGCAATGGAATGGAATGGAAAGGTTTCCATTCTCAATGTTTGGTTGGTTAAAATTTAATGGAAAGAGCATTCCATTGGAGTAGTCTTTCCACTATTTTGGTGGAATGGGTTTTCCATCTAAAAACCAATGGAATGCCCATTCCATTCCAAATTAAAATTTGTGTTCTATAAATACCCTCATATGCCCCAACTTCATTCCAAAAATACCCTCCTTTCTAAAAATAATATATTATTATATATTATATATTATATTAAATTTATATAATTATATATTATATGTAATATATATTATATTATCATAGATATTATATATATTATATTATTATAATATCTATAACGATATCTAATAAATATAATATAATATATTTATATATTATATTATTACATATATTATATATATAATATATATTATTATATTGTATAAGTATATATATATTACAGTATATAAGATAATATATATTATGGTATTATATATTAGACTCTTTGGTCTCACACTCTCAGTCTCTCATTGTCCAAGGTAATTTCTAATTTCGTTTTTATTTGTAATTTTTATTTTAATATTCTATTTTTCTATTTAATGTTTAGAAAACATCTATGTTTATTAAATTTTTGTTTTGCATATTCAGTTTGTTAGATATACTTGTGTTCGAGTTAATTGAGATATTATGGAACTTCAGTTTCTAGTTTAATTTAAAGATGTGGTATTTTTGAATATTTAATGTACTTTGTTATTTAGCTTTAATAACGTGGAGAATTAAAATCTAACAACTTGTTAGCTTATGAATTTTAATTGCCGTTTGTCCAAAACAGAAACCATTTTATATCCATTTTTCTTTTTTGTCTTTTCTTTTTAGTCATTACATCTAATGTCAGCAACCGAACCCATTGCAAGAGCTCATGATTTTATACTCTCTTTTGAAAATTTTGGTTGGTTGTACACTTTTACCACTAAATCTTGATTTACTAAACCTTGTTTTATATTTCAGCCCAAAGAAGTAAATGTCATTTATAGACCTCTATTTTGTTTATATGCTTCTTGGCCTATTGTTCTATTAGTTGTTTGTTAACTTTTATAGTTGTATTTTCCATAATAAATAAATAAATAAATCTTCCAGCATAAGTATAGAGGGATTGGTGGACTTGCTGAATGCAATTGTTTGAATGCTTGACATGTTTTATTGTTCCGTTTCAGTATTTCACTTTGATTGTTAGATTATTTGTTATTTTAGTTATTAGTGTTTTATTGTTATTTTAGTTATTAGTAACATATTTCCTAAAAAACAACCATCTGGATTTAAAAAAGAAAACAATAAGATAAAGATTAGAACAATTGACTCAGTCTCAGAAGAGAGCTTTAAAAAAATTCCTTGCTAAAAATGTAGAGTCGGGTTGTTCACTTGAATCACAACACCCAACTCCTTATTTAACATGTCATCAACTCAATGATCATGATGTGAATGATATTAATAATAACGAAAATTTGGGCAATAAAATTGAAAATGATGAAAATCAACACAATGATCATGATGTGATTAACATGAATGATAATGAGAATTTGGACAATGAAATAGAACAACCAACTCCTCATTTGGATATTTATGATACTAGAATTTGGGCAAACCTTGATAATAAAACGATTAATATATTAGTGGAAAAATGTCCTATTAGAGAACCCAATCTCTTCTTTCCTTCGGATGGTAAAGTTGGACATTTTTCATATTTATATTATACTCGAAAATTACCGAATGGAGAGACTCAAGATATGAAATGGTTAGTGTACTCAAAGCATGTAGACAAAGTATATTGTTTTTGTTGTAAGTTGTTTAAGTTAATGTATATGAAGAGTCTTTTAGCCCATAAAGGACTTAATGATTGGAAGCATCTTAATGAGAGGCTTAGAGAACATGAGAATAGTATTGAGTATATCACTAATATGAACACTTTGATTGATTTACAAGTCAAATTAAAAAAAAATGAAACAATTGATAAAAATGTACAAGAGAAAATTACAAAAGAGAAAAATCGCTGGAAAAAAGTTATTGTAAGAATCATTGCTGTTGTGAAATATCTTGCTAAACATAATTTGACTTTTCGTGGAACCAATGAGAAAATTTATGAAGATAATAATGATAACTTTTTGGGTTTAACTGAAATGTTATCAGAGTTTGATCCAGTAATGCAAGAGCATATTCGACGCATTTATCATAATGAGATTTATAATCACTATTTTGGTCATATAATTTAAAATGAGTTGATTTCTAGATTAGCTTCTAATATCAAAAGTGTAATCATCAAGAAAATCAAAGAGGCAAAATATTTTGATATTTTGCAGTGATACTTGATTGTACTCCCAATATATGTCACCAAGAAAAAATGACTTTGATAATACGATGTGTAGACATGTCCACTAGTACCATAAACGTAGGAGAGTACTTTCTACAGTTTTTAATAGTGGATGATACATCTGGGATAAAGCTTTTTAATGAATTACAAGTTGTATTAAACTCTCTTGATCTTGATATTAATGATGTGAGGGGACAAGGTTATGATAATTGATCTAACATGAAAGGGAAACACTAAGGTGTGCAAAAAAGATTAGTTGAAATAAATCCTAGAGCGTTGTACATGCCATATGCTTCTCGCAGTCTTAATCTAACTGTGTGTGATATGGCTAACTCTTATATTAAAGCAGTATCTTTTATCGGAGTTGTTCAATGAATATATTCATTGTTTTCTAGTTCTACAAAAAGATGAAATTTTTTTCAAAATTATGTTGATGGCTTAACTCTCGAAACATTGTCCACAACACGTTGGGAAAGTCGTATTAATAGTTTTAAAACCATAAGATATCAATCTCCCAAAACAAAGAGTGAAGCTGAAAGTATAGCAAATGAACTTGAAAATTTTGAATTTTTATTAGGCATGACTATTTGGTATGATATTTTGTTTAATATAATGTGGTTAGCAAAATTTTGCAATCTAAAGATATGCGTATTGATGTTGCTATAGAACATTTGAATGCGGTTATTTCTTTTTTTGAAAATTATAGAGAAAATGGGTTTACATTTGCCGTGATTTCTGCCAAAAGTGTTGCATGTGATATGGAAATTGAACCAATTTTTGTTAAAAAAAAACGTTAAATTCGTAGAAAGAAACAGTTTGATGGGAATGTAAATGAGGATATAACGCAATCGGCTGAAAAAGTTTTTAGAGTGAATTATTTTATTGTTGTAGTTGATATTGCTATTGCTTCCTTGAAGAGTAGATTTGAACAATTGCAAATATTTAAAGGTATTTTTGGGTTCTTATATAATTCGAAGAAGTTACTTTCATTATGTGATAATAAATTGAAAGAATATTGTGTAAATCTTGAATTTGCTCTAAAACATGATACATTTTTAGATGTTAATTCTAATGATTTTTTTTTTTTTTTTTTTTTTTTTTTCTGAATTGAGAGTATTACAAGTTGTTTTACCGAGAGAAAAAAAGACTCCCATTGAAATAATAGAGTTTGTAAAAGCTTCAGATTGTTATCTGAACGTATCAATTGCTTATATAATATTGTTGACTATACCTGTAATCGTGGCATCCGTAGAAATAAATTTTTCTAAATTAAAAATGTTGAAATCTTATTTTGGGTCAACTATATCACAAGAAATGGTAAATAAGTTGGCAATCTAATGTATTGAAAAGGAAATGTTGGAAAAGATTGAATTTTAAAAAGTTATTAATGAATTTGCTTCTCAAAATGCTAGAAGAATATATTTCCAATGATGGTATGATACTTTTTACTTTGTTGTGATTTTAGTTTATCTTTAATGAAATTATCATTTTCGGGTTAAATATATAAAAACATGTTATATATAGTATATGTATTGAAAAAACTATGAATATACATGAGGGGTCCATTTTTTAGATTTTTGCCTCAGATCCCTAAAAAGTCAAGACCGGCTTTGTGACTACCTCCAAAACCACTAGACACTCTCAACCCTTATTGGTCCAATTTTGGCAAGTCTTAGTAGATTAATGCTCTGGTTCGCAAAAAAGGAAGTTGCACTTAGTGTTGGCAAAACGGGCCTGCCCGGGCCGTTTGGCTCGTTTGCTTAACGGGCCAGGCCGGGCCCAGATTGTTAAGGGAGACAATCCAGGCCAGACCGGCCTGTTGGAGGAAAGGGGAGGTCGGGCCTAGGTCCGGGGCTCGTGTTGGGACAGGCCGGGCTTGTGGCGGGCCGACTCGTTAAGGCCTTAACAGGCTTCGAAATATTTTTTTATAACATTTTTAAATATTTTTTTTTATACATTGTAATAATTTTGTGTAATTATTAATGTAATAATTTTAATATGAAATATAACATTTTTCATTTCATACAACACTTAATTAGTTTTCGATGAATAATATTTTTGTAATTTCGTATTAAATTTGTGGTGAAATGTATAAATTACAAATCATGATTGCCTCGTTAAAAACCTTACCAAGAAAAACCCAATGGGATAAAAACTTGGTAAGGGAAAAAGAGTGCAATCGGAAAAAAAAAAAAAAATTAAGTATGTACAATTACATCAGCTCACGACTGGTTGCTACCGGTACTTTCTTCGATGGTCATGTTGGAGAAGTCATCCATGAGTTCTTCGGTATCCAGTTGATGTTGTCGTCTGAATCTTAGAGTAAGAGCCTTAGAATATGTAGAGACTAGAGAGTGGGAGGTATGTAAATATATAATATATAATGCATAGTGTATAGTATATTAGTATAATAGTATATAGTATATAAATAATATATTAAATAAATTAAAAAATAGTTGAAAGAGTGAGTGAGAGATGTTGGAGATTGTAGAGAATATAGAGAATAAGAGAGTAGGGAAGTAGAGAAAATGTAGAGAATGAGGTGAGGGTGATGGGGGTATTTATGGGAAAAAGTTAGGTAAGGGTATAATTGGAAAAAATTGTAAAAGATTTAAAAAAAAAAAGTAATTTTTAAAAGTTTTGGATTTTTTTTCCCCCAAAGGTTACTTGGTTAATTACAAAAGCCCCCGCTCAATTCAAATTTAAAAAAAAAAAAATTCAAAAATTCAAAAATTGAAAATTTTTTCTGGTGACCGGCCCATTAGTGCCAGTCAGGAAAAAAAAATTCAAAATTTTTTAAGGCCTATGGGCCATACCAGGCTCGGCCCGGTACTTCACAGTTGAGGGCCCCGCTAGCTTAACGGGCTTGGGCTTGGCCCGTTAAACTAGCAGGCCGGGCCAGCTAACGAAACGGGCTAGGCGGGGCGGCCCACCGAAGCTTGGCCCGTTTTACCAGCACTAATTGCACTCACATCAAAGAAGCCAGGTTGATATTCATTTTGTTGTTCTTGTTTCGATTTGTTTAATTGAAGTTACTTTTTCAGCTGTGATTAAATTCAACTATGGTTTTTGCAGGGAAGACTCAATAAATCATTTATTGGTAAACAAAAGCTGGTACATTGTGGATTTGCCTGGTTATGGGTAATCTCTGTTCTTTTGTGCATAGAATTTAAACATTTGATTGGACCATTTCATATAACATGTTGGACTAATAATCCTTTTGTAAAATTCTGCAAAGGACAGTCACTGCCTTGTCCAATTTGAGTCTATTTGTATTTTCTTTTTCATGTGTACATCACTATGGTAGTTTAGTAACTAAATGATAAAATCATGCTTTTTATTCACTGCTCTCACGCTTTTTAGTAACTAAATGATAAAATCATGGTAATTTAGTCTACTGTGTTCAGATACCGATGAATTTTGTCTTCACAAAGTGTGACAAAATGAAGGTGAGCAAAGGAAGAAGGCGTGACGAGAACGTCCGAAGTTTCCAGGGGCTGATTAGAGAAAACTATGATAAACATCCCCCATGGATCATGACTAGCAGTTTCACACTGGTTTTGGCAGAGATGAGCTTCTTTTTCATATGTCACAGCTAAGGAACTACTGGGATCAATAGAAATGAGATTCAATAAACCTGGTTGATGTAACTTGGTTTGAAATTTTGATGTAATAGGACCTTGTTATGTATAAATCATATTTTAATGTTCAATTGAATCTGCCTTTTGCCTGACTAATTTACTGATTCTAATATTTCGGCTCCACTTTCTGGGTTTTGCCACACTAGCATGTCAAAATACTTGTAGAAACCATAATGATTGCTCCAGTTCAACCATTCTCTACATTAAATTTGCAGCTGAAGACAAAAAAGAAGTAAAAGTGGGCTAGAAAATACATCAAAATAGAGAGTAAAGGAAACAACATATATGAATGATGAGGAAAAGCTAAACAAGTGTGCTCTGCTCTGAACTGGAAAGAGTTCCGGGACTGAAAAGAATTCGACATCATTGAACAATCTGACATGATCATCTTCTGGGGTTTTGTATCTGGCGTACATCGTCAACTCCTTGTACAAAGCAGAGAATGGTGTTGTTGCTGCTGCCTTTTATGACCAGAATATGGCTGGTCTGCCTCCTGAAATCGAAAGAAGAGGACAAGGATCCCCACAGGGCGACCAACCAAAAACACACCCAGGAACACGGCAATTCTACAAACAATACTAGGTGGCAGTTGGGGAAACATTAATTTAAACAAAACAAATGCAGCCACTTTGATTCGAGCAGTCGGAAACCAGAAGAACGATCACATCCAGATATAAAGAGACTCCATCTAAAGTCTAGATGATAACAAACTGTGAGCCTGAGGTCAAGCAAGCACTTCACATTTCACAACATCCAAGAATCATAAAGCAAGCTATTTTCAAGAGAGCCACATGAAATTAAGATGAGATCAATCCAAAATTGGCTATTGCTAACATTTCAATTCTCCAAATAAACCTTTCACAAAAGTGAAAGAATATCTCTAAAAAATTGCTGCTCACTTTTCATGTATCTTCTAAAGATAATAATTCAAACACATTGAAAGAATTAGCATCCATTATCTACTTTAGAACATGTGTTATATGATTGACATAAGAAAATATTCAAAGACTTACATAAAAATTCCATAAAAGGTTGAACAAAGCCGTTCCAAGATTATTCTACCGTCTCTTTTCCTGCAAACCCAAGTCTACCAAGAGGCCTTCTTGATGCCCATCAACATACCTTGAGAAGCTAAAGATCGAAAAACGATACGAGACATACGAAACTTCTCATAGACAGCACGAGGGCGGCCAGAGAAAATACAACGGTTTCTCACTCGAGTAAAAGAACTGTTCCTTGGCAACTGGGCCAACTTACAGAGAAATTTCTCTCGCAACTCATTAGGAAGATCTACATCTCTGTGGAGAGCTTTGTAGAGCTTTCGCTTCACCTCGTACTTGGCAGCCAACAATCTCCGCTTGTGATCTTCTATATTACGCTTATCCGCCACCGTACCCATTTGCCTCCTACTGCATTTATAACAAAATTAAAAATCACCATAAAAAAACCTAATCGAAACAAATGCAGGAAAAAAAAAAAAAAAAAAAAAGAAAAAAGAAAAAGAGAAAGAAATTACCAGAAATTCACGCACTGAGAAGCAATGCCAGATAACTTCTGCCGGCAGAGAGCCATGGAGCCTGAGATTGATCAGCTGGTTAGAGAGAGGAAAAGGGTTTTAGGGATTTCTGAAAATTTAACCTAAACTAGTCAATTAGAATTTAGAAACATGTTGGTGGGTATTTTGAAAAGACAGTAAAATCAATTCATGTCAAGGAATCAACCCGAAAATCACAAACAAAGATGAAACCAAAACAACCCACGAAAAGAGAGAGAGAGAGAGAGAGAGAGAGAGAGAGAGAGAGGGAGTAGTACCTGTTGAAGACGCAGAGAGATTCGACACCACTAACCGGTGAAGTGTCTATGGTGGCAATCGGCAGCGACTGGCGAAGGGAAGGCGTGAACTATCAACGACGGCGAGAAGGTGGAGACGGTAAAAGAAGGGATCAGAGATTCAGAAAGCAAAACTAAGAAAAAGGTCTGCAAACAAAACCAATAACCAACCCGCAAATGATGCGGGCTGGCGCTCGGGTATGGACCCGCACCGCATGCGTGCAGATAAGGGTAGGGTCCAGTGACCCGGCCCATTTTACCAACACTAAAAATAGTTTTGTGATTGTCTGATTGATGTTTATTTACAAAAGTATTAAACAATAAAATTATATATATATATATATATTTATAAAAAAAAAAAAGTGGGGTGTAACTATAAATTAATTTTTAATTTTTTTACATATATAAATTTAAAAATTTTGAAAAAAGAAAAAAAAAAAAATGGGATGCATTTGTGCACATACAATAATAAGGGCTGAATTGATAATTCTTTTAATATTAAGGATGATGATGAAATTATCCCTACAATAATTTTTGAGGGGTGTGAATATTGATACTTATTTTATTTCCAAATATGTATCAGATTTTTTTTTTTGATACAAAATATATTGATGATACCATATACAGTATTTTTAATATGTAATAATTTTTTTCAAAAGTTAACTAAATTTGAAGACAAAAGAGTCAAAAACAAAAACTAAATTTAAAGATATCCGATATATGTTGAGATAAAAACTGAGATGAAGTATTTTGTTTTGGTGTAGGGCGCTTCAGATTTCAGAACTTGAATTCAATCCATGGCTTCTTCTTCAAGGAAATTGGCTGCCATTGTATCTTCCATTGCTTCTTATATATATTTCTTTCTCATTATCTTCCAAATCCCTCTTTTCAGGTACTCTCTTTTTTTTTTTTCATTTTTTTTTTTCATATAATCTCTGCTAATAAAGAAAAAAAAAAAAATACAAATGCACCACACATCTCTAGGTTTTTTTTTTTTTTTTCCTTTAATTTTTTATATTTTATTTTATAGAATTGATTAGTTCATTAATACAATTGATTATTAATCTGTTTTCATGATTTAATTATGAGGGATCATATAGTATCTTGATATTGAGCATCACTGTCATGATGAACTGTATTCACCTTAATGATTACTATTTCTTGAAAAATTTACCAACTATATTTAAATCCTTCAATTTCAATTCTAAAATAAGATTTACATAGCTTTAATAAATCTGTAGAGTGGAGTTAATTAATATCTAAATTTTGCAGGTATAGAACAGAACATCATTCACTCATTAGGTTTTTGAAAGTGCATTAATTTGCTGATATTGTTTATAGAATTTTAACATCTATTATTTCGCATTTAATCGCGTTTTTAGTATGGTTGAAATAATTTTAATTAGAGTAATGTTAAATATCCCACATTTTGCATCTTCGCTTGCATTCCAATCAATGATTGGTGTAATATTTAAGAGTACCGTACAGAATTAAGAAAATACTTTTCAAGTAATTTTATAGAGAATCCACTTGATCAATTTATATTTCTTTTTTTTTTTGAGATTTCAATAATTGAAATAGTATGTTTTGTTTGTTTGGTTGACAGAGTACCATGTAGAATAGGAATATGCAAAACACCTATACAGATGACATGTTCTCAGATGATTGCAAGTGAAATCTTCCCTGTATTTGTAGTGAAGGCTCTTCTTTATCCAGGGGCCTTTGCAAAATCTGTAATGCAGAGCACACCCTTGCCAAGCTACACCAAATTGTTGAAGTTTTACAACTTCACCAATGTCAAAAAGTCCCCAGCATATGATCTCCACAGGCTTGAGGTTTTTGTATCTATCTATGTTTACTTCATCTTCTTCACAAACAATGTTTGATAACATGTATAAGATACTGAAAGTGTTTTTTTTTTTTTTTATATTTGTACAACAGATGATAACTTGTTTTACAAGTTACTGTATCATAAAATATTTTCTGTTAAATGCTAACTTAACATGGAATGTTAATGGGAAAAGCAACTAAAAAGTACCCAAACTATATCAACTCAAGAAGCTTTGATTTATAGGCAGAACGAAATGAATCCTGGATTTTCACACCTTTATCGTTCGAATCCATTATGTGAATTAATAATGAAACAATATATATATTAAGGGAAATTTTGTATTGATCAATTCAGCCAGAATCAAATCTCATTTCATTTTTGTTTGTGTTTTGACAACAGATTCTTGCAGGAAGCTACTTATCTGTGGCGGGAGCAATTGTAGGTCTGATAAGCGCAGGAAGAATGAGCCTGTTTGGGACACTTCTAATTGTCTGGGGCTTTGTAAAAGAAGTCATTTTCAGAAAACATGGTTATTTAACCTCCACAAAAACAACTTATATGTACCCAGCCATGTCACTGGCTGTGCTTTGTGCATTCTTGTCTATAAGAAGAGATGTCAGGAAGATCATTCGTTGCTGCAAATCTAGCCGTTCTGTCACAAAATCCCTACGATCGAAAGCAAAACATGTATGAGTTCAGGCTGCTAGAAAAAAAAAAAAAAAAACTGAGAATTACTGAAACCTTATTTACAATTGGGATACATAGTCTTTATATGTATGATAAGAGTCTTCTCTACCGCGGATATATTCTATGCTAATTTTTATCATTTAGTGAATTCCTTGTACGTAGAATTGATTTCTCTGTATATCATGTTGGTTACGGACCTTCAAGCTTAGATTTTAGAGTGGTATCAGAAGTAGTGGGAGCTAGTTGGCTTATTTTCTCTACAAATTAAGTGGTTTGGCAAGCAAAATAAGTACCAAGCATGTGAGCACTTGCCCATATTGTCTCTTCTTCCAATTCAAAGGTTGGATTGTGTTATCATATCTGTCCCTAGATTTCATTGAAAAGTTGGAAATTAATGGGTTCTTGATATTATTGTTATATAAGGTGGAAATGCTACTCATATTGGGTGAAGAAAATGTGAATCATGAGGTATTGATTCTTCTTTGAAATTGTGGTTTATAATGGATAGTAGGCAAGACAATATATATAATGTGCAGATTGCATTCACATAAAGATTTGGTTGGGACAAGCTGACAAAGCATTCACCATCAAGTTGACACTAAAAAATGACCTCATGTCCATTGCATCATGTATCAAGATATAAAATGTTCATTACCACTCATGATTATAAAACTTCTAGAAACTTTTAGATCATTAGCATCTTTACTATTTAACTTCCTAATAATTTCATTAAATGAAAGCCCTTTTACAAGAATCAAAAATAAAAATCAAATTTCACATGAATCAAAGTTTGAAGGGGATTGTTTTTATTTATTTTTTTTTTTTTACAGGAAAGTTTTAAGGGGATTTTAGTCTCCATGTTAAGACAACTGGGATATAATGCAATACAAAATTTCAACAATGTCAAGCAAAAATACAAGATTTTTAATTTTATTATGCAAAAAAAATTGATTTAGATGTTCTATCCATCAAGTTCAAGAACATGTTAAAGAACACTATCCAATGTGATTTGATGGCAGATGTTGTCCATTCAATATGGTGATGTCTCAGTTTCTTGTTCTAGTTGTCAAACATAATATATATATATATATATATATATATATATATTAAAGTAGGTAAATAATATGACTATTTGACGAGATGAGGTTTTCCATTAAAGTTAGAGTTCGAGTAGAGAGGACTTTGGTTCGGTTCGGTTCCGGTTCTCAGTTTCAAACCACTAGTTTCAGTTCTGGGGAAACCATAACTGGAACCAGAACCTCCTAAAGGAAGGTTTCGGTTCCAGTTCACTGTCCGGCTCTTAGGGTGGCGGTTCTGGTTTAGTTCCATGAACCATGGTCATGTCTAGGTTCAAGTAGTATTTCCGAATTATTAGTTTAATTGTTAAAAAATAAAAAATAAAATAAAGGACTATACTTGCAAACTCATGTAAGTCATAAGTCATAACCCCATTCATAAACAAAGATTTTACTTTGATGAAAAGTGAAGAGTAACTTTAACACGAGACTGAAGGCATGTGCATGCCCATGATGAGGCCCCTCAAACCCCAACTTGCAAATTCCACAAAAGGTAAGAGAAAGAGACATAAATACTGTATGTGTTCTTCATTGATTTCATTGTTTATAACTTGAACATGAAATTACAAAGTGAGATGTGAAGTTGTGAACACAAAGCATAAAGATTCCTCTCCACTTGCTGCTCTAATTGCTGGTCCATTAGAGAATGATTGGTCATAAAAAAAAAAAAAATCCAGAAAGAGGTTTTGTTTCTTCACTCCCTTTCTAAACCCCACTTGCTATTAGTGATTTCATATTCAAACACTCCCTTTCTAAACCCCACTTGCTATTAGTGATTTCATATTCATGTTGGATTCTATTTGATTTTTGATTGCGTTATAGAAAAATAGATGATAGAGACAGATATCTGGGTTTTAGAGTTAGGTTATGCTTCTGTTTGTCAAACATGGAGGGGGATTTTTGTTTTTAATTTATTTTCATTTCTAGGGCTGGTTGTCTCTTTTGGGAGATAATTTTGACAACCCAGTATAGATTTTGCAATTTTTTGAGGTTGATTTTTGTTTGGATTTTGAAACCCAGATCAAATTTAGGCTTTTGAGGTCTGAAGAGTGTCAATCTTCAAATAGCTGCTAGTGTTTTGGAGGTGGGTTTTAGTAATTAGAGGTTTTGTTGTTTGCGCTATCAGTTTGCAATGGCAAATTATTCTTTGTTAGAGGTGGGTTTTGCAGAAAGAGGCTGATATGTGATTTGGTAGAGTCTGGTTGGTTGGCTTAAATTGGTTAGATTGGAATACAAGATGTTTGATAGAAGCTTGGCAGTTTCTGTTCACTCATTGGATTACCAATCTCATATATTGGGTTTTGTAAGTAGACATAGAACTTTCCATAAAACAAGGCTGCAACCAGTTTTAGCTACGCGCCCGTCATCAGTTCTCTTGCACACAGATGACAGTGGAAAATTTCTAGAATCTAAGAATAAGTCTGGTTTGGATACAGCTTCATTAGGCAGTGATACTTTGCTTAAGCAAGCAAATACGATTGGTATAATTGGAGGTTTATCAGTTGTTTCTACTTTGAACTTTTCGAGGAAACTTGTTCAACAGAGTGATGGAGAAAATTGTCCACCCTTCGTGCTTTGCTCTGATCCTGTCTTAAGTAAGGAGTTATTGTTGCACGAGAGGAATTCTTTTCCTTCTATCAGTGGTAAGAGTGAGCATGCACAATTGAATCCCACCTTAATCGTGGAGAATATGCAGAGTAAAAGAGCTTTTCTTGAGAAATCAGGAGCTCAATGCATAGTAATGCCTTGTCATATCTCTCATACTTGGCACAATGAGGTTTCTAAGGGATGTTCTGTTCCTTTCTTGCACGTGGGTGAGTGTGTTGCCAAGGAGCTCAAGGAAGCAAAGCTGAAGCCCCTTGAAGCTGGGAGTCCTTTGCGGATTGGGGTTCTTGCCACGAATGCAACTTTAACTGCAGGGTTTTACCAGGAGAAATTGCAGCGTGAGGTAATTTCATTCTGCAATTCATAAGTGTTTGTTTCAGATTGTCTTGTTACAAAAAAGTCTGGTTATGGTGTGATCTAGAATATGTTGACTGATAATTCTGTTTCATGCTAAGAGATTGTATATGACTAGAAAACAAATATTCCATAAAAGAAGTATTTCATTCAACTAGAACCAAGAAAGGAAAAAAGAATTTGGCTATAGACAACATGGCTCCATGTCTTATTGGTATTCTTTGAATAGAACTTTGAGTTAGCATTAATTATCATCTTTTTATAAAAATTTGTAGAGCATAAAAGAGAGGGAGATATTCAAGTGTATAGGACCATCTAAGCTTAGCTGGCATTTTGCCTTAAATACTTTCATCAGATGGCATTTTGAAAGAGTGCATTGGAATGAAATAGGGATCGAAAAAATTGAGTTGGAAAAGACCCAAATAAATGACAAATAAAGAATTAAAGATAGTAAAGAAAATGAAGGAAAAACTTGAAGTCTCTAAAGGTTCACGCCTCATAATTTTTTCAGTTTTTTCGTTGTTCTCACTAGAGTTTTAAAAGATTTATACCTTCCAAAACAAGGCTTATACCCTTGTATGCTTTGGCCTATTAGGCATTCGAGTAATGTAGATTGTAGACTAATACAACCTTCTTTCTGCCTTATTTGAATTTAGTTTAAATTTTCTAGCAATGATAGATAGTCTGACAGTGCAAAAGTAGATAGGTATTGTCATTTCTTTCTCTTTTATATTTATATTTTGTATAGAATTTTAATTGTTCTCTCATATAACATAGGAGTAAAAAATCAAAAGTTTTACACGTTATGCCTTTGATGCTTACGTTGATCTTGCTAGGTGGTAGAAACACCTCATCCCATGTTACATTATTCCAAGCTCTTTTCATCCTATTTTTTTTAGTGGTTTGTTTGATTACCATGTATAAATGAAAACCCATGCATATTTTTTGAACCGTTTAGAAGGTTGGGTGTAAAAATTAACTGTTACAATTTACTTCACAGTTGGATAAGCTCATTATATGATGTAAACCAATAAATGGAGGTCTCCTATTTTATTTTTTCCTGCTCTCATCTAAAACATAGTTACGATAGCAAATGAGTAGTTTGATAGGAAGCAAATCAGTAGGAGTTCATTTGCACTTTATTGAATTTGTTATGCAGTTAATAATTTGTTTGATCTAATGCAGTCAACAATTCCAAATGCAATATTGAACTGGTGATTTAAGTTGGAGGCTTTTGGATGAAAATAACTAAGACATAGTTTTTATAAGATCACTTATAAAATCACTTATAAAATTATGTCTTAGTTTCAAAATATATAAAAACTCACAACTAGGCTGAAGAGTTGTACTGGCATTTGGAATTGAAATTTAAATTCTCTGTTCCACATAGTAGTTGTTCTAACAAACGACATGGCATCCGGCATTTAACATATAGCTTAATCTTTTCCTCCTTCGCTTTTTATGGCATAATTTTTCTGTGTCTGTTTTAACTTAAATATAATTTTTTATGTCTGTTTTAACAATGTTACAGAAAAATTTGCAGTTACTCAACCCAGTCCATTTTATCTAAGGTACTGCTTTATTAAGATATTATATCGCTAAGGCAGTATACCTACTTTTATCACTGATAGTGATTTATTCGTAACATCTATTTTCTAAAAGATGGAATCTAGTGGAGGTGAGAGTTGTGACTTCCGGCAAAATTTTGTCACCCTTGTTTTTCTTGCTCCAGTTTTCGTTACACCTAATTTCAAATTAGGTGAGAGTGAGCCTTGTGAATTTCCTATACCTAGAGCAGTATTCATACTTTCCTAACTGTTGTCATGCATTTTGGTGTTGGATGCAGCTTGTACTTGTTATATTCTGAGAAAAAATTATTAAGATATCAATTAAATGAAGTTCTAATTGCAGGGTTTAAAGTATATATTATCATGATTATTTTCGGCCACATCTTCTTGTTTTACACGCACTGCTTGCACATTCTTTAGCAAACATTAATGAAACTTATTTGGCTTTCTGCAATATCTTTTAAAGAAACTTATTCCTTATAACAATTTGTGTCATCACCTTTTTTATTCAGGGTTTTGAGGTTGTGCTACCAGATAAAGCAACCATGGAGCATACGGTGATCCCTGCAATAGATGCTTTAAACAGAAAAGACATGAAAGGGGCACAAAATTTGTTGCGAATAGCACTTCAGGTACTATTGGTAAGGGCTGTGAACACTGTCATCCTGGCCTCTGATGATATGCGGGATCTTTTCCCTCGGGATGATCCTCTTCTTAGGAAATGCATTGATCCAATGGATGTATTGGCCAGGTCAACTATCAAGTGGGCATTATCTGCTGATAAAGGTACTTAGAATGCTGTCATTCATATTTATAAATTTTGTAAAATTTTCTTGTTAATAATGTAAATGTGTTATATAAATATTATGTGAGGGGTTTTTCAGTGGTTAAAAGGTAACCCCTATATTGATCTGTATTCCTTAAAGATTAAATGGTGTAAAAGTCTTTATTACTTTGGATTATATTAGAATGTCTTTATTTCTGTCATTATATTTTCTATATGCACGGTCACAAGTTCGATTCCCCCTAGTATCAAATTCTTAGGGCCAGGCAGTAAAGGAGGTAATTCCTTTGTGAGTTCGCCAGGCTCGGTGTGGAAGCCGCCTTGGACTGGCCCAAGAGATTAGTTGAGATGCGCGAAAACTGGTCTAGACACCCCTGTAAAACAAAAACAAAAACAAAAAACTAATCGTGTTTTAAGTTGAGATTTTTCAGTGATGATCTTGAAGCGTATAATAATACTCTTTGAAAACAATCTTGTACCTGGTCTGATTACTTCATTTGTGTTGCATCTTTACCATTTCTATTTGTCTTCTCAGCATCTTCAGTTTTTGCCATAGAATTCTCAGAATTATACATATTTTTCTTCGAGATTATGAGCCTGTATTTTGCTGTCCTAGCTACTCTGTCCCGGCATCTAGAAATCTTTGGATCGAGAGTTTTTTCTATTAGCAATAATTTCTATAAAATTAATAATGTCGGGACTATAAAATCTAGGGTTAATATCATTTGGGTCCCTATCTTTTACTAAAAGATCAGTTTTTTAAACGAGTTTATTATTTTAGTAAAAGTTTCCCTGATTTTTAAAAAGTATATCAAATCGGTCAATTCGTTAGTCAACTGTCAGTCAAACTTAACATTTGCAGGGGTATTTTTGTCTTTAAACCAAGAACTTATCATGTGTCACAAAAATAGAAATAAAATAAAAATCAATATTACCCTTCTAATAAATATTTAAATGATCTAGAAAAAAAATTAACAAAAATTTAAATTAAAATTTGGATTTTGTGGAGATCCAATTTGTATCTCCACCAAATACAATTAACCAAAAAAAATTATTGAACCAGACAACACAACACTCAGACTTCATCAAAATTCATCCCCAAACACTGAAAAAATCCACATCCTAGTTCTTCATCTTCATCAATCTCAAATAACACCATCAATATCAATCTGACCACACCAGAAAACTAAAAACCCATCTTGAAAAAAAAAATCGAAATACAAATCAAACATTCAAACCTAGAAAAAAAAAACTCGAAACATCATCTAACATCTCCATTTGTAACATCACTGTCTTCAACATTCAAACCAAACCAAACCCATCCTAGAAAATCCAAACCCAAACACACTCCAACGTTCCACGCCAATGCTTTCTATGGCTCCTCCGCCGACCCTCCGCAGCCTCCTCTTCCTTTTACTCTTCTGCCTCGACGACCCATAACTCATGGATCTGGAAAAACAGCAGTCGTCGGAGAGAGAGATCGACGGCAGCGAAGCGTGGCGGAGGCAAATGAGTTGGGTCTGGTTTCTCGGGTTTTCGGGTCCAAAGAAGAATTGGAGGTAGATGATAGTCGATGATGGTGATGGTCGATGATGAAGATGGTTGTGGGATGATGATGAAAATGATGATGGTTGTGGGATGATGGTTTGGTGAATTGGTGGTGGTCGGGGTTTGAAGGGTTGATGATGGTGGTTTTGGTGGCTAGAGATTTAGGGTTTGGGGGTGGTGTGGATGGTAGCTAGAGAATTAGGGATTTAGGGTTTGAAGGGTTGAAGATGATGGTTTGAAGGGTGATTTTTTTTTTCTTCATTTTTTTATATAATTATTTTTTATTTTTTAAATAAATAAATCTCCACCATCAATCTAAGATTTGAATGGTGGAGATTTAAAAAAATTTATTTTTGTATTATATAAATATTTTTAAAAAATTATATTTTTTATATCTTCAATTTAAAATTAAAGATGAATTTTTTTTCTTCATTTTTTTATATAATTATTTTTTATTTTTTAAATAAATAAATCTCCACCATCAATCTAAGATTTGAATGGTGGAGATTTAAAACAATTTATTTTTGTATTATATAAATATTTTTTTAAAAAAATTTATTTTTATATATTTAATTTAAAATTAAAGATAAATTGTTAATTTTAAATGTTATAGGGTAAAATAGTCTTTTCAACCATTAATAAGATATACATGGGCAAAATAGACATTATACCAATTCTGTGACGTTTGACCGTTTAAAAAAAAGTCAGAAGGATCTATTTGATATACTTTTCAAAAGTCGGGAATACTTTTACTAAAAAAGCAAACTCGTTTAAAAAATTGATCTTTCAGCAAAAGATAGAGACCCAAATGATATTTACCCCTTATTAAAAGATATACATTTGAAAACTAAAGTTTTCTAAGGTTGAAGTCCTACCTTTGTATATAAAATACTGAAGTTCGGAGAGATTCTTTCTTTACCGTGTGAGTTACTTTTCGAAGCATTAGATCTTGTAAAATTATGATAGACTCTTTGACCAGTGATGGACTTATAATAATAAATCTTATATTTTATTTGCTTCTTTTACTTTTGGCTTCGGGATGATCATAAAGGTTTCGTACATTTATTGTAATGTTTTTACTTGTAATTTGTATTTCATACGTATTTTTTGTGTACTTTAGATTTTATAAGGGATAATAGGCTTAGAGTGTATTTGGTATGACTTTTCAATTTGAGCTTCTAGAGTAGATTTTTTTGTAGTAGAGTTTCTAATAAGTAGAACTTCTAACAAAAAAAGTTTTTGGTTGTGTAAATTACAAAAAAGGTGTTGACAATATAATTTTAGAAATAGCTTTTGGTTTAATAAATTATAAAAAAGGTGTTAACAATATATTTATAATGAAAGAGTTATTGTGGATATCTAAAATTTATAAATAATAGTTGAGACAATTCATATGTTTTTATAAAGTTCAAAAAAAGCTTCTTGGAGAAACCCAAAATTTGGACAATTTTGGACTTCTCCAAATAGACATAAAAAGACTTTTTTTTAAAGGGTAATTAAGACCATTCATATATTAAAAAAGCTGTTTTGAGTTTTGTCTAACAACTAAAAAAAACTTCAAAATAGCTTATAGCATTAAAAAAATGTTTTTGATCATTTCAAAAGCCATAACAAACATGCACTTACTGTGTACCCCCACTAGGTGTTATTATTATTATTATTATCACAATTATAATGATAATAATAATAATTATTATTATTTAAATTTTAACAGATTTCCTTGTAGGTTTTCCAAACACAGATTAAAAAACCACAGCTTTATATTTATGGGTTAATATCATTTGGGTCCCTATCTTTTGCTGAAAGATCAATTTTTTAAACGAGTTTATTTTTTTAGTAAAGGTTTTTTTGACTTTTGAAAAGTATATCAAATAGGTCATTCTGACTTTTTTTTTAACGGTCAAACTCACAGAATTGATATAATATCTATTTTGCCCCTTGTATGCCTTATTAATGGCTGAAAAGATTGTTTTACTCTATAATATTTAAAATTAACAATTTATCTTTAATTTTAAATTAAAGATATAAAAAATATAATTTTTTAAAAATATTTATATAATACAAAAATAAATTGTTTTAAATTTGCACCATTCAAATCTTAGATTGATGGTGGAGATATATTTATTTAAAAAATAATTATATAAAAAAATGAAGAAAAAAAAATATAATATAATTTTTTAAAAATATTTATATAATACAAAAATAAATTTTTTTAAATCTCCACCATTCAAATCTTAGATTGATGGTGAAGATTTATTTATTTAAAAAATAAAAAATAATTATATAAAAAAAAATGAAGAAAAAAAAATTCACCCTTCAAACCATCATCTTCAACCCTTCATACCCTAAATCCCTAAATCTCTAGCCACCATCCACACCACCCCCAAACCCTAAATCTCTAGCCATCAAACCACCATCATCAACCTTTCAAACCTCGACCACCACTAATTCACCAAACCATCATCTTCATCATCATCCCACGACCATCATCATCTTCATCATCATCCTACAATCATCTTATCATCGACCATCACCATCATCAACTGTCATCTTCCTCCAATTCTTCTTTGGACCCGAAAACTCGAGAAACTAGACCCAACTCCTTTGCCTCTGCTGCGCTTCGTTACCGTCGATCTCTCTCCTTACCCTGTTGATCTCTCTCTCCAACGACTGCTATTTTTCCAGGTTGTGAGTCGTCGAGGCAAAAGAGTAAAAGGAGGAGGAGGCTGCGGAGGGTCGGCGGAGGAGCCGCAGGAAGCATCGGCGTGGAACGCCGGAGTGGGTTTGGGTTTGGATTTTCTAGGATGGGTTTAGTTTGGTTTGAATGTTGAAGACGATGATGTTGCAGATGGAGATGTTAGATGATGTTTTGAATTAATTTTTTTTTTTTGGGTTTGAATGTTTGATTTGTATTTCGATTTTTTTTTTCAAGATGGGTTTTTAGTTTTATGGTGTGGTCATATTGATATTGATGGTGTTGTTTGAGATTGATGAAGATGATGAACTAGGATGTGGAATTTTTTTATTTTTTTATTTTTTTTTATTTATTTTTTTTTGTGTGTTTGGGGATGAATTTTGATGAAGTCTGAGTGTTGTGCTGTCTGGTTCAAATTTTTTTTTTTTTTTTGTTAATTGTATTTGATGGAGATCTAGATTCTCCACAAAATCCAAATTTAAATTTAAATTTTTGTTAATTTTTTTTAAATCATTTAAATATTTATTAGAAGGGTAATATTGATTTTTATTTTATTTATATTTTTGTGACACATGGTAAGTTCTTGGTTCAAAGACAAAAATACCCTTGTAAATGTTAAGTTTGATTGACAGTTGACTAACGGATGGACCGATTTGATATACTTTTCAAAATTCAGGAAAACTTTTGCTAAAATAACAAACTCGTTTAAAAAATTGATCTTTCAGTAAAAGATATAGACCAAAATGATATTAACCCAAAAATCTATTAATTAATCGATAAATTAATATTTATTGAATATGTTTATTTTTTATTATCAAAAAAAGAAAAGAAAAAGGAATATGTATATTCACAACATCATCGAGAATCTTTCGATACAAACAACTTTGTAGCAATACGAGAATTTAACATTTTAAGTGCAATTTAACATCTAGATTTGAGTTTCATTGGGAAATGAGGGCATGTAAAAGAGTCTAGTAAATTCTCAATTTCAAGTCACAAATCAACAAACAAGGCTTCCATATCAAATTACAAAACAGAAACGTATGACAAAGCAACAAACAAATTGCACCAGAAAAAAAAAAATAATAAATAAATAAACAGAGGATATTCGTATTAGATTATAGAACAGAAACAGAAAAGAAAAAAAAAACACTTTGAAACTAATTAAGAGGGTGACAATACAATGAGATAGAAAAAGACCTTTTAATCAAAGCTTTGACACAGAAAAGTAACAAATATTAAGTGGTTGGAATTGGATCCTCTCTTTTGAGCTCTTCCGACAAGTGTGGATCTACCTCAAAAACAATTTTGCATTCCTTCACATTGTTGAAATCAAGTGGAAGCTTCTCAAGACTTGGGCAGAAGAATGCCGTAATTTTCTTCAGATGGGGAAATGGCAATGGTTTCCAGTAGATGCTCTTCAAATGTCTTAGATCGACTAAGCTCAAATACTCAAGTTTATCAAATGGATTCAGGCTCTCTATCTTGTCCTTAACTTGACCACATTTTTCAACACTAATTACTTCTTCAATATCACCACAATTCATTATGCTAATATTCTTGAGGTTTGGAGCAAACACAAGCCATGTTGCATCCCTCAATTTTATGCATTCCTGTATTATCACCTTACCAAGGCTATGGAAACAATGAGATTCTCGTATTTTTTGTATTTCTCCTGGACAATAATCAATCTTCAACTCTTCCAACCCAGAACTATCAATGGTTAGTTCATTGACATGTTTCATACCTGTTAAAGATAAAACAGCCAACGATTCCTCTAACCCCTCAAGCTGTAGAAATTGAGTACAACTCTATAACTTTTGGGATTTCAAAAACTTTCCCAGAGCACAAGAACCATTTAATTGGATGCTCAACGCCTTTAAATATTTCAAACAAAGTAATTCCTCTACCAAATATTCACCACCACCGGACAGAACATTATCTCCCATTGGTCCCAACTCCCAATTAAACAATATAAATATACGTAACTTTACAAAACTCGATATCAATATCTGTGGAACCCTACGAAGACAATACATATGACCCAAGTTCAAACATCTAAGATTTGCCAATGCCTTTAACTCCTCTGGGTACTCTTTTATCTTGGTACCTGATAGATCAAGATGTTGAAGAGAAACCAATCTTGAAATTTCCAATGGAAATTCAATCAAACCATTAGATGACAAGTTTAACACCTTAAGAGAAGGCATAAACCAAAAGAAGTCATTATTGATCATATGTAAACTATTTTCGTTAAGAAGCAAAGTTGAAAGATGAGGGCATGATAGGATCTCAGATTCTCATCAATGACATCCTCTTTGCCCCCTCCCATTTTTCAATCTTTGGTGCTTTAGTTAATCCGACACTTGTTTGAACCAAAAACTTTCATTTCTCATTTTCAATTTCACATGCTATCCATAAAGCCATGTCTCGAATCACATCATGCATTTTTAAACCATCATCATCTTCCTCTTCCAACAAACACGCACGAAGAAGATCACCAATTATGGAGTATCCAGTTTCATATTCATCAAAAAACCCTTCACCAATCCAAAAATCTATCAAGTCTTTTTTTTAAAAAAAAAAAAAAAAATTTATAGTCTTCTGGAAATAAACTATAGTACGAGAGACAAGATCTAAGTGTATCACTAGCCAAACTATCGTAACTGAATTTTAAAAGGGAATAAACCTCTTTTCCCATACCTGAAAATTCAAAGGCGGATTTCTTTAAGATTTGAATGGCGTGGTTCCACTCTTCAACAGTCTTCTTACAAGCCATGGCTCTGCCAATTGTAATGAGCGCAAGTGGTAAGCCACCGTATTCTTTGGCTACAAGTTGGGCTACTTCAAGTATATCAGGATCATTGTCCAGAGTTTCTCCTCTGACGTTCATTCGAAATAATTTCCAAGCTTCTTCATGTGCTAGACACTCCACTCTCAATTGTTTATGAGCTTCCATGTGACCGCATACTTCATTAAAACGAGTTGTAAACACAATCTTTGATGAAATTTTGGGACGTGGAAATGGAACACCTACTTTGATTAAGTCAACTCTCTCCCATATATCATCCAACAGTAATACAAATCTTTTTTGGCTCAAGACCTTAAAGATATCCAAAGCTTTTTCTTCAAGTCTTTTATTCTTACATGAATCGTCCCACAAACCTATCTTTTTGTCGATAGTTTCTTGAATCATCTCAAGGTTCTTGTCTTTGGACACCACTACCCAAATCACAACATCAAAACCATTCGTAGTATCAAGAAAATTGTTATTGATTTTGGTTAATAAGGTAGTTTTTCCGATTCCCCCCCATGCCATATAGCCCAATAACTCCCACTTGTTCGTCTCCAAGACAAGTCCAAACTTTGTCAAATGTTGATTGCAGGTCGCCTGTTGTTGGATGAATAGGCATTTCATCAACTGGATCTTCCGGCATCTTCTCAGCCACATTTTTGAAGTATCCTTCACTCTTTAAACAGGTCACAACTTGCTGCATCTTATAAACTCTTTTGCCAAACTTATAGCTTGACTTGCAGTTGGTGGAACAGTAGCCTCCAAGACATAATTTCTTAACTTGGTTCTTTGCAGCTTGCACCCTTGAAAGCCAGCCTTGAACTTGATCCGTTCGTTTCATTTTGAGTGGTTGTTGTTGGAAAAATTCCATCATGTGGGGCTACATATGTAAATATTAAATGTGTTATGCTATCTTTAGTTAAGCCTAAATTAAAGTGATCTAATTAAGATTTAAAGTATTAAGGCTTAAGGGTATAATTGTTGTGGAATTAATGTGTAGATACCATAATACTATTAATTAGAGATTGATCGATAAAGTATGGATATAGAAAAATTTTTTTGTTGAAAAATGGAGAGAGAGAGAGTAATTAGGAGAGAGTGTTTAATATGGTAATAACAGTTTTATGAGAGAGAATTTTTTTTTTTTGAAAAATAGAGAGAGAGAGAGAGAGAGAGAGAGAGGGTGGGGTAATTTGGAGAGAGTATTTAATATGGTAATATTTAATAGGAGAGAGAATTTATTTATTTTTAATAATTTAATTAGTTTGGAGTGTCTTTAAAATTTTTTTTTTTGTCTTGTTTTATAATTTTAATTCAGGTTAAAATTGTCATTAATAAAAAATAAAAAAATTGGAGTGTAAATAGATAATTTGTGAATTGTAAAGAGAAACTCTATATTATTAAATGAAATAAAAATTTATTTAATATAAAAAACTAATATTATAAAAAAAAATCACTCTCATACCATCCCCCTCTCGTCCATCTCTCATCTCATTTCTCCCTTTAATCATAGTGTAATAGTTATCTACAAGTGTTTATATTTAAATTTTAGGGTAAAAAGTTATTTAGTTAGAAATGTTAACAAAAGTTAATAGAATGTGAATTTTGGAAAATAAATAAATAAATAAAACTAAATAATGGTTTTTGACAGATAAATCAAACTAGAATATGGTTTTTAATAAAGTAATGCAAAACATCACACGTTACAACTATTATCACAACTTTTCAATCACAATTCATGTGACAATTGATGTGTCAATTATTAATATATATTCACTCATCAATTGACACATCAGTTGCCATATGAGTTGTGATAGTGAGTGTAATGTTTAGCATTACATAATATACCTAATATTAATGTGCAACTGTCATTTTGTATTTGAAGGGTCCTGTTTATCCTCTAAATAAATAAATAAATACTAATTTTTTTTTTTCATTTTTTCTTTTACTTTATGTACTTTTTTCCTATTCCTTTCTTAAATTTCTGGTTTTTCTGTAACAAAACAATTAACTTTTTTTTTTTTTTTTTTTTAATACATAGTTCACACTTTTTTTTGTTTGTTTGTTAAATTTTTTTATTTTTAATTTATTTATTTTTAATTTATTTTTTTTCCTGACATTGCTCCAGTTGATAGGGTTTGTACTTTGTACGAAAAAATCAAAGACCAGTGGGAGTCAAGAGTCAAGAGTATCAAACCCTCTAGCATCTCTGATTCTCTTCACATATAGCATGATGTCATTGTCAGGGTACCCAGTAGCCCACTACAATTATTCCTAAATATTGTATTAGACACAACGTTAATTTCCTTAATTAACCTCTAATTATTCAAGGAGTTGAATGACAATTTGTGAATTATTTATTTATTTAATTGAAACTGGAACATACTGTTTATTGTTAGTAAATGCGTTGATATGCATATGTAATCAACTATTCATTGAATATAAAATAATGAAAATGCCTTAATAGATGAGTGAGATCTGTTAAACATAGCAAACAGCCTCTGTCTTGGGATGCTTTTGTTTTGTAATTGTACTCAATAGCTACTATTTTTTTTTTTCTTTTCTTTTGAATTGGGGCAGAGAGATTTGAATTCGGTCTTTTCTTTTGAATTGGTGTAGAGAGATTTGAATTCGGGACCTCAACTATGTTGAAAAGTGTAAATACTAACCGGACTATACTTACGACTAGTCGACCACACTCTATTTGCTACTTTCAATTTGTTTATTAGGGATCTTCATATTTCAAGCTTGAAGGTTATAGAGATATTTAACTACGGAGCATCACATTAGGGTTGGTGGTACGGGCCGCTGCTTATTAGTATCAGCAAAATAATCCAAGTGCAGTTGACAACAACTGTTGTTGATATTCATTTCTCCCATTCTAATTTTCTTTTGCAACTTTTTTATTTGTAAAAGGACAAATTACATAAAACAGCCCTTATTATATACATAATTACATATCAACAGGTGAAAAAATTATAATAACACTCATAATCCCTTGACCCGTTGACTAACAGTTGACCATAACTAGTCACTAACTGGTTAAGGTCAATTTGGTACTTTTCCATTAATTTTAAATAAATGAAAAAAATAAAATAAGTTATCCAATCAAACCTTGCCATATCAATCTTAAAAAACTTTTTATTAATTAAATATAATATTAATTAAAAATTAAAAATTAAAAATACACCACCATCTTTCTTGACGGAGTTCTTCATTAATAGTTTAAAGAGCTGTCAATCTTTTCCAACAACATATAATTCTAAATCTAGAGACCAAGTATTCATTCCACCAAATCTCCAAATCCCGATTTATTGTAATATTTCAAAAAATATATACGTACACCGGTCCTCACTGCTCACCAAAATCATATATATTTTTTTTAATAATACTCTATCAACTCTACAAAAAAAGAAAAAGAACAAAAGAAAGAAAGTTTGTCTGATACTAGGCGCTAACCATCTATCAGAGTATAAGACCACTTATCTTCATCTTCAACAGGTTTAGGAATTTCTGGTTGAAACAACTCTTGATTCCACTCAATTTGTTCAATGGGTTGGAAAATTTCTTCTTCATACTTTGAGAAATTCTCCTTTGCTAGCTGCTTCTTCTTCATCAAAATCTTCCTGCCTCTCAGGAAGAACACAACACAGATAACAATTTTTTTAAAAAAATAAACAAAATGTTAATTTTGATCATTAAAAATACACATGTAAGTTGAATCATATACAATCAATAATTTTGTCCGCACAGACATAAAATTGATATACAAAATACAAAGAATTAGTCTTGTAGAACACATTAAACATTCAAAGAACAAATTCTAAACATAGAACTAGTTATGATTTTTATTGGGTCAAGGTAGTGAACGTTATTATGATATTTTTCACCGGTTTTTATATTTTTCAAGGTAAATTTTATAAAATTTACCCTTTATAAGAAAGTAAATTAAAAAAAAAAAAAAAAAAAAGTCAAGAGTGTAAGGGGTAATTTTGGAAGAAACCAACAATCGATGCTAAAAAAGCACAGATTATTAAGGAGGTGCCAATCCACAAAAGACGGTAAACAGTGTATATATATATTTTTTTTTTCGAAAAAACCTAATAAAAGAATCAATTTTTTTCAGGGTTGATATTAAAAACTTCCCTTCACCTTTGAACTATTATTGGATATATAGTTACAAACGCTTTTATTTTATAAATCTCCTCTATAGACTAACACCGTTAGCATTCCGTTTGTGTTGACTGAGTTTGACCATTAAAACATTGAAAATGTCCGTATTTAAGCTTCAATTGTATGAATTGACCATTATACCTTCATACATTTACCAAATAAATTAATAAAATGATACAAAATGCGGGAATGTTAACTTGCAAAGGAGAAGTTATTTTGTGGATAATTTTATCCCTAAAAATAACAAAATTACAAATGAACCAAAAACATTGAAAATAAACAAGAATATGTATTTATTTGTCTTTTTTATAAATCCAAGAAAATATTCAATTTCAATGCTTTCAGTTCATTTATAATTTTGTTATTTTTACGGATAAAATTGTCCATAAAATAACTTCTTTTTTGCAAATTAACATTTTCCGGCATTTTGTATCATTTTATTAATTTATTTGGTAAAAGTATGTGGATATAATGGTCAATTCATACAATTAAAGTTTAAATACAGACATTTTAGGCTTCTTAATAGTCAAATTCAGTCAATACAAACGGAATACTAACAGTGTTGGTTCATAGGGAAGGTTTCTAAAATAAAAACATTTGTAACTATACATCCAATAATAGTTTAAAGGTGAGGGAAAGTTTTTAATATTATCCATTTTTTTAAAATACTAATAAAAGAATCAATTAAAAAATAAAAAAATAAAAAAATTTGAGGGGGCTGTAGGTCCCACAACCAGAATAACAATGTAATTATAAATTTACAAGAATATAAAAATGTGCAGTCTTACAAAGATTCAAAGAGAAACAAAAAAGGAAAAAATAATATAAAATTTATTAATTGGCAATGTGAGACTTGATTCAGCTAGTATTTCACAATCAAAAAAATCGAACGATATCACAACAACAAACAAAACTTAAAATAGAACACAAATCAATTTCTCTTACATTGTTATACATACCTGCAATTTCCGGTGCTGTAAAATCTCCATTGTGTGATCTCATTTTCCCATGCCACCCATTTCCAAAAATGATCGATTATATATGAACTTTGACAAGTTCCTTCGGTTCTAGCTGCGGATCTAGCCATTTGAATTTCATGGTATGTCGAGAAGAGTTGTCTCATTGCTGTTAGGGCACCCACTTCATATAGGTAGAATGGTAGAAATGGATAAGCACAACACGTGTAGTACATGTCGGTTTTCATAAAAAATTCTAGTACAAGTGAATACTACGGCTACATATGCGCAACACGCATGGACGTAACCAGGATTCATCACTAAAGGGGGGCTAGAATAGATCTTCTTAATAAACCTATATGGAATGAAGAATTTTTAATAATTGAAAAATAAGGATGCACCTAGTAGTTAACAAGGTAAAATTGAAATAATAATGTCTACATTTTAAAATATACATTTTCGATGTAAGGCTACTAATAATGTACCAAAGAATTTTTTAAAAAGTTTTAACTCAACTTTAACAAGGTAAGATTGAAATAAATTTAGAGGAGATGAGGTTGATCCAGTGGTATACCCTTCACACCTACACCACGAAATTGTGGGTTTGAGTTTCCCCTCCAGAAAAAAAACCCCGAAGTTATGTAGTACTTCAAAATTTTTTTTTTTTTTTTTGAAATAAATTCCTCATTTGTTAGCTCATGCCAAACCAAAACAACATCAACAAGATTTTTACTAAACAATGTATTATATAGTTGTAGTTTCATTTGATGTTGCACTCGATTTTTATATCAATACTTTGTAATTTTGAAAATAGATTAACCCAAAATTTTATAAACAAAAAATTATAAATTTATAATAACCCTAAAATTTAAAACAAAATATATTTTTTTAAATTTATATAATTCACAAAACTATAAATTAGATAAACACTAAAAATTTCAAAATAAAATATATATAATTCATTAAAATATACCTAATTTGAAAACCAAACTTTTTTAGATAAAGAGTTTAAGCCAAATTTAGAGAATGAGAGAGAGTAGTTAATAAAAAAGTCTTTTTTATTTGAAGCAGTGGGATTGAGTAAAAATTAAAATAAAATTAAAATAAATAAATAAATAAAAGAAACAAGTGAAACGACAAGCATGACATTTTCTTACATAATTGATCTAAATATATATTTAAACAAATTGTAAGGACTATTATGAAATTTTCTCAATTTATTTTAAGATGGGCCAGGGTGGGCTTGAGCCCACTCTGGACCCTGTTATGGTCCATACGTGTAGTTTCAATACCATTTGAGATAATTATATATCGGTTACCACGGTAAACTCTAGAATGAGTGAATTTTAAGATTATACAAGCGCAATGCGTATGATACACTAAGCATCAAACCCTTTTTTTTTTGGAAAAAAAAAAAACATGGATCCAAAAAGCTCACCACTATCACCGCAACCATCGTATCCATCGTATCCTCAAAATCTAGGTTTTTTTGGGAAATGTCAATAGCCAAATTTTGGATTCGGGCTGGGTTCTACATAGTTTTTGTTTTTGATGGTGAAATGACTCTTGTAGGAGATTCTGCTAAGGAAGCTTATTCAAAAACTCTAGCACATAAAACTCTGAGAATGAATCAAGTTCTTGTTTTGAGAAGAGAGCATGTATTTGGCAACAAAGTGTACACTACAAAAGCAAAATTTGGAGATCTATATGGATGTTGGTGGAGATCCACCAATTTTTTAATTTTTTTTTAAGTTACAATTTTTTTTTTTGATAAATAAAATAATATATATATTTTTTGACATGTGGCATATTTTTTATGTTTAAAGATAAAAATCCCCCTGAACCATTAAGTTGAACTAACGGTTGACTAATAGAAGGGACCAATTTGATGTATTTTTTAAAAGTTAAAGACCAATAGTTGTAAACAAGCAAACGCGTTTAAAAATTGATGTTTTGCCAAAACTTAGGGACTAAATTGATAATGCCTTTTAAATTTTAGATGTTTTTCTATTTAAAAATTAAATTTTTTTAATGGTATCAAGCATGATAATAATTTAAAAATATTAAATATCAGTACCATTTTAAAGATTTTATTAAGATATTTACAATACTTTTATTTTTATCAACATTAAGGTTTATAAATTATAATCTATTAATTAGTTATTAAAAAGACAAAAATATTCCCAGACCACTCCTAGAGTCCTACAGTCCTGGGAGCAAAAGTACATACGATATTACTTTTCAGACCCAACTATAAGTAACACTCTCTAACACACTCTTTATCACTCTTACTAGTGGAGATGGCCTAAACTCCTCTGTTGAAACAACACACCCTTTGAGTTCTCAAATACTTAGCTTTAAGTTTTAACTTCACATGTCATCTTCGTCCATGAAAATGTCACCAGGGAACATCGATTTGTTTGGAAAAGGCACACTCGTTGAAGCGACCAGTGATGAAGAGTGGTTCTCTGGTGGATGGTTCGTTGCTAAAATCCTGGATCCATCACCTACTACTCCTGGAGAAATGAAATTTTTGGTGGAGTATCAGAGCTTGCTTTGTCATGAGACTCTTGATGGCAGAGAGTTGTTGAGAAAGCATGTTGATGTCAAGCTTGTGAGGCCTCTACGACCTCCACTACCAAATGATGATAAACAACAGAGGTTTGAAGTGATTGATGTGGTTGATGCTTATTACAATGATGGGTGGTGGGTTGGGGTGGTGTCCAAAGTGTGGGGGGAGGATAAGCAGAGGGTTTATTCGGTCTTGTTGGAGAACCCATCTCGTATAATGAACTTTAGGTCCTCTGAGTTGAGGTTTCATCTTGATTGGGTTGGTGACAAATGGATTCAACCTCAAAAACATGTACTACACTTTTTAGGACCTTTTTGTTGATTATGGAGTTATAAAGTTGCTTTCTTTTTGTATTATCATGCATAAAGTTCATGTCTTTGATCATATATACCCACTTCACTACCCAAAATGCAACTGGTAGGCTAAAGTTTTCATTTTTATGGCTGTTGTTTGTGGATCTGTCGTAGAAGTTTCGGTTTTGAAAGTGTATTAGGCAAAAATGGATTGAGGAAGTTGTTTACTTTTTCTTGCATCATGGAAAAAGTTCATGTCTTGGATTATTTTTTGTTACTTGTTGAGTTTAAAGTTGGTATTTTTTTTTCGTTTCAAGCAAGAAGTGCAAACTGGTAGTCTAAAGTTTTTGGTTTTATGGCTGGATTTGTTGTAGCTACTGCGGTTACGGTGTTGACAATCTATTAAGCACAATGTTCCTCAGCAATTTAGGATCTTTTTGTTAGTTATGAAGTAGAAAGTTGTTTTCTTTTAATATATCATGCTTAAAGTTCATGCCTTGATAATGATCTGCCCAATTGATATCCAAAGTGCAAGCCCAGAGTTTTTGTTTCTATTGTTTGTTGTTTGTTGATTGGTTTTAGTTCCGAGTCACATTAGCTCTTGCTTCAAATTTACCGCAAAAATAGAAAAGAAATTTGTGATCTCTCTCTGTTTTATAATCTAGATTGCCATTGCATATGATAATATGCTCTTATGGCATCTGGTTTAATAGCTTGTTCAGATTCAATGTAATACATTCTTGATTCTTCTTTACCTGCTGTGTACTTTATTTTATTTTAGGGCTTTTAGTTATCATCATGTTTATAGCTCAGCTTACTTTTCCATGTCTGTTGTGGCTCTATAATATTGATGCAATCTAGTTGATTTCAAAATAGTTTCATTCTCAGATATTAAACAACCTTCATGTTTGACTGGTAGAAAAATTAACCTATTTAGAGAATTAGTGTTTACAGCTGGGTTTGACATGGCTTTTAATTAAAATTTTATCTATGTTGTTACATTTAAACACTAACATAAAAAAATCAACTTAGTTTTTGTGTTCATGTATGATTAGACAACGATTGAATTGTATTTAACCAGAGGAATGATTAAAAGTTTATTTATGTCATACTAGAACATGCACATTTGTAGATAGCTTAGTAGCATTAACGAGATATAGGAAGAAAAAAAAAAAACGGAAAAAGCATGTACAGCTAAAGAACCTTTTGTCTGTGTATTGGTTTCTTAATGTAGAACAAAGTGAGTAGTAAGGGAGGAGAGAAGAGGGGAAAGCAGATAGAAGCTGAAACTAGCGGTGAGAAGAGAAAGAGAGGAAAGCATGTGAAATTCTTACTTAAAGGTACAAAAGCTCTTGTAACTAATAATGGATTATAAGTTGAGGCTATAATGTTTGTTTAATAGTGTAGGCTTTTATTCACAAGTATATATATGTTATGTTTTACAGAGTGTGGTGGAGATGAAGGCTGTGTTGTTAAAATAGATGCAGAGGATTCTTCTACTACAGGTATTGGAGCCTCTCAACCCAATATTCCATGTAAAGAAATCATCATGAAAGAAAAATTACGAAACACATACAGAAAGGATTGACCAATTAATGACTCAAATCATTGATGTTAATGAACATGTATCAATGTGCTTGCCAACAATTGTAGTTGATTCAAGTAAGCTGGAGTAAATTTTATCATGCATTCACTTGTAGAAATTGGCTTTGATTATGTTGGTTTTTACTGTACAAGTGATAATATATGTTAGTTTTTCCTGGAAAACCAAATAAAAATGTCAAGCAATGTGCTGTAGGGGCAGGCACGCTTGACAGTAAGTCATACGAGAATCATAACATACTATCGCTGGAGTGTTCACCGGTACTGATAGGTACAAAAGCTCTAGCAACTAATATTGGATTATAAGTTGGGGTTGTAATGTTTGTTTAATGGTATAGGCTTTTATTCACAAATTTATGTTATGTTTTACAGGTAAGGAGTGTGGTGGAGCTGAAGGCAGTGTTGATAAAATAATTGTAGAGGATTCTTCAACTATAGGTATTGGGGCCTCTCAACTCAATATTCCATATAAAGAAATCATCGTGAAAGAAAAAAATACAAACATAAATCATTGACCAATTAATCACTCAATGTTGATGAACATGTATCAATATGCTTGCCTACAATTGTAGTTGATTCAATCAAGCTGGAGTGAATTTTATCATGCTTCTACTTGTAGAAATTGGCTTGATTTTGTTGGCTTTTACTGTGTAAGTGATTATATATTTTGGTTTTTTCTTGGAAGACCAAATGAAATTGTTGTTCAATGTGATGCAGAGGCAGCCGTAGTTGACAATATGCCATACGAGAATGAAAATTTAAGATCGTTGGAGAGTTCACCGGTCTTGAAATTTGTTCAATCTTTGGAAGAATTTCAATTGATGCCACAAAAACCACATTTTTGTCCTTTAGATGAATGTGAAGAGGTGTTTCGAGAAGGACGGGTGCTTCAGCATATGATGACTTTTGTTAATGTGGTTAAGGAAACATCAAAATTACAAGTTAATGCTTCGGGAAGTATGATGGACGTCCTTCTTAAATGTCTTCCTGAATTGGAATCACATAGCTTTGATGTTAAAGATGTGCGAAGTCGTCTTCTCAAGATGCGGTCAATGAAAAAAGGTCGAGAACATTTACAAGCAAAGTTGGAAAAAGTTAAATCTGAGATCAAAATACGGACTCATGAGGGTACCAAGATCAATGCCGAGTTGATTGATGCTATTGAGGAAATAAAGGTGTTAGAAGAAAAGAAGGCAAGGATTATATCTATGCATGAGGAAAATGATTCTGAGATGGCTAAGTTAAAATCCAGTGATAGTTTACTTAATGAAATCATTCAGAATGTTGAGCATAATTTTGCCAGTCTAGCTACTTTTCCTTGGAGGTGACTGACTTGTATCCTCTCCTCTGCTGCTCTTCCAGCTTTTGCTGCGTTTCACCTTTTACATGTTCATGTTCTAATTAATCACCGACTTGTTATGTTGATGAAACTAGCTAGGAAAATTAGTTGGTCTGTCTGAGTGAGCCTCTTTTTGGGTATATTCCATTAAGCAGTGCTGTACTGAAATGGTGGATTGACACTAACGTGTATATTTATAAATTCCCAATCTTTGGCTTCCTGGTGAAAGTGATCTTTTAAAGCATTTTAAAGTTGTGTTTTCTTACCTTTTTTAAAAAACAAAAAATTATAATGGTTAGTGAAATTGAATTTGGGAGTTAGTTTTAATCCCAGAGACATTAGAATATGAGAATTTAGGGTGCATTTGTAACGCAGCGGAAAACACAAAAAGGAATAAGACCAACGTTTGTATTCCGAAATATTCTGGAATCCACTAGAAACAAAGAGAAAACTGTTTAAAAAAAGCGAAGTCTGAATTTTTATTGCACGAAAGATAATAAGCCTTTTGGCTTACAACTCTATTTAAAGCGAATGAACCCTAACCCTAATCCTTGTTGGACAAGAAATAGGTTTAATTAGCAAAAATTACCAAAAATAGCGAAATTGAGATAATTGTGGAAATAAATACTATTAATGACCCTAGGCAAGTCAGAATTGACGGTAGACGATTCTGACTTGTCAAACTCAACTTATGACTAAAACGAAACTTTCCTAAAATGGCAAAAACAGCAATTACGAGGCTTAAATGATGAAATTTGGCAGAAAAAGGACGTGCCTCACCGCCAAAGGAATCATTTTAGGTGAAGTCACTTCAGGAATCACCAAAAAAGGACTTGAAAAGATCTCATCGATTCACTTCAGGTGAAGTCACTTAGTCTTGAATTTAGGATGGTCCCTCAGAGCCATGTATGAATCATCTACTTGTCCTATATCAATTTGAGATTGTTTTTTATTAAAAAAAAATGTTCGGTAAACTCTCTATAATCAGCTTATTTCATCTACTTCTCAAATAATCAGTTTTTGAGAAATTGGTTGTAAGTAGTTTTTGGAAACTGATTATCGGAGAAGCTCACTTTCCCTTAAAAATAGGGAAAATTACACAAACATATATTGACTTTAACATATATATGAGGAAAAGTCCAGTTTTACCAAAAATATAAGAACATACCCTTGACCTTGGGTTTGACCGTTTGAGATTACGGTGACTTTACTTTAAATTTGTAAAGTACATTTTTGCCATTCATTTCTTATTGCATGATGGGACATTGACAGTGAAGTGTTGATTTGTAAAAAAAATCAGATTATGGAATGACAAATTTGCTCTTAAAACATAACCAAATATTACACCTAAATGAACCAAAATGAACGTTGGTGCTTTGTGTTCGTTGTTCACCAACGATCTGATTTGGGTTGAAGACCATAACAACAATCCTTCCATCTTGGAAGTAAGGCATATCCTGCCTAAGCAAAATTTTGGAAATGATCCCCTTTGTTCCAAGTCTTCCGGTTACTTTATCACTTACTTTAACTTCACGTTTCTATGAAATATATACACGAATCATTTCTAGATTATAACTAGAACTCCCCTTCTTTTGGATCCATCTCACATCAATAACTCGACCTTGACAGATTATAGGTAGTTTTAGACAAGTTTCTTTTGAAGTGGATACCTGAATGCTAAGTATGACACGTAATACCTTCCAAAGCATACGATGATTCTTATGCCGTCTAAGACGTTGATTTACCTACTAAAATATTGCCGGTCTCCACCCATGATCCCAGCATAACAATTCCATTTTTGTCTGAATTGCGGAGTAAACGGGCTTCTAGATGTTGTATTTCATTAGTGATCCTTTCGGAACCTTGACTTGTTACATGAGTCTAAATTTCATATTTCCGTATGTGGAAAGAAGTATAAATAGGGTTATTTAAAGTCCGTTTGGCTTGGAGTTTGTTTTCTGAAAGGTGGCAGTGTTATGGAGTTGCCATATTAACACATAGGGAGTTCAAATGTCAATGGAGGTTTAGTATAATTCAAGAACAAAACTTGTAAGTGTGGAGGGACCTTTTTCTTCTAAGGAGGTAAGACCTCAGGGAGACTTCAACAGTCGATTGCCTCACTCTTTTTGCTGAATTTTTGTGTGATTCTGAGGAACTAAATGCTAAATTATCTGCATCCATTTCTTCAGGAGGCATGGCTACAACTGCAAGAGCTTGTAGCTCAACATCTGTTCTGATGGTTTCAAGATTTCTATTCCTGAACGTGTTGAACACGCATTGCAAGTCCCTGTCATCGTTCCATACTTCATACTCTTCACTCCACGGTAACTTGACCTCTGCTTTGAAGTTGTCAGTAGGCTCTGGGAAAGTAGCACATGTACACGTCGGCACACAAATGAGCCCAACGTGAACTGTTCGAGATTTTGAATGGCAAACTCCACCTGGGATCCAAGGAATTTGGCATTAATATTGAAACTTGCCATCACTGCAACAAACAGTTGAATAAACATCGGTTGAAAAACCTATATTTGTATATTGAAACCATATGAATATAAATGCTAAAAAAATACAACTTTAAAAACAATGGCATGCACAACCGGTACAAAGGTATGTCAACCGATTAAGTATTTAAAATTGCAGTATAAGAGTTAAAGGTGTTTTAAGGATGTTTTGGATACTAGCAAATGACACGTTAAAGGACTAAACTTTTCTTTATTTCTTTGATATTTCTTAATCGGATTAAATAAAAATAATTTATCAATTTATAATTTGAAATAATTAATTTTAAACTATATCATATTTTATTTAAAAGGTCGGTTTTTTTTAATATAGTCTTTTATTTCTTAAAATTATAATATATGGACCTAGTTTTCTTAAAATTATTGTTTCTCTCATTCATTTGTGTTTCTCTCTAAAACTATCTTTTTCTCTTCGAAATATTGTTATCATAGCCAAAACGATTATAACCGAATATTATGGGCAAAAATTTGATATCGTTTTCCTCCCCAAAAGTCATTTGAAAATATTTCTAAAAACTTTACACTATGAAATATCAATATGATTACACGATGAAATATCAACATCATTATACGATATCGATATTTCATAGTGTAAAATTTCTAGAAACAAATCTCCATTTAAAGATCTAGAAATTTTTTTTTTTTTGAATTGATCTCTATCGAAAACCTCCAACGGTGGAGGTTGAAGAAACCTCCATTGCTATCAATGGAAATGAGTAAAAAAATAATAATTCTGTTTCTAACATGTCGTAAATGCATTGAGGATATTTTTTTCCAAAATCATTTCTCTCGGATAAAAATAGTGAAATTGTTGAGAAATTACATTTTTGAATACCCCTAATTTAAGGGCTACTTCTGGTTTTGGCCCTAAACTAGGGACTATATTGATAATTGCTCAACTTTTAGAGGTTTGTTAACACGTGTCAATCTTTAACAGGGTTATTTTAACACATGTGTTAGCACACTTCAGTGAAGAGAAAATTTATTTTATTTTAAAATTAATTTTAAGTTTGGACATTTCTACACTCCTCTGTTTAAACTTCAAACTAAACAACTTACAGTAGTACTAAACTCCTCTGTTTAAACAGCACACACACTTTGAGTTCTCAAATACTTGGTTTTCTTCCCTGAAAATGTCACCTGGGAACATCGACTTGTTTGCGAAAGACACACTT
The DNA here is from genome assembly GCA_035582765.1 of Acer negundo. Lineage (NCBI taxonomy): Eukaryota > Viridiplantae > Streptophyta > Magnoliopsida > Sapindales > Sapindaceae > Acer > Acer negundo. Next base: position 37,610,118 of record CM069241.1, read on the forward strand.
GTTGAAGTGAGCAGTGCTGATGGGTGGTTATCTGGTGGATGGTTTGTTGCTAAAGTCTTGGATCCACCACCTCCATCAACTACTACTCCTGGAAAAATGAAATTTTTAGTAGAGTATCAGAACTTGCGTTGTCATGATGGCAGCAAGTTGTTGAGAAAGCGTGTTGACATCAAGCTTGTGAGGCCTCTACCACCTCCACCACCGAATGATGAACAAGAACAACAGAGGTTTGGAGTGCATGATGTGGTTGATGCTTATCGCAATAATGGGTGGTGGGTTGGGGTGGTGTCCAAAGTGTGGGGGGAGGAGGAACAGAGGATATGTTCGGTGTTGTTGGAGAACACATCTCGTGCAATAAACTTTAGGTCGTCTGAGTTGAGGTTTCATCTGGATTGGATTGGTGACAAATGGATTCAACCTCAAAAAAAGGTACTATACTTTTTAGGACCTTTTTGTTGATTATGGAGTTATAAAGTTGCTTTCTCTTTGTATTATCATGCATAAAGTTCATGTCTTGGATAATATATACCCACTTCACTACCCAAAATGCAACTGGTAAGCTAAAGTTTTCGTTTTTATGGATGTTGTTTGTGGATCTGTTGTAGTTTTGGTAGTTTCAATTTTGACAGTGTATTTGGCACAAATTGATTTAGAAAGTTGTTTTCTTTTTCTTGTATCATGGAAAAAGTTAACGTCTTGGATTTTTTTTTTGTTACTTATTGAGTTAAATTTTGTTTTTATTTGTTCGTTTCTTGGAAACCGGTAGGCTAAAGTTTTTGGTTTTATGGCTGGATTTGTTGTAGCTATTGTGGCTTCTGTGTTGACAATCTATTAGGCACAATGTTCATCAGCAATTTAGGATCTTTTTGTTCATTATGAAGTTAAAAGTTGTTTTCTTTTCCCGTATCCTGTAAAAATTCATGCCTTGACAAGAGTTTTTGTTTCTATTGCTGTTGTTTGTGGATTGGTTGTAGTTTCAAGTCACGTTAGCCTGTGTTTCAAAATTACCACAAAAATGAGATGAAATTTGCTATCTCTCTCTTTTTTTAATCTTGATTGCTATGGTTTAGTTCTCTTTTATTTACGAGATATAATGGGCATTTAGAATCAAGTGCTGTGCAGAAATAGTAAAATGTAAATATGTAAACTATATTTACTTGTTTCCAGTTTAGAATTAAGTATTCAAAGCCTGTGAAATTTGCGTACAACAGTGTGTTACTTTGGATAACATTAGTAAAGGTATGCTTGCACTCAAAAGGCCTTTTTTCTTTTCTTTTGGCAGTCATCACCTGAAGTGGAGGTGTTTTGAAAATTAGGCTTTTTTTTCATTACGTCCAATATTTTTAATAGATTCTTATTGAATGTCATTGCACAGAAATGCTAACAATTTACAATTATATTGAATAATTTTGTCATGCGTCTAGGGGACTAATTAATGAGTCGTGCTCACTGTTATTTGGTTGGCATATGACAGAGTCAAATTTCCATTGCATATGACAATATGACCTGATGATATCTGATTTAATTAGCTTGCTCAGATTCAATGTAATAGGTTCTTGATTCTTCTCAACGTGCTGTGTACTTTGATTTATTTTAGCGCTTTTAGTTATCATGTTTATATCTCAGTTACTTTTCCATGTTTGTTGTTGTTGTTGTCATAATATTGATGTTATTTAGTTGATTTTGAAGATAGTTTTCCTTCTCAGATATTAAACAACCAGCATCATTTACCATTTAGCATTTAGGGATGGTAAAATGAGCAAACCTCCATGTTGAGTGATAGAAAATTACCCTATTTAGAGAATCAGCGTTTATAGCTGGGTTTGACATGGCTTTTAATCAAATTTTATCTTTGTTGTTACATATAGACATTGGCATTAAAAAAATCCACCTAGTTTTGTGTTCATGTATGATTAGACACCAATTTAATCATATTTAACCATAGGAATGATTAAAAGTTTATTTATGTCGTACTAAAACATGCACATTTGTAGATAGTTTAGTACCATTAACGAGATCTTAGGAGGAAAAAGAAAATGGAAAAAGCATGTACAACTAAATAACTTTTTGTCTGTGTATTGGTTTCTTGATGTAGAACAAAATGAGTAGTGAGGTAGTAGAGAAGAGGGGAAAGCAGATGGAAGCTGAAACTAGCAGTGAGAAGAGAAAGAGAGGAACCCATGTGAAATTCTTATTTAAAGGTACAAAAGCTCTAGCAACTAATATTGGATTATAAGTTGAGGATATAATGTTTGTTTAATGGTGTAGGCATTTATTCACAAGCATATGTTATGTTTTACAGGTAAGGAGTGCGGTGGAGTTGAATGCGGTGTTGATAAAATAGATGTAGAGGATTCTTCAACTAAAGGTATTGAGGTCTCCCAACCAATATTCCATGTAATGAAATCATGGCGAAAGAAAAATTACGAAATACGAACTTAAAGTATTGACCAATTAATGACTCAAATCATTGATGTTGATGAACATGTATCAATGTGTTTGCCTACAATTGTAGTTGATTCAAGAAGGCTGGAGTGGATTTTATTATGCTTCTACTTGTAGAAATTGGCTTGATTATGTTGGCTTTTACCGTGTAAGTGATTATATATTTTGGTTTTTTCTTGGAAGACCAAATGAAATTGTTGTGCAATGTGATGCAGAGGCAGCCGCAGTGGACAATATACCATACGAGAATCAAAATTTAAGATCGTTGGAGAGTTCACCGGTCTTGAAATTTGTTCAATCTTTGGAAGAATTTCAATTGATGCCACAAAAACCACATTTTCGTCCTTTAGATGAATGTGAAGTGGTGTTTCGAGAAGGATTGGCGCTTAAGCATATGATGACTTTTGTTAACGTTGTAAAGGAAACATCAAAATTACAAGTTAATGCTTCGGGAAGCATCATGGACAGCCTTCTTAAATGTCTTCCTGAATTGGAATAACATGGTTTCGATATTAAAGATGTGCAAAGACGTCTTCTCGAGATGCAAACATTGATAAAAAGTCGAGAACATCTACAAATAAAGTTGGAAAAAGTAAAATGTGAGATCAAAATGCGGGATCATGAGGGAACCAATATCAATGCCGAGTTGATTGATGCAATTGAGGAAATAAAGGTGTTAGAAGAAAAGAAGGCAAGGCTTATGTCAATGAATGAGGAAAATGATTCTGAGCTTGCTAAGTTGAAATCCAGTGATAGTTCACTTAATGAACACATTCAGAATGTTGAGCACAATTTCGTAAGCCTCGCTACTTTCTCTTGGAAGTGACTGACTTGTACTCTCTGCTGATCTTCCAGCTTTTGCTGCATTTGACCACTTATCATGTTCATGTTCTAATGAATCACCGACTTGTTATGATGATGAAACTTAATTGGCTTGTCTGAGTGAGCCTTTTTTTGGGTAGCTACATACAGCTAACAAGTATATTTCTAAAATTTTTGTTTTATGGCTGGATTTTTTGTAGCTATTGTGGTTTAGGTGTTGACAATCTATTTAGCACAATGTTGAAATTTGAAAGTTGACAATCTATTAGTTATGAGCTTGAAAGTTGTTTTCTTTTACCTTATCATGCAAAAGTTCACTCCTTGATAATACTCTGCCCACTTGATATCCCACCTGATATCCTGCCCAGAGTTTTTGTTTCTATTACTTGTTTGTGGATTGGTTTTAGACTTTGTAGTTTGAGTCACATTAGCTCTCTCTCTATCTCTCTTGATTATAGTTTAGTTCTTTTATTTATAAGATTTAATTGGCATTAAGAATCTGGTACTGTCATAAATAGTATGCTTTGTTGTCTTGTAGACCAGTAAACCAAGTTTCTGTAGCATTCAAAATACAAACTGGGGTATTTCAAAAATGAGTTCCAACCATGGAGAACATGTAATTAATTTCAAAATTTCATCAGCAGAAGATAGTATCTATTTTAAATTTACAATATCCTCAATTTGGAACTAGAGTCAATATTTTGAACTGGGGATGTTTTGAAATTTAGGCCTGGTATTCAGTATGTTAAAATAATTTTTTTAATAGAATTTCAAATAATTTTTTTTGAACTATTACTAGTAGATTTTACAATCATATGAGATAATTTTGTCATGATTCTAGGTGATAATATACCATACGTGAATCAAAACTTACGATTGTTGGAGAGTTCACCAGTAATAAGATTTGTTCGGTCTTTGGAAGAATTTCAATTGATTCCACATAAACCACACGTTCGTCCTTTAGATGGATGTGAAGTAGTGGGATTGACGATTAAGCATATGATAATTTTTATTAACATGGCAAAGGAAACATCAAAAATACAATTAAATGCATCGGGAAGCTTAATGGAAATCTTCTTAAATGTCTTCCTGAATTGGAATCACATGGTTTTAGGGCCGGCTCTGGGCCTTTCTAGAGGGGCTGCAACCCGGACCCATTAAAAAAGGGGGTCTTGATTTACATGGAATGAGTCTTCAATTACGGCCCATTTATTTTTATTTCAATCAAAGGCCCAATCTCTGGTTAAAAAAAAAAGGCCCAATTATAGTTGCTTGTTATTAGTTTAAATAATGGATTGATTGGTTCATTGCTTTTATTTCGGATCGATCCAATTATTTATTAAAAAAAAGACAAAAAAATATAGAAAACACGCAAATAAAAATTGGGTCAATGCTCAAATGTGCACCAAATAAATAATATAGGGTTTCAAACTTTCATATTTTTAATTTTCCCCTCTTTCTCCAACTAAACACTACGGATTCTCATAATCTCATTTTTAAATCCTTATTTTCTCTACATTTTCTTTTCTCTAATTTCTACATACTACATCCTCGTTGACTCGTTATACTCTCTCTCGAATCTTGATCTCCAAGTCTCACTATCAGCACACTCACCAGTGTAGGGTTCGTTCTTTTGCATATGTCATTAGAAAATTAAAATATACACATAGTAAAAAATTGAGAATTTTTCGGATTCAAAAATTATTTTTTCTCGATATTTCGTTATTCTTTAAGTTTATATCTTCAAAAAAGTCGAAACAAATAGTTTTTGTTCGAAAAATTTCAATTTTGTTTCGTTCTTTATATTATCCATGGAAAAAAAATTATTTCAAAATTCAATAAATAGCATTAAATTTCAACAAAGGTGATATAAATATTAAAAAAAAAAAAAAACTATAAATAATGCATATGAATAAATGGCCCCATTTTAGATTTTCACTGTGGGCTTTACGAAAGTCAGAATCGGTCCTGCATGGCTTGAACGTTAAAGTTGTGCAGCGTCGTCTTTTCAAGCTGCAAACAATGAAAAAAGAGAGTCGAGAACATCTTTAAACGAAGTTGGAAAAATTTAAATGTGTGATCAAAATTTGGACTCATGAGGGAAACACGATTAAGGCAGAGTTGATTGATACTATTGAGGAGATAAAGGTGTTAGAAGAAAAGAAGGCAACGCTTATCGATGAATGAGGAAAATGATTCAGAGATTGCTAAGTTGAAATCCAATATAGTTCACTTAATGAACACATTTAGAATGTTGAGCATAATTGTATTCTCTGTTGCTCATCCAGCTTTTGCTACATTTGACCCTCTACATGTTTATGTTCTAATCACCTACTTGTAATGAAGTTGAAAATAATGTTTCACATTTTCTGTTTTTCGAAAATGAAAATGAAATGAAAATGGTGTCTAAAAATAAAACGATAAAAACGCGTCGGGTGGGTTAACCGAAAAATATCAAAAATTATAATATCATATTTGCATTTTATTTCACATTATAACCAAAAAAAATGGTTAAACATTTTATTTGACATTAATTTTTAATTAAATACATGAAAAAGAATTAAAATCTTTCAAAAATAAAAAAGAAAAAAAAATTTAAAAAAAATTCGCGTTTGTTAACCATTTTTCATTTTGTTTTCAAAAAAACAAAGACAAACATGGAAAACAAAATCAATGTTAAAATTGAAAAACATGGTAAACATGTTTTCTTTGTTTTTCATTTTGTTCACTTTAAGCACATTTGATGAAATTAAATGGAATATATTGAATCTTGATGTGATTTTTTGTATGGATGATAAAAACATTGAAATACCTTTGTGAATTTTTATTTTATTTTAAAAATTTGGGTTCAAGAACTAATTATTCCAACTTTTTTGTAGATAAAACATTAAAAATAGGGAAATATAAGAAATAATAGTTCTCAAATCCAAAAAATTTTCAAAATTTTACCGAAGGTTTATTTTAATTTTCTTAGGATGCATACATTAAATCTCATCGAAAATCATTCAATTTCATACAATTTCATTAAAGGTGCTCATTGTATTCAAATAAGGGAGTAATGATAGGAAAAGTTTTATGTATTTATATATATATAATTATTTAGTCAGATTTGGTCCTGAAGTTTTTCGTCAAGACCTAAGGATTATCACATGTTATAATCTGAGTAATTTGATGTTAGTGACAACTCCTATCTTATTTCAATGGCAGAGGGTTGATCTTCCTCCACCATGGCTAGAACAAATGGAGGAGGCGTTCTGGTTGATCCAACACACGATTCAAGTTTTTATTTATTTTTTATTTTTATCAAAATTGATTTTTTAATAATTAGATTTAATATTACTTAATCTTTATATATTAGTTAAATTACTTTATTTAATTTTTCATAAATAATTATTTTTAAAAATCAATTTCATATATAATTATTATGTAAACTTATCATACTGTATAATGATGTCCATTTTAGTAATTTTGTTAAACATATTTTCTTTCATTTTTAAAATTCTTTTAAAAAAAATTAACAAACACATGCGTGCTTATTTTTCAAACAGATTATATCCTAAGCAAAAGTTCTAACCGATTATTTTTTAAGTCGTAACAATCTCAAATATAGACTTAGTTTTCAGTCGTTAGATATTAGTATGAGCTTATATATATATATATATATATAGAGTTTTTCTATTATCAGCTTAAACTGATATAAAATATATCAGTTTATTGCATGTGCCTCATTAGATTTAAATTCTTTGACTTTAACACTTGTATATATAATAAGAAATACCTCTTTTAAACCAAAAATTAAGGGACTTTATTGTTTTTAGCCAGAATTAGTAAATTGATTATTTTTGTCAAACAATCCACTGAAGAAACTTAAATACCCCTCATTATTTTTTAAAACCTCTTCTCTCCCTTGTCTCTCTCATTATTTCTGCAGAATGTTTTTTTTTTTTTTTATTTCTTTCTCTCTCTCTCTCTTTTCTCTCTCACGAACTCTTCTCCTTCTTCTTCTTTTCTTTCTCCAGTTTTTTATTTTAAAAGATCAGAATTTTTTTTAAACAAAAATTTTCAGATTTAGTTTTTTTTTTTTCAAAGTAAATTTCCGATGGGTTTTTCAAGCGATGAGTTTTCCGATTTGACCACGATCTAGTCCAGATCGAGCGAAAAATTAAATTTTTTTCAAAGAAAATCAAGTTTTTTTTTTTTTTTTTTTTTTTGAAAAATTTATAGATTTTAAAAATGTTTGGATTTGAGTATTGTTTGTTTAAAAAAATTTCTGATTTTATTTTGTTTAAAAAAAATTAGATTTTTTTTTAAAAATTTCATAATTTTTTTAATTTTGAAATTTTTTTTTGGATTTTGTTTTTGTTTAAAATTTGAAAAAATTTCATTTTTTTCAAAATTTGTTTTTTGTGGTTGTGAATGTAGTTGATTTTAAGGGTGGTTGTGGTTATGAATGTTTAAAATTTTTTTCTAAATTTTTTTTTAAAATTTCCAGATCTTGTTTTGTTTAAAAATTCCAGATTTTGTAAAAGACTTTAGAGGCATTTTTCCATATTTGGTTTATTTATTTTTTTTTATTTTTTAATTTTTTAATTTTAAAAATTTGTAAATGTAGCGGTTGTTTTTATGAATGGTGAGAGTTGTTTTTTGTTTTTTGTTTTTTTCCAGATTTTGTTATTGAAGTTGAAAATTTCATATCATGTTTGAATTTTTTTTTTTCCAGATTTTGTTCAATTAAACACAGCAGGAAAAAATGACTAAACACACCAGACAAAAGTGACTAAACATACCAGGCTAAAAAGACTAAACACACCAGTCAAAAAAGATTAAACACACTAGGCAAAAAGTACTTAAACACATTAGGGAAAATGAACTAAACACGCCAGACCAAAACGACTAAACACACCAGGTAAAAAAGAATTAAACACACCAGACAAAAATAACTAAACACATCAGGCAAAAATGACTAAACACACCAGATAAAAAAAATTAAATACACCAGACCAAAACGACTAAACACACCAGGCAAAAAAGACTAAACACACCAGACATAAAGGACTTAAAAACACCAGGGAAAATGAATTAAACATATCAAACAAAAACGACTAAACACAAAAGGCAAAAACGACTAAACACACCACACACCAGGTGTGTTTAATTGGGTTGCTTGGTGTGTTTAATTCTATTTGCCCTGGTGTGTTTAATCGTTTTACCTGGTGTGTTTAATTCGTTTTGCTCTAGTGTGTTTAATTCATTTTGTCTAGTGTGTTTAATTCGTTTTGCTCAGTGTGTTTAATTCATTTTGCCCTAGTGTGTTTAATTCGTTTTGTTTTAGTGTGTTTAATTCATTTTGTCTGGTTTGTTTAATTTGTTTTGCCCTGGTGTGTTTAATTGTTTTTGTCCTAGTGTGTTTAATGAGTTTTGCCTGGTGTGTTTAATAAGTTTTGCATGGTGTGTTTAGTCGTTTTTGTCTGATGTGTTTAAACACAAGCAAATCTGAAAAATTTTTGTTTTAAAAAAATTCTGATTTTTTTTTTTTTAAAATCTAGAAAAAACCGAGAAAGAGAAAGAGAAGAGAGGAGAGATAGAGAAGAAGAAGAAGAAGAAGAAGAAGGAGAGAAAAGGAGAGAGAGAAAGATTCTCTAGAAAAAGAGAGAGATGAGGCTTTGAAAAAAAAAGGGCATTTAAGTCCGAAAAGTGGATTGTTTGACAAAAACAAACAAAATACTAATTCCGGTTAAAAACAATAAACATCCTTAATTTTTGGCTAGTTTCCATTTTCACCTTGTATATATACGGAAATTTTCCTATGAGGATGTCTTGATAGAATTATATAAGGACATTGAATATGAGCCACTCATTTTACATACTTTGGCTTGGTATGTATGCACTTGTCAAATCACTTTTATAAATGAGTGACTTACATTCAATATCCTAATAAAGTTATATAAGGATGCCCTGATAGGAACGCGACCGTATATATAAATTGACTTTACTAAGTATTATGCAGTATTTTACGTTGCATGGTGATCAGAATAGGGTTAACTTTTATTACTAAACTTTCTTTTTAATTTTTTTCTGTTACTAAATTATCATTTAATTCTTTTTTTAAAAAACACATTTAATATTTTTCTTTTTACTAAACTTTCATTTAATATAAGTGACAAACGTAAATAGTGTGTACCAAAACCACAACAAAAGACAAAGTATCATGTTTGGTGATTGTTAAAACAAAATGTTAAAGTGGAATGCATCAGTACCAATGAGTGCAACAGATACTGAAACTGAAGCCAATCAGAGTGATTATATTGAAGGCCCATCAATTTCACTTGATTCAGATGATGACCCATCAACATTTTAACCACTATCAACCACACGTTCAAGGACGCAGGGAAGAAATGCTGCAAAAAAGGCCAGGCAGGGGAGTGACATACAAGAGACTTTGCTTGAGAAAATTCAGAGACAAAGTGAGTTTTTGAACAGGCAAAGTGAAATGATTTTGGATTTCAAAGCAAAACTTGAAGAAAGAGGAGCAAAGAAGATGGAAAAGAAGGAACTCAATGAAGAAATAGATATTATGAGTCATGATCCTTCCATTGTACACCTAAGGGAATAGTGAAAGATTATTGGGTGCAATGAAATGAATTATTAAAATTATGGAAAAGAAGGGGGCATGCAAAATCTCATAAGCTCGAGGTACAATTTCTCAAACTCAAAGTACTCTCCTTTAATGGAAACTAGGTATTATTCGTATGCCTCTGACTTCCCGCCTCCGTCCAACTTCTAGTTTAAATTATGCAAGTAGTTCAAATTATGTTTTTAGTTCAAATTTGTAATTTACATTTATGGTTCTTCTTTCAATTATACATGTGATTTTTCTTTATGTTTGTATTTATGTTAAGTGTTTTCTAATCTATAAAATTTAAATTTTAAAATGTTTCCTTATTTAAAAATTAATTTCTTTTAATGTAATAATTTAAAAATATTTAAAAATATTAAATATTAGTATATTAAATAGATCTCATGGAGAAATTTAAAATGATATTAATTTTATCATCATTAAATTTTATAAATTACAATTTATCGATCACTTATTAAAAAGTAAGTACAATTAAATTTGACACAAAAATATCACTATCAAATTTCACTAAAATATCACTCTCATGTTTGTTGGGTGGTATTGGACCGGCTCAATCCAATCCCACGTTGTAGTCTACACGAGATGAATTCCAATCCTATGTAAACAATTAGTGAGGTTGTAGCGGCACTATTGACTCCCTCCACAAAGGCTGGAACTGTTTAGTCCCAGCATTTGTACTTTTTTTTTTTCTTTTTTAAATTAAATTATTCCATGTATAAGATACTAAATTTATTTAATCTGTCTTAAAAATTAATTTAATATATGTTATTCATTTTTAATATTAATATGTTTTATTCTAATATTTAAAAAATTTTGTTAATATCAATTAAAATTTTATTTTAAATAATTTTATTTATTTTGAAAAATAATTTATTTTATTCAAAAATAATAATTTAAATAATTTTTTTTACCAAATTTAATTTAAATTTTTTTATTTTTCTTTGAATTGAAATGATTTAAAATTTAATTTAAGAGCCCTTAGACTAGACCTGGCAAAGTTCCGGTTCGATTCGCCCGAACCGGAACCGTTTTTTCAGTTCCGATTCAGGAACTGTAACCAGAACCGGGGGAGGCTGGTTCCGATTCTCATTTTTACAGAACCGCTCGGTTCGAACCGGGTTGGAACCGACTATTTCGGTTTGGTTCGAACCGGTGGTTCATTTAATTATTTATTTATTTTTTATTTTATAAAACTCAACTCATCACAGCATTCAAACTTCACTCTTCACAGCATCATTGTCATCAGACATCAGTCACCTCTTCGTCGACAATCGCTTCATCCCGTTGCCGTATCGCTGACGATCGATCGACGGTCTCCCTCTTCTTCTTCTTATTCACAATCTCTGATTTTATATGCATTTTTTGTTTTTTGTTTTTGGGTGTTTGTTTGCTGAGAAAGTTGAGGAAAGTGATGGATTAGGTTAGGGTTTCCAGATCGATGTGTTAGGTGGTTGGTTTTGGGATCGAATTGGGGGCAATTGGAAGTTAGGGATTTTCAATTTAGGTTGGTGGTTTGTTTTGGGATCGAATTGGGGGCAATTGGAAGTGATGGATTAGGGGATTTTGTTTTTGGGTGTTTGTTTGCCAAGAAAGTTTAGGGAAGTGATGGATTATGGGGTTGGTTTAGGGATCGAATTAGAGGCAATTGGAAGTTAGAGTTTTTCAATTTAGGTTTTCAATTAGGATGATGGTGGAGCCATGGAGTTGTGGAGAAGATGAGGTTTTCATGGACATGTAAGTTTTCAATTTAGGTTTTCAATTGGGGATTTTCAATTTTATTTTCAATTTATGGTTCTCTGGTGGTGGAGCCGTGGAGTTGTGGAGAAGATGATGATCTAATTGATGATCATCAGATGATTCAGATCATGAAAAAAAAAAGGTTCAAAACCGCAGGTTTCATCTTAACCGGAACCGGAATCGAAACCGACCTATGCTGGTTCCGGTTTCACCTAAACCTGTAATCGGAACCTTACTAGATCTATCTTAGACTTCACTGTCAACACCACATGAGCAAAAGTATAACTCTTAAAATATTTCTCTCACCGTTGGAGATGGTCTAAGCTCCTCTGCTTAAACAAAACACCCTTTGAGTTTTCAAATACTTTCTTTTAACTTCATATGTCATCTTCTTCCAAGAAAATGTCACTTGGGAACATGAATTTGTTTACAAAAGGCACACTTGTTGAAATGAGCAGTGATAAAGGGTGGATCTTTGGTGGATGGTTTGTTGCTAAAGTCTTGAAACCACCATTTCCATCACCTTTTATGTACTCCTGGAAAAAAAATGAAATTTTTGGTGGAGTATCAGTGCTTGTTTTGTTATGATGGCAGCAAGTTTGTGAGAAATTGCGTTGATATCAAGTTTGTGAGGCCTCTGCTACCTCCACCACCGAATGATGAACAAGAACAACAGAGGTGTGAAGTGAATGATGTGGTTGATGCTTATTGCATTGATGGGTGGTGGGTCGGGGTGGTGTCCAAAGTGTTACCGGGGGAGGAGGAGCAGAGGGTGTATTCAGTCTTGTTGGAGAACCAATCTCATACTGTTAAGTTGGACTCGTATTATCAAGTGAATCCAATGTGAACCAAACGAGGCTTAACTGATGTGATAATTCCTGAAGATGTGGGATACGTTTGGAAGTTGAAGATGGTGTTTGAAGAAAGTTTGAAGACCAAGAAGAACTAAAGAATCAAAGGATGAAGACAACCGTTGTGGGTAACATTATGGCATTAACAGCAGTTCTAACAGCAGTCAAGTCCAAAGAAAAGCGATGTGCTTTGCGATGTGGGTTTGACATCGGTACGGACAGCAGTTAAGACTAGTGATTTACGCAGTTAATATCGATATGGGTTGGATATTGGTCTGCTAGAATATGGTGCATTCTAGATGACTTGTAACGGTGTAGGGTGCGGGTGGCCAACCATGACCGGAACCGTTGTCAATCATAAGCATGCGTGAAATGGAAAATCTTCAGCGAAAAAGGAAAGTAATTCTTCTGGAAGTTCTTGTGGTTGAAGGAAAATGATTTCTCTTTACAAGAAGACTTGTCATAATAGGAAATAGTATTTACGTGGAATAAGTAGGTCATGTACGTATAAGAGATGGATTTACTTGTTGGTCTTAGCTCTCTGTAACTAGTGTAAATAGTATCTTGCAATTAGGTTATCTGTGTGGAGCAAAAAAGAACACAATGTAATATTAAAGAGTGGTGAGATTCGGGGGAGACCCTAGGGATTATTCGAGGAGGGATTCAGGAAATATTAGTGGATCAAGTTAGAGATTCGTGGGTGATATTCAGGGGAGACTTAGGCGATATTGAGGGGTTTTTGGTGAGGATCCGTGAGTGTTGTGAGTTGAGAGTCATGATGTAAAGCTTGGTTGTGAGCTTACGGACTTGGTAAGGCTCTGTGGTTTGGGGTTGAGGTGTGACAGAGAATCATAGAGTATATGATTGTAACGATTTATCATATAGTGGAACTTTTTCTGGCGTCTTGACGACCCGTGGTTTTTTCCCCGATTTAGGGTTTTCCACGTATATCTTGTGTTGTGTGATTGTTTATTTTTCTGCTATAGACGTTAATTGCTATGAGTTATGGGCGAATATTAGACATGTTGTTTCTACGTTCATCGGTTCTAATTCCCAACACGTACAATGAACTTTAGGTCCTTTGAGTTGAGGTTTCATTTGGATTAGGTTGGTGACAAATGGATTCTGTTAAAGAATCTCAAACTCTGATACCATACTAAATAATCTCATGCAAAACAAAGAACGAAAGAGAACAAGAAAACCAAGGTTTGTTATTATTGCATAATGATGAATATAGGGTTACATTGTGAATCCTAAGTTACAGTAAAAATAACTAAGAAAGAGAGCTTTTATAGGCAACACAGACTAATCTAACTCCTAATAGGAGTACTAATCCTATTATAACTATAAACAGGAAAAATACCATAACTAGGAAATATTACTAGAAAAATAATCCTAACAAAACTAGGAAATATAACATAATTCTAACACCCTCTCCCAAACTCGCGATGCGGCCGCAAGAAGCATCGAGAGTTTGCCAATCGAAAATTGAAAACATAGAATCCTTCAACTTGGTAAATGAATCTGGAAACTGCATATAAGAAGAAACAATGAGCCTTTCTGCATAGAAGAAGAAATAAAGGACCATGTGTGAATGTGCTGCTGGATAGAAGGAGAAACAAAGGGAAAGAAATAGTGCTGAGAAGAAACCATGTGAACGATACAAAACGTGTGAAACCTTGCGAAACCATGCAGATTGAGTCTCCCAAACCCTGTAAATTGAGTCTCCAAAACCATGCAAATTGTTCCAAAACCGTGCATATCATGCAAACCATGCGAAACCGTGCGAAACCTTGAAAACCATTTAAATTGTGCTAGACCCTACGAAATTATGCAAATCGTGCCAAACCCTGCAAATTGCGCCAAACCTTGCGAAATCGTGCCAAAATGCGAAACCATGCGAATCGTTCCAACTGTGCGAATCGTGCCAAACCCTGCTAATCAAATCGTGCTCACTAACCCATTCAAATTGTGAGAAACCACTTACCAATTCCTCGTCCACTTAGTGCCCAAGTGATTTGGAACTATGATTCACACCCCAGCACCTGCACCCGTGACATCCATAGGCATAGTCTCATATCACCAGCCATTACGAAGATAAGAAAATACTAATCAAAAACGAGGGAGAGAGAAAAGCCAAATACCAACCAAAAAATGAAGGAGAGAGAAAGCCAAAATCAACCAAAAACAAGGTCGAGAAAAAAAAAAGAGCTAATAATACTGGAAACGAAGAAGAGAGAAAGCCAAATACCAACTAGAAAAGGAGAGAGAGTCAGATACCAAGAGGAAACAAAGTGATTATTTTTTAAGCAAATTATATCATATACAAATATGTAAGTGATTATTTTTTAAGCTGCAGCAATCCCAAATATTGTATATATATATATATATATTATTTTTTTAATTCGGGGTGTTTATAGGAGGGGGAGGACTGTGTATAGTCTTATTTGGAAAGGTGTATATATATATATATTCGTTAGAAGGAAGTAATTAGACTTTAATCATTGTAATTAATAATAATATATATATATTTTTTTTTTTGACAATATCTATAAAGACCAAGTATTTTTTTGAAGTTTTTTGTCATCGGTAGGATTCGAGCCGTTGACTTAAGAGTCATTTGTCCAAGCTTTAAGCTTGCCCATCTACCACTGAGCTACGTCCCTAGAGACATTTTTTCAATCTTTTCAATAGTGTCTACAACTGGAAATTTCATTTCACCCAAAAAATCATAAATAACATTTAAATTAATACACTATAAACTCTAGAATGAGTGAATTTTAAGACTATACAAGCACGACACGTATAATACATATTGGTTACCATTGAAAAGTCTAGAATAAAGTGAATTTTAAAGCTATGCTAGATGAGAAAAAAACACATCGGTTACCTAGTCTAAAACATAAGAATTTTAGCTTTGCATGCGCAACACATTCAATTCCAATGCTAAGAAAAGCTAAAATCAATACAAACGATTAATACGTTCAATATGCCATAATAGGATAAAGTATTTAAAATTGCAGTATAAGAGTTAAAGGTGTTTTAAGGATGTTTTGGATACTAGCAAATGACACGTTAAAGGACTAAACTTTTCTTTATTTCTTTGATATTTCTTAATCGAATTAAATAAAAATAATTTATCAATTTATAATTTGAAAGAACTAATTTTAAATTCTATCATATTTTATTTAAATTTGCAAGGTTGGTTTTTTAATATTGTTTTTTTTTTTTTTTTATTTCTTAAAATTATAATATATGGACCCAATTTTCTTAAAATAATTGTTTCTCTCATTCATTCATGTTTCTCTCTCTACAATTTTCTCTCTAAAACTATATTTTTCTCTTCGAAATATTGTTATCCTAGCCGAAACGATTTTAACGTTATATTATGAGCGAAAATTTGATATCGTTTTTCTCCTCAAAAGTCATTTGAAAATGTTTCCCGAAACTTTACACGATAAAATATCAAGATGATTACACGATGTCGATATTTCATCGTATAATCATATTGATATTTTATCGTGTAGAGTTTCAGGAAACAAACTTCCATCAGTGAAGGTTGAAGAAAACTCCATTGATGGAGGTCTAACAAACCTCTATCGATGGAGATGACTAAAAAGAAATTTCTTTCTCACACATGTCATAAATGCACCGATGGTATTTTATCAAAAATCATTTCTCTTAGATAAAAATAGTGAAGTTATTGAGAAATGACATTTTTAAACACACCCTTAATTTGAGAGATATTTATGATTTTGGCCCATTAACTAGGGACTAGATTGATAATTGCTCAAGTTTTAGAGGTTTGTTAACACGTGTCAATCTTTAATATGGTTATTTTAACACATGTGTTAACACACTTCAGATAAGAGAAAAATTATTTTATATTTTAAAATTTTTATAATTTTAAGTTTCGATATTTCTACACTCCTCTGTTTAAACTAAACAACAGACGGTACTAAACTCCTCTGTTTAAACAACACACACTTTGAGTTCTCAAATACTTGGTTTTCTTCCATGAAAATGTCACCTGGGAACATCGATTTGTATGCAAAAGACACACTTGTTGAAGTGAGCTGTGCTGATGGGTGGTTCCCTGGTAGATGGTTCGTTGCTAAAGTCTTGGACCCACCATCTCCATCACCTACAGCTCCTGGGAAAATGACACTTTTGGTGGAGTATCAGAGCTTGCTTTATGGCACCAAGTTGTTGAGAAGGCGTGTTGATATCAAGTTTGTGAGGCCTCTACCACCTCCACCACCGAATGATGAACAAGAACAACAGAGGTTTGAAGTGAATGATGCGGTTGATGCTTATCTCGATAATGGGTGGTGGGTTGGGGTGGTGTCCAAAGTGTTGGGGGAGGAGGAGCAGAGGGTTTATTCGGTCTTGTTGGGGAACCCATCTCGTACAGTAGACTTTAGGTCCTCTGACTTAAGGTTTCATCTGGATTGGGTTGGTGACAAATGGATTCAACCTCGAAAACAGGTACTACACTTTTTAAGACCTTTTTGTTGATTATGGAATTCAAAAGTTGTTTTCTTCTTTATTATCATGCATAAAGTTCATGTCTTGGATCATATGTACCCACTTCACTACCCAAAATGCAACTGGCAGGCTAAATTTTTCGTTTTTATGGCTGTTGTTTGTGAATTGAGGATCAGTTGTAGTTTTGGTAGTTTCAATTTTGACAGTGTATTTGGCAAAATGGATTTAGGAATGTTGTTTTCTTTTTTCTTGTATCATGGAAAAAGTTATTGTCTTGGAATTTTTTTTTGTTACTTGTTGAGTTTAAAGTTGGTCTTTTTTTTTTTTTGGGTTTCAAGCAAGAAATGTTGTAGCCATGGTGGTTTCGGTGCTGACAATCTATTAGGCACAATGTTCCTCAGCAATTTAGGATCTTTTTGTTAATTATGAAGTTGAAAGTTGGTTTCTTTTGAAGTATTTTCTTTTCCCATATCATGCTTAAAGTTCATGCCTTGATAAGTTGAAGCTTTAAGAATCACCATTAATGGTGGATATCAGAGTCTGGAGCTCTGTTTTCATTGATTAGAAAATGATAACAACTTGATTGTATTTAAACAAAGAAGACTCACACAATTAACGTGTGCTCTGAATTTGGGAATTAACAGCTAACTACCTAACCAACTAACATTGACTTGTATTCACAGAAGTTGAGTAGCCACATCAGCTAAATCCAACTAACAGAGATTAACGGTAGTTAACTAACTCCTAATTAACTAGTCTTAAACAATATTAATCAGCTTTGTTATCTGATACATATTGTTTGAGCTTCACTTTCCTTCGATGCTCTGTATTTGGCTTTGTATTGCCAACACCTGTTTTGATGCTCAGCATACTCATTGGACAAGTGCCTGAAGCATCTGCAATGTATACAGCCTTATCAGTAATTTCAAGTCACATTAGCTTGTGCTTCAAATTTACCACAAAAAGAAAAGAAATGTATCTCAATGTATCTCTCTCTTTTATAATCTTCATCAGCAATTTAGGATCTTTTTGTTAATTATGAAGTTGAAAGTTGTTTTCTTTTAAAGTATTTTCTTTTCCGGTATCATTTAAAATGTTCATGCCTTGATAATGATCTTGACCACTTGACATCCCAAGTACTAGCCAGAGTTTTTGTTTCTATTGCTTGTTGTTTGTTGATTGGTTTTAATTTCGAGTCACATTAGCTCGTGCTTCAAATTTACTGTAAAAAAAAAAAAAAAGAAAAAAAAAAAAAAAAAAGGAAAAGAAAAGAAATTTGCTATCTCTATCCATTTTATAATCTTGATTGTTATAGTTTAGTTCTCTTATCTATAAAAATAATTGGCATTCAGAATCTGGTAATGTGCTTAAATATATGCTCTGTTGTCTTGTAGAAAGTAAACCAAGTTTCAGTGACATTCAAAATCCAAACTGGGGTATTTCAAAAATGAGTTCCAACAATGGGGAACTTATAATTAATTTCAAAATTTCATCAGCAGAAGATAGGATAGTGAATCTATTTTAAATTTACAATATTTTCAATATTCTGCACTGGGGATGTTAGTTAAAGTTTGTTCTTTTTTTATTTTTTCGTTTCACTGGTAGACTAAATTTTTTGGTTTTTATGGCTGGATTTGTTGTAGCTGTTGTGGCTTCGGTGTTGACAATATATCAGGTACAATGTTTATCAGAAATTTAGGATCTTTATGTTAACTATGAAGTTAAAGGTTGTTTTCTTTTAAAGTATTTTCTTTTCTTGTATCATGCAAAAGTTCATGCCTTGATAATGATCTGCCCACTTGACCAGAGTTTTTGTTTCTATTCCTTTTATTTGAGGATTAATTGTAGTTTCGAGTCACATTAGCTTGTGCTTCAAATTTACCACAAAAATAAGAAGAAATTTGTTCTCTCTCTCTCTCTCATTTTTTTAATCTTGATTGCTATGGTTTAGTCCTCTTTTATTTATATGATATAATGGGCAGGGCGCATTTAGAATCTAGTACTGTGCAGAAATAGTAAAATGTAATCTATATTTTCTTGTTTCCTGCTTAGAATTAAGTATTCAAGGCTTGTGAAATTTGCATACGGTGTGTAACTTTGGATTGAAATGGGACTATTGCATTGCAAAAGGTATATATACTTGTTCTCAGAAGACTCTTTTTCATTTGGCATTCATCATCTGAAGAGGGAGTGTTTTGAAAATTAGGCTTTTTCTTCATTATTTAAAATATTTTTTAATAGTCTCTTATTGAATGTCACGCTCAAAAATGCAAAGTTTTTACAATTATAATGAATAATTTTGTCAAGGTTCTAGGGGACTAATTAATGAGTTGTGCTCACAGTTATTTCGATGGCATATGATAGAGTCAATTAACATTGCATATGACAATATGACCTGATGACATCTGATTTAATTAGCTTGCTCAGATTCAATGTAATAGGTTCTTGATTCTTCTCTACGTGCTATGTACTTTGATTTATTTTAACGCTTTTAGTTATCATCATGTTTATATCTCAGATTACTTTTTCATGTTTATTGTTGTTGTTGTAATATTGACGTTATTTAGTTGATTTCAAAATAGTTTTCCTTCTCAGATATTAAAAAACCAGCATCATTTACCATTTAGCATTTAGGGATGGTAGAATGAGCAAACCTTCATGTTGAGTGATAGAAAATTACCCTATTTAGAGAATTAGCGTTTATAGCTGGGTTTGACAAGGCATTTAATAGAAATTTTATCTTTGTTGTTACATAGAGACATTGGCATTAAAAAAATCCACTTAGTTTTTATGTTCATGAATGATTAGACACCGATTTAATCATATTTAACCATAGGAATGATGAAAAGTTTATTTATATCATACTAGAGCATGCACATTTGTAGATAGTTTAGTAGCATTAACGATATCTCAGGAGGAAAGAGAAAATGGGAAAAGCATGTACAACTAAAGAACTTTTTGTTTGATATCTCGGGAGGAAAAAGAAAATGGGAAAAGCATGTACAACTAAAGAACTTTTTGCTTGTGTATTGGTTTCTTGATGTAGAACAAAATGAGTAGTGAGGTAGGAGAGAAGAGGGGAACTCTGATGGAAGCTGAAACTAGTAGTGAGAAGAGAAAGAGAGGAAAGCATGTGAAATTCTTATTTAAAGGTACAAAAGCTCTAGCAACTAATATTGGATTATAAGTTGAGGATATAATGTTTGTTTAATGGTGTAGGCTTTTATTCACAAGCATATGTTATGTTTTACAGGTAAGAAGTGTGGTGGAGCTGAAGGCGATGTTGATAAAATAGATGCAGAAGATTCTTCAACTACAGGTATTGAGGTCTCTCAACCAATATTCCATGTAATGAAATCATGGCGAAAGAAAAATTACGAAATACAAACATAAAGGATTGACCAATTAATGACTCAAATCATTGATGTTGATGAACATGTATCAGTGTGCTTGCTTACAATTGTAGTTGATTCAAGTAGGCTGTAGTGAATTTTATTATGCTTCTACTTGTAGAAATTGGCTTGATTATGTCGGCTTTTATTGTGTAAGTGATTATATATTTTGGTTTTTTCTTGGAAGACCAAATGAAATTGTCGTGCAATGTGATGCAGAGGCAGCCGCAGTTGACAATATGCCATACGAGAATCAAAATTTAAGATCGTTGGAGAGTTCACCGGTCTTGAAATTTGTTCAGTCTTTGAAAGAATTTCAATTGATGCCACAAAAACCACATTTTCGTCCTTTAGATGAATGTGAAGTGGTGTTTCGAGAAGGATTGGCGCTTAAGCATATAATGACTTTTGTTAACGTGGTGAAGGAAACATCAAAATTACAAGTTAATGCTTCGGGAAGCATCATGGACAGCCTTCTTAAATGTCTTCCTGAATTGGAATCACATGGCTTCGATATTAAAGATGTACGAAGTCGTTTTCTCGAGATGCAAATATTGATAAAAAGTCGAGAATATCTACAAACAAGGTTGGAAAAAAGTTAAATGTAAGATCAAAACGCGGACTCATGAGGGAATCGATATCAATGCCAAGTTGATTGATGCTATTGAGGAAATAAAGGTGTTAGAAGAAAAGAAGGCAAGGCTTATATCAATGAATGAGGAAAATGATTCTGAGATTGCTAAGTTGAAATCCAGTGATAGTTCACTTAATGAACACATTCAGAATGTTGAGCATAATTTCGTAAGCCTAGCTACTTTCCCTTGGAGGTGACTGACTTGTACTCTCTGCTGCTCTTCCAGCTTTTGCTGCATTTGATCCTTTACATGTTCATGTTGTAATTAATCACTGGCTTGTTATGATGATGAAACTTAATTGGGTAGCTACATATAGCTAACAAGTATATATCTATTGTAGCTATTGTGGTTTAGGTGTTGACAATCTATTAGGCACAATGTTGAAAGTTGACAATCTATTAATTACGAGGTTGAAAGTTTTCTTTTACCTTATCATGCAAAAGTTCACTCCTTTATAATTTTCTGCGCAGGGTTTTTGTTTCTATTACTTGTTTGTGGATTGGTTGTAGTTTGTATTACATTAGCTCACATGTCTTCCTGAATTAGAATCACATGTCTTCGATGTTAAAGTTATACAAAGTCGTCTTCTTGAGCTGCAGAAAATGAAAAAAAAAGTTCAAGAACATCTACAAACAAGGTTGAAAAAAGTTAAATGTGAGACCAAAATGTGGACTCATGAGGGAACCAAGATCAAGGCATAGTTGATTGATGCTATTGAGGAGATAAAGGTGTTAGAAGAAATGAAAGCAAGGTTTACATCAATGAATGAGGAAAAATGATTCTGACATTGCTAAGTTGAAATCGAGTGATTTCGTCAAGCTCGGGGTACAGTTTCTCAAACTCAATGTACCCTCTATCAATGGAAACTAGGTATTTACTCGCATACCCCTGACTTCCCACCTCTATTCAACTTTTAGTTTAAATTATGCATGTAGTTCAAATTATGTTTTTAGTCAAATTTGTAATTTATGTTTATGTTTGTACTTTCAATTATGCATGTGATTTTTCTTTTATGTTTTTATTTATGTTAAGTGTTTTCTAATCTGAAATTTAAACATTACAATGTTTCCTTATTTAAAAATTTAAACATTAAGTGTGTGGGGAGGAGGAGCAGAGGGTGTATTCGGTTTTGTTGGAGAACCCATTTGGTACAATGAACTTTAAGCCCTCTGAGTTGAGGTTTCATCTGGATTGGGTTGGTGACAAATGGATTCAACCTCAAAAACAGGTATTACACTTTTTAGGACCTTTTTGTTGATTATGGAGTTATAAAGTTGCTTTCTTTTTGTATTATCATGCATAAAGTTCATGTCTTGGATCATATTTACCCACTTCACTACCCAAAATGCAACTGGTAAGCTAAAGTTTTCGTTTTTATGGCTGTTGTTTGTGGATCTGTTGTAGTTTTGCTAGTTACAATTTTGACAGTGTATTTGGCACAAATAGATTTAGAAAGTTGTTTTCTTTTTCTTGTATCATGGAAAAAGTTCTTGTCTTGGATTTTTTTGTTACTTGTTGAGTTTAAAGTTGGATCATATATACCCACAACCCAAAATGTTGTAGCTATTGTGGTTACGGTGTTGACAATCTATTAGGAACAATGTTCATCAGAAATTTAGGATCTCTTTGTTAGTTATGAAGTTAAAAGTTGTTTTCTTTTAAAGTATTTTCTTTTCCCATATCATGCAAAATTTCATGACTTGACTAGAGTTTTTGTTTCTATTGCTGTTGTTTGTGGATTGGTTGTAGTTTCAAGTCACATTAGCTTGTGTTTCAAATTTACCACAAAAATGAGATGAAATTTGCTATCTCTCTCTTTTTTTAATCTTGATTGCTATGGTTTAGTTCTCTTTTATTTACGAGATATAATGGGCATTTAGAATCAAGCGCTGTGCAGAAATAGTAAAATGAAAATAAGTATTCAAAGCCTGTGAAATTTGCATACAGTGTGTTACTTTGGATTGAAATGGGACTATTACATTAGTAAAGGTATGCTTGTGCTCAAAAGGCCTTTTTTCTTTTCTTTTGGCAGTCATCATCTGAAGTGGAGGTGTTTTGAAAATTAGGCTTTTTCTTCATTACGTACAATATTTTTAATAGATTCTTATTGAATGTCATTGCACAGAATTGCGAACTTTTTACAATTATATTGAATAATTTTGTCATGCTTCTAGGGGACTAATTAATGAGTTGTGCTCACAATTATTTGGTTGGCATATGACAGACTCAATTCCATTGCATATGACAATATGACCTGATGGCATCTGATTTAATTAGGTTGCTCAGATTCAATGTAATAGGTTTGACATGTACGACTAAAGAACTTCTTGTCTGTGTATTGGTTTCTTGATGTAGAACAAAATGAGTAGTGAGGTAGGAGAGAAGAGGGGAAAGCAGATGGAAGCTGAAACTAACAGTGAGAAGAGAAAGAGAGTAACGCATATGAAATTCTTATTTAAAGGTACAAAAGCTCTAGCAACTAATATTGGATTATAAGTTAGAGGCTATAATGTTTGTTTAATGGTGTAGGCTTTTATTCACAAGTATATGGTAAGTTTTACAGGTAAGGGGTGTCGAGGAGCCGAAGGTGGTGTTGATAAAATAGATGTGGAGGGTTCTTCAACTACAGGTTTGGAGACCTCTCAACTCAATATTCCATATAAAGAAATTATCGTGAAAGAAAAATTTCCGAAATACAAACATAAAGGATTCACCATTTAATGACTCAAATCATTGAGGTTGATGAACATGTATCAATGTGCTTGCCAACAATTGTAGTTGATTCAAGTAAGCTGGAGTGAATTTTATTATGCATCTACTTGTAGAAATTGGCTTGATTATGTTGGTTTTTACTGTGTAAGTGATTATATATGTGTGGAAATGGTGGAAAATGTCACTTTTTAAAACTCATGTGGTGACAAAGTCACTCCTTTAATAAGTTAAGTTTAAAAGGCACCTATTATGGTGAACTACCAAAATTGCCTTTATTTTACACATTTCTCTTTCTTACTTTAAAGTTTTCAGAGTTTTTTTCTTTCACCTTTCTCTATAACAAACCTCCAATGGAAGTTAAATACCATAACCTTATCAAATCATCTTTATTGGATAGTTAATTTTGTGGCGCTATGCGGACGCATTCGGAGGTAGTGAATGAAAAGGCTCGGATAGTGTATGAAAAGGCTCGGGTAGTGAATGAAAAGGCTCGGATAGTGTATGAAAAGGCTCGGATAGTGAATGAAAAGGCTTGGGTAGTGTATAAAAAGGCTCGGGTAGTGTATGAAAAGGCTCGAACATAGTGTCTGAGAAGGCTCGGGTTGTGTATGAAAAAGCTCGAATAGTAAATGAAAAGACTCGGGTAGTGAATGAAAAGGCTCGGATAGTGTATGAAAAGGCTCGGGTAGTGAATGAAAAGGCTCGGATAGTGTATGAAAAGGCTCGGATAGTGAATGAAAAGGCTTGGGTAGTGTATAAAAAGGCTCGGGTAGTGTATGAAAAGGCTCGAACATAGTGTCTGAGAAGGCTCGGGTTGTGTATGAAAAAGCTCGAATAGTAAATGAAAAGACTCGGGTAGTGAATGAAAAGGCTCGGATAGTGTATGAAAAGGCTCGGGTAGTGTATGAAAATGCTC
This sequence comes from Acer negundo, assembly GCA_035582765.1. Classification (NCBI taxonomy): domain Eukaryota; kingdom Viridiplantae; phylum Streptophyta; class Magnoliopsida; order Sapindales; family Sapindaceae; genus Acer; species Acer negundo. The sequence continues at coordinate 37,634,753 of CM069241.1, forward strand.
GAATATAGTGTCTGAAAAGGCTCGAACAATTTTAAAAGTCTCGGAGAATCAAAATTCATTAATCTATTCATAAATTATAAAAAGCTTGGATAACTGTTTAAAAGGCTCGAACTGTGTATTAAAAGGCTCGAACCTAATGTAAAAATGCTCGAAAATGAACGAAAAAGCTCGGATGATCTAGTGTAAAAAGGCTTGGATTTAGTATAAAAAGGCACAAACTTAGTGTAAAAAGGCACGGAAAGGCATAAAAAGGCTTGAACCTAGTGTAAAAAGGCACGGAAAGGCATAAAAAGGCTCGAACCTAGTGTAAAAAGGCATGGAAAGGCACAAAAAGGCTCGAACCTAGTGTAAAAAGGCTCGAACCTAATGTAAAAAGGCACGGAAAGACATAAAAAGGCTCGAACCTAGTGTAAAAAGGCATAGAAAGGCACAAAAAGGCTCGAATCAAGTGTAAAAAGGCTCGAACCTAGTGTAAAAAAGCACGGAAAGGCATAAAAAGGCTCGAACCCAGTGTAAAGAGGCACGGAAAGGCACAAAAAGGCTCGAATCAAGTGTAAAAAGGCTCGAACCTAGTGTAAAAAAGCACGGAAAGGCATAAAAAGGCTCGAACCCAGTGTAAAGAGGCACGGAAAGGCACAAAAAGGCTTGAATCAAGTGTAAAAAGGGTCGAACCTAGTGTAAAAAGACTCGAAAAGGCTCAAATCTAGTGTCAAAAGGCACGAAAAGGCTCGGATGTTTTCTCTTAAAGGTTTTCTCTCTATGTTTAAAAAAGACATAAACTGACAAAAAAAATGGTATTTTTGTCTGGTCACCTAAATAGGTGCCTTTTAAACTTAAGTTAGTAATGTGGTGTCTGTCTTACAAAAAGCGCCTCAAATAGTGACAAAAAAATTTTAAACCCATGTTGGTTTTTTCTCGGAAGACCAAATGAAATTGTTGTGCAATGTGATGTAGAGGCAGCCGTGGTTGAAAATTTGCCATACCAGAATCAAAACTCACGATCGTTGGAGAGTTCACCGGTCCTGAGATTTGTTCAATCTTTGGAAGAATTTCAATTGATGCCATAAAAACCACATTTTCATCCTTTAGATGAATGTGAAGTAGTGTTTCGAGAAGGATTGGCGCTCAAGTATATGATGACTTTTGTTAACGTGGTAAAGGAAATATCAAAATTACAAGTAAATGCTCCAGGAAGCATCATGGACAGTATTCTTAAATCTCTTCCGGAATTGGAATCACATGGTTTCAATGTTAAAGATGTGCGAAATCGTCTTCTTGATTTGCAGACAATAAAAAGAAGTCAAGAACATCTACAAACAAAGTTGGCAAAAGTTAAATGTGAGATCAAAATGCGGACTTATGAGGGAACCGAGATCAATGCAGAGTTGATTGATGCTATTGAGAAGATAAAGTTGTTAGAAGAAAAGAAGGCAAGGCTTATATCATTGAATGAGGAAAACAATTCTGAGACTGCTAAGTTGAAATCCAGTGATAGTTCACTTAATGAACACATTCAGAATGTTGAGCGTAATTTCGCAATTCTAGCTACTTTCCCTCGGAGGTGACTGACTTGTATTCTCTGCTGCTCTTCCAGCTTTTGCTGCATTTGACCCTTTACAAGTTAATGTTCTAATTAATCACTTACTTGTTATGATGATGAAAATAGCTAGGAAACTTAATTGGCTTGTCTTTGTGAGCTGTATTGAAATGGTGGATTGACACTAATAAGTATATTTCTAAACTCCCAGTCTTTGTAGGTTGTAAGCACATTTGTTTGGGTTCAAGGTGAAAGTGATCTTCTAACAAGAAGAAAAGCGTTTAAAAGTTGTGATTTCTTACTTTTGCTCTGTTTGTTTCTTCTTCTTTTTTTTTTTTTTTTAACAAAAACTTATAATGGTTAGTAAAATTGAATTTGGGAGTTGGTTTTAATCCCAGATACGTTAGAATGATAATTTAGGGTGCGTTTGAGATCAACTTTCTAAAATCAACTTATTTAATCTAGTTATTAAATAATCGGTTTTTTAGAAGTTGGTTGGGGACTCGGAGTAGTTTTTGGAAATTAATTATTGGAGAAGCTCACTTTTTACTTATGAAATTTCTACAATATCCTTATTATTTTCATAAAAGACAATATTACCCTTATATTTAATAATTATATAATTAAAATTAAAATATACAAATTTATTGATAGACATGGTGGCCATTGTCGGATGCCGAGGAGGATTGGCATCTTCCGGTGACGACGTCGTTATTGGAAGCCAACTTCTCTCAACCAATGGAGAAGGCGCGCAAGAGCCTCCTTCATAAAATCTGGAACTGGAAGAGACGTCTCTAGTGCAGAAGAGTTGATCCTCTTCCATGGTTAGAACAAATGGATCAGAGGTGGCATTCCATCTCCAATGCACTATTCAAATTTTTATTTTAAATTTTGTTTATGAAAATTGATTTTTTAATTAATTATATTTATATTACTTTTATTTTTATATATTAGTTTAATTTATTTATTTAATTTTTCAAATAAATTTCATATATAATTATTATATCACCAAACTGATTTATTGTATAATGGTGTCCATTTTAATAATTTTATTAAACATATTTTCCTTACTTTTCAAAACTCAAAAGTCTTTTAAAAAAATTATCAAACACATGCTTGCTTATTTTTAAAGCAGATTAATATCATAAACAAAGTTGTAATCGATTATTTTTGGGATATAATCATTTTCTCCCCTGTAGTTTGTTTGAATAGACACTTTACCCCCTCTAGTTTCAGAAATAACCATTTTCTCTTCTAGAAGTCAAAATATTAGACATTTTCCCCGAATAGACACTTTACCCCTTCTAATTTCAGAAATAACCATTTTCTCCTCTAGAAATCAAAATATTAGACATTTTCCCCGGTGAACGTTACCTTTTCAGTTAAAAAAGTCAATCCTCCTGTTAAATGACTGGTTTACCCTTCAATACAATCTTAAAATGACTATTTAACCCTCAAGATATTAATTAAATAAAATTATAATTAAAAAATATAAAATATAAAACATAAAACAAAAAAATAAAAATAAATACAGATGTTCAGTTCTTCAATTTTCCAGAAAATAAAGTCAAACCCATATCAAAATTCAACACCAGAAATCAAACCCAGATCAACACTAGAAACCAACTCATCCATCTCCAACAACAAAACCCACGATTTTCCAGAAATCCAGGAACCTCATCAACCATTTCCCACTAGTTCCCATAAACCACCAACACCTCCACCTTTACACCCAGAAACTGGAACTAAGAAAGCACCAAAACCATCACCTAGAAAATCGGAAACCACCATGTACCACCAAGAAATCGAGAGCCATAAACTAACTCGCCATCAGAAAATTCGAAACCAAGAAACCAACCAACCCCCCACCAGAAAAACAAAACCGAAACCACCCAACTCCCCACTGAAATCCAACCAAAATCAAAGTGTAATTGGAAAAAAAAAAAAAGGTTGAAAGTAAAACCAAAATCAAATTCAAAGTAAAATCAACCATATTCAACTCTCAAATCCGACCACCACGAACAACCGAAAGCACCCAACCAACCCCACCAATCGATTTGTCAATCTCTTCTCAGAGGAGGAGATCGGTGTTCAATCACCACTACCCCGTGAAGAGCGATGGGAGGAAATAGAACCGTGAAAATGTCACGGTGACGGCCACCCCTCTGTCGAGGGAAAAGAGAAGGGGACCAGCGGTGAGCAGCGGGAAGAAGGAGATCGGGGCGGTCGGGAGAAGGTCGGCGCTTGTAGATGTAGAGATTGGTGTGATTTCGGTGGGTTTGGTGTTTGAGTGATGGTGGTGGCTAGGGTTTGGGTTTTGGAGAAGATTATGAAGAAGATAAATTTTGGGTTTTTGAGTTTAGGTTAGGTTTTTTGTTTTAATTATTATTAAATCTGATGTCTTAATATCAAAAATTAAAAAAAAAAAATAAAAAAATAAAAAAATTTAAAAAATTAAAAAAATTAAAAAATCTGATGTCTTTAAATTTTTTCATTTGTTAACTAATATATATAATAAATGATTATATATATTTTTACGAGCGGTGCTATTGGCACACCCCCTATCAATCTATATATGTCCCATTTTTTAAAATTTTAACTTAATAAAAAACAATTAAATGTTTTTATTAATTGTTTTGATTTGTTTCCAAAACTATCCAATTTACTTATTTTTCAAACTTAATACATCTCATTTTTGATCTCGGTATACATCTTTCTCTCACCTCCATTAAATGATTTATTTTTTCTTTTTATTATTTTATTTTATTTTGAGTTTTTTTTCTTCTTATTTCATGGTGGAAGAGAAAAAAAAAAATAACAGTGTTGCTTCAACACAACGATAGCTTAATATCATTCTAAAGAACGATTCTTCCATATGCTTGATATCTTTCAAAGACTATTTCATAATATTTTTGTATGTGTGTAAGAAGCAAAATTTAGGGTTTAAGAGTTAAGAAATAAATAAATAAATAAAAGGTTTAAAAGAACATGGTTTTTTTTTTTTTTTTTTTTTTTTTTTTTTGAAAAGGACGTGGGGTTTTAATAGGTTTACTTTGTAGAAGATTTTTTTTCCTTAAATTGTATGTCCCTTTAATTAATTTTGATAAAGGAAAAAAAATACTGCATAATTAAAAAAAGTGAGGCATAAATAGACAGGTAGGGGGTGTGCCAATAGCACCACTCATTTTTAATTTCTTACCTATTTTATTTTCGAAAACAAATCTTAAATATTTTTATATTTAAGTTTTCTTCCCTGTGTCCTTGAACGTGTGGTTAATAGTGGTTAAAATGCCGGTGGGTCATCATCTGAATCAAGTGAAATTGATGCGCCTTCAATACAATCACTCTAATTGGCTTCAGTTTCAGTATCTATTGCACTCATTGGTACTGATGCATTCCACTTAACATTTTGTTTTAACAATCACCAAACATGATACTTTGTCTTTTGTTGTGGTTTTGGTACACACTATTTACACTTGTCACTTATATTAAATGAAAGTTTAGTAACAAAAAAAAATATAAAATGTGTTTTTTAAAAAAAGAATTAAATGATAATTTAGTAACAGAAAAAAATTAAAAAGAAAGCTTAGTAATAAAAGTTAACCCTATTCTGATTACCGTGCAACGTAAAATACTGCATAATACTTAGTAAAGTCAATTTATATATACGGTCTCGTTCCTATCAGGGCATCCTTATATAACTTTATCAGGATATTGAATGTGAGCCACTCATTTATAAAAGTGATTTGACAAGTGCATACATACCAAGTCAAAGTATATAAAACGAGTGGCTCATATTCAATGTCCTTATATAATTCTATCAAGGCATCCTCATAGGAAAATTTTCGTATATATATATATATATATATGGTGAAAATGGAAACTAACCAAAAATTAAGGAGGTTTATTGTTTTTAACCGGAATTAGTATTTTGATTGTTTTTGTCAAACAATCCACTTTTCAGACTTAAATGCCTTTTTTTTTTCAAAGCCTCATCTCTCTCTTTTTCTACAGAATCTTTCTCTCTCTCCTTTTCTCTCCTTCTTCTTCTTCTTCTTCTTCTCTTTCTCTCCACTCTTCTCTTTCTCTTTCTCGGTTTTTTCTAGATTTTTTAAAAAAAAAAAATCAGATTTTTTTTTAAAACAAATTTTTTTCAGATTTGCTTGTGTTTAAACACATCAGACAAAAACGACTAAACACACCATGCAAAACTCATTAAACACACCAGGCAAAACTCATTAAACACACTAGAGCAAAAACAATTAAACACACCAGGGCAAAACAAATTAAACACACTAGACAAAATGAATTAAACACACTAGGACAAAACGAATTAAACACACCAGGTAAAACGATTAAACACACCAAGGCAAATAGAATTAAACACACCAGGCAACTCAATTAAACACACCTGGTGTGTTTAGTCATTTTTGCCTTGTGTGTGTTAGTCATTTTTGTCTGATGTGTTTAATTCATTTTCCCTGGTGTTTTTAAGTCTTTTATGCCTGGTGTGTTTAGTCTTTTTTGCCTGGTGTGTTTAATTTCTTTTAACCTGGTGTGTTTAGTCGTTTTTGTCTGATGTGTTTAGTCGTTTTTTTCTGGTGTGTTTAATTCTTTTTTGCCTGGTGTGTTTAGTTGTTTTGGTCTGGTATGTTTAGTTCATTTTCCCTAGTGTGTTTAAGTACTTTTTGTCTGGTGTATTTAAGTACTTTTTGCCTAGTGTGTTTAATCTTTTTTGACTGGTGTGTTTAGTCTTTTTTGCCTAGTATGTTTAATCACTTTTGTCTGGTGTGTTTAGTCATTTTTTCCTGCTGTGTTTAATTGAATAAAATCTAGAAAAAAAAAAAAAATACAAACATGATATGAAATTTTTAACTTCAATACCAAAATCTGGAAAAAAAAAATAAAAAATAAAAAACAACTTCCACCATTCATAAAAACAACCGCCACATTTATAAATTTAAAAAAAAAACAAAATATGGAAAAATACCTCTGAAGTTTTTTACAAAATCTGGAATTTTTAAACAAAACAAGATCTGGAAATTTTTTAACAAATTTAGAAAAAAATTTTAAACATTCAAATCCAAACATTTATAACCACAACCACCCTTAAAATCAACTACATTCACAACCACAAAAAAAAAAAAAAAAAAAAAAATTGAAAAAAATGAAATTTTTTCAAAATTTAAACAAAAACAAAATCCAAAAAAAAATTTCAAAATTAAAAAAATTTGAAATGTTTAAAAAAAATCTGATTTTGTTTAAACAAAATAAAATTAGAAATTTTTTTAAACAAACAATACTCAAATCCAAACCTTTTTAAAATCTATAAATTTTTCAAAAAAAAAAAAAAAAAAACTAATTTTCTTTGAAAAAAATTAATTTTTTTGCTCGATCTGGACTAGATCGTGGTCAAATCGGAAAACCCATCGCGTGAAAAACCCATCGGAAATTTTCTTTGAAAAAAAAAAAAACGAAATCTGAAAATTTTTGTTTAAAAAAAATTCTGATTTAAAAAAAAAAAAACCTGGAGAAAGAAAAGAAGAAGAAGGAGAAGAATTCGTGAGAGAGAAAGGAGAGAGAGAAAGAAATAAAAAAAAATATTCTGCAGAAATAATGAGAGAGACAAGGGAGAGAAGAGGTTTTGAAAAATAATGAGGGGTATTTAAGTCTCTTCAGTGGATTGTTTGACAAAAATAATCAATTTACTAATTCTGGCTAAAAACAATAAAGTCCCTTAATTTTTGGTTTAAAAGAGGTATTTCCTATTATATATATATATATATATATATATATATATGTCATTAGATTTAAAAGATGTTTTGACAAGTGTTAAAGTCAAATCATTTAAATCTAATGGTCTACATGCAATAAACTGATATATTTTATATCAGTTTAAGCTGACAATTAAAAATATATATATATATATATATATATATATATATAAGCTCATACTAATATCTAACGATTGAAAACTAAGTCTATATTTGAGATTGTTACGGCTTAAAAAATAATCGGTTAGAACTTTTGCTTAAGATATAATCTGTTTGAAAAATAAGCATGCATGTGTTTGGTAATTGTTTTTTAAAGAATTTTAAAAATGAAGGAAAATATGTTTAACAAAATTACTAAAATAGACATCATTATACAATACGATAAGTTTACATAATAATTAAATATGAAATTGATTTTTAAAAATAATTATTTATGAAAAATTAAATAAAGTAATTTAACTAATATATAAAGATTAAGTAATATTAAATCTAATTATTAAAAAAATCAATTTTGATAAAAATAAAAAATAAATAAAAACTTGAATCGTGTGTTGGATCAAGCAGAACGCCGCCTCCATTTGTTCTAGCCATGATGGAGGGAAGATCAACCCTCTGCCGTTGAAATAAGATAGGAGTTGTCACTAACATCAAATTACTCAAATAATGTTATTTTAAAGGGTCATCGTCGAACGAAGAATAAGATCGAGAAAACGATGATTCCTATTTTGAAACGACCTGTCGTCTGTAGGTACTGTATAGGCTTAGGCCATTATATCGACAAGATGGTTGTGTTTGGGTTTCCCATGTTGGTGTCAGACGCATTTAATTAGGGTGTAGCTTTTAAAGTTTGAATTTTGAATTTCTACGGTTATTATAAGTTGGCAACTGAAAGGGCGTGGACACGTGTCAAACTAGGTTTTAGGTACCTGCAGTTATGTTACTTGCCTTTATAAACCAACATGTCTCCCATTGTCTCACCCTGCACATAAGTCTTTTCCTTTCTAGCAAAAAGAAAAATTTTCTACGACGAGGCGATTATAGAGCTCCACCGATTCATTTCCTATAAGGTTAGTAAAAAAGTACTTTTATGTTTCGTAATTATCTTGTATGAGATTTTACCTTCGCGATTTTCATGTTTCGTATTATGTATGAGATTTATCTTTGCGAATCTTTATAGGGAGTAGATAGAAGTGTTTGATGCCCTTTTTTCTGGAAAAATACGTGTTTCTTCGTTGTTTTTCATTTTCTGTGTTCATGCTTTGAATATATTCGAAACATTTGATGTGCTGAACGATGTTATCAGTCTGTCGTGTTACGAGTGTGTTTTCTTGGTTTTTATGATCGCTCGACCTAGGATAGGAGTAGGTAGAAGCTTTAACCGATGTCTTAGGTTTTTAGTGGAGAAATTCCTAATGACTGTGGAAAACTCTAGGCTTTGGTCTTTAAACCTTAGGTTGTGATTGTAGCGCTTCGGTTTGTGCTTGACTTTTGCGTTTTTGCATGTCAGCTTTCTTTTTAGAGACATTATGTCGAGCGATGCTACAGTTTCGGAGCCGCAATTTTCGTGGACTACTAGTGATGAAGAAGTAGATAGGGAGGTCGACTCTGTCACTAGCAATGCTGGTCGACTGGTTATGGTTGAAGACCCGTCGAATGTGGTCTCTGTAAATGTATGAGGGATGTTAGAGCGAGGTGTAGTTCGAGCTATCGTGGGTCTAGTCGACCATCCGGAACGAATGGATGTCGCAAAGGCGTCTACTTCCGGTCGTTCCTCTGGTATTTTGATTGACAATACACCGAGATAGGATCCGGAAGATCTATGGGATCCCGAATTTAGTCGAACTACGGGCACCAAAAAAGCGGGAACGAGCGGATTGGGATATACCTGGGTGGACATGTTTCTACGAGTACTTCCTCCACTTGGGTTTTAGATTCCCAGTTCCCCAATTGGTTCGGCGGACATTGTTGTATTACGACATTGCTCCTTGTCAATTGATGCTAAATAGTTGGAGAATATTGTTGAGCTTAGGTGTTATCAGCGAGAGGTACAAGGTGAAGTTTGGGCTAGGGTGCTTTCTTCACAACTACTATTTGAAGGAGCATATACACGATCAAGGTCGTTATATATTAGTGTATAGATCTAAGAAAAATCAACTTATCATTGATACTACGACGAATGATCGTCAGTGGAAAGATACCTACTTTTTCGCAAGGGGTCCTCCGATCGATGATCCTTGGGGGGAAACGAAGTATCGGTATAGACGAGTCTGGAATCGATATGGTGAGTAGTTTATCGGTCGCTTTATGAATTACCCGTATATCTAAACTATATCTTATTGACGAGTAACTAATTTTGTAGAAACGAAGGGTGTAGACAGTAGACCATCGTGCGAAGTGGCGCCTGAACGTACCCAGGCTATCTTAGATATTCCTGTAGAGAAAAGGAGTTGCAAAGTTTTGCTGACGGAAGGCAAACTTAGGCCTAGCAGCTTATGGAGATGGTCGAGTCTGAATAGATTGCGAGCGCTATATCCTCACGTGAAGGATTTCGTGTTGTATTTTTGGATTATGAGAAGTCTCGAAATACTTGAATGTGAACTGAAATTTTTGTCACCTTTAACTGATGTTGAACGTCATTTCGCAGTGATGTCGATGGCTAGCGCAAAGATAAATATGCCTGACAAAACTGAAACCATACGACTTGTTAGGGAAGAGATGGCAAGGAAGAGAGTGGCGGCCGCAAAAAAAGAGGATAGCCGACAAGTCGACAGAGGATATTCCTTCGATGCCATAACATATTTACACCTCTTCTCCTGAAAAAAGTCCTGCAAAGAAGAAACAAAAAAGAACTTCTGCTGTAGGCTAAGGAACGAATGTTGAATCAAGCTCGAAGGCGACTACAACTGAGATGAAGCCAGATTCAACAATGATGCTCCTTGCGTCGGGTATTTCGTCTTTCAACGAGCCATCTGAGTTTTTGAAGAGGTCGGACAAATTTCTTCTTTCAGCAGATGATATCTTTCTGAAGGGTAAGAGGACGGAGGAGGTGTTCTACGCAGGTGTTCTTTCAGCGTTTCGTGTAAGTTTTTTTTATTTTTATTTTTATTTTTTTTTATGGTGCCACATTCTTAAATATGATGCGACATTCTTTTTTGTAGGCTTTGCAAGTGCAGCTGCATCTTCACAACAGGTACAAAGTGGTTAGTGATAAATGCGCAAAGTTTAGGAAGGGGGTCGACGTTTTCAGGAAGAAAAACGCTAAACTCGACCAAGCCTTGAAAGAAGTAGAGCAGCAGAAAACAGCTCTGGAGGAGGAGTTGAATAATGTAAAAAGAGAGAAATGTCGACAAGATGAGGAATTGTTGACTTCTAAAGCTGCTGTTGTCGAACAAGAAGGTTTGGTCGAGAGTTTGAAGAAAATATTGACGTCGATGGCGGCCGAAGCTATATGCAAGGCAAGGGGAGAGTTGTACAAGGAATATCTGTCGGGCGACCATGTTAAATGGGATGAAGTCGAAATGCGAGACGTTATTGAAATGTATGAAGAGATGGAGCGTTACGCGCTTGAAGGGTTCCCCGTCTGAAAATGTGGTTGAAGAGGAAGCGAACGCTGAAGCTCAGGGTAGAACTGTTCACGCAATCGATGATCATAATGTTCCTGCTACTAACTCAGCACCAAAATGATTTTGTTTTCTTTGTATCTTTTTCTATTTATTTTTGGGTTTCCGGTTGTCAAGACCTTGTCATATTTTAACTAATCTGTAACCGTGGATATTTTTGCTTGATATAATCTTATTTAATTTTGATGTTTCCGATTGACTATGTGACAACGAAACGACCATCATACAATGGGGTTTGCACAATTGGGTTGATGTGAATGTGATAAGCCTGTAAACTTATGCTCATTCGTGATTTGATGGATGAGATATCTAATCATTCTCGCATGGGTTTTAGAAATGTTATCTTGTCGAGTCGATCATAGATGTTAGAAAATCTCGTAAGTGTAGATATAATAGTCTTATATACGAACAATATCGTGTGTTCTTGTGGTCGACATGACCTTTATACTAAAATAATGTGTTTTTATGGCCGATTTTTGACATTATTTTGAAATGATCGCGTACATGTGTTTTTATGGTCGACTTTGACCTTTACATTGAAATAATCGCGTACACGCGTTTTCATAGTCGACAAGACCTTTACATTGAAATAATCTCGTACACGCGTTTTCATGGTCGACAAGACCTTTACATTGGAATAATTGCGAACATGCGTTCTTATGGTCGACAAGACCTTTACATTGGAATAATCGTGTACATGCATTCTTATGGTCGACCAGACCTTTACATTGGAGTAATCTCGTACACGCGTTTTCATGGTCGACAAGACCTTTACATTGGAATAATCGCGTACATGCGTTCTTATAGTCGATTTTGTCCAATCGAAATATTTACCCTCAGTTGCTGCCGTTATACTCTTAATGTATGATGTCGAGTGAAATTTTTCATAGTTGTTGTATGCATTGTTACGGGGCAAATGTAGTAACAAGTATTTTAGTGAGCTCAGTTTACACTTAAGTTTTCATCATTGCTCTCTTGAGGGTCGATTTGTTAGTGTCTGATAAAACATAAGTTCAAACATAATAAAAAGTAAAAAGGATAGTTTAGAAATGATACTTTTTTAGATGCAGAGCGTTCCAGCTGTTGTGTATTTCTCGACCGTCAAGTCCTCGTAGCTTGTATGCTCCGAGTCCTTTTATGTCTGTAATTTTGTAGGGGCCTTCCCATGTCGGACCCAATTTTCCCACTCCTTCTTCCTTCGTGTTTTGGAAGACACGTCGTAGCACCCAGTCATTCACCTTGAACGTCCTTATTCGCACTTTCTTATTGTAGTGTCGTGCGACTTATTGCTTATAGGATTGTATTCGTATTGTAGCTCGTTCTCGTCGTTCGTCTAGATGATCTAACTCAAAGCTTGACTCTGAACTATTCTGTTCTTCATTGGGGTTTTCGTTCCTTGCAGTTGGAAGCCTGGTCTCGATGGGAATCACTACTTCTAAGCCATATACAAGTGAAAATGGCGTTTCACCTGTCGATCGACGATGGGTTGTTCGGTACGACCACAATATCTCTAGAAGTTTTTCTGCCAATTTACCTTTTTCTACTTCTAAACGTTTTTTGAGTGAATTGATGATTGTTTTGTTCGTCAACTCCGCTTGTCCGTTAGCTTGGGGGTAGCGTGGTGTTGAGAAGCTAAGTTTTATTCCATATTTGTCATAGAAATTCTTGAAGTCTTATGAAATAAATTGGGATCCGTTGTCGGTCACTATTTCTCTAGGTATGCCGAACCTGCAAATTATGTTCTTCAATACAAAATTGCGTACCTCAATATCGCGTAATTATCAGAAGGCTCAAATTTCAACCTATTTGGTGAAGTAGTCCGTCAACACGAGCATGTAGACGATTCCTCCTGGAGCTTCGGGTAGTTTCCCTACAATGTCCATCCCCCACTTTATAAAAGACCAAGGGGCCGAGATTGAATTTAACGTACCTAGTGGGAGATGTGATACTGGCGCGAATCTTTGGCATTTGTCGCACGACTTTACATGGTTCTGAGAGTCCGTACGCATTGTTGGCCAGTAATATCCTGTTGTAATGGCTCTATTTGACAAGCTTCGAGCGCTAGAATGATTTTCGCATTCTTCGTGATGCAGACTCTTGAGGACGTCGTATGCTTCTCGTGGTATTACACATCTCAAGTAGGGTCCTGTAAAAGATTTTTTGTAAAGCTTACCATACATGATACAAAACTTTACGGCTTTTGCTTTGACTTTTCTGGCGTCGGCTCTGTCTCCTAGTAGAATGTCGGCTTGTAGATAGGCCAGTATGGGATCCATCCAACTCTTCCCATAGTCTACAGGTGCAAAAACTTCGCCTGCTTGTATAGTTGGTGACATGGGATGGACAACGGGAATTGATTTTGTACCGTTTGACGTTGTCGACCCAAGGCTTGCCAATGCGTTTGCTCGTGAATTTTCTGTCATTGGGATCTGTTGGATATCGAATTCGTCGAATGTAAACTGAAGTTGTTTGGCTTTTGCCAGATATGCCGTCATTCTTTGATTTCTGGCTTCGTATGAACCGGTCATTTGTCGAACAACCAGTTGTGAATCGCTTTGAACTTGGATTTTCTTGATGTTTAAGCTCTTTATGAGGTCGAGCCCGGCGATCAAGGCTTCATATTAGGCTTCATTGTTTGTCGCACAGAAGTTACAGTGGATCGATTGTTCTAAGATATCTCCCAATAGGGATTTAAGTACCAGACCTAGTCCGCTTCCTTTTATGTTGCTAGAACCGTCGATCGACAATGTCCACTTTTCGTCTTTCACATTTTCCGTCATGGCTACTAACTCTTGTTCGGCCTGCACATTCTCACAAGGAGTAAAATCTACTATAAAATCGGTTAATACCTGAGATTTCAACGCCGTCCGTGGATGGAAGCTGATTTCGTGTTCACTTAGTTCGACAGCCCATTTCGTCAATCGATCTGAAAGCTCTAGTTTATGTAATATACTCTTAAGTGGGTGAGTAGTTAATACCTTAATAGGATGGCATTGGAAATACGGTCGAAGCTTTCCAGCAACAACGACTAGTGCTAATGCCAATTTCTCCAGTCGACTATACAGAGTTTCTGCGTCGAGAATTGCTTTGCTCACGTAGTAAACTGGGTGTTGAATGTTACCTTCTTCCCTAATTAAGACAGCGCTTACTGCCGTATTGGATACTACTAGGTATACGAGCAATATTTTGTCATTTTTGGGTTTCGATAGTAGTGGTGATGTGGTCAGATAGTGTTTTAGGTCTTGTAGTGCTTTCTCGCAATTGTCATTCCATTCGAATGCTCTATTTTTTCTTAATGTATCGAAGAATGGATGGCACCGCTCAGAGGACTTGGAGATGAACCTGTTCAGAGCGGCCACTCGACCTGTAAGTTTCTGTACATCCTTGATGCACCTAGGTGATTTGATCCCTTGGATTGATCGAATTTGATCTGAATTGGCTTCGACGCCTCTTTGGGTGACCAAGTAACCTAGAAATTTTCCTGAGGAGACACCAAACGAACACTTAGCAGGGTTTAGTTTCATACCGTATTTATCGATAACGTTGAATGATTGTTTTAGGCATCGATGTGCTGTTGAGCCATTAGCGATTTGACCAGCATATCATCGATGTATACCTCCATCGTCATTCCAATCATATCGGCAAACATTTTGTTGACAAGTCTTTGGTAGGTCGCCCCTGCATTTTTTAAACCGAAAGACATTACTTTATAGCAAAAAGTACCTCGTTCTGTCACGAATGCCTTTTTTTCTTAGTCGTCTGGATGCATCAAGATTTGATTGTAGCCTGAATATGCGTCCATGAAACTGAGTAGCTCGTGTCCTGTCGTAGCGTCGACTAACATGTCAATGTGAGGTAGAGGGAATGAGTCTTTTGGGCATGCTATATTGAGGTCCGTGAAGTCGATACAAACGCGTCATTTGCCATTCTTCTTTTTGACGACTACTACGTTTGCCAGCTAATCCTGGTATTTCACTTCTTTTACCGAGCCGATGTCGAACAGTTTTTGTATCTGTTCGTTGATTACTTTGTTTTTTCTGGAGCAAATTTCCTTCGTTTTTGTCTTATTGGCTGGTGTTTGGGGTCTACCTGTAATTTATGATCTATTACTTCTAGGTCAATTCCGATCGTATCTTCATGCGACCAGGCAAAACTGCTTCGTCGTTCCTTTAAGAAATCAATCATTTGCTCACGTATTTTGATTGATAGTCTAGATTCGATGAAGACTTTGCACTCTGGTCGATCGGGATCTATTGATATTTCATCGAGTTCTTCCATTCTCGGCGTCTTTAGAGTGGGCTCGACGTTGATTTTCTGTAATTGCTATAACTCTTCTTTCTTTTTCTTTATTGCATTTTGGTAACATTCTCTGGCTGCTCTCTGTTCACCTTTTATTTCTCGTACCCCCCATTTTGTTGGGAATTTGATCATTTGATGATATGTCGACGGGATTGCCTTCATCTCGTGTATCCAAGGCCTGCCTAAGATTGCGTTGTATGGAGATTGGCAATCAAGTATTAGGAAGTTTATATAAAGGTTGACTCCTCGTGCGTAGATTGGTAGTACAATTTCGCCAAGGGTGCTTTTCTGTTCTCCACTGAAGCCTGTTAGCATTGTCGTTCTACGATTAAGTTTAGTTTCGTCGACCTGCATTTCTCGTAAAGCACTATTGAACAGAATGTTACATGAGCTGCCATTATCTATTAATATACGTTTTGTTAAACAGTTTGCAATGTGTAATGAGATAACCAATGCATCATGGTGTGGAGAAAACAAATCTGATTTATCGGTCGACTTGAAGGTAACAGTTTCGTCGGTACTTGAAGGATGTTCTCGGTTAGGCTGAATCTCTGCATTCGACACCTATCGGGTGTGCTTTTTGGCTTAGAATAACTGACGCCACTAACTTCGGACCCTCATGTGATGTAGTTGATCACTCGATCTTGTCTTGGCGGATCAGGAGGACCGTCGTTGATTGCTGGCCTTTTTTCGTCTCGTCGAGCTATAGTTTGCTTTCCTTTGTCTGTCAAGAACTCCTGCAGATGTCCTTGTTTGAAAAGCTCTGCGACTTCTAGCCTGAGAGCGACACAATCCTCTGTTCGATGGCCATGATCCTCGTGGAATTCGCTTCTTAGTCTTACGTCTCGATATTTTGGAGGTGCATTCATCTTTCGTGGTCACTTGATGGTCTTGCCCATTTCTTTCATTACTGATACAAGGTCGACTGGTTTGATGCTTAGGTTGTATTCTGGGACTTCTATACGTGGTTTACTTGTTCTTGGATAGTTCTGCCCATACGGTCGGTCTCCATTTGAATTTTCTTGTCGGGGCAGTACGTTTCTTCTAGTACCTATCGGGTAAGGTTCTGATTTTCGATCGTTCGACTTTCTGTCAACTCGATCGTTTCTGCGGTTTGAATAATTGTTTACTTTGCCTACGAAATTGGCTTTGTCTTCTTCCCATTTGATTTGGGCACATGCCTTTGCTAACACGTCCTCCATTGTCCTGCATGGATATTTTGTGAGTTCTTTATAAAGATCAGAATCAAACCTGAGACCTTTTCTGAAGGAGTAGATGGCGGTCGCCTGATTACAGTGCGGAATTTGCATTTTTTTCTCTATTGAAGCATCCGACATAAGTCCTCAAGTTTTCGCCATGTCTTTGTGTGATTGTGTAAAGGTCGTCCGATTGCTTCTCAAGTTTTCTACTGCTTGCAAATTGCTCTACGAACGTATCTGTAAGTTGTGCAAAAGAATCGATTGAATTGTTAGGCAAATTAGTATTCCATTGTAAAGCCGCACTACAACAAATATCACATATAATAGCAGTAGAAAAATGCTATCAAAAGTAAACAATAGCATTCAGTTGCATGTCATGATAGCCAGTGATTAAAAGTTTTATCTTTTCTTAGCATTATTTGCATGCTATAAATTCAGTTTTTTTAAATGCTATAATTATTCTTTTATAACATTTAACTGATGTTATATCATTAATAAAAAAAAAAATGTTATTATTGTAGTTATTATAACTTCTTAAAAATGCTATTGTAATTGTAGCCAATATAAAAATTGTATATTTTTAATTTTTACTTAATTGTTCGTTTAAAAAGTTTAATTGTGCACAAAACAAAAAAAGAAAAAAAAAATACAACATTAAAGGAAAAAATAGAAATATTTATTAATGAATCAAAATAATTACATGATTAACAAATCATATCAAACGTACAAGAAAATTTCTATATTCAAAAATTTGAATTTAGTTTAATAAGAAAAAAAATTACAAGAACATTATTTTTTTTAGCTAATTACAATAATATGATTGCTCCACCAATCTTCATCTTCATAACCTGAAAGACATCAATAAAATAAAGTTATATTTAATAAATAAAAAAAAAAAACAAATAAACATATATGAATTTACATAGCCATTACAATTATGAAATAGAGATTGTAGAGATTGTAACTAAAATGATCTAGAATGGAAAAGAAATCAAATATTGAAACTAAAAAAAAAAGTCTCTTACCAAGAAATATAACTTCACAATGGAAGACATATAAGACTTCTACATGTAGATTCATAACCAGATTTTCTAACTGAATATATATATATATATATATATATATATCAAATAATCAGATATGTAGTTAATCAAATAATTAATAAGAATTAAACATGAGTTTTCAAAAAAATGAATGAAAGAGAGAACAA
This sequence comes from Acer negundo, assembly GCA_035582765.1. NCBI lineage: Eukaryota > Viridiplantae > Streptophyta > Magnoliopsida > Sapindales > Sapindaceae > Acer > Acer negundo. The sequence continues at coordinate 37,652,392 of CM069241.1, forward strand.
CTTACCAAAAAAAAAAAATGAAGTTTTTAATGAAAATAGAAGATGAAGACATTTATTGATGCTTGAGAGCTTTGTGGTAAAAGTAGGGATTTTGAATGGGTGGTTTAGTGGCCGTAAAACAACTCTAATAATAGGTGAAGAGAATATAAAGTAAAAGTTAGAGTTTCAAATTTTAAAAAAGGAAATAAATTTGTTTTCCCTCATTATCTTTGAAAAAAATATATATAAAGGGATAAGAATTCATTTTCCCTCCTTATATTTAGAGATATTTTTAACATGTATTATAGCATTCTTAAATGCTATATAATTAGTTTTGTAAATCACTTAACTTTTTTAAAAAAACATTTGATATTTGATATTTGATATTTTACGTATCTTAAATTGTGTTTTTGTTAATAAAAATTTAAAGCACAATAATAATAACAATAGATTGAAATTAAAAAAAAAAAATTTATAATAGTTTATATGATTTCATGACATATCATAGCAAATTTACAATGCTATTAAATTATTTTTTTTATAAAAAAATTAACATTTGAGCTATATAGTTTAATAGGATTAAAAATGGTATATTATTGAAATCAAAATGCTATTTAAATTAAAGTGTTATCTATTAACATCTTTTTATAAGCATTTTATTATAATATGCAATAATATGGGTACAATTGATAGCATTTAAAAAAAGAATGCTATAGTGCAATGCTATAAAAAGTCATATTTGTTGTAGTGCCGGACCATTAAGACTGGATCCGAATGCTTTGCACATGCATGCGTTACGCAGGTCGTGTGGAATTACTGCAGTGAACATTCTCTGCTTATACTGCGCTATATGATCATCTGGATCAGTCGTTCCCTTGTACTGCTTCATGTTTGGAAAGTTGAATTTCCTGGGCATTTCGGTCAGGGCTATGTCGTCGACAAATGGTGAGTCAGCGAAGCTGTTGACTGTGCTTTTCTTTATTGGAGCAGGAACTCTAGGGATCATCTGTATAAGAGCTTCCATCTCTGCGAATCTACAAGAAAATTCACTGCTAATAGCCATAGGTAATTCAAATCCGGATTTAACCAAACCTGGGGTCGACTGGATTGATAAAGGGACTTTTAAGACGTTTTCTGGTAGCTGGCCTGCACTTAGATCCTGTTCGGTTTCGTTCCGGAGCGGCAGATCGTTGAGGTCGATTTCGACTCTGGCCGTCGGTGGCGTTCTCTGATTACTGCCGAGATTGGGATTTGCGTCTGATTGTACTCGTCCAGCTAGGTCGTTTGGAGCTGTTTGGTTGACTTCTTGTTCGTCGTTGAGAACTGGGACTGGGCGTCTCGTTGTTTCACTATCGGGTATAACGCCGTCAACTAGGGCTCGTAGTTCCTCATTAGTCGCTCGAATTGCAGCGTTTTCTACCTCGAGTGCCTGTAATTTTGCTGCATTTGTGGTCATTTGGGCAGCCAACGCCCAATTTGTTCCTCGACCGTCAGGGCGTTTCTATCTTCAGACATGTTGGAAGGCTTGACTGGCTTTTTTTTTTAAAAAAAAAACGTTGCGATGGGCCCCAAGGTGGGCGCCAAATTATAGGGGTTCGATCGACGATTGAAAAGGATCGGGTCGGGTTGAGTTTGGCCCAACGCAACTATCTTGGTTCGTCAGTTGTAGGATGTTGTTCGAAGATGGTTTTGCTGGTGAGATGAGTTTTTCGACTCTGATTCGTTGTCTCTTTCGTTTAACCTGTAAATGAACAAAGAAACAAAAAAGAACAGAAAAGAAACGATGATGAAAATGGATATATGATCTTAGCCTTAGGTATGCTTGGGCTGAGCAATCTGATCGTGATCAGAAAAACCGCTTCAATTCTAATTGACAGAAATCTTAATAGTTTCAATATGCTAATCTTAGCTTTTTTCCTCCCCCACTAAGGTTAGTGAGGATCCTTTTTATAGGCGCCCAGTTTCTCTTTAACAGTCAGAATAGGCTAGAATCACGTGGAGAGATTTAAGGAGAGATTCTCTCTACGTTTGAATGGTTTGCTTATCAGCGTTGATAACTTCTTTGACTTGGTCAGTCAACAATACTGATAGCAGTATCGGGTCGATCAGCATTACAGGCCTGGATTGATCCTAACATCATTACGTTATGGGCCTTCGCATGTTGGGCCTATAAGCCATTTCTGGCTACCACATATATCAACAAAACAAAAAATATCAACAAAACAAAAAATATCAAACGTCAACACACCAGTTTCCCTTCATCACGCAACAATCCAACAAAACCTTCAACATCTTCACGCAACCTCTTCAAGCAACCTCTTTCTCCCTCTCGTTCACGACACTGATCACGGGTTTGCTACAAGTCATGATTCCTGTGACGTTCTCGGTCAGCGACGACGTACTTCGGTCAAGCAATGGACAGCCAACAACTTGGATCACTTTGATGTGTTGGAAAACTTGTCGGATCTGGTCAATAGACACATGGGTTTTGATCCTGGTCTTCTTCTGAAGATTTTGATGGTGGTGGTGACAGTCAACTCGCCGGCTATTATGGCGGCAATGGACGGCAAGGTGAGTCAACTCGTCACTGATTCGTGGGCTGATTCGGACAACAAGACGACCTCTTTTGGCTTCAATCCTTTGGAAGGTCTTGCTGGTCGGCACCGTCTGCACCTTCTGGTGTGGGTGGTGTCGTCTCACTTTCCGGTGGCGCGTGGGTTGCGTGGAGGTCTATCCGGCGTCGCTGACTGCTGCTCCGAACTCCTGGATCCGCTTACCACTCCTAGATTTTGAACTCCTGATATTGCCCTCCAAGCCTCGAACTTGGGCTCTGATACCAAATGTAAAATCTCACACACTCAAAAGAATTTACTGAAGAAGTGTTTATTGAATTGATGAATAACAATGAACCGAGGTCAACTGTTTATAGTAGCTGGGATGAGGTAACATGGTAACATCAAACATCTAATAGATAATAACAATCAAATAAAACTATATTAATCTTATCTTATAATCGTAACAAATGATAAATATGAATTATCTACAGGATAAATCCAACCTAATATCTAAAGATAATAATAAAGATAATAACTTGGTTTAATCCTACGGTATTTAATTTGCAGTATATAAGATTTAAAGGAGTTTATGGATGTTTTGGATATATTTCTTTTATAATTATTAATCAGATTAAATACAATAATTTATTCATTTTATAATTTGAAATAATTGATTTTAAATTATATCATATTTTATTTAAATAATATTTTTTATTTCTTAAATAATATCTGGATCCAGTTTTCTTTTCAATAATTTTTAAATATTGGTCTTCTCAACAATCCTTATGTTATGCACATTAATTTTTATGTATTATCCAAAAATATCTATAATATTTGTTTTTTTACGGTATTTATTTATCCATCTATCTAAACCATGTATTTTTTTTTGAGAACCAATGCGTTAGGATTTATTTGTTTAAGTCTCAAGCTCGTCAATCCACCAATTGAGCTATACCTCTGGCACCCGTAATGTAATTAAATAGGATAAAATATCACTAATGCTAGACAACCTAAAAAATTTAGCTCAAATTTCAATTCAAATGATATGGGAAGTGGTATTTTCATTAACCACATCATTCCATGTTGTATGTGATTATGACAACTCACTTGTAATATCATTTTAGTTGAAATTTGAGCTAAATTTTATCATAAAATATTATGTATAATTTTAATGACGATAGACATGCCCAATCACAATCATGTCTTTTATTAGAGATCTTTTGGGTTTATTCTGCCGGTAATGGGCTCGGCCCAAAAGTTTTTATCCTTTTAACGATCTTGACCACTTAATAGTTTAGTTCGATAAAAAAATGTCGCCGTTTTTTATTTATAGATCAATTGGGCCTAGTGAAACAACAGAGAAAAATTCATTCTTAGATTATATTCATTAATCAAGCAATAATTTTGTGGTATATACAATATCTATTAATTCGAGACCAGGTATTTATCTATTAATTCGAGACCAGGTATTTTTATTAAAGTTTTTGTCATTAGTAGGATTCGAGCCGTTGATTTGGGAGTTATTTTTCCAAACTCAAGCTTGCCCATCTACCAGTTGAGTTACGCTCATGTTAGCATATATATATTTGGCATATATCTCACATAAAGTAAAGAAATTGTAGGCATAACAAGTTTGTGTAAAAATAACAGTATCTCGTTCGTGCATAATTTTTCAAGGAATGATTTCGAAAACCTCTCTTCAATTTGACGTATAATTAAAACGAATCTCATCTACTACGTTCATTCCAAAGCATTCTATACATGCCAATGTTTATTGAGTCGTTGAGGAAACCATCCAAACTTTAATTTGGTTGACTATTCTTGCTCATGCTGGTATGCCTCTAAAATTTTGGTTTGAAGCAGTTGCTACTATTGTCATTCTTATAAATAACCTTCCCACAGCTCTCTTGAAATTCATCTCACCTTTTGAAAGGTTGTTCCAAAAGAAACCAAATTATCATATCCTAAAAGTGTTTGGTTGTTTTTGCTTTCCCTATTTGAGAGACTATTCTAAACATAAGCTAGATTTCCACTCTAGTAAATGTGTTTTTATTGGTTATAGCCTCTCTCGTAAAGGCTATAGATGTCTTCACTCCTCTGGCAAGATTTTTGTCTCAAGACGTGTCCTTTTTAATGAGATGGAGTTCCCATACAAAAGCTTATTTTGTGCCACTTTATCTGACAACACTTCACATAGTCCCTCTTCAGGCAACTCTTCCTTTTATCTTTTTCAGAGGTTTGAAAGTCTCGATGCCTTGCACAAGTTGCTTGTGACTGATAATAATGGATCACATGGTGATGGAGAGTGTTCTCTTCAATCTAGGCTAGCTGTTCCTCGACTTACTCGGACTGTAGGAGAGTGTTATCTTCAGTCTAGGCCAGCTCTTCCTCAACCTTCTTGGCCTGCAGCTAATATACCCAGTTTACAAGATTCTGCTGTGCCTACCAACAGTTATTTGAACATTTATCCAATGGTCACTACGGGAAAAACTGGTTCTTTAAGGCTTAGAGTATTTCTTACTAAGTGTAGTCTTCCATCAGGCTTTCTAACCGAGGTTGAACCGAAGTCGGTGAAGGCTGCAATGGCAGATCATAAATGGTTTGAAGCAATGAAGTTAGAATTTATGGCTCTTAAATGCAATAACACTTGGTTTTTTGTGCCTACTACTTTTGGTATGTGGTTGGAAGTAAATGGGTGTTTAGGACTAAGTTTAATCCTGATGGAGCACAAAGCTAGGTTGGTTGCTAAAGACTTCAATCAAACTACCGGTATTGATTATTTTGATACCTACAGTCCGGTGGTTAAAGCTTCCACCATTAGAGTTATATTTGCTCTAGCTATTCACTATAATTGGGATATTCAACAAGTAGACATAAATAATGTCTTCTTGAATGGTGATTTGCAAGAACTAGTCTATATGAAATAGCCTGATGGTTTCGAGAATGCTGAGTTTCCCTCTTATGTTTGTAGGCTTAACAAGGCATTGTATGGCTTGAAACGAGTTCGTAGATCCTAGTTTACCAAGCTCCGATAAGCTCTTGTTTCTTGGGGATTCTTGAACTCTGCTTCAGACACTTCCTTGTTTATCAAACGTGTAGGTTCTGATGTCTTGTACCTTCTAGTATATGTGGATGACATTCTAATAACAGGTACAAATTCCTCTCTGATCCAGTCTACTATCTCTCAACTGCACAATTCCTTTGCATTAAAGGCACTTGGCTTGGTGAGCTATTTCTTAGGCTTTGAAGCCTTTCATGACTCTACTAGCCTATACCTTACTCAGTCTAAGTATGTTATGTTGCGGAAATGGCCAGAAATTCGACAGAAAAGTGCACACAACACACAAACACAGATATTTACGTGGTTCGGCAATTGCCTACGTCCACAGGAGGCAGCAAACTGATATTGTTGGAGAAACTTTCTCTGACTTCTTGGGAACCTCAAACTCCACCTGTTGCAGAGAGTTTGGATTCTCATTTTTTGTGTCTCGAAATGTTTGTTTCAGCATCGCAGATTCGTCAAAGGTAACATCTCGACTTAAGATGATCTTCTTTGACTCGGAATTCCATAGTCTGAATCCCTTGACTCCTTCACTAAAACCCACGAAAACAGCTTTCTTGGCTCTAGGATCCAGTTTGGATTCAGTAACATGAAAGTATGTTGGACATCCGAATATATGCAAACGGTCATAATCAGAAACAAGTTGTCCAGACCATACCTCTTTGGGAGTTTTCCCATCAAGTGCAGATGCAGGTAGTCTGTTGACTATATGAGAGGCATACATCAGAGCCTCTGCCCAGAATGCCTTCCTTAGGCCAGATTGAGAAAGCATACACCGAACTTTCTCCACCAAAGTACGGTTCATCCGCTCTGCTACACCGTTCTGCTGTGGCGTGCCAGGAACTGTAAAATTTCTGATTATCCCTTCATCCTGACAGTACTTCATGAAAGGATCTGATTTGTATTCCCCGCCATTGTCTGATCTGAGCCTTTTAATCTTTCTGTCTGTCTGAGTTTCAATCATCTTCTTCCATTGAAGAAAGATATCAAGAACTTCATCTTTATGCTTCATGGTGTATACCCAGACATACCTGGAGAAATCATCAATAAATGTCACAAAATAATGTTTACCTCCCAATGAAGCATTTTTGGAAGGCCCCCAAACATCAGTGTGAACATAGTCCAGTGTTGCTTTTGTACGATGAATGGCGGTGCCGAACTTGACTCTCGTCTGTTTGCCCATGACACAATGTTCACAGAAATCAAGTTTACCAGTCTTTGCACCTTTCAGAAGACCTTGCTTCACCAAACCTTGCAAAGCCTTCTCCCCGACATGCCCTAAGCGCATGTGCCAGAGTCGGGAAGTATCAGATGCCTCATCATCAGAACTACTGGAGACGGCTGCTCTCCCTGTGACTGTGTACCCGTCCAGGAAATATAAATTTCTCTGTCGAGTACCTTTCATTGCCAAGAATGCACCTCGTACAACCTTCAGAACTCCACCTTCCATGGTCACCTTGTAACCGCTAGAGTCTAGGACCCCTAGTGAAATGAGGTTCTTCTTCAGATCAGGGACATACCTGACGTCTGTCAATCGTCTGATTGTACCATCGTGCATCTTTAGGCGAACAGTTCCTATCCCCTTCGTCTGACAGGTGTTGTCGTTGCCCATAAGCACAACTCCTCCGTCAAGCTCCTGGAAGCTTGAAAACCATTGCCTGTTGGGACACATATGATAGGAGCAGCCAGAATCTAGAATCCATCTATTAGAATGGCTTTCTGATGATGAAACTGTAAAAGCTGAATCCTCTTCATTATCAGCTTTATTTGCAACATTCACATTAGATTTGTCCTTGTTTGGACAATCTTTCTTCCAGTGCCCTTTCTGGTGACAATAGGCACATTCGTTCTTCGCAGGACGTCTGAATGATGATTCTCCTTTTGGCTTTGAGCGAGACGCTCCTCTTGATTTTGAGCGAGATTTACCACGCTCACTGGGCACTTCAGATCTTCTGTTGTTTGTCCTTCCTCGGGCAACAGTCAGTGCTTCTAATGCTGAGTCTCTGTGATCAAGCTGATCCTTCTTCCGATACTCATTATTCACCAGAGCATTAGAAACATCTATGAATTTAACCTCATCCTTTCCATATAATAGAGTTGTGGTTAAATGTTCATAGGTATCAGGCAAGGAATTTAACAACAACAATGCCTTATCTTCATCGCTAATTTCAACATCTAAATTTTGTAAATCAGCGAGAATTTTATTGTAATTATCCAAATGCTCAATCATAGAAATACCTTTCTTGTACTGGAAACGAAAAAGCTTCTTCTTCAGGTAGAGACGGTTCTCTATGCTTTTCGTCATGTATTTGTCCTCCAGCTTTTTCCAGAGACTTGATGCCATTGTCTCCTTCATGACAAAGTACTTCTGGTCCTTGGCTAAACACAACCGAATTGTACCGCAGGCTTGACGATTTACATAGTTCCAATCTTCATCGGAAATATCCTTAGGTTTGGAACTCAAGGCAATATCTGATCCTTCCCGAAATAACAGATCCAGAACTTCACATTGCCACATGCCGAAATTGTTGGTACCGTCAAACTTCTCAATATCAAACTTTGCATTTGACAATGAGTTTCTTTGCCAAGAACTGCTAGTTGATGCTGGGGTACTGCTGGTTGATGCCGAGGTCTGAGGTTCAGTTGACTGTTCCAAGATTTCTCCAGCTTTTGGATCTTCCATCGTGCTCAAAACAGAGTCAATAAGGCTTGAATAAGTAAAACTAGTACTTACAGGTGGAATTAGCTGAAACGGATGGCACGGTTGCGTCCGGAATGGTCAAAATAGCTGGAAACAAGTCCGACTCGGCTGAAAACGGGTGAAAATTGCACCGATTTTGGCAAAAAAACACTTCTGGACTGAGTTGACTCGGGAATATTCCGTTAGGCTAACGGAATATGCTCTGACGGAATATTCTCAACTGACGGAATATTCTCTGACTGTGGAACAGTAGTAGCGCTGACTGGTCGCTGACGTGGCGATGACTGGACTCTGACTGTGCACGACGTGTCGATGACGTGGCGACGACGTGGTTGCTGACTGAACGCTGACGTGTCGATGACGTGGCACTGATTGGATGATGATGTGTCGATGACGTGGCGATGACGTGGTCGTCTTCTTCGTTGAGAAATTTGCAGAGAATTTCTGGAAATTTTTCCAGGTTTGACCAAACTTTGACCGAAGCTAGAGAGTTCGTTAGAGCTCTGATTGAGACGCGGTCAGTTGCGTTGGAATCGTATTTCCGAGAGGAACACAACGGTATCCTCCAAACAGAGATTCGAGCACTTTGAAATTTCTGGACTCAACCAAAACCAAGGCTCTGATACCAATTTGTTACGGAAATGGCCAGAAATTCGACAGAAAAGTGCACACAACACACAAACACAGATATTTACGTGGTTCGGCAATTGCCTACGTCCACGGGAGGCAGCAAACTGATATTATTGGAGAAATTATACAAATTACAAAAAACAGAATTTCTCTCAAACTCTCTCAAGAACTCTCTCTGGAAGCACAAATACAGAACTGCTTCTTCCTTTTCTTCTGATACTTTTCTTGCCTTGCTGAGGGTCAAATTTATAGGGGAAAAACAGCATGGTGGTTGAGGTCATGAATGGGGTAGATGGAAGTTGGAAGTTGGAAGATGGAAGATGGCAAGTAGAAGGTGGAAGTTAAGAGATGAGCCAATTTTGTTTGAGGTTCCCAAGAAGTCAGAGAAAGTTTCTCCAACAGTTGATGGTCCTGATGATCAGGATGAGATATCCGTTGAGGTGGAGGATTCAGCACCATTATCTGAGATCAGACAACAGCCAGAGTCCATTGCCACCAGCAGACCGAAAAGAGACATTCGAAAACCTGCCCGTTACACAGACATGGTGGCATATGCTCTTCCAGTGACTGATGGTGATGTCCCGTACACCTACAGAGAAGCTATGGATAGTACCGATAATGTCAAGTGGAAGATGGCGATGGATGAGGAGATGCAATCACTTCACCAGAATGAAACTTGGAAGTTAACACAACTTCCAAAGGGAAAGAGAGCTATAGGGTGCAAATGGGTCTATGCCAAGAAGGAAGGTGCTCCTGGCAAAGACAACATCAGATACAAAGCTAGATTGGTAGCAAAAGGCTACGCACAGAAGGAAGGAGTAGACTACAATGAGGTATTCTCACCTGTTGTCAAGCATTCGTCTATTCGGATCCTATTGGCTTTGGTTGCACAATTTGATCTCGAGTTAGCTCAACTCGACGTGAAGACCGCATTCCTCCATGGTACATTGAACGAAGAAATTTATATGTCTCAGCCAGAAGGGTTCAAAGTTCCAGGACATGAGAATTGGGCTTGCAAGCTGAACAAGTCCCTGTATGGTTTGAAGCAGTCACCGAGACAGTGGTATAAGCGGTTTGACAGCTTCATGATGACTCAACAGTACACACGCAGTCATTTTGATCACTGTGTATACTTCCGCAAACTCCAAGATGGTACATTTGTCTATTTGCTCTTATATGTGGATGATATGCTGATAGCATCTAAGAGCAAGGTGGAGATCGACAGGCTGAAGGCTCAATTGAGCTCAGAGTTCGACATGAAGGATCTTGGAGAGGCCAAAAAGATTCTTGGTATGGAGATCAAAAGGGACAGAGCAAAAGGTACCATCTGTTTGACACAGACTCAGTATTTGAAGACTGTACTTCAGAGGTTTGGCATTGATAGCAAGTCTAAACCTGTAAGTACACCGTTGGCTCCACATTTCAAACTGAGTGCACTAATGTCACCGACTACTGATGATGCAAAGAGGCAAATGGATCATGTTCCATATGCAAATGCTGTTGGTGCCTTGATGTATGCGATGGTGTGTACTAGACCTGACATTTCACACGCCGTAAGTATGGTGAGCCGTTACATGCACAACCCTGGTAAAGGCCACTGGCAAGCAGTGAAATGGATTTTACGGTACATTCAGGGTACTGTAGATGTTGGTTTGAAGTTCGAGAGAGGTCAGAAGGTTGACAAACATATCATAGGATATGTTGATTCTGATTATGCTGGTGATCTTGATAAACGCCGATCTACTACTGGTTATGTGTTCACTATGGCAGGAGGACCAGTAAGTTGGAGATCTACTTTACAGTCAACAGTGGATTTGTCTACTACTGAGGCAGAATATATGGCTGTAACAGAAGCTTTCAAAAAAGCCATTTGGTTTCGTGGTTTGATCAAGGACTTGGGCATTGTTCAGGAAAACGTGGAGATTTTCTGCGACAGCCAGAGTGCCATTTGTTTGGCAAAGAACCAGGTCCATCATGCTCGCACCAAGCATATAGACGTCCGTTACCACTTTGTTCGAGAAATAGTAGATGAAGGGAATATTCTACTCCAGAAAATTGGAACAGCAAACAATCCTGCAGATATGTTAACAAAGGTGGTAACAGGGATCAAGTTTCAACATTGTTTGGACTTGATCAATATCTCTCGAGCTCATAGCGCCTAAGGGCGAAATGGAGGTAGCACTAATTGTTGGATTCTCGCCAAGGTGGAGATTGTTGACAAAATTGGCTCATCTCTTAACTTCCACCTTCTACTTGCCATCTTCCATCTTCCAACTTCCAACTTCCATCTACCCCATTCATGACCTCAACCACCATGTTGAGGTCATGAATGGGATAGATGGAAGTTGGAAGTTGGAAGATGGAAGATGGCAAGTAGAAGGTGGAAGTTAAGAGATGAGCCAATTTTGTCAACATGTTATTGATTTGTTAAAGAAGCATAACATGTTTGATTGTAAGCTATACTTAGCTCCCATACGTTCCAGCTTAAAACTCACAAAACAAAGTGGTGAACCTCTTGCCATTCCAACCGTGCATAGAAATGCTATAAAAGCTCTTCAGTATCTTTGCGATACTTGACCTGACATTGCCTTTAGTGTCAACAAATTAAGTCAGTTCCTTGCTGCTCCTTCTATTCTGCACTGGCAAGCATGTAAGAGGAATTTCAGGTATCTCAAGGGAACTCTTCATAAGGGTCTGTGGTTCAAACCTTCAACAGATCTGTCTTTGGAAGCATATGCAGACACTGACTGGGTCAGTTGTTTGGATGATCATCGGTCTACAAGTGGACATTGCTGTTTCTTGGTGATGATCATCGGTCTACAAGTGGACATTGCTGTTTCTTGGTGGTAATCTCATCTCTTGGAGCTCAAGAAAGCAGCTTGTTGTTGCTCAATCGAGTACTAATGCGGAGTATTGTTCCATGGCTCAAATCACCTCAGAAATACTCTGGCTGCAGTCTCTTCTCTGTGAGCTTCATGATCAAGTTCGTCCTTCTGATGTCATCTGGTGTGACAATATGGGTGCCATTTCTATTGCCACGAACCTTGTCTTTCATTCAAGGACCAAACATATAGATATTGATACCCATTTTATTCGAGAAAAAGGTGGATGATGGTTTGGTTGAGCCACGTTTTGTGCCTACTGATTCTTAGGTTGCAGACATTCTAACCAAAGCTTTGTCCACTAATAAGTTTAACTTCTTTTGCTCCAAGCTGAATCTTGTGTTCTCACCTTAATTCAGCTTGACGGTAGATGTTACAGAAGAAGAAAGTTTCTCTAGACTTGATCAGCTATTGTCTAAAGTAAAGAAGAAAACAAAGAATCAAATGTGTGAAGGCTCACAGCCTTACATTGGTCTTGCAATGCGAGAAATTAACAAGGCTCATAATCAGGGGAAAGAAAGGTTGCACAGACTTGACAGAAAAGAGGTTAGCTTGGGAAGTTGAGTTGGTTACGAAAAGCTGATGTGTCAGCTCATCATTTAACATATTTTTGGATTATCAGGAAAGTTGTTAGAAGCTATGTGTTAGCGTGAAAAGTAAGCAATAGTTTTATATATAAAAGAGTATGTAGTCTCGTGTAGAGATACAGAGAAAAATGTACTTGACTGGAATGTAATCAAAGCTCTCCAGAGCAGCCATTAATGGTAGATTGAAAAGTTCTTCAAAGTTTTACTCCGTTCTCTCACAAACATTTTATCAAACACCTAAACCTCTCATCAATTCTGATTCTCCTTTTCATTCTTCACACCGAGCAAAACAATGAAGAATTGGAAACCATACAGAGTTGTTGCAGCCTCGCCGTTGACCCAAACCGCGGTGTGATTCATGGTCAACCTCGGCAAGCAAAACCATGTTTCCATGGTGGATCCACCGTAAGCTAGAACACAACACTGAGACCGCGACACTGGTCAACTTTGATTTTCCAAAGGTTAATGGGCTGACATTGCAAATGCCTATATAGAACACACAAATTTTGAGGTCTATATCTCCCTTCTCATATTGAACTAGGTTTACTACCATATAATTTTGAAAAGCTCTGGAAGTCTACTTTCCATCGGCTTTTACGGATTGCGATTTCAGGCTTTCTAGAGGGAGTTATGCCTATTTTTGTAATGGTGCGCGAGGTTGAAAACATGACTGCAGTAGAGAGCTTTGTATAGAACACCAAACTTTCAAGAGCCATATCTCCCTCCTCATATTGAAACAATTTTAGCTTTACATATATTTAGAAAGCCCCAGAAGTATACTTTTCAATGGTTTTTACGAATCACAATTTCTGGTTTTCTAGAGGGAGTTATACACTTTCTCGTAACGATGTGCGAGACTGGAAATTGTGCCGCGGCTGTGCCATAGTTTTGCACGATAACGACACTTAAACCGCAGAAATTACTGTCACGGTTGTGCTGTTGTGCCAAATCGCGGCACACCTGATGCTAAGACTGTGGCATGCCATTTTTTAGAAGCAAATGCGTCCTTTCACACCCATTTCGTGCCCTAAACTCCCAACACTATAAATACACCTCTTTCCTCTCTTCTCTAACAAGAACACATGCCAAAAAAGAAGACAGTAGCCCACACTTCATCTTCTTCACCTAAAAGAGAGAGAGAGAGAGGCCTTCAAAGCTCCCATGGAGGAGAACCTCCATAGGAAGCTCACCACATCCACCTTCTACACATCCTCCACCACATTTGAGAGTAGATTGCATAGAGAAAAGAATGGTCTTTGGACCAATTTCGAGCTAGGTATTCATGGAGAGCTTGGAGGGATTTCTTCAAAGGTTCTCTCCTTTAAACTCATTCTCTTTGTATTTCTTATTTTCTTTAATGTGTAACCCCACTTGGGAATATTCTAAACCTATATTGTGCTCGTTTTTGTGATGTTTGTTTTTTTTTATATTCATTTGGGTTTTGATTCATTCTAGTTGTTGTTGTATAATCTCTTATCTTGATATGCATGTCTGTGGAGATTGGATATTAATATTTGTTCATGGATGAGATTAGGAGTATATTAACTTAATTATAGGAGTAGTTGTAATCAATATTCTATATGTGTGTGTATGTTGATGGAAGGTCGAAATGCCTTGTTTAGATAGGTTTGAGTGTATGTGGGTTCGGGTTGTACCTCCATAGATGACCGTTCAGATACGACCTTAATCACTTAGCTCTAAAAGAATCGGTGAAACTTGTTTTATGCATGACCGTGCTAGAATAGGTTTTGGTTATATGTTCATGTGCTTAATGGTTCGGACTAGGCACTATTGTTCTATCTATGACCTCTAGGGAGTGATTAATGTTCTCGAATCCCTTAATTGAGAGAATGAAATTCCCTTAACCGATTATAGTGTAAATATACCTAGAAGAGGGGGGGGGGGGGGGGGTGAATAGGTATAGGTTCCAAATTCTTTTCTACTTCAATGCACACGGAAGCTTAACAAATGAATTGTTTTAACAAGACAATATGAGATCAATTACACAAGTGTTAAAAGCAATACAAGATATAGAAGTAAAGAAACTTAAATCGAAACTTGACACAAGTATTTTTACGTGGTAAATCTCCGAAGAGGAAACATCCACGAGTTGAATCCACAACCACCAGCAACACCCAATTCACTAGTTGGAAAGAAGTACACTCTCAAAGGCAATCAAATCATATGAAACGCTCTCTCTTGAATATCCCTTCTATCATACCCTTAAGGCCTCTTACTAATGAAAAGTTGCCTCAACTTTCTAACCGAGACAAATCACTTGCCTCTAGAAAGCCACTCTTTATCCAAGACTATCCAAAAGTCTCTAGGAAGATTCCCTTGCTTGGATTTACTTAGAGCCTCACACCCTTAGCCAAGACTTCCCTTGCTTGAACTTACTTAGAACCTCACACCCTTAGCCAAGACTTCCTTGGGCTATGCTGAAGAATCCACTCCAACAAGAGACTTCCACCTTTTACAAGGTAATAGGATCTAAGTGATGCAAATACATGCAAATACAGCAAGTAAATCAAACACACTCTATGAAGAATTAGATTAGCACAAATCAAGCTTACAAATGTAACTAATTCTTATGAACATGTAATTAGAGATCTAGATTAGGCATTCAAAATCATCGAAAAAATTATCTAGAAACCTAAACATGTCAATTAAAGCTAGAACAACAAATATTCAATATAAATCACACACCTAGCTTTGAAATCAAGTGAACAAGTTAACACGTGAAATCCACAACATATTTAATCTAATCAAGAACTAGATTTAGATAATAGATAGCACAATCAAAAAATCCTAGTTCATGAACATGTGATAAAAACCTAGAATCAAACAATCAAGATCAAATCACAAAGTTATT
This sequence comes from Acer negundo, assembly GCA_035582765.1. Classification (NCBI taxonomy): domain Eukaryota; kingdom Viridiplantae; phylum Streptophyta; class Magnoliopsida; order Sapindales; family Sapindaceae; genus Acer; species Acer negundo. The sequence goes on from CM069241.1 coordinate 37,667,659, forward strand.
CTAGATTCAAGATCATGTTCTTCAAAATTAGCTAAAAGATGTTCAATCAAAAATCACAAAAGCTAATTTCAAATATCAATCAAACAAGTCTAAAATTGGAATCAAAATCATTCTAAACATTTTTCATTAATCAAATAATAAGATCCATCAAGTTGATTATAAGAAAAATGGAGAGAAGATGATTCACATACAAAAGATGAACCATGAACTGAAGATCAGATTGCTGCGAATAATCTAGACATCTTTTGACCTTGAAATGCTTAGGACTTGTTCCTCTCTTCAAGACCAACGATTTTGGTTTTTGAATCACTCAATTCAGAGTTGATTTGAGAGAGTTATGACAAAAACAAAATAGATAAGTTGTAAGACAGTTTACACGGGATTTGAAATATATAGGGAGGGAAAACACTTGGTGAGAAGCAAGGGCAAAACGGGAATTAAGCCACCACCATTCATGCTTCCTGTGGAGGTGTGTGGCCACCACGGGGAGGTAGAGAGGTGTTCCTCCCGTTGTGGTCATGCACCTCCAAGTGAGAGAGGGTGGTTGGCCCTTCTCTACCTCTCTTTTCCTTCGCTCCCTTCGCGCACCTCTCACGTTCTTCGACCGTTCTCCGACCTCCAAACTCTGAATTTGAATCTGCTTTCGGATTATGAACTGTAACTTAATTATGCATGAGGAAGATTATGAAACTTTGATAAATGAATATGAAATCGACTCGATATAAAACGACGAAGACAATTTATTGTAAGAGAAAGTAAAGTATCGTAACTTCTTCGTTTGAACTCGAAATCTAATGAGTGAGTAATTGAAACAACTCAAACTCAACAAGGAATCATATAAGTATATATTCAAGTTCAAAACAATAAAACCCAAATAAATAAACACAAGATCACACAAGTATACAATTTCTTAGATATAGTCCTAGTATATACATTTCTACGATGTTTGTCAATTTAAGATCAATGCATGAGCATACTTCAACAAGTGTGAATGTGTTATACCAAATGAGCACAATGATGTAAGGACATATATGAATGCAGTGTATGTGTGTGCATTTTGCTTAACGATGTAGGAACACAAATGTATGAATTGTGTGTGTGTGCTTACACCTTGCAAGAGGAAGAAGTATCTTGATACCTTAGCATCCAAGAAAGCATTTTTCCTTTTGAAGACAATATTTGCATGAGAAGTTGCTTTTCTCCGTTGAAGCTCCTTTCAACCAAGAAACACCTAAGCAACTAACCATTATAAATAAAGAGAGTTTTGTAATGGAATCAAGCCAATACAAATCTAAAACCTTACAAAGAAAAAACCCTTAACTTGAATTGGATGAACTTAATTGTCTAACAACCCATTAGGTGTGCATTTATGTATGGAGAGCATAATTACCGTGTATGACCACAATCCTACATCTCTCCAAGCCACCATTTTATTATTTGTCTCTTTAAACACCATTCTCACCCCTTTATATTCTCTTTGTTTTTATTTGCAATCTTTTCTTTACATTTCCACACATAACACACCGCAATATGCGTACACCTCATACACACCATTCTCACCACATCCACATTCTATTACATGCTTTCAATAAACACTAGAACTCGAAACGGTTGACAGACACCACCTCCCTACGGAACGATACCGTCGCTTACCACTTTACTAGTCTTTTGCTAGTTAGAGCACATTGTATAGGAACTTTTAAATATCAATAATCTTTTGATAATCACGATTTGGTAACGACACAAAAAAAAGAGCTATTAGTGGTCTAGTGCAAACTAGCATTTTGAAATACTTTTTTAGTTCTTGAATAATATGTAATATATATTGTACTTTTATGAGATTATTAATTTATATGACAATCGATACCGAAATTTTACACTAGGTTTCAAAAAAAAAAAATTAATTATTACGATAGATAGATTTATTAATTTTTTACACTGGCTCGAGTTGGGACCAAGATTTTTTATTAATTTAGAGAGGATATTAATTTATAGGAGATTAATTTACATGGGTTATACTATACATTAAATTAGCTAGTAGAATAAGCCAAAATGCTCGAAATGCTTATCAACTTTGATTTAGAAACAACTATATCAAAAAGTGATATAGTTTCAGAGCCTTTGTAAATAGTTTTCGAGCCCTTTTAATCAGTTCTCGAGCTTTTTATGAACTGCTTGAGCCTTTGTATGAACATTAAACCTTTTTTATGTCCGAGCCTTTGTGAGTAACGTCCGAGACTTTGTGACTAATGTCCAAGCCTTTGTGAGTTATTTCCGAGCCTTTTTAACAATCATTTTTTTTGTTAATTTGTATATCCGAGACTTTCTATATAGTGTCCGAGCCTTTTAATAAACTACCCGAGCCTTTTACTTAACTGCCTGAGCCTTTTACAGTTTAGTAACTTATATGTTTTTTTTCTGTAAAAATGCAAATGATGAATCAACTCAAGGATTTGCCTAAAACTCTAGTGAGAGAATGGTACGAGGGAAAAATAACTTGGCATGACCATTTCGATGACCTTTAAGATATCGACGACGCACTTAACAGGGTACCTGAACATCTTCCGGTTGAAGAACAACGTCGCTATACTGAGTCTTGTTTTGGACATTTCCTTCGGATGCATCGTGAGATGAAGTTTTTGGCTGGCATTATCCATTAGCTGCTTATACGCGAGTTGTATCACGATGGGTCGGAAGATGAGATGAGATTTATGTTGTCATTCAGCCCGGTTCTCGAAGGTAGAGTTTTATCTTATCACCGGTTTGAAGTTCAGAGTCATTCCTGACACAGCAAGGTATGATATGGTAGAGAATGGCATACACGAGCGGTACTTTGGTGGTCAAGATGAGGTCAAGTATGAACAGTTGAGATCGGTTCTGCGGATTGGTATTTTTGAGGAGCAGTATTGTTACGATTTTGAGTTTAGTTGGCATTATTCTATATCAGAATGTTATTTGCTTTGTATTGTTTAGTTGTCCTAGTTGTGTGGTTTATCAACCTTCAAGTGAAGATGGACAACGGTTCAAGCAAAGTGTTGCCTTCGTTTGAGGAAAAGTGTTCTTGTCTACAAATATATTAAGACCTCTTTCCTCTTATAAGGCTTAGGCGCACACACAAAAAATTCATTCATAAGTGTCCCTGCGTCGTAGCGCCAATTTAGTATAACACATTAACATGTTTTAGTATGCTCATGCATTGATCTCATATTGCAATACATTGTAGAAATGTATAGAAAATTGCATACTTGTGTGATATTATGTTTATTTGTTTGAGTGTAAGTGATTTGGACTTGAATATGTTCTTAAATAATTCCTTGTTGAGTTTCGGTCGTTTCAGATACTCACTCATTTGATTTCGAGTTCAAACGAGAAAGTTACGCAGCTTTACGCTCCTTTACAATGTGTTGTCTTCGTCTTTGTAAATCGAGTCGAGTTCACATCCAATTGTCAAAGTTTCATAATCGTACTCATATGTCAGTGAGTCATGGATTGTAATCCAGAAATGGATTCAAATTTTGAGTTTGGAGGCCAAAGGACTGTCGAAGAACGTGAGGGAAGCGTAAGGAGAAGATTGGATGAGAGAAGGCAAAGAGGGAGGCCTTCCCGTGGAGGCGCGTGGCCACCACGGGAAGGGAGGCTCTCGGCCTCCCCATGGTGGCCACACGCCTCCATGGGGATGGCTGATAGACAACTCCCAAAGTGGGCCCCATCTCTTTTAAACTTCCCCTCCCAACCTCTTTTAAATATCTTCTCTCTCACTCACTTGTAAATTGTTAAGAAGAAATATTGTGCATAAATTCTCTCCAACTTTCTCATCTTCCAAACACCATAACTTTCTTATTCGGACTCCGATTGAGTGATTCAAGTTGGAGAATCTTCGTAATCAAGTCCCCTACCTTCTCCAAAAGAGTTTGTAGCTGTTTGATTGAGTTTTGTAGCAGTTCCACTATCAAAACCGAACCAACTCTGGATTTCAAGGTATTGAACCAAACTTTATGATTTCATCTTTTATGATCTTCAATTACCTTGGGTTTTCTTCTTCCATATATATGTGTATGTTTGATGAAATCTATTGAGAATGATAGCTTCATATCAAAGCTAATCAAGTCTAATTAGAGACAAATGTGAACTAGTTTTCTATGATTATAGTATTTCACATGTTTGAGAGTCGTATTGTGCTTAGCTTGATATCTAGGGTTATTTGTGACTTGATTGATCCATTTTATGATTAATAACCTTGACTTGTGCTTGGATCCTTTAATTGAACAAATCTAGGATTATCACATTTGATTTAGAGTTTAGAGTTATCTAGGATTTAATTGATTATTCATTACATCCTTAGTCTACATACTTGCTAGAATATTCATTGATCACATTTTGTGATTATAGCATTTTTTTTTGGTGTATGTTTATAATATATTGAATATGTGCTTCATGTATATGATGTATTCGAGTATTAGCTTTGTGAATGAAACTAGGAATCACATGTGTTAGGTGTTTCACATTCTATAGATTTTGATTCATGTTGTTTCAATGACTGGACAATATTTGACTTGTGTGCTCACATGACTAAGTCTATGTCTACATGAAGTGTACATGATCCATGCATTTCATATGTTCATGCATCATCTTGTGTGATTGCATCTCTTGGATTCTAAACTAGAATATCATACATTGTGTGCTAATTGTTTAATTCTAGTTTCCATAGCTCATATTGATCATATGTCCTATGTTGTTTTTGCTTGCATCATTTGCATCACATAGATCAATTGCCTTGTAAAAGGTGGAAGTCTTGGCTAAAGGTGTGAGGCTCTAAGTAAGTCCAAGCAAGGGAAGTTTTGGTTAAGAGGTGTGAGGCCTCTAAGTAAGTCTGAGCAAAGTCTTGTCTAAGGTGTGAGGCTCCGGTAAGACAAGCAAAGGAAATCTTGGCTTGGGGTGTGAGGCTCCTATAAGTTAGAGCAAGAAAAGTCTCTTGTTGTGGAGTGATTCTTCAACATAGAGCAAGAGAAGTCTTGACATGAGGTGTGAGGCCTCTTGTAAGTCTGAGCATGGATATTCTCTAGAGGCATGCAATGTGTCTCGGTTAGAGAATATGCAAGTTTCTCTCTAGTGGGAATAGATAGGAGGGATATCCAATAGATTGTGATACATGAGAGTTGGTCACATTTGAGGGTGTACTCTTGTATAACTAGTGAAAAATATTTTACCGGTGGTTGTGGATTTAACCCGTAGACGTTTCTTCTACGAAGGTTTACCACGTGAAAAATATTGTGTATCATGTTTCTCTTTCTTTATCTATTTGATATTTGTTTACTTTACTCAAATTGATCTTGAAGACATTGTAATTGATTACATTCTTATGAGACAAGATCTTTGATTGTCTTTGTATCTTTTATATGTACTTGTACTATTGAGACATATATAATGAATACAAGTACTTTGTGATTTGTATATTTTTTGGTATAACCTCCACATGCAATTCATAGGCTATGTTTGATCTAGCAATTGAATATGCTACTTAATAGTCTATGCATACTTGTTTGTGTTTATTATGGTGTTATATAAGCTATCTAGAGGGACAAACTTTTGTTTGTTTCAAGGGATCCCACCCCCCCAAATCTAGGTAAGCTTAAGGCAATTTAACCGTGATTGTATTTTATATGCTCAACTGGATATTGATGGGGTTGGACGAGAGAGAAAATTCCAATATGGCAGATGCGCCTAGTCGAGGACTTGGACGCTTTTGAAGCGTTCCCGTGAGGTGCACATGTGTATAGGTAGTCTATTTTTGGTTTCAAGCATGCGTAAGACGGTTGACGGGAGCGGTTCGAAAAACGACAGCAAGTAAAGGGTGTTGATATACACACCGCGGAGACGTACAACATATACGATCTACCTCAGACACTATTAGTGAGAATTTAGAATTTGAATCCGTACTTTAACTATAATTGTTTTTATATGACTGATGGAATACATATATTGTACTATTATCGTACTCATCTATTACGCAGATATTTGATTTTGAGGTTATCCCCAATCTTGGTACCTAATTTGGGACTCGTAGGGAAATCGACCTATCCCCTCGTATTCTGAAATAGGAGTTGAATCGGCGATCGAAGGTGGAAAAACTGGCAAAGATTTTCACTGAAAGGGAAAGTATCTTTTTTGTTAATATTTATAGTTATTAGTATGTATACAATTACAATGGTCTAACTATGATTTCAAATGTTTGGGAGGACTAAATTAGTGCCGACGCAGCTAAGAGGGCCGAATGGTATTACGAGGGCATAGACGAGGGAGGCGGTTTATATAATGTTGCTGATAGAGTGGACGTTTTGGTACCGGATCCCAGACAACATACGACTGTCGGAACCAGTGATACAGAGGGTTCTGAGCCGGAGGGTGGCGGTGGGACTCCCGTGAGGCATAGGCGAGTTCGATTCACGATGCTCGGAGATACAATTGGAGGTGATTCATGAGGAGGAGTTGGAGGTCATCCAGAGGTACGTAAAAATATTTGTGATGTATTATTTAATTTCAAACGAGTGAACATTTTTAGTACTGACAATTTCGAAATCCTTTCAAGACCTCTAGGAACGTAAATTCGCTGAAGTGTTGGATGTCGTCCAAGATTTATAGGAGGATGTTCAAAATAGTGATGAGAAACGAGATCAACAACATATGAAGTTGCTGGGCTTGATCTGGGCGCTTCAGGGTTCTTCGTTACAATCCTATTGGGATGGTCCACCGTTCGATGACCTAGACTTTAGTCATAAAGATAGAACAAGTAGTCATCACTAGGGAACAAACCCAGAGACCAAACATGTGCAGCAAGCTACTACGGAGACAGTATCCGACCAGCATGGGCCTGTTGTGACATAATGAGAGCAGGTACCTGGTGGTACAGAGACAACATTATTGGAGCAGGTACCTCCTCAGGGTTTACAAGAGCAGTTCCTGCATCATCTTGTTCATCTCTAGGACCATGGTTTCGAGCATGTGGATCGTCATGTTCATCCCTAGGACCACACAGCACACCCCTCATAGCAGCGCAACCCTCCAGGCAATCCTAGGAGACAGAGTTTCTCCTTATAACGTACCCCTATGGTTGATCCTAGCGCCCCTCCAAGCAATCCACATGGACAGAGTTCCTCCGTCTCAATCCACCCCTCTGGTCGATCCTAGTGCTTCAGACCATAGTCCGCCCCACGTTTAACGTCACCAACGGGTTCGTAGTCGAGGTTAGCAGCTGATTACCCCATACACTGACACCTGTCAACCGAAGAGGCCAAGACACTACCATAGTCATCAGCACATGTATTCGGAATTTCAGACCTAAGGAATTAGTAGATTTTGACCAGCTTGTTGCTTACCAAGCCTACAAGAGGAACATGACGAGGGAATTGTAAGTATAATCGTACATATTACAATCTTTTTTTTAGTATTTTGAAACTCCTAAGTAAAATTACTTGGTTGTCTAACTTCTTCAACAATTATGTAGACGTGATGTGGATCTATATGAGCCAGTTACTGTTACTTGGTTCCAGCCATTGCAAACCAACTTTATGGAGTTGAAGGATACAGCATGTTCCTTACTTGAACTGTCTGTATAAGTTTGTTTCCGTAATGGTAGAATTCGAACAATATAAAATGTTGAAATTGTCAGCACATTGACGCGTACTTACATATTCTGCGGAAGCGTCAGCTAGCATACCCCAGTGTCTACAGTTAGAGGATCAACATACTAGATTCACAATTCTATGTAAGTGTTTATATTGTATGATTTTCGCTTGTGCATTGATGTGTTTCATACATCTTTTACCTAACGTTTCTGTAAATTTTCTATGTACAGTCATGGTTATATATTAAGTGGGGGAGAATTATGCCTAATGGGGTTATGGGAAAACCCCCTAAAGGTTGGTCTGTGCTAAAGTACCAGTAGTCCGTTGAGGACCTTAGGAAATCGGCCATGGCACGAGGTTGACGTGGTGAGTGTTTAATTTATATGGTTTCAATGTGTATAATAAATAAATTTGACATTGATAAAACTTTGTTAAAACACCTACAGGTTCTGATTCCTTGCAACATTGGATCCTAGCCAGCATCGACCTCGCAGTCGGGAAGATTTACCTGTTAAACCCGTACAGACAGGAAGTTACATGGCACATCGTGAATGACAAGGTCTCGTGCTTAAGGTGGTTTTTACCCTCGATGTTGAATCATGTTGAGTTTCACGCAAAAGACGGAGGGATGATACAATGTACGACTTAAAGGATATGCCCTTTCAGAAGAGCATTGGGTCTATATCACGTGTGCCACAACAAACTACAAGGTATGACTGTTTCAAGATCTTATTCTATCACGTTTGGTTTTAATAACATTACATTCTAACGGTTGTTCATGTGGTGAATTGCAGGGGTAACTGTGGTGCCCATACTTTGAGATTGACAAAGTACCTATTAGAGAAAAGAGATACGTTTGACTGGTCGAAAGACGATATGGGCACCATCCGGGAGAAGATGGTTGTGGAGGTTTTTTATAACTCCAAGCCCTATTTTTTTTTTTATGTAGTTGGTGTACATAACGTTTGATTTTTTTTATTTTTATTTATTTATTTATTTATTTTGAGTTAAAGTATTTGCAATTAAAAGTAGAAGACACATTTCATACCTTCAACAATCAGTAAACTGAAAATTAACTACCCCATTTAAACAACACGATTTAAATGAACAAGTCATTCAATTCCAAATAATTAAAATTACACCAATATCAATGACTCCATTCATTCCACGGTAGAGTCCTTGTGATGGCACGCTTGTTTGTTGTGTCCAACTTAATGACAGATGCTACACTTGCGATGGTATTCCTCAGGAACAATTCTATTGGGACATTCATTAATCATAAGTGGGTTAGAACACCTCCTGCTATTATGTCCTGATTGTCAACATCTTCTACACGATTGTATGGTTGTCCTCTCCGAAGACGAGGTATGTCCACCCTCCATTAGGCGACCTGATTGTCTCTTTGACTTTGGATTTAAAACCACCTCCGCTGCGATGTCGGATGACACTACCCATGACGAAAGATGGCCAACATGCATAATAGAAACCGAGTATGCATCAATAAGTGTCTCTCTCTTGTAGTAGTCCGCACACAGAGATGTGAAATCCAAGTTTCACTCCCTACAACAATGAAAACAGTGAGATTCACGTTTGGGTAATATAAAGCGTTAACTGTAACTTCTTATGTACTTTGCCGCTGCTAGTGCGTGAGAACATGGAAAAAGGTCCATTTGGAATTTGTTGCATGTGCAAGTCTTCAGAGCTAAGTTGACCGCCTACTGCTTTCCCTTTAGTTTGACAGAGAATATGTTCCAGTCAACTGGATTTACGGTCATATAACTACACTTCTTGACGCGTTTCAAGATCACAATATGTGATGCGTCGGTCAATTAATGACGCATGTACTGTGCAGCTCGATGACGATCGTGAAACCAGCGTTGTAGCATATTCCTAATGAACTCTGCAAGTGTCAACATTGGCAGTTGCCATGCGAATTTTAGGCATGAGTTTATGCACTCTACAACATTTGTTGTCATCACCATGTACCTTCTTTGGGGATAGTGTATGCAGGATCACTTGTGTGGACCGGCATCAAGAACATAATCGAATGCAGCCTTGTGCAGGTTACGCGACTCCTCCATGTACCGGTTATAATTGAATTCAGTGTACGATCTAACTGTTTTGTCCATTATGTCGGCAATATCCTTTCTGTGAAATCGCTTCTTAATATTTTTAGAAAAGTGCTAGCAATATATGGTATGGGTTGTATCAGGGAACACTTTAGAAATCTCTGATTCAATGCTTGAATGTCGATCGGAAATGAAAACCAAATCATCTATATGGCCAATGACATCCTTCAAGCATTCTAAAAACCACTACCATGAAAGGTTGTTTTCTGAGTCACCATAGCCAAAAGCAATTGGATACACTTGTTCGTTTCCATCTTGTGTAGTTGCAACAAACATTGTACCCCCGAATCTTCCCTTCAAATGGGTACTATATTTTCAATTTTAGACAAAATTACAGATAAACCAAACTTTTGAATTATACTATATTCCAATATTCCAACTCCGTTTCCATATCATATCCAAACTCATGCTAACTACAATAACGTAATACAACTTTTAGGCTATGCAATTGTACTTCCTACACCTCCACCAAGTGTGCGAGCTTCATCAGTTGGTCATACTAAAATGACCCTATACAAGAATCACAAAAAATATATATAAGAAAATTGGCCAACAACCCAACAAAACAGAGGATGGCAAACAGAGGAGAAAAACAGTGAATTAGAGTGAGGGAGAGGCATAGCGGGTTCACTTCAAAGAAAAGTAGAAGCATGAAATTGAAAGGCGGAAGCAAAAGAGAACGATAGAGTTTGATTTCAAGATTTTAATATCATGCCAATAATAAATTGACTTGGGTGTTTGAAATACCAAATTGAATTAAACGAATCCAACTAAGAAAAATTCAAGAGCACTACAATAAACCGATGATCCAAGTAAGAATCACGTTAAGGAGGTAACCAGAACACTATATGCTATTGTACTCACAATCATAACTAGCGTCATCCATCACAGATAAACTTGATGATAGTGCAATAATGAGCAGTGCTACAAGAACAAGAGTGAGAGTAGCAGTCTTCAGCTGCACAATAGAAACAAGGAACATCTAGAATTACTAGCACAAAATAGTAGTCACGTCATAATTTAACCCAAACTTCAACTAGAAATGGCACATCATACATATACATAGATAACTCAAACTTGCAATATGAAACATTCGGATATATCTTGTATGTATATTTTGTTTCGGATATATCATGTGTGTGTGTATATATATATAATTTGATTTCAGTAATCGACTCAAATCCCTAGAAATCATAGGTTTAAAACAATGACAAAAACCTTAAATTAACGATACCAACCATGCATTGAAAGCTAGGCCACTCTAGGTACTTCAGTTGACTAGGCTGCTCAACTAGAAATGTAAATACAAATTTCAAGCCCCTGAAAACGAAGATGAAACAAAGGTAACATATATAAACAAAACAATTTCATCCAAATTTTACACCATTCCACAAACTATGATTATGATAGATAGTGTTTGAAATTATGAATAAGTCCATTAACAATTGCAATACCAAATAGCTTACTTGACGAGACTTAACGCAAAAACGGCTCCTCATGTACAATGTCATCATCAAAGCTCAGTTGCTGATAATCTCTCCCTACAGAATTCACACGTTTTTTCTCCCAGTGCTCTGCAGGAAAACACTGAATTCCTGCTCTAGAAACAACATGCAAGAACGATTTTCAACATCCAACTGTGAACACTTAAGCACTACAATCAACAACTGCATACGAAAATCTTATACAACAAACAAGAAACAAAGAATGGAAAATCAATCACCCCAACAGAACAAAATAACATAAACAAAAACCTACAAGACTATCTGCATATCCCTGTTTCATCAACTATTGACATAAAAAAAAAAAAAAAAATGAAATGACAACATATTAATCACATATAGCATTCCCAAAAGGAAAAAACCAATCAAAGTAATGATCTAAGTAAGAATATATATATATATATATATATATAGTTTTTCTATTGTCAGTTCGTCTGATATAAAATATATCAGGTCAGGTATACCTGAGATCAACTAATCTCCGGGATCACGTGATCGTACGTGAGATCATATGATCATATATGTTTCTAATGTTATCGCATATAAGTTACATGGGATCACAACAAAAACAAGTGGTCACATTAAAATTTTAAGTCTTGTTTTTGTTGTGATCACATGTAAATTATATGCGATAACATTAGAAACATATACAATCACATGATCATACGTGATTGTACATATATATATTTATATATATATATATATACAGAAATTCTATTATCAGTTCAAACTGACAAAAGTTATATCAGTTGCTTGCATGTGGGCCACTAGATTTAAATACTTTGACTTGGCTGTATGCATTTGTCAGTCAAAGTATTTAAATCCAATGACCTACATGCAAGAAACTGATATAACTTTTGTCAGTTCGAACTGATAATAAAAAGACTGTATATATATATACCGACTCAATTTGTGATTTTCCAAACATTTTTATTTTTATTTTTATTTTTATGGCAACCAGTGGCAAAAGGCACAGTGGAGGCTCTCCATACCCACAATTTTTTTTTTTTTTTTTAAAAAAAAATATATATATATATATATTAATTTTCCAATAAGGACTTTTACAATATACACTTTAAGCACATTTGGTGAAATTGCATGTAATCAAATGTTTTTCAATGAGATTTTTTGTATGCATCTTAAGAAAATTAAAATACACATTTGGTAAAAATTTAGAAATTTTTTGGATTTGAGAACTATTTTTTCTTATTTTTTCTTATTTTTAAATGTTTTATCTTAAAAAAAAATCGGAAAAATAAGCTCTTGCACCCAAAATTTTTTTAAATTTTTTCCATAATTGTATTTCAATGTTTTCACCATCCATACAAAAAATCAAATCAAGATTTCTATATAATCCAGACAATTTCATCAAAGGTACTTAAAATATGTATTTTAAAAAGCCATTATTGAAAAATTACTTTATATATATAAATATATCTGACTTTTTACTTTTTCGAATTTAAGACCCACCTTCTTTTTTCTTTTTCTTTTTTTGAGCGTAAATAATTCTTTTTCTTAAAATAACGTGTCTTTCCTTTCCAAGTCTTCTACAGAGTAACATGTAAGTCAATCCAACACTTTATTGAAAGTTCCCTTGCAATTTCTTGAAAGTTCAATATTTTTAAAGTAGACTTTAGAATTTGTGTCAACCCAAAAACAACATTGATTTTATGATGTCGATCACAATTATTTGTTCAAAAGAAAAATTGGATTATCTTTATTATTATTTTTTTTTTCAAAAATTATGTATTGAACAATTAATTCAGTTTATCAAAAAAAAAAAAAAAAAAAACAAAAACAATTAATTCAGCTCTTAATAATGGTGTCAACTGGTTTGATTTTATTAACAGTTAATATAGGTTACAAGAATATTGGTTCCTCTCACTCTTGAAGTTGCTATTTTTTATTTTATTTTTTAATCTTTCCTTTGTTAAAAAGAAAAAATTGTGGAAGCTATAAATCACTTTCATGTAATAATTAAAATGAAGCTTCATGAAAGCTTCCAACACTTGGAGGAGACTTTGAATTTGCTTTGAATTTGCGTCAACCCAAAGCTATATATATATATATATATATATATATATATATATTTATTAGTATGTATATAGAGGTGTAAATTAAGGAGTGTGTATTTGCAAATAGACGATATGGGTTCAAAGTGGGTTATGGTACCAGCCGGGGCGAAGCCAAGATTACAACTTTGGGGGCCAAGACAAAAACAAATATTTTAATACTGGACAAATATACTAATATTTAAATACTAAATTAAAAATACAAATTTAATAGCGTCAAGTCTCATATGAAATGGTAGAACAAATAAATTAATAAATAAAAAATACACCAGCTTTATAAATTAAAGTTAATAAATTTCATAACGTTCATTGACGGGATAATCCCATATTTGTCGTCATAATATTGGGTTACGCACCAAAGATTTATGATTTTGGTTAATATCCTTTGTTGGAGATTCTGTGGATTGATTTTCAGAAGCTAGAATATTAATATTAGATGTTGATAAAGATGAACCAGCTTCTGAGGTTTTAATTTTTTTGAAAAATTCATCAATTGTCGATGGATTTCTGATCTGAAAATCAAATAAAAAATATTGAACTAATTTAAATAAATAAACGTTTAAGTAAAAAATAGTATAATAAATGTAGCAAAATCATATATGTATATATATATATATATATATTGAAAGAAGAATTTATTAAAGAAATCATATTAATAAATAATAACCTAAGAAAATAAGAAATATAAAAAAAACTTAAAATATTTATTAATTTGTAATCTCGTACTTGAAATTATTCGGATAGAGGAACTGAAGAATAAGAAGAATTCAATTGTAGCAGTAGGAATGAAATTGTTTAGGTGAAAAAATAGAAAAAAAAATAAAGAAGTGTATATATATATATATATATATATATGTATGTATATAGATTAGATTAGTTTATGATACGTATTTAGGAAACCAAATCCTAAAAGGGATATATTTTCTCTTCTGAGTTAAAAAGGAATATATAAAATTAGATTTTTATTTATTTATTATAATAATAATAATTTTAATTTAAAAGTAACCTACCTACTAGGAAACAAAAAAAGAACAAAAAAGACTTTTTTATTTTTATTTTTCGCTTTTTTTTATTAATAGGATTTACACTTTCTGGTGTTTGACTTTTTGTTTGTGTGTAGTAAAAACAAGATTGATAGGGGCCCACCCACTAACTTTTAATATATAATATATTATAAAAATCCTTAAAACTTAAACTTCTGAAATTTTTTTTTTCTCTGTGGGGGCCCCTACGAGCCAGCACAATAATTCAGACTGTTGTCAATGGGGAGGGGTGACTTGCACCGGAAGTACAAGCAGAGTGATCAGACTCGATCTTCAAAATAAAAGGGATTGGGAATTAAGAGAATGGTATCTAAATGCTTCTTTGTTTCAGCTTTTGAGCAACTAGAGGCGCTTGATTTATCGTGGAATTCTATAGCCGGTTTTGTTGACAACGGAGGTCTCTCTTACTTCCCATCGATGTATATTTTCTTCAAATAAATATCCAATTGACATTTCATTTGTTTTATTTATAGCTTTGAAGAATATTATTGAAATAATTTAATTCTCATATATATATATATATATTACAGGTTTGGACAAGCTATCAAGATTGAGAAACTTGGTGTGGTTGGATTTAGGACTCAACATGTTCAACGATAACATCTTATCATCTTTAAATGCTCTTCCATCATTAACATCTTTATATCTCTATCAAAATAGGTTGAATGAAATGGTTGATCTTCGAGGTATGTAATTAATTAGTTGTTTTCTTATTGTCTCATTCTCTAGAATAACAAGTCTCTTTGTGTTCTCTGTGAAAGATTAATTTCACTACAAGAAAAAATGGCAATAGCAACAAATCAAAATTGTTACAAAAGCATTAAATTCGTCACAAAAGATCTTAGGCAACAAAATGTTTTTGTCGCATACATCGTCAAAATTGGTCGAGCAATTGCAACAAAATTTGGTTTCGTTACAACAGATATATTTACCCACGAATTAGTTTCATGGCTAAAACTATGTTAAGGCAACGAAACTTTATTGTCGCAATGAATAGTTTTTACAACGATATATATTGTCGCAAAAAGATAGGTTTTAGTGACAACAGGTAAAATTATTCTTCCCATCGTTTGACACCAGCCGGCCCCACAGTCGATCAGTCACCTTCGGCCAATCACCTCTCCCGTCGGCCGGCCATCGAACAGTAGTCGGTTGTCGCCAGCCGATCACCTCTCCGACCGCCGCTGTCAACCGACCAGCCATTGAATTAGTTTCATGGCAAAAACTATGTTAAGACAACGAAACTTTATTGTCGCTATGAATAGTTTTTACAACGATATATATTGTCGCAAAAAGATAGGTTTTAGTGACAACAGTTAAAATTATTCTTCCCATCGTCCGACGCAGGCTGGCCCCGCCACCGATCTGTCACCTCCGGCGGATCGACCACCTTCGGTCAGCCGGCCGATCACCTTTCCGACCGCCGCTGTCAGCCGACCAGCCACCTTCGGTGGGCCACCACACTCCACACTTGATAATAATGGGGAATTGAACTTGCAACCTCAAAGTCAAAGTGGTAAGTCTTTACCGTCTGACTACAAGATTGGATGTGTTAACAATTGTATAATATTTATATATAACATATATAAATGTGTTATAATAACGATATTTTTTGTTGCTAAAATGATATATAGTAACGAAATGTATATATTGTCACAAGAACTTATATCTAATGTAACGAAATTTTTGTTTTGTCACTACAAGTACTCTCTAGCGACAAATATTTGATTGTCATTAAAGATCTGGTGTTTGTTCTTGCACAAAACAAATCTTTACCAAATTAGCTGGAGTATCTCATGAACAAGATCTCCATTGCTTATTATTATTATTATTATTTTTTTTTTAAATATTTCATTAAATTTTAAAATTGTTTAAATATTTTTTATTAAATAGAAAGGGTAAAATAGTATTTTAATGAAAATGCTAACAAATGTTAACAAAGGGTAAAAAATGGTCAATACTGAAACAAGAGGGTGCAAAATGACTGATAACCTCAAAAGTTATGAGAGAAATAATAATACCTCTAAATGTTTTTGTACTTGTATCTCAATTTTCTTGTAGTATTAATTTTAAAATTATTATTAAAATTTAGGTAACGAATTATATTTGTCTCTAGAATATATCTTTAACAAATCTTGTTTTCGTGGCTAAAACACATGTTGTGGCAACGAATAATTTAACGTCACCATAAATATATTATAGCAACGATATTTTTTGTCGCTAAAATGATATATAGTAACGAAATATATATTGTCATAAGAACTTATATCTGTTGTAACGAAATTTACGTTTTGTCACTGCAAGTGCTCTCCAGCGACAAATATTTGATTGTTGTTAAAGATATTGTCGCTGAAATCCTTTTGTAACGAAATTTAATTTTCCTCACTAAAAGTGATCTTTGGCGACATAAATTAAATTGTTGCTAAAGAATTTGTTGCTATCACCCATTTTTCTTGTAGTATTTAACCAATTTAAGAATCTAATTAATCATTCTAAAAGGACTTGGTTTATGGCTGTTTCAATTGAAAATTAATTAATTAATTGCTTTTAGTTGAGTTTTCTCTTTAACTATATATGTTACGATTCCCAGGTTTAGACTCATGTAAGAATTTGAAGGATCTGGACTTGAGCTACAGTCGATTTAAAAAGTTATATTCCCAAAAGGTATAACTAACAAAAACACAATTTGGTTGTTTTTAAGTTCATGCAATTTATTACATCACTCACTTTGAAACTATAAATTTCTTCATCGGAAGTGATTTCAATGTGTGGATCTTTTCTTTGAAAAAACAAATCATAAATCTGAAAGTGAAAACAAAATCCAATTTCTGTATCTGCTCCATTTGAAAAGTAAACGCAATTTGATTGATCATTGAAGTCTTGGCTACCATCAGAAGTTGATCCACATGTCAATTTATAAATTAATAAAAAAATAACTATATGAACATAAACTAAAGCACAAACAAAATGTTTTTAAAAAACCCAATTTTTATTAAAAAATATATTTTTTTTAAGTAATTAGTTGTATATTATAAGAAAAATAGGTGATTCACCTTTTAATAACATTTGTATAAATAAGTGATTCAATTTCCTCTTGTTTTCTTTCTTTTTCAATTAATTTTGTTTAACTTTTTCCAGGATTAGACTCTCTTAGAAATTTAGAGGATCTGAGAATGGGAAACAACCCCATTGAAAATTTTATTTTCCCTAAAGGTAATGATGAAACAAAGGGTGGTATTGTAATCTTATTCAATAAATAAACGATGCCATCAATGGAAGATAATTTGGTTTCAGTACTTTTAGGCCCCGTTTGATGCGTGAGATTGGATTGTACTATTTCATGGGATTGGATTGGATTGGATTGGATTGGGATGAGACTAGGATCATATGGGATTGGACTGGACTGGACTAGATTAAATTAATATTATACTGTGTTTGGAGAAATATGAGATTGAATTAAATTAATACCATGTTTTGTTTGGTGAAACATGGATTGGATTAAATATAATAATTTATTTTTAAAACTAAAATAATAATAATAAAATTAAAATTAAAATTAAATTAAAAAACTATCAAACTTTCCCTTCTCCTATTTCCATCTTATCGGCTATCATCACCATTTCTTTTACTTTTCACCAAACATAACAAACCAGACATGCTTTCTTTTTGTTTGTTGTTCTCGTTGTTGCTATGTTTTTTTTATGGGTTTGTCTTGTTAGCTTTTGCTCTGCTTTTGGGGCTTCCCTTTCGCGGGGCTCTGTTTGTGTTGTAGCTTTTATTGGCGGCTGTGTTGTTGTAAGCAGTGTCGACACCAAATGGTGCCGCGTGAATCGCGACGAACCCAACAATGAAAGCCGAAACGAAAGCACTAGCGAAGAGGATTTCGCCAACGGCGGAGGAGAAGACATCGGGTTTAGGTTTATTTTAAAGAAAATTTCCAGATTTTAAAGAATAAAAAAAAAATTCCTTTTTTGGAAGATCTGGACTCGATTTTCATCTTCTTCTTCAACCATCATCCCCATTCATTTTTATTTTCTCAATCAACATCATAAACAATTAAAGAAGATAAAATTTAAAAGGGATGGAGTGGTGGTGATTGCAGCTTGGTGTTGGCTGTGGAACAATGGAGTGTTGGTGGCCGCAGCTTGAGTGGTAGTGGAACAATGGAGATGAAGATTTTTATGAAAATGAAAGTGATGAGAGATGATACTGACGAAAGAGAAGAAAGGTTGAAGAACGAGGAAAGGTTGAAGAGAGAGAGAGAGAGAGAGAGAGAGAGAGGGAATGTCGAAGAAAGACGAGGAAAGGTAGAAGAATTTTTTTTTAAAAAAATTAAATTATTTTTTTAAAAAGTAGTCTGAATAGTGCAGGATTAAATAAACTCAACAATTTGTTGGGTTTAGTTATCCCACGAAACGCCGAACTATTTGACAAAAAATGGGGCCCACTAGATTTTATTGTCCAGTCCAAAGTGGCCTCTAAACATGGGATTGGACTGAAATTAGTCCAATCCCAGTCCAAACCCAGGTGCCAAATAGGCCTTTAGGTAGCACAGATTTGAGGAAATTGAAAACCCTTTCTCTATATGGTCTCAATGTCATCAATGGAAGCAGCCTGTTACAGTCTTTAGGCTCATTCCCGTCGCACTTTATTTTAGCTCTAGTAAATTTAGTGACTCGACAACGAATAGAGGTTAGTGACACTCCTTTCAATTTTTTCCTCCTAAATTAATTTTCTAGAAAGAGAATCTGTAAAACAACAATTAGATTATCTCCAATGTAAATATCCATTTTTGAGTTTATAACCAGTGACATATCAATATATATATATATATATATATATAATATGAATCCTCTTTGATAAATTTTTTTAAGAAATGCATATTTTCATCTCAAATGCAATTATATAAAATCAAATATGCATATATTTTTGACAAATCATCATACAACATTTATATATCTCTCTCTCCTCTTTTATTTTATAATTAAATGAGATATAATATTATTGGTGGGAAAAAGTTAGAAATCTTAATCAAAATTTCTAGGAAAGTTTCTAACAAACAAACACACACACACACAAAAGAAATTTTAATAAATTTTTATATACATTAATTAGGATAATTTAGTATGTATGTATTAGATTTAGTCTCATAGTCTGGCTTCTCTCCTAAATAATAGTATAAATTAATTATATAAATATCTTTCATTAATTCTTTCAACAACAAAACTAAATATAAAAAAAATTCCTATTATTTCATTCATTATTGTATAGTATACTAGACATTATTTTTTCTTACATTTTAAATACAACAAGCCAAGTAAATATTGAATTCTTACGTTTTTACTATTTTATTCTACAATACTTATCTTATGTTGGGATAAATAATTTTTCTATTTAACCATTCAGATTATCTTTATCTCACTCCAAGAATTTAGGTTTGAGATTATAAATTAAGAAAATTTTTTTTTTTCGAAACTTGTGTTATTATATATTTACTATTATCTTAGGTTATTACTATTATTTTGATAAATTTATTGTATTGGTTTGTTATTTAAATCTATATTTATTTAAATTTGTTCAAAATTAGTATAAGTTAATTTGTTTTCACATAAATATTATAAAATTAAATTATAATTATATAAATAATTGTGTTAAATATTTTCTAATGAATATATTTGCTTTGTGTCTGCTCGTCATTTAAATCAGTGTGAATATTATATTGATTATTAGTCTTAAATTTATATTTTAATAGTTGAGAACTATTAAAAGATCATTTTTCAGGCTTTCAGCTATGCATATATATTGTTAAGCTTAAGACTAGAAATAAATTTGGTTATGGATGATTTTCGAGATATAAAAATGTGATAATCATTTTTCAGGCTTTCAGCTATGCATATATATTGTTAAGCTTAAGACTAGAAATAAATTTGGTTATGGATGATTTTCGAGATATAAAAGTGCGATGTGTTACATTTAAATTCTCAAAATTTCATTTATTTGTAACATTACCTATCACATTTTGTTTTTTAATAACTTGTTTTTTGAATATTAATATATTTGTCTTGTGTAATCTTGAGTATTAGTTTTTACCTTGGCCCCCTCAAAGTCAAAATCCTAGCTTTCCCCCTGTATATGGCACTCAATTTTCTCCAAATATCATTGGAGACACTTATGTGATAATTAAAAACTTGTTTTGTGACTTTCATCAGATTACTTGCATAATTTGACCAACGTGGAGGAATTGATCTTGGATGAATCTTTTCTATATACAAGCCTTCTTCAAAGCATTGCAGCTTTCACTTCCCTCAAACGTTTGTCAGATCAATGGCATTTTAGGTTTTAAAGGTAAGTAATGTAGAATATTACTCACATTAGAATGTTATGAAGATTTATATGTTTGTTCTTAATTAAGTTTCAATGGTTTTTTTGTTTTTTTGTTTTTGTTTTGATGCTCACAAATTTACCTAATTTCAAAAATGTGACGTATCTATACATGGATTATTCTAGTCTCGATATCAACGTCCTCCAAATCGTCGGAGAGATGACTTCTCTTGAGTTTTTATCATTATCCAACTGTGGACTGCAAGACACTTTATTTCATCAAGGTTAAAATCTCTTTCTCCATTTAAAATGTAAAATAATTTTTAATTTGAAATTTAATTAAACCCCCTTTATAAATAACTTATAATTATTAATTTTTTAAAAATCAATTTATAATAGAAAGTATAAAAGTTTTCATTACTTATTGTAAATTTATTTATAATATATTATAGTTCATATGTATTGAAGTAATGTTTTGTATTCCAGGTCAATGCAAACTTCCTGAATTCCTCCACCATCAGCGTGACTTGCAAAAAGTTGAATTATTCCAACTTAGTCAATACGGCAGATTTCTTAGTCAATATTCTTGCTTTCAAATTTCTAAAAACCAAAAAGCAGCAAAGTGATTTCAAATTTTAAAGCTAACAAATTTATTTGTGAGTCAACACCAGTCTTCAATTATTTGTTTCATAATTATCTTACCGTATACTCCATATCCAACCCAAGACTTGTGGTGTACGTTTGTTGTGGACATGGAATTGTAATGTGAAAATGGAAATCGAAAGTGAGAATTAATATGTGAAATGGTAGTGTCACAGTGGCAGACCTACCTTAAGGCCAAGTGGGGCTTGTGTCCTACCTAAAAATTAAAAAAAAAAAAAAAATGATTTTTCTTTCCATTATATATATCCATATTAAATAACAATAATGACAGTAAAACATCTTTTAATAAAACTGGTATTTTGTCACTTTTTTGTATTGGTGGTGATGGTTCAAGTCGCACCATTTACTTTTTTCAAGGAAAATGAATATCTTATTTTACAAATTTAATTTTATAATGTAATTTTAATAATTTTTTATGCCTTTTTTTATTTTACCATCTTTTCTAATTTCTTTATCATATTTTAATCTTATTCTAAAACAAAACAATTTATTTTTTCTTTTCCGTTATTGTCAACTTCTTAACTATTTTCAATTTATGGTTACTTAATTCAATTTATTTTATGTTAAATTATCTATTATTGTGAACTTATATTATTATTTATAAGTTTTAGTTTTCAATCAATAAACACTAAAATCTCAAATTTTAATTTATTATATTAAAATAGTCCATCTATTATTATGATTCATTTTATTTTATCATTGATATTTTTCTTTATTTTATAGTTTTAATTTATTTCAAATCAATAAATCAATAATTTACAAATAATTAAAAGAATAAAAAAAATAAAAAACATGTCTAGTAATTTGATGGAATTGTCATTAGTGTCACACTTTTCATCAAAAATTCCTATTTTCAAACCAATTCTCAATCTAATGGTTATTTTGATAGTGTGTCATCAAATTGATATATATATATATATATATATATATATGTATATGTAGGTGTAAATGAGTGTGTATTTGAAAAATATTACTTGCGTGTGAAGATATTTTGTTGGGATAATTATCCTGGTAGCCATCAACTTAAGTCAACACTATCAAAATTGCCATTAGATAGGGTATTGGTTTCAAAATGGCCATTTTTGGTGAGCAATGTTACATTAATGGTCGTTTCATCCAATTCCATCAAATGAATGACATTTTGGTAAATAAGGGAATGACATTAATTTATTTTAGATGTTTTTTGGAAATCAATTTTTTCTTCTGTTTTTTGAAACGAATAATTATATTTAGTGTGTGTATATACGTATAGCATGTCTCTCTCTCTCTCTCTCTCTCTCTCTCTCTCTCTCTCTCTCTCACACACACATACACACATATATATATATATATATATATATACGGTCCCGTTCATATCAGTACGCACTAATATAACTACATCAGTATCAATGCATGTGGACCACTAATTATGGAGAAGCTTTGACAAGTGCATATACTTTGGGTCAAAATATGTAAATCTAATGGTCTATATCCAATGCACTGATGGAGTTATATAAGTGCGCACTAACGAAGTTATATCAGTGCGCACTGACTTGAACATTTCTGTATATGTGTGTGTGTGTGTGTGTGATATGCTATACGTATATACACACACTAAATATAATTATTCGTTTCAAAAAGCAAAAGAAAAAATTGATTTCCAAAAAACATCTAATATAAATTAATATCATCCTCATATTTACCAAAATATCACTCATTTGATGGAATTAGATGGAATGATCATTAGTGTAATAGTGTTCACTAAAAATAGCCATTTTGAAATCAATTCTTCATCTAATAGCCATTTTGATAGTGGTGACTCAAGTTGATGGTCATCGGGGTAATTATCCATATATATATGTATATATATATACCAACTCAATTTGTGATTTTCCAAACATTTTTATTTTTATTTTTATTTTTATGGCAACCAGTGGCAAAAGGCACACTGGATGCTCCCCAGACCAACAATTTTTTTTTTATTTTTAAATATAAATATATATATTCATTTTCCAATAAGGACTTTTACAATGCACAATTTAAGCACCTTTGGTGAAATTGCATGTAATCATATGTTTTTTGATGAGATTTTTTGTATGCATCTTAAGAAAATTAAAATACACATTTGGTAAAAATTTGGAAATTTTTTTTGGATTTGAGAACTATTTTTTCTTATATTTCTTTATTTTTAAATATTTTATCTTCAAAAAAAATCGGAAAAATAAGATTTTGCTCCCGAAATTTTTAAAATTTTTTTCCATAATTGTATTTCAATGTTTTCATCATACATACAAAAAATCAAATCAAGATTTCTATATATTCCATGCAATTTCATCAAAGGTACTTAAAGTGTGCATTGTAAAAAGTCCTCATTGGAAAATTAATATATACATATATACAGTTCTTTTCTCCTCAGTGCGTCCTGATATAACTCTATCTGTGCATTGCATGTGGGCCATAGATTATGGAGAAGTTTTGACAAGTGCATACACTTTGAGTCAAAGCATGTAAATCTAATAGTCGATATCCAATGCACTGATGGAGCTATATTATGACGCACTAACTTGAAAATTTTCATATATATGACTTTTCACTTTTTCGAATTTGAGACCTACCTTCTTTTTTCTTTTTTCTTTTTCTTTTTCTTAGCTTAAATAGTTCTTTTTCTTAAAATAATTCTTAAAGTTAAAATAACGTGTCTTTCCTTTCCAAGTCTTCTACAGAGTACATGTAAGTCAATCCAACACTTTATCGAAAGTTCCCTTGCAATTTCTTGAAAGTTCAATATTTTTAAAGTAAGACTTTAGAATTTGTGTCAACCCAAAAACTGCATTGATTTTATGATGTCAAGAACAATTATTTGTTCAAAAGAAAAATTGGATAATATTTATTTATTTTTTTTCAAAAATTATGTATTGAACAATTAATTCAGTTTATCAAAAAAAAAAAAAAAAAACAAACAAACAAACAATTAATTCAGCTCTTAATAATATATGGTGTCAACTGGTTTGATTTTATTAACAGTTAATATAGGTTACAAGAATATTGGTTCCTCTCACTCTTGAAGTTGTATCCAATTCCAGTCTACTGCTATTTTTTTTTTAATCTTTCCTTTGTTAAAATGAAACTTCATGTAATAATTAGCGTGAGAGGAGACTTTGAATTTTCAACACTTGCAGGAGACTTTGAATTTGCTTTGAATTTGTGTCAACCCAAAACATAAGCTATATATATATTAGTATATATATAGAGGTGTTAATTAAGGAGTGTGTTACGTGTGTATTTGCAAATAGACGATATGGGTTCAAAGTGGATTATGGTACTATTACTATTCATGTTTGTTTCCTTACAAGGGTGTTTCAGTCATATTAGTGGGTGTTGGGAAGAAGAAAGAGTTGCTCTTTTGCAACTTAAACATTTCTTCAATGATCCTAACAGTCTTCAAGATTGGGTAGAGGGAGACCAGCACAATAATTCAGACTGTTGTCAATGGGGAGCGGTGACTTGCAAAGTAAGTACAGGCAGAGTGATCAGTCTCGATCTTCAAAATAAAAGGGATTGGGAATTAAGAGAATGGTATCTAAATGCTTCTTTGTTTTCTGCTTTTGAGCAACTAGAGGCGCTTGATTTATCGTGGAATTCTATAGCCGGTTTTGTTGACAACGGAGGTCTCTCTTACTTCCCATCCTTGTATATTTTCTACAAATGAATATCCAATTGACATTTCATTTGTTTTATTTATAGCTTTGAAGAATATTATTGAAATAATTTAATTCTCATATATATATATATATATTACAGGTTTGGACAAGCTATCAAGATTCAGAAACTTGGAGTGGCTGGATTTAGGACTCAACATGTTCCACAATGACATCTTATCATCTTTAAAAGCTCTTCCATCATTAATATCTTTATATCTCTATCAAAATAGGATGAATGAAACGGTTGATCTTCAAGGTATGTAATTAATTAGTTATTTTCTTATTGTCTCATTCTCTAGAATAACAAGTCTCTTTGTGTTCTCTGTGAAAGATTAATTTAACCAAATTTAAGAATCTAATTAATCATTCTAAAAGGACTTGGTTTATGGCTGTTTCAATTGAAAATTAATTGCTTTTAGTTGAGTTTTCTCTTTAACTATATATGTTATGCTTCCCAGGTTTAGACTCATGTAAGAATTTGAAGGATCTGGACTTGAGCTACAATCAGATTAAAAAAGTTATATTCCCAAAAGGTATAACTAACAAAAACACAATTTGATTGCTTTTTAAGTTCTTGCAATTCATTAAATCACTAAATACCCAATCATTTCGAACAAATTTTGGAAACAAACTTTAAATTTAGATTTAGAGGATTAAGTCAATTGATATTTCATTTTTTTTTTATATTTAAAGATTTGACAAATATTAAT
Source organism: Acer negundo (assembly GCA_035582765.1). Classification (NCBI taxonomy): domain Eukaryota; kingdom Viridiplantae; phylum Streptophyta; class Magnoliopsida; order Sapindales; family Sapindaceae; genus Acer; species Acer negundo. The sequence continues at coordinate 37,693,401 of CM069241.1, forward strand.
GAAATAATTTAATTCTCAATATGTTATAGGTTTAGACAAGCTATCAACATTGACCAACTTGGAGTTTCTGGGTTTAGGAGGCAACATGTTCAACAATGACATCTTATCATCTTTAAATGCTCTTCCATCATTAACATCTGTAGTTCTCTATGAAAATAGGTTGAATGAAACAGTTGATCTTCAAGGTACGTAATTAGTTGTTTTCTTCAATGAAACAGTTTTTTTTTTTTTTTCCTGTCTTTGTGAAAGAAGATTATTGAAGCAAATTGAATGATCGCTGATCATCATTCATCAGTCTAATTAAAAGGAGATCATGGTAATTTCCTCAATGATACTAAAAGCTTGAATTAGATTCGTTTTAGTTGTCCCGTCCAGTTGAAACAAATTAATTAGTTTCTTTAACTTTTTTGTAAGTTTTCTCATAATTAACTATGTTCTTCCCAGGTTTAGACTCCTGTAAGAATTTGACGGTTCTGGACTTGACAAATAATCAGATTGAAAAAGTTGTATTCCCCAAAGGTATTTGACAAAAACGCAATTCGATCAGTTGTTGTTAAGTTCACGCAATTTTTTTATTTTTTTATTATTTTTTATTACACAACAACTGCCATTATTTATTTATTTTTTATTACACAACAACTGTCGGGACCGGCGAGATTGGGCTCTATAAGCTCAGCCCAGACTGCAACTCCCACAAGAGGGGATAGAACACCCACATATTAGTGGGACAACACCCACACAATTGGTGGGAAAATTTGCATATGTCCATGCACACACTAGGTCTTGAACCTTGGTGGTGGGGGTTCCCATTGGGAAGGTGCACCACATTGGCAATGAACCATGTGTAGTTCATGCAATTTATTACATCACTCATATTGAAACTATAAATTTCTTCATCGGAAGTGATTTCAATGTGTGGATCTTTTCTTTGAAAAAACAAATCATAAATCTAAAAGTGCCTATTGCCAAGATGGTTGGACCCTCCACTGGAGCCCTCCACCACCACGGTTCGAGTGCCATGGCGTGCATATATATATATATATGCAATTTTCCTTGGTCCACTTGTGGGTGGATGTTGTCCCACTATTAGTTTGGGTAGTGTCCCACCTTTGTATGGGTATCCTCTCCCTAGAGGTGGCCATGGTTTCGGTTAAACCGACGGTTTTGCCCGCGGTTTAACCGAAACCGTACTTCCAAAAACCGCCCCAAAACCGAAACCGGAACCGGCGGTTTCAAAACCGGTTGAACCGGTTACGGTTTCGGTTTGGGTACTTCTAAAAACAGCCACCGCTGGTTTTTTTTTTAAAAAAAAATTAAAAAAAAACATCGATTAATCAGAAACTGCCACATGACACTTTTTTTTGAATTTTTTTTTTGAAAAACCGAAACCGAACCAAAACCAAACCCAAAACCATCGGTTTCTAAACTGAAACAGAAACCGAAACCGTAAAACCGCCGGTTAGAAACCGTGTACCAAACCGGTTTTACGGTTTCGGTTTTGGGTGGCCACGGAACCGAAACCGCCGGTTTCAAACAAAAACCGAATCGAAACTGAACCGTGGCCACCACTACCTCTCCCCATTTGTGGGAGTTTCTGTCTGGGCTGTGCTTGTAGTCGAGTCTTATCCTCGTAGGGTCTCAATTGTAATTAATTCAAGAAAAAAAAAAAAAAAAAAAAAGTGAAAACAAAATCCAATTTCTGTATCTGCTCCACTTGAAAAGTAAATGCAATTTGATTGATCATTGAAGTCTTGGCTACCATCAGAAGTTGATCCATATGTCAATTTATAAATGGGCACGGATATTGACACCCATAAAACTTATTAGTACACGTATTTTTATAAGTATATCCATGTCTAAAATTTAAAAATTAAAGATTATTATAAACACTCATCTTAATGCCAACAGTACCCTCATTGAAATAAATATATTCATTTAATACATACTATTTATAAATACTCTTAAATTATTACCACACCCAATTTATAAAAAAAAATCATATTATTTTTGGAATCAAATCCTCTTTTAATGATGGTCCAATTTACTTTTGGAAATATCTTGAATGTAAGAGCCTTATAAAAGGAAATATGTATACGGGGTCAAAAGATTTTCAATTTGGAATTCTCTTATTTATATAGTTATCTTAAAAAAAATTCTAATTGACATCTATGACTATCTTACCAAAAAAAAAAAAAAAAACTTGTTGATTTTTACAATTATAGTTTTTTTTTTAAAATACTGTTTTTTGATAAAGTTTATAACTATATGTTAAAGAAAGACAAAAACAATATGATAATCCTATGATGATGAGAAAATTGGATACTTGAAATAAATTAAAGTTTTATTAGGACTTATCATAATTTTTTTTTTTGAAAGGTTAGTTTTATTTAATAAAGAAATATAGTTGAAGATATGAGTGTAATTAATGAGTTTATATAGTATTTAGTTTATTTTTAATTAAAGTAACTTGTCCTTATTTGTAAATTTCTATTAGGATATTTTTGTAATTAAATTTTTTAATAAAATATAGGTGTACTAATAAGTTTTATGGGTGTCGATATCGGCTCCCTTTATAAATTAATAAAAACACAACTATAGGAACATAAACTAAAGCACAAACCAAATGTTTTTTAAAAAAACCCAATTTTTATTAAAAAATATATATTTTTTAAGTAATTAGTTGTATATTATAAGAAAATTAGGTGATTCACCTTTTAATAACATCTGTATAAATAAGTGATTCAATTTCCTCTTGTTTTCTTTCTTTTTCAATTAATTTTGTTCAACTTTTTCCAGGAATAGACTCTCTTAGAAATTTAGCGGATCTGAGAATGGGAAACAACCCCATTGAAAAATTTATTTTCCCTAAAGGTAATGATGAAACAAAGGGATGGTATTGTAATCTTATTCAATAATTAAACGATGCCATCAATGGAAGATAATTTTCTTTCAGTACTTTTAGGCAGCACAGGTTTGAGGAAATTGAAAACCCTTTCTCTATATGGTCTCAATGTCATCGATGGAAGCAGCCTGTTACAGTCGTTGGGCTCATTCCCGTCTTTGAAGACACTTTATTTTAGCTCTAGTAAATTTAGTGACTCGACAACTAATAGAGGTTAGTGACACTCCTTTCAATTTTTTTTTCCTAAATTAATTTTCTAAAAAGAGAATCTGTAAAACAATAATCAGATCATCTCCAATGTAAATATCCATTTTTGAATTTCTAACTAGTGACACATCAACATATATATATATATATATTTATTTATTTTTAAATGAGGGATCCCTCATGAGAGAACCACTGTTTATATATATATATATATATATATATATAATAGATTGTTCCTATATTATATGCATATTTGATTTTATATAATTGCATTTGAAATGAAAGTATGCATTTCTTAAATTTTTTTATCAGAGAGGATTCATATTATATATGGGCTGCCCTTGGGTGCAACGTTACATGATGAAACAAAATTTTTTTGACTGTGATAATGTCTTCTTTGGTACAACCACATAAGCTAATATGTGATTGTATATTCTAACATGTGATCACAATAATTTAATTGTGTGATCAAGTGCAAATCATATGCTATAACATTATATATATATGATCACATGTAATCATATGTGATCGGCTCATTCTTGAGTGTAACATGACACCATACAATTTTTAAAAATATTATGTGATCACATATGATTACATGTGATCATATATATATATATAAATATATAATATTATCGTATATGATTTGCACGTGATCACACAATTAAATTATTGTGATCGCATATTAGAATATACAATCACATATTAGTTGATGTGGTTGTACCAAAGAAGATATGATCACAGTAAAAAAAATTTCGTTGCACCATGTAACGTTGCACCTAAGGGCAGCCCATATATAATATGAATCCTCTTTAATAAAAAATTTTAAGAAATACATATTTTCATCTCAAATGCAATTATATAAAATCAAATATGCATATATTTTTTACAAATCATCATACAACATTTATATCACTCTCTCTCCTATTTTATTTTACAATTAAATGAGATATAATATTAAGAAAAAATTAAAAATCTTAATCAGTATTTCTAATAAACTCAACTTCGTATTTCTAAATAAATAAATAAATAAATAAATAAAAGTTTGTCACATCATTCCACCTCATTAATTAGGAAAATTTACATACAATAATAGTATAAATTAATTATATAAAAATATCTTACATATTTTATTGTTAATGAAAATAAGGAGACAAAATCAATCTCATTTATAATTTTAATTTCCAATGCTAAAATAAATAAATAAAAACTCCTATTATTTCATTAATTATTGTATAGTATACTATACATTATTTTTTCTTACATTTTAAATATAACACGCCAAGTAAATATTGAATTATAACGTTTTAACTATTTTATTCTACAATACTTATCTTATGTTGGGATAAATAATTTTTCGATTTAACCGTTTATATTATCTTTATCTCTCTCCAAGATTTTAGGTTAGAGATTATAAATTAATAAATATTTTATGTTTTTTTTTCGAAACTTGTGTTATTATATATTTACTATTATCTTAGGTTATTACTATTATTTTGATAAATTTATTGTATTGGTTTGTTATTTAAATCTATATTTATTTAAATTTGTTCAAAATAAGTATAAGTTAATGTGTTTTCACATAAATATTATAAAATTAAATTATAATTATATAAATAATTGTGTTAAATATTTTCTAATGAATATATTTGCTTTATGTCTAGTCGTCATTTAAATTGGTGTGAATATTATATTGATTATTAGTCTTTTTTAAGGTTTTAATTACACTATTAAAATTTATATTTTAATAGTTGAGAACTATTAAAAGATCATTTTCAGGCTTTCAACTATGCATATATATTGTTAAGACTTAAGACTAGAAATTAATTTGGTTATAGATGATTTTCGAGATATAAAAGAGTGATGTGTTACATTTAAATTCTCAAAATTTCATTTATTTGTGACATTACCTAAACGGTATCACATTTTGTTTTTTAATAACTTGTTTTTTGAATATTAATATATTTGTCTTGTGTAATCTTGAGTATTAGTTTTTACCCTGGTCCCCTCAAAGCCAAAATCTTTGCTTTCCTCCTGTATATGTGGCACTCAATTTTCTCAAAATACATAATATCATTAATATCATTAGAGATATACTTATGTAACATGTTTTAAAATCATGTAGTTTTAAAATATTAGATAATTAAAAACTTGTTTTGTGACTTAATTTCATCAGATTACTTGTATAATTTGACCAACGTAGAGGAATTGATCTTGGATGAATCTTTTCTATATATAAGCCTTCTTCAAAGCATTGCAGCTTTCACTTCCCTCAAACGTTTGTCGATGTCGAATTGTCAGATCAATGGCACTTTAGGTTTTAAAGGTAAGTAATGTAGAATATTACTCACTTTAGAATGTTATGAAGATTTATATGTTTGTTCTTAATTAAGTTTCAATGGTGTTTTTGTTTTTGTTTTTTGTTTTTTGTTTTGATGTTCACAGATTTACCTAATTTTAAAAATGTGACGTATCTATACATGGATTATTCTAGTGTCGATATCAACGTTCTCCAAATCGTCGGAGAGATGACTTCTCTAGAGTTTATATCATTATCCAACTGTGGACTGCAAGGCACTTTAGTCCATCAAGGTTAAAATCTCTTTCTCCATTTAAAATGTAAAATAATTTTTAATTTGAAATTTAATTAAACCCCCTTTATAAATAACTTATAATTATTAATTTTTTAAAAATCAATTTATAATAGAAATTATAAAAGATTTCATTACTTATTGTAAATTTATTTATAATATATTATAGTTCATATGTATTGAAGTAATGTTTTGTATTCCAGGTCAATGCAAATTTGTGCATCTCCAAGAGTTATATCTCAGTCGTAATAATTTGATGGGTACCTTGCCTTCCTGTTTTGCAAATTTGACTTCCCTTCGAGTATTAGATATCTCCTCCAACAAATTTACTGGAGATATCTCCTTGTCTCCCATTAAGGCTTTGATATCCATTCAAGAACTAAGACTTTCCAACAATCATTTCCAAATCCCACTTTCACTTGCACCACTTTTCAATCTCTCAAAACTCAAGAAATTCTACGGTGAGAATAATGAAATCATCTTTGCAGAAACTGAATCCCATTCTTCAGCTCCAAAATTCCAATTGAATACCATCATGTTGTCTTGTTGCGGAGATGGTGGCAAACTTCCTGAATTCCTCCACTATCAGCATGACTTGCAAAAAGTTGATCTCTCTCATAATAACTTGACGGGGGAGTTTCCAAATTGGTTGTTAGACAATAACACTAAATTAGAGTATCTTGTTCTTGCCAACAATTCGCTTGCAGGACTTCTTCAGTTTCCAAATCATTCTCTCATGGGTTTAACAACATTAAATCTCTCTCACAATCTCTTCCGAGGGCATATTCCAAAAGAAATAGGAGAATATCTACCAAGTTTAATAAGTTTAAACCTTTCCAGAAATGCTTTTGATGGTAGCATTCCTTCTTCCATCGGTGATATGGACTTACTGGAAAGTTTGGACTTATCCTTCAATCAATTGTCTGGCAAAATACCTGAGCACTTGGCCAAGGGTTGTACCTCTTTACGACTCCTTGTATTATCAAACAACAGCATTCAAGGTCAGATATTCTCTTCCAATTTCAGCTTGACAAACTTGTTGAGATTACAACTAGATAGTAATAACTTTACTGGAAGAATCCCAGATAGTTTGTCTAAGGCCTCCAACTTAGCAGGATTATATCTTAGTGATAATAAAATCTCTGGTGGCATTCCAAGTTGGTTGGGGACTATTTCAAGTTTGGAAGATATTATAATGCCCAATAATCATCTTGAAGGTCCAATTCCATTAGAGTTTTGTCGACTTAACAATCTTGAAGTTTTGGACCTTACAGGAAATAACTATATCTCTGGCAGTTTACCCTCTTGCTTCAGCCCTCCATCAATCACACAGGTTCACTTGTCTAAAAATAGGTTAGATGGGCAACTAAAAGAGGCCTTTTATAATAGCTCTTCCTTGGTGACATTAGATCTTGGACATAACCGCTTAGATGGAAGCATTCCAACTTGGATTGGTAGACTTACTCACTTAACCTACCTTACGTTGAGTAATAACAATTTTGAAGGTGAAGTGCCGACACAATTGTGCAAGTTGAAGCAGTTGCGTTTGGTTGATATTTCTCATAACAATCTTTATGGACATCTTCCTCCTTGCCTGGATGTCACTGCACTCCATGATATTGTCCCTCCAAGTTCCATTTCCATGCCTCCAGTTGGTTCCATTTCTATGCCTCCGACTGAAGGACCAAACAGTGGTCCTCCAATGAGAAAGGAAGACACTGTTGAGTTCAGAATAAATGACAATGCTTACAGTAGTCCTCCAATGGGAAAGGAAGAAACTGTTGAGTTCAGAACAAAGAACAATTCTTACTTTTACCAAGGAAAAGTTCTCACCGGCATGTCTGGAATTGATCTCTCGTGCAATAAACTAACGGGTTTGATTCCTCAACAAATTGGAAATCTTACCGGGATTCGCACACTAAATTTGTCCCATAACAACTTCACCGGACCTATACCACCAACATTTGCAAGACTCCGACAAATTGAAAGCTTGGATCTTTCCTACAACAACTTGAATGGAAAAATCCCTCCTCAACTGATTGAGCTGTATACCTTGAGTTTTTTCAGCGTTGCACACAATAATTTGTCTGGGAATATCCCTAAGAGTACACAATTTTGTACTTATGGAGACGATGGGTTTGAGGGAAATCCTTTTCTTTATGGATTGCCTTTGTCCAAAAGTTGTGATACTACTACATCACCATCATCACCGATGCCGAGAGCTTCAACTGACAATGGAGAAGATAATGATTTAATGGACATCTTCTATATCAGTTTTACAGTGTCTTACATAATTGTACTCTTGGGAATTGCTGCAGTGCTATATATAAATCCTTACTGGCGGCGATCATGGTTTTATCTTGTTGAAACACGGATGACCTCCTGCTATCATTATGTTGCCGACAACCTCCCTCATCGACTTCGTCATTGAAATGTATTGTAGCTGCATCATGAATGGAAGATTCCCTCCTCAGCTAGTTGAGCTATATAGCTTAAATTTTTTCAATGTCGCACACAATAATTTGTCTGAAAAAATCCTTGTGAGTACTCAACTTAGTACTTTGGAGTTTGGAGATAAAAGGGTACTAGGGAAATCCTCTTCTTTGTGGAATTTCATTGTCCAAAAGTTGTGACACACTTGAATCATTACCAATGCAGAGAGCTTTAATTGAGAATGGAGAAGATAATGATTAATTTGACATGACCGTCTTCTATATCATTGTTTTTTTTGTTTTAAGAATTCTATATCAGTTTTATGGTGTCTTATATAATTGTACTATCAGCAACAAATTGCTGCATTGCTAATGCTATATATAAATTATTATTGGTGGAGATCATGATTCTATTTTGTTGAAATGCATATGACCCTCCTGTTATTATTTTGTTGTAGTCAATCTCTCTCGTTGATTCAGTCATAGAAATATGTAGTTGTATATGCATAATGATATTTATCTTTCTTGTAATTTTTGTTTTTTTTATATTGTATTTTTAACGAAACCATATATTGGAAGTCATGTACTTCAGTTGGAATACACTACTATAAATATCAGATTAGGATTTATTAGGTTGTATTTAATTTACTCTATTATTGAGAGGTCCAGTTCCAGAAATTTTCCGTAGTCTAGAATACAAACCCAAACATATGACCCAAGATCCAGTTAGATAGGCCCAAGCCCAAACCCAAATAAAATTACACCTTGATATGTGATCATTTCTTTTTAAAAAAAAAAATATATATATATATATACATACATATATGGGGGCACGTGGCATTGCAATGGCAAGTTGGGTGAGAGGTGGAAAGGGCTGATGAAGCTTGGGCAAATAAAATAATAATAAATAAAAAAAAGAAGAATAAGAAATATAAATAAGAGAGATGGAGATTTCGTGAACCCCACACAAAAAAAAAAAAAAATAAAAATAAAAATAAAAATAAAAAAAAAAAAAAAAAAAAAAAAAAAAGGAACAGAGAAGCTGGGCGAAGAAGAATAGAAGCTGATCGTCAGAGAGAGATAGAAGAGTAGCAGATTTCTGTTGGGAAATAAACAGAGAAAGAGAGGAGATCGGGTAAGATAGAAGAGAAGAGAGCTACTGTGAGCTCGTGAGAAAGAAGAAAGAAGAATAGAAGAAGAAGAGAGCTGCTGTGAGCTCGTGAGAAAGAAGAAAGAAGAAGAAAGAAAAAGAAAAGTGCTGCTGGTGGGTGCGTGAGAAAGAGGAAGCAAAAATAAAAAAAAAGAAAGGGGGATGACTGGAACCTTGCTATGGATTTCCAACTTCCAAGGTAATTCCAGATTTAAGTTTTTATGATATTTGTTTAGAGTAACTTCAGTAAAGAAAAAGAGTATTCAATTATGATTTCAGAAAAGTATTTACAAGAAATATATGTATAGTTTGCAGTTGTTAAAATTCATTCAGAATATTTAGATTTCCAGATGAGCATTTTATATGTTTAAAAAGGGTTCGAAGGATCCAGTGAGTCGAGAAATTCAGTTCTTCTTTTGATAATATTTTACCCAGCAGTTATATTTGAGAATTTCATTAAGAAGTATTTGAGGAAATATATATGTTTTTTTTGAGATGAGAATCTTTAGAATTTATAAAACTGTATTTTATTTGGAACTAAAGCTAGTTTGAGATTTATTCTAGTATTCTCAATAAAGCATTAGAATCTATATTTCAGCCTTGAACCGAGAATTATTAAGAATTCTATGAGAATAGAAAATCTAAAACAGATTTTCTAGATTTCTAAATCTTTAGACAAATTTCTAGATTGTCAAATTTACGGATTTCATATAGATTTCCAAAAATCCAGATGGATTTCTAGATTTTCAGATTCAGACGTGAATTTTAAGAAAAGAAAAGAAAAGAAAGAATATTTATGCAATTTTTTGAGAGAAGTATCTATAAAGAATTACGTAAGCTTCATAAAGAGATTTTAAGATACCAGATAAGTACCCTCCCAGCAGTATTAGAATATATATTATTGGCCTTTGGGGCTACTCTGCACACTTGATCAGATAACGATATGTATATGAGATTATATATATTATTTGTCTTTGAGGCTACTCTGCACGTGTATGTGAGATTACTCTCCACGTTTGATTAGCTTGTATGTGAGATTATATGTATGTATATATATATATATTACTCTGCACGATCGATTAAATATCGACGTGTATATGAGATTATGTATTTCCCCCTACTCTGCTTGTGCATTGAGATGATTTGCAACATACGTGAGATATTCCTCTGGGTACTAGTTTGGTAAAGAATTTTTAGATTATATGAATATACTGACTATAATCAGTAGAGAAAAGATTATCAGAACATCAGTTTTAAATCAGAAATGTTATTTACAAAATCAGAAAATGTTTTTATTATATTATATGCTATAAACAGAAAAATGTGTTTTATTTACAAAAGATCTTTTAATTAGTTCTCAGCTTGTTTATTAGAAACAATTTTAGATTAATTCCTGATTAGTTTCAGGAAGAGATAAAGAATTCAGAAAGTGATAGAAAAAGATACAGTTTTAGAAAATGATGTAGAAAGAGATACAGTTTCAGAATGAGATATAGAAAACAAATACATAATTGTTTTCTACAGACTAGATTTATTTCAGGAAGAGGTGCAAAATTTAGAAAGAGATAAATAAATGTGCTCTACAAATTTAGTTTAGCCTACGAAATTACAGAATTCAAAAAGGAATTGAGAAAAATTTACTATAGCTAATAAGTATAAGTTAAATGAACTACAAGAGTTTTGATCCTTATTAAGTATAAGGTACGTAAGCGTTTGAGTTGAAAATCTCAAACTCAAGTTGAAAATCTCAAACTCAAGCCCACTAGAAAATAGAAATAAATAGATTCCCAAAGGATTTCCCAGTACTCGAGTTAGGAGTTGAGGCGGGTCCTGTCACTTATCTCAGGAGATATCCTTTCTCTTTAGGACTTTGAGTTGTACAAGTTCTCTTCCAGTTGTAAGTTGTATTATATATTAATTCAATACTCAATGAAAAGGGTGTGAGATTTCTACACCAAAATCGATCCTTGTTTACATGGTATCAGAGCAAATGATTCTGCTCTAGAAACAATTTTTTTTTTTCTTTCTTTTTCTCCTATTCTGATCGATGACAACAATCAATCCAGATTCCACACCTGACAACAACTCCTCCACATTAACCCCCATGATCGTTAATGTCAACCAGCAACTTCGATAGCCCTCCGCTCGAATGAGTTTCATCTCATCACCGTCAACATCTCTGCTCAGGCCCCTCTCAAACTCACTACCAACAACTATATGTCCTGGAAAATCCAGTTCCAAACTCTCTTAATTGGATATGACCTTCTTGGTTAAATCAATGGCTCGAAGCCATGTCCACCGGCCACCCTGACTATCAATGACGTAGCCACTATGAATCCAGCATTCAACATTTGGATTTTCTAAGATCAGCTCATTTTGAATGCGATCATTGTTTCCTTGTCGCTAATAATTATCTCATTTGTTGCAAGAGCCAAAACATCAATGGAAGCATGGACCATACATGCAAATACGTACGCTAAACCATCTCGTGGCAACATAAAACAAATCAAAGCTCTTCTCAAACACTCCACGAAAGGTACACAAAATATCACTGATTTTCTTCACTCTATTAAAGCCTGTGCAGATGAACTCGCTTTACTTGGTGCTCCAGTGGAAGATGAGGATCTCACTGAGAGAATCCTAGATGAACTTGATGATGACTATAAGGAGTTGGGTTGTGCGGTTCAAGCTCGGGATAATCCCATCACATTTGATGAACTCCATGAGAAATTGTTGTCGTTTGAGGCTTCTCTTTAGAATAGTAAGAAGAATTCTACCACCTTTCCAACTACAACCAATTCAACCAACAGATCATCCAACAACAGTTGGCGTCTACAGTCCTCCAACAACAACAATTGGCGTTTGCAATCTTCCAATAACTCAGATTGGCGCCCGTCACCCAACACTGCAGGTCGTCCTCTATCTCCTTACATTGCCGGCACACCGTACTGTGGCAACCAGTCTTCCCCATGACCATACTTAGGTCGTTACCAGATGTGTGGCATTCAGAGTCACTCGGCCAAGCGATGCACCTCCTTTCAGATGGTACCAATCCAGTCTTCTAGATCAAGCCCTACACCACCACACACTTCCTCACCACCACCTTGGCAACCTCGAGCTTACTTTACTGTCAATACCTCCTCCAACAATCTGGCATGGCTACTTGACAGTGGTGCCTCGCATCATGTCACTACCAACTTGAGCAATCTCTCTCTACATGCACCTTACAACGGATCCGACAATGTCATGATTGGTAATGGCACAGGTTTTTCCATCACGCACACTGATTCCACATCTCTTAGCACTCATAATAAAACTTTTACTTTAAATGATGTTCTCTATGTTCTTGACATGAAAAAGAACTTAATCTCTATCTCTCAGTTTTGCACCACTAATAATGTATCAGTTAAGTTCTTATTATCTTGTTTTCATGTGAAAGATCTTCGTATATGGACAATTCTTCTGAAATGCACAACCAAGAATGGCATCTATGAATGGTTGACTGTCAAGTCCGAGTCTCCCACAATCCTAACTTTCTCAAGCACCATAACAACATCATCAAATTGACATCATAGATTAAGTCATCCAGTTTATCCAATTTTACAGTATATTATTTCCAATTTTAGTTTAAATTTGTTGTCTCCTATGTCAAAAGAGGTTTTATGTCTTACAAAACATTGCAATAAAAGTCACAAGCATTCTTTTTCTACATCATCTCTTGTCTCACCTCTCCCTTTGGAAATCATATTTTCTGATGTGTGGACCTCACCAGTTATTTCCCGCGATGGCTTTAAGTATTATGTAATTTTTGTAGATCACTTCACCAAATATATATGGTTTTATCCCCTAAAGAAAAAAATCTGAGGTTAAATAAACTTTCATTCGTTTTAAAGTTATTATGGAAAATTATTTCAAAAACAAAATCATCACTTTTTACTTTGATAATGGAGGGGAATACATGTCACTTAAGGATTACCTTTCAAAAAATGGTATTACCCATCTCACAACCCCATCACATACACCTGAGCACAATAGGTACTCAGAGAGGCGTCACCGACACATTGTCGAGACTGGTCTCACATTAATGACTCACGCCTTCCTCCCCTTAGAATTTTAGCCTAACGCCTTCGCCACAGCTGTCTATCTAATCAATAGGATGCCAACCAAAACACTTTCACTTGCGTAACCCTATGAAAAAAATTTGGCAACACGCCTAATTACTCTAAACTCAAGATTTTTGGATGTTTGTGCTACCTGTGGCTTCGGCCATATTCGTCACACAGACTTAATCCACGCTCTACGTCTTGTGTTTTTCTTAGGTACACGTTGTCATAAAGTTCTTACCCATGTCTTGATCCTTCTAGCAACAGACCGTATGTCTTCCATCATGTTCAATTTGTAGAGTTTGTCTACCCCTTCAAAACATTAAACACTGAGTCACATCTTCCGACCTCCACCACAATAGACTCATAAGTTCCTCCAACCCTCACTGTCAAGTTTCCTAGTCATTCGACACCCTCTACAGTTGTGCACACACCAGAATTGCCACAGTCCATTGACTCCTCTACATCACTACAAGCTAAAGTTCATCAGGTTCCCTTAACACCAGCTACTGTCACACCGAAATCACCAACTACTGCAACTGCTACACTAAACAATTCCACCACTGTCGACATCACAGCTGGTACACCAGCCGCTGTCAATTCTACACTGGGATCATTCCCACCTCCAACGTTGGCCTCTTCACAGCAGTCACCTCCTCCGATCACAACTCCTTCATCACCGAACAAGCATCACATGGTCACTCAAGCCAAGAACAACATACACAAACCTGTACAAAGGCTCAACCTTCACACCCAACTACATCACTTAGCTGAATTCAAACCTACCATGGTGACTCAAGCATTAAAGGATTCGAATTGACGAAAAGCTATGTCAAAGGAATGTGATACACTGATCAAAAATAGTACTTGGGGGCTTGTCCAGCCGGACACATCCACTAATATCATTACTTGCAAGTGGATTTTTCGAATCAAACGAAACCCTAATGGAACAATTGACAAGTTCAAAGCTCGCTTAGTTACAAAAAGTTTCAACCAAAGGTCTAGAGTCGACTACTTTGAAATGTTCAATCCAATTATCAAACCCACAACAGTAAGACTCGTCCTCAGCATTGCCATCAGTCATGGCTGGTCTCTACGTTAATTAAATATCAATAATGCCTTCCTACAGGGTCGGCTTATTGAAGATGTTTACATTGCTAAGCCTCTAGGCTTTATTGATTCAGACAATCCAACACATGTTTGTAAGCTTCATAAAGCTATCTACATACTTGAACAAGCACCGCGTGCATGGTACCATGAGTTGCGCCAATTTCTCATTGCATTTGGGTTCAAGAACTCTTAGCGGACACTTCCCTGTTTATTCTGAAAACTGGTGGTACTCTTCTATACATTCTTATATATGTTGATGACATCATTCTTACAGGTAACAGTTCAGCTCAGGTCGAACAATTTGTTAACACTCTTGCTCGAAGATTCTCACTTAAAGATCTTGGTTCTCTCTCATACTTCCTTAGTGTTGAAGTAATCCCACACAAGAGTGGACTTTTACTATCACAACGACGTTATATTATGGATCTCCTCGCTCGCACAAACATGTCGGGGGCCAAACTGGTTCAAACTCCACTGCCTACGAGTCCTCTGATCAGCCTACACTCAGGCACACCTCTAGGTGATCCTACTACTTATCAAACAGTGGTTGGTAGTCTTCAATACCTATCACTAACTCATCCAGGCATCTCCTATGCGGTCAACAAACTGTTGCAATTCATGCATCAACCGTCAACTGAGCACTGGGAACTAATCAAACGTGTGCTGAGGTACTTAAACGGCACCTTAGATGAGGGTATCCTCATCTATCATGACTCCTCGGTCTCGCTTCATGCCTTCTCCAATGCAGACTGGGCTGGAAAAAAAGATGATTACTCTTCCACAAAGGCAACACACTATTGTATCCTCACCTAAATTGTTTTTCTCGGGCGAAATCCGATCTCTTAGAGTTCGAAGAAGCAACACACTATTGCATGCTCCTCTACAGAGGCTGAGTAGCGCACTGTTGCGTCCACGGCTGCCTGACTCAATTGGGTGTGTTTTCTATTAATGGATCTTGGCCTTACACTGTCAACAGTCCTGATCATTTATTGTGACAATGTTGGTGCCACTCAACTATGTTCTAATCCACTCTTTCACTCAAGAATGAAACATGTTGCAATAGACTTTCATTTCGGACCAAGTTCAATCAGGGTCGCTAAGGGTGGCTCATGTGTTGTCTAAAGATCAACTTGCGGATGCTCTTACAAAGTCATTTCCGCGGTCCAACTTTAAGACAACAAAGTACAAGATTTGCCTCTCTAGCGTGGCCTATATTGAGAGGGCATATTGGAAATCATGTACTTCAGTCGGAATACACTACTGTAAATATCAGATTCGGATTTATTAGGTTGTATTTAATTTACTCTCTTATCTCAGGAGATATCCTATCTCTCTAGTACTTTGAGTTGTACAAGGTCTCTTCCGGTTGTAAGTTGTATTATATTTTGGGTTAATATTAAAGACCTCCCCTCACCTTTGAACTATTATTGGATGTCTTGTTAAAAATGCTTTTATTTCATAAACATCCCCTGTGGACTAACAAACAATGATTCGATTGATCGATTTTTGATGTTAAAAAGTCTATAATGTCCGTATTTAAGCTTCAATTATATTAATTGAACATTATACCCTCTAAATCTTACCAAATAAAGCATTGTTTGTTGGTCCATAAGGGGTGTTTTTGAAATAAAAACATTTTTATCTAGACATCCAATAATAGTTCAAAGGTGAGGGGATGTTTTTAATATTAAACCTTATATTTTAATTCAATACTCAATGAAAAGGGTGTGAGATTTCCACACCAAAACCGATCCCTGTTTACACCATATGGTTACACGTTGGATTGCATTTGTAATCAGATTTACTTGTTATGGCTAGATACAGCCTTTATTGTTATTATACAAGTGCAAATTAATTTAACCACAAACTTTAAATTATATGCAATAATTGATTTCATATTGTTGAGAAACAAAGCTTTTACAAAATGAAAAACTCCGTACAAAAGTTACACCAGTGTTTAAACACACTTGAGAGCTTCTCGTCACTCTCCTTACTCTAACTCAAGTGTCTATAAGTTCTTGCTTACAAAAAAAATTATAATTTGTATATAAAAATGAAAGTAATTTCATCTCATAAATACTTATTTTATTTTATTTTTTTTATTATTTTTAAATTTTATATTTAAAACCATCAAACAAAAATTTTAATTTTAAAATGAAGATAATTTAAAAAAAAAAAAATATATATATATATATATATATAAACTTTTTTTTTTTTAATTTTCTTTAAAAATAGTATAAAATTACATTTAAAAATAAAGATAAATTAAAACATTAAAAATAGTTTTTTTTTTTTTTCAATTTTAAAATTAATTTTTTTTTTATATTCCATTGAAAGAATTATCTTCAATTAATTTAATTTAATTTTTATTATTAAACGATTATCTTCATTCTTAAATTTTAATAAATAAGGGCAATTTAGTTAGTCATTTTTATTAATTCAATTTTAAAGGCATGGGAGGTCTGAATAGATAAACACATATATAGGGGTCGTTTGTTTTTTCCACTTAAAATTTAATGGGTTTGAATCATAATTATTAAGTTGTTTTGTTTGTTTTTTTAAGTAGTCAAACAACTTAAAAATTCTAAAAAACAACTTAAAATTAAAAGTAAAAAATCATAACTTTTCTCTTAATTGCAAATCACTGAATTGTATTAAATGCAATCTAAAATCTTTTCTTCCGATACTATCCTCCATATATAATATATTTTCAATTTCATCATAATTATATATGATATAGAAATCTTTATTTTAATATATTCCTTGTTTTAAATAGCTTTAAAAATAAATATAAAAAAACCCTAATCGTTTTTCATATTGGTGTTTAATATCAATAATTTGTTATGATATTAAGGTGTTGTATTTATATATTATTTTTTTAGAGTGTTTTGTGTGAGTTTTCCTACTGCCTCTTTTATTTATTTATTTTTTGAAAAAAAACTTTTTCTTTTTTTAGTAAAAATAAAGTTTGTTTGTAATGGAAGAAAAAGATTATGATCATATGTGTTCATATATAATTATTATTTTTCGATTGTTTTTATTCCATATTATATGTATAATTGTTTAACATGGGTATAAATGTAAAATTACTTATTTTCAGACAGTTTTACTTTTAAAAAAACAAACGTATTGACAATACATTTAGATGTGAGGAGAAAAAAAAAATAATAAAAAAAAAATAAAAATAAAAATAAAACATATCATTCAAGTTCAGATTTCAATCTCTATTCAGTCTTTAGAAAAATTCAGGACTATTAAATAAAAAAACAAACGACCCCTTACTCTCTATCTGCATATGCCAAACTTGAGGGAATGAGAGCATATTTACCCAATTTTTTTAACTTGTTAAAGCAACACAGAGCTCAAAAAAAAACTCAAAGTATTACAACATAATACATGGAAACATCACATTTGTTATTTTAATTTTGTTGTTTATCGATACAAGTTGATTGAGCTGTTGAATTCGAGCCAAAACCAGTCCTTTGCTTATAAAGAGAAGTTGCCACTCGTTTTGCTTCCGCTTCAAAACGGTAACGTTTAATATTGGGCCAGATAGTAACAGATCTTGCTATCTTTATTGGGCCGGATATGTGTAGGTTATTTGGATTGTTTAGCCCAACAAATTGAGCAGTACTATTCAACCCCCAGTAATTTTCTAAAGACAACTCACTTCCCAAAAAATTGACTTCCACTTTGTTAATTAATTATTTTTCAAATGGATATTTGTGAATAAGAATTATATGTATTTATAAATTTAATTTTAAATTCTTTTATCAATAATGATAAAATAGTTTTTAAAATAATTATGAATACAATACAAGGGTTTCACTCAAGTTTTATAGGCAAAAGAGCTGTAATTTAAAATTTTCATTTGCATGTTCTAACTTTTAAGTCAATTTAATAAATAAAAAATTATAGTTGTAATTTTATAAAAAATTTATTGTGAGGAGACCCAATTAAGCCTATTTTGTAACTTGGAATTAAAAATGATTATTTAATTTGTCATTATTAAATTAAATTAAGTTACTTGCTTTTCTTTTAAGAAAGCTTCATCATTGTTATTTGTTTGCTTTTAACATCATAAAAGTTATTTAGATTTATAAAAACAAAAAAAAACAAAAAAAAAAACAAAAAAAAATATCATAAACGTTATTAAATAAATATTATGAAAAGTAAAATATATGTGGCGGGAATCATTATTAAGTTTTTTTTTTTAATTTTTTTAATTTTAAGGGAAACATCTAAGCTCTCAATCTGTCCGAGCTTCGAAAATGTCCATGGGATCGGTCCAGTCAAGTTGTTGTGGGACAAATTTAGTGTGTGAATCCGGGTAAGATTTCCAATTTCTTGAGGAATTGAACCTGTTAGTCTATTACCGGAGAGATCAATTCCAGACATGTAGGTCATAACTTTTCCTCGGTAAGAGTAAGATATGGTCTTTGTTGTGAATTCTAAAGCTTCTCCCTTCTTGGTTTGAACCTCAACTAGTTGCTGCAGAGGTTTATCCCTTGTATATAAGAAAGTTGGAGCTTCAACAATATCACTATTATCATGGAGTTAAGTGACATCTAAGCAACGGGGAATGTGTCCTAAAAGATTGTTATGAGAAAGATCTACCAAGTTTAATTGCTTCAACTTGCACTTTGCTTTCAAGATTGGTTACTCAAGATAAGGTAGTTCAAGTCAGGAATCCTACCAATCCAAGTTGGAATGCTACCATGTAATTGGTTATAACCAAGATCTAGTGTCACCAGAGAAGAGCTTAAATAGAAGGCATCTTTTAGTTGCCCATGTAACCTATTTTTAGACAAGTGAACCTATGTGATCAATGGAGGGCTGAAGCAAAATGGTAAGCTCTCAGAGATTTTGTTTTCTGCAAAATGGTAAACTTTTAGGGGCCGTTTGATATGGGGGCATCTTGGCATGGGAATGAGATTCCTATTGGATTCCCATGTTTGTTATGAGGTTTGTAATTTCATATTCCTGATAATGTGAGTCCCACCCCAACAGATGTGTTTCAGATACCCCTCCATCTGATTCCTGCTGTGGGACCCACCTCATAAAAAAAAAAAAAAATCTTCTTCTTTGTTCTTCACGATTTCAAAACAACTGTGCATCTTCAAAACCTACTTTCATCAATTTTCAAATTTATTAATTATAATTAACACCAAATTTTCAAAACAATACCAACTTCATCTTCATTAAGCCAAGATCAACGAGCATTGACGAGCAGATCAATGACGACGACGACGGCTGGAGGCGACGATGACGAGGAAGATGTTAACGCTGGAGAGAGGCCTTGGGAAGAGGAAGATGAAGAGAAGAGAGGCCATAGGAAGATGTTGACGATGACGATGACAGCGATGGAGAGATGGCTTTTTTTTTTTCTCCCATTTTTTTTCTTCTTTTTTGATCTGAAAAGAGGATCTGAAACCAAATTGGCAGATTATTGATTTTATTTTATGGGAGATTATTATTACATATAAATATAAATATAAATATATATATATATATATATATATATATATATTTTATGGGAGTTTGACTGAATCTGGGTTGGAAACCTAGATCTGTATTTAAAATATTTTTTTTCTCAGTTTATTTATTTACTTTTTAAGTTTGATTTCTGTGGTGGAGATCCATACAACAAAATTAATAAATAAATAAAAATTATCTTTTAATTTAACTTTTTACTGTGGAGATCCATCCAACAAAATTTATTTTTCAGTTTTATTTTAAAAAAAATTCACTTTATCTTACTTATAATTTTTTTAATCACTTTTAAAATTAATTTTGGTATGTTTTTATTTTAAAGACAAAGATTCCGATGTACAACCAAACACTGTTAATTGATTTTCCCAACAATCAACCAAACACGGCTTTAGAAGTTTTATTTTAAAGACAAAAAGATTCCGTTGTACAACCAAACACTGTTAATTGATATTCCCAATAATCCGACATAATATTCCTATGCACAGCTGTAGAAGTTTCCCGGGAATCACATTATTGGGAATCACTTTTCTAGAAATCACATTATTTTGATTACCCCATACCAAACGACCCGTCAAGGTTTTTAAGTTGACAAAACTCTAATGGAATTGGACCTTCAAGATGATTATTTGATATTATTATATCTGTCAAACTTGACATATTCCCCAACCAACTTGGAATCCTACCAGAGAGATTGTTAGCACTGAGATATATTCCTGATAAATAGGAGGCATTAGACAAGCTATCCGGAATCTTTACGGTAAATTTATTACCATCTAATTGTAATATCCACAATTTTGTCAAGCTGAAATTGGAAGAGAATCATGAATATATCTAAAAGTTAAGAACTCTAACATTTTATGTTATCTATTTGCGGCTTTATAATTTAAGAAGGATGCAAAAGAAGTAAGACTTGTAACATTTCTTTCAAATAGGTGAACATAGGCCGTGTATTACAACAGTGTCAAGATCAGCATCACAAGGTAGAAGACCAAATGAGGTGTTCAGATAACAGGAGGTGTTAATAGTTGTTCATTATATATCAATGAAAGAAAAAAATATTTTCCCTCCATTGTTGTTTTCTCTCAAAGCTTGAAGTTTTCAGTCAAGCATTTTCACAGACAGTTTGACGTTTTTGTCAAACAATTTCTTCTTAACAGCTTGTTACAAACAAAACATAATGGCATTGACAAAGTTTCAAGTAGCAACTCTTCTTCTTTTCTCCAATGCTCTTCTTTATCAATCAGTTGGTAATTAAAAATTAAAAATCACCTTTTTTATTTGGTAATTGTTAATTGTTACATGTTTCTGGTCAAAAACAGCTGTGTTGTTGCTTAAAAACATAATCATCACCATGATTCAAATTCGGTGGAGATCAAGGCTCTTCAGAAGGCGTGTGAACTTTGTGTCTTATGATGTCTAAGTCTGGTAGAGATATTGAGATTGTAAGAGACTTTAAGGTGGCAGTTTCATGGGTAAATAACAAAGACTTTGGCTGTCTTAAGCATATTGATATTATTCGCGGCACTCGTAGCATGTGTGAATCTTGTGGGAACATTTCGGTTACTTTCAACTGTCGTGCGGCCAACTCCTTCGAGGATATGTTGGCGAAAAAGGCATCTAGTTCCAATGGGAATCTCTTGGTTTGGGGAGATAGGTGATCATCAGCTGCTGTGTGTGTTTTCTCTCTTATGGGCGGGGTGTTTTGTTCTTTTGCATTTCCCCTGTGCCAGCGTTTAGGCCAGGCGTGTTTGTTTTTGCGTCTTTCTCTGTTTTTGCCAGCTGCAGGGTTGTTTGTTCTCTGTTCGTGTTTTCCCCTGCTAGCTGGTCACCTTTTGCTTGCCTGTTCTTTGCGCTTTCGGTGCGCTTTGGCCAGTGGCATGCGCTTCTTTCCGGTCTCTTGGCTCGATGATTAAAGTGTAGTTTAAAAAAAAAATTATTACCATTGTTGCTCTGTATGCATGAGCTCTTCTCTTTGACAACTTTCATCAAACACCTAGCTATTATCATCAAATCTCTGTGTTTTCTGTCAGATTTTTTCATAATGGAACCTGTGAATTTCAAAATTTGAAGTAAAGGTGCTTTTCCTGCTTTTGATTGCCTTGCTTTCTTTGTTAACTACCTTCGAGTCAAACGTTGTGCCAATTTTTGAGTGGTCTTTGATTACTCTTATGTCTTCACTCTTTAATTTCGTTACTTTAGTTTATTAATTGTGATTATACATGTATTATTATGTACATTTTTTTATTATCTCTTCGCCTATCAAGAAGCTTGCAAATTGTTATCATTTTTGACGAATGAATATTGAGTCAGATCTATTGTTTCCTTTCCCTTTAAAGGATTATTGAGCTATTTTACCTAAATTTGGTGCCCAAATGATGTGACAACGTTATAATTCATTCATTTAGAATGTAATAGATTTATATAATTTAAATGTATGGATTAGAGAGTTGTTACATCATTTGAGTAAAATAGCATTACTCTTATCTATATATAAGAAATCGCTCCATTCTGACCAAAAAAAAAAAAGATAAAAAAAAGAAGTTCTATTTTCAGTATATAGGCTACATTCAACAGTACATAGAAACAAAAAAGAAACAAACCAAGAATTACAATTGAAACTATTTAAAGAAAACATTGCCATACAATTCAATTTAAAATATATCTAAATAACACCCGAGACATGCCATGGAACGTCAAAAACTTCTGAGAAATCATTACCTCGTTTGATCAAAACTAGACTTTCGTTATATCTATAAACTTGATTAGCCCCTGACCACAGAATTCCAAAATCGATTTCTTCTTTGCTGTTAAGATCATGTAATAGCAAATGCACTGCACTATTTCTATTAAATATAAAAATGGTTTCATTCCTCCAATATCCCAGCGGCTCATTTTTAACTAAGTGATCGGTCGTAGTCAATCGTATGGTCCAACATCCATCTCTCATCACCCAGATTCTAAATTCACTTTGAACAAGATTAAAAGCTAATAGATAGAGAGAGACATTAACTACCTCCAGAGTTCTACAATCTAAAACATATTTAAGAATAACGTTTGTCTTAGCCTGTTGAAAGTTGGATCTAGAGTCAACATATCCATCATTTTGATCCGGCCCACCAACTATTGCCTCATCCAACACATTCGGGTTCGGAGAGTCCTTCTTGAACCACGTCTCCATCCCATCTTGGCATGTCACCTCATTTGGGTCCCTCTTTATTGACACTACCATCCAAAATATTAGAATTTCATTTCTAACCGCATACGAAAGTTTAATTGTTCATAACCATATTTTTGAGAAATTGCTTGAATGTCCTCATATAAAAACCATCCCCAAACTCTCTCTCTCTCTCTCTCTCTCTCTCTCTCTCTCTCTCTCTCTCTCTCTCTCTCGTGTCAAACTCTTTGCTAGGTTCGCTAACTCCCTCTCTCTTTCATGATCAAATTCCGATCGTTGTTCCTGAAAATCGAACACCAATGATCAAATTCCGATGGTTCTTCTTGCTTCTCTGTTCGTTTTTGATGATCGAACTCCGATCGTTGTTCCGATTTGCTCTAAATTGGTTTAAGTTGTGTAAATATCATTCATGTGTTCATTAATTGAGTTGCAAACAATTACTTTAACATGGTTTTAGCGTTATTGGATCACTTTTGTGTGTTTTTATAAAGAATCGAATTAAATAAAGTTTCAAGTTTTTTCCAAAGGATTTCAAGTTTCATGAGTTCGAAAACTTGAAATCTTTCTGTTAAAACTTGAAATCTACTATAAAAACTCGAAATGCTGACAAAATTTGAAATCTTCTATAAAACTCGAAATGTTGACAAAACTTCAAATCTTCTATAAAAACTTGAAATCTTGACGAAAAACTTGAAATGTCAATGACGAACCAGGTGAGTTTCAACATTTTAAGTTTTTATAGAAGATTTCAAGTTTTGTCACCATTTCGAGTTTTTATAGTAGATTTGAAGTTTTA
Source organism: Acer negundo (assembly GCA_035582765.1). NCBI lineage: Eukaryota > Viridiplantae > Streptophyta > Magnoliopsida > Sapindales > Sapindaceae > Acer > Acer negundo. The sequence continues at coordinate 37,717,360 of CM069241.1, forward strand.
ACAGAAGATTTCAAGTTTTAACAGAAGATTTCAAGTTTTTGAACCCGTGAAATTTGAAATCTTCTGGAAAAATCTAGAAACTTTATTGAAATTGATTCTTCACAAAAACACACATAACTGATGCATTAAAGCTAAAACCATGTTAAAGTATCTGTTTGTAACTCAATTAATGAACAAATGAATGATATTTACTGATTTAGAGCAAATCGGAAAAGTTTTTCTCATTCACTTCGTGAAATCTTCAACGAGATCTTGAGATTAAACCATCCTCTAGTTACTCGATTTGCAGGAACAACAATGGAGCTGCCATTGGTGTTCGATTTGCAGGACGATGATGAAGAACGAATATGATGATTAATAACAGAGAAGAAAGAAGAAGACTAGTGAGAAAAACAAATAGAAGAAAATAGAAATATTAATTTGGGGGTATCTTTGTAATTTATGGATATACATTGATTTTTTTTTTTTTTATAAATATGATTATTAACAATTAAAGTTTCGTATGTGGTTAAAAACGAATTTTCCATATTTGAGGTGGTCATTTTTAGCAATTTCAACAAATAATAATTCACAAATCACAAACACCCATTAGACCCGACAAAAACAAATAAATGTAAAGAGTAAGAGATTGTCTTGTTTTTTCTCTCTTTCTTTTTTTAAATATATATTTTTTTATTTTAACAATGTACTACTCTTCTTCTAGAACCGATTATGTATGTGACTCCAATGTGAAAAGAATCAAAAGTCAAAAGGTCATCTCTCATAATGAAATTGATAGGTTGCTCTCAATTAACTCTCCCCTTTCCCATCTCTCTTGATAAAGGATATGGATCTTCTACTGATATAATCTTTTCTAACATTTTTAAAGTATGTGATTTGTTGTTGATAAAATAGTTGTGGAAACCAATCATATCTTAACCACATATCATTGCAATGCTTATATGTCATGAGATTATGTGAGGTTAGAAAAAACATCAATAAGCAGAGGATCCAATTCCTTGATAAAAAGCTGAAGAAGCATGGTTACACTGAAATATATGCAATATATGAAAATGCATTAGTGTGATGATAAATCATATAATCACACAATTAACAGAAACATAAATGCAATCATATAAATGCAATAAAAGTGTGTGTGCTAAATGACATACATGCACGAATCAATGAAACACACATGCATGGTAACATATGCACGATAGATAAAGATGCATGCAAGTGTGTGTGCATCTAATCTTTTCAAAAATCAAGTCAAGTGATATACCTTTTGAAGCTCTTGATCTTGAAGTCATGGAGATGCTTGGAAGCTTGTCTTGATACTCATTAGGATAACCTAAGCTACCCATTAAAAAATCATTCCCAATGTGGTATGTCATGAAATAAGCCAATCACAAAATAGAGGTCCTTACACCATCAACAAATAAAGCATTGGACAAGGAGGGTAATCCAGGAATGGAAATGGTTCATTTCCCTATAACTCTCTTGTTGGATCCATCACCAAAGATGACACATCCCTCTTTCTCCTTGACAAGAGTCTCAAAAAAACTCTTGTTTCCCGTCATGTGTCTAGAGCACCCACTATCAAGATACCAATGATTAGAAGCATTTTCCTTCAAGGCAATTTGTGCAACATGGCAAACAAGTTCATCTCTTCTAATCCACCTAGGTGAAACTTTTCTTTCCTAGTGGTCATTGGTACATGGGCTCTAGATGTCCTAGAATCATGCAAATGTGTTCTCTCATTCTTAGGAACATGCATCCTGGCTCTACTCCTTTTCTTTTTAATTATGCTTTTGACTCTACACATTCTAATATAATGAAAGCAATTTGGTCTAATGTAACCATCGATACAACAAAAATGACAAGTAGGAATAAATTTAGGAATCATACCATAACCTTGTGTATGCATTGGAGCCTTCCCATGTCGTTGCGGTTGAATTGGTTCATTGCTTCTTCATTGTTGAACCGGTCTAGCTTGCTTCCTAGATTGAGCTTGAATAATTGGTCTCTTTCCTTTGTGAGCCAATTGTTAAAGAATGTTTGCTTGGGGAGCTCTTGTAGGTTGGGCATGAGGTTGTCTTCTTAGAGCAACCTTCACTTGTGTACTATGTGAGCATTGTCCTAGATCAATCTTCTTCCTAGGAGTTTGCACTGGTGAAGCTTCTTTGTTGCCCAAGCTTTTTACAAACACGGTCTTGTTAGGAGCGGAGGTCTCCTTGCCATCTTCAAACCTAAGACCTCTATTGTCACAAGGATTCTTGTCGACCTCAAGCATATGGTTAGGCTTCTTGGTGCTAGAACCCATCCTAATTAATGACCCTTTAGCTTCTTCAAGCTCTCTCTTCAAACCTTCTTCATTCCTCTTAGACAAGATTAACTCCTCCCTTAGCTTATCTTTATTCTTCATGGATTTCACTACTTCTTTGCCTAATTGGTCAACTTGGGTTGATAACTCAAGTTTTTCTTCTTTCAACCTTCAAATCTCCCTCTTGTTCTTCATCCTTGAGCTTTCAAACTTAGTGATGTAGTCTTAAAGATCCATTTTCTCTACATTTCCATTTGTGAAGTAAGATCAGAAGTCATCCTCACTTAAGTCAATTTCCTCTTGACTCTCTTCCTATTCTTCACTAGAACCTTTGCTCTTGTGGGAAGAGGCAAAGGATATGAAGTTAGCCATGAGTTCATTATCATCCGAAGACTCATCTCCCACATCAGAGTCATCACTTCCACTCCATATGGCAGCCATCACCTTTCCCTTCTTCTTGTTCTTGTTATTAGCACATTCGGAGATGATGTGTCCTATGCCACCACACTCATAACATTGGACCCATTTCCTTCGATCTTCTATTTCCTAGGCTCAAACTTCTTAAAGGGAGTCTTTTTCTTCAAGTCTTGGCCTTTGGATCCAAAACCCTTCTTCTCGGACTTGTAGAATTTCTTGAACCTTCTCATCAAAACGACCATTTCTTCGTCTAAGTCATCATTCTCCTCCTTCTCAACTTTGGAGGTTTTCAAAGTAATTCCCTTTCGCTTTTTAGGAGGTGTGGATTTAGGACCCTTCCTAGACTTATAAGCTAGAAGTCTCCCAATCATCTCACTCGGCTTCATATCCTTGTAGGTGCTATTCTCCTTTAAAGTCGTAACCTTATACTCAAATCTTTCGAGGAGAGATCTCATAATCTTTTGCTTGATTCTCCTATCTGAATATGGATCACTAAGTTAATGACTTTGATTGACTATGTCTATCAACTTGATTTCAAAATTATTGAAGCACTTATTCTCCTCCATCCTTAGCATATTGAATTAAGTTTGGAGGACTTGAAGCTTAGAGTCCTTAACCACTTCGGTTCCCTCATGTGCAACCTCTAGGATGTCCCATGCCCCCTTAGTTATCCTAGCGTTTTGAATCAATTTGTATTGATTTTTGTCCATTGCACATAGGATGGCATGCAATGCCTTCCTATTCCATTTTGATGCCTCAAACTCTTGTGCATTCCATTGAGCCTTCGGTGTAGCACATCCTCTCATCCATCCGTAGGAGTCATCATAGGTAGAGTGTAGCTGTCTTCAACCGTCATCTAAGCCCGGTCATAGATTTGACAAATGTACGGCTCCATCTTACTTTTCCAAGAGGCATAATTCAACCCGGTAAGTAGAGGAGACCTTGTGCTTGAAACACCCTCGTTACCACTACCATTACCACCGTTTCCACTCATAGTGTTTATGAATGAATAAAATGAATGCAAATGTATGAATGATCAAAAACACACCAAATGCAAAACACACCGAAATAAGTAAGGATCACCTAAGTATATCTAGAAACCTATTCTGATACCAATTGAAGCTAATAATGCATGGTGTATATAAAACTATCTAGAGGGGGTGAATATATTTTAAACTATTATTACCAATTTTCGTGATTAATCAATATTACAAAAATATCCCAAAATAGTTAAAGCAATAAATCAAGTGTAAGTGGCGGAATTTAAATAACACTTGATTTTTACGTGGAAATCCAAACGGGAAAATCACGGGCTTTTATGTGTCACAGACGAACATTGAATCCACTAATTACAATGATGTTTACAACCTAATCTCGGTCTATAACCCACCACTACTACCCAACGGGCCTCTAAAAGTTAACCTAGTCAAATTGCTTATATGAACATGCAAGACTTACTTCTCAATGAAGAGATAAAATAACCTATGTGAATATGTATGATATCCAAAATGCAAAAAGAGCTAGGGACCCTAAATGCCTATCTGGGATGGAAGATGACAATTAATACAATCCTAGATATCAATTGCTAAATGACATGACATATAGCTTAGCTAAACATAGATTAAGCAAACCAAGATAGCTATCACAAAACAACACTCAATCAAAACATCACACATAATCTCTATCTTGTATCTAGAATATATTCTAAGAACATACAAGTAATAAAAGAGATGACTTGTTAAGAAAGATACTAAACTTAGATGAAGTTAATGAAAGCCTTACCAAGCAAGATATGATGTAGCAAAACCCATGCAAGAAAGCATCATAGATATGCTAGAAGATGCTAGATGAAGATTAATGCATATGAAGATGGTTTTGAGTGTTTAGAGAATCAAAGATGAAAAAGATTGATTCTTTGATTCACTTCTCTCTCTCTAAATGCTCTCATTTATAAAAATGGAATTTTAAGAGTTAGAAACGACCTAGAGAGCATAGAGACATATATATAAAAGGCCAAAATGAAGTGATATCATTTTGGAAAAGTTGGTCTGAAACATACCGAACGACGGTTTCAATCGGAGGTCAAGCCACCGATCATAACTGCAGAATAAGAAAAGTTTGGCACTAGAAACCAGATCGGCGGTTTCATTCGACGGTCTAGTCGCCGATCATAACTGCTGAATGTGAAACACGATCACTGGAATAATTCGGCGGTCAAATTATGGCCACCGATGTAAATCGCAGAATATAAGGCAAAGGATACATGCTTCAATCGCCAGTTTCATTCAGCAGTCAGGTTGCCGATAGAAACCACATAATTCCAAAAATGATCAGTAGAATCATTCTACGGTGGAATTATGGTCACCGATGGAAACTGCATAAATTCAGCGGTTTCATTTGGCGGTCTGACTGCCAATCACAACCGTCGTTTCACTATTGTTGGTGAAACCAAAGGAGAAACCAAAGGCGTTCTCTGAAGGCGGTCCTCGCGCTAACCAAGAACACTATCGTGCAAGCGCAGACGTTTCTGAACAATGTTCATGAAACGAATTGCCCCACACTTAAAACTAACATACATGAAATGCAAGTGTGAGTAGTGAATGTATCCTAATGCCTAACATGTCATGACATTTCAATGAGCAAGATGCAATCATTTAACACATGTATGAAAAGAAATTCAAGAATATGAATGCACACATATAAAAACACTAACATACAAATAATAGAGATATGCATGAGTTGTGAGTACGTGCAACTAGATCTCTTCAAGGCAAGTAAGCACTAGAAATTACCTTTGGTGCTTCTTCTCTTGAGGTCTTGAGAGGGCCTTAGATGTGCAAATCACCAACCAACAATAAGCCTATGCTATCCTTACAACAAGCCCCAATTGTTGTTTGTCACCGAAATAAGCCAATCAACCTTGTGGAACTTACGATTACAATTGATGTCACTAATCTCTTATAGAGTATAGACCCATAACTCAACTATATTTGTTTTAAAAAATATAATTTTATTAAATGTTCTAATAAATATTTTTTTTAATATATGTCTATTGTAGAAATTAAAGTTTTGATTAATTGAATAAATTTTAATTTATGTAACAAGTTTTTTTTTTCTTCTAACAACTCATATAGGTTATATGTAAATATTGTACAATTGTTAACAAATCAAATTTGGTAGTCAAGCAGTAAAGGCTTATCACTTTGACTTGAGGTTTCAAGTTCAATTCCTCATAATGACAATTAATTGTCATTATTATCAGAAGTGGGGTGGGTCATAAGCGGTCGAATAGCGGGATTAATTTTCATAATACATCAATTATACGTCATCGGTTTTTATATATAACCAATGTGTTTTAAAATCATTTATATCGATTATAAACTGATGTCGTTATTGCGTAAAATCTTGAAAAACCGATGTAAAGCATGTAAAATAACCAATGTCTTTCAACTTTTCTTTAGTAGTGCCAACCCATCTACATGAAGAAATTGTAAAGGGAGTAACTGTCGGAGACCAGTTCCCAATGTGGAGAAGCATTCATCCCATAAGGAGTTGCACCTAACAAACTCGACTTTGTCATGGATGGACTGAAAAACCCATAAAACATTTTTGACACCGAGATAGAAAGATGAGGACGAGACATTCTTTTTAACAAGGCTTTTGGTCATTGAAGACACTTCTGTAAAGGATTTGAGAATACCAACCGCACACAAATCCAACCAACAATCGTCGTTCAATCCAATGTCCCATTTCACAGTTATCCCCTTTACATCTCGGTCAAAACCTATTGTCGTGTTCACCACTTAACGACCTTGCAACACCTCTGCGAATGAACGTCTAGGCTGAAAGCTCTCTTCACTACCACCACCCCTCATTCCTTCCTTTCTAAGGTTGTTTTCTAGAGACTTCTCAACATGGACTTTATCTGACCCCATTCTTCGATTTCTCCATTCCAAAGAAGCCACCTTCAAGAAGACAGACCAACCGTAGATGTGTATGCCATACGTCAATCTAGGAACTCTTTCCGCCTCTACCAGAGTAGCAAAGCGCACAAAGGCAAAACAACTTCTCCTAGACTGGAGTTTGGGGGACAAATATACATCTCTCACCAAACCAAAAGCTTTGAAGATACCCCACAATCATTTTACATCCACTACAGGGTTCAGATTGTCCATGAAGACGGACACGAGATTCTCCCAAAAACCCCTTTGTTCCTTTTGTCCCCTAAATCTAGAGCTTCTCTCTCTCTACCAATCTCTCTCATAATTGTTGTCTTGCAGCGAGCTTCCAACCGATAGTGACAAAATCACTTATACAGCTCCAAAAATCACTCGTTTATAAAAGTGAAATGTTTTCACTTGTCACTTAATAAAAAGCCACATGCCTCTATATCAATTAATTACTTCCAAGACTATCATCACAAATATAACTTATTCTTATTTTGTCTTGTCTCACAAACCTAGCAATATATATTTTTTCTTTACACTACTACCTAACTATATTAATATTTCCGATTAACTTCAAATTCAAATCTCCAATATATATATATATATAAGGTACATTATTTATTTTATGAATACAATATACATAAAGGGGTGCCAGTTAACTCAAATTCAACATTTTTTTTTCAAGAATACCATTTGACTTCAAATTCGAATATCCAATATATCTATTTATATATTACATTTTTTTTTTATGGATTTATTGGCCATGCAATTATAAAAGGTTTGAATGATTTTGCTTGTTAATTTCATTGGATGTAATAATTTATATTAATTTTAAATATTATTATACTAAATAATTTTGTTAGAATTATTAAATTTGTCTTTAATATATTAAAATATAAAAATATAACAAATAATAGTTAAAAGGGTATATAGATGTAAAAGTATTTATTTTTAGATGTTTGTAACTTATCACTTATATTTACAAACATCTATCACTTATAAAATAAAAAAAAAAAAAAAAAAAAAACTTATAAAAAAAAAAAAACTAGAGAAAAAAAAAATATCACTTATAAAAAAAACTTATAAGTACTAACAATATCACTTATAAAAAAAATAAAATAAATAAAAAATAAATAAAAAAAACTTATCACTTATATTTAGTTTTCACAGGTCGTTTGTTTTTTCCACTTAAAATTTAATAGGTCTGAATCATAATTATTAAGCTGTTTTGTTTGTTTGATTAAGTGATCAAACAACTTAAAAATATCAAAAAATAACTTAAAATAAAAAATAAAAAATCCCGATTTTTCACTTAATTGCAAATCATTGAATTGCATTAAATGCAATCTAAAATATTTTCTTCCGATACTATTCCTAATATATAACATATTTATAATTTCATCATAATTATATACGGTATAGAAATCTTTGTTTTAATATATTTCTTATTTTAAATAGCTTGAAAAATATAAAAGAACCATAATTACTTCTTATATTGGTGTTAATATTAACACTTTATTATGATATTAGGGTGATGTATTTATAAATTATTATTTTTAGAGTGTTTTGTACCTGTGAGTTTTTCTGCTGCCCCTTTTATTTTTTATTTTTTTAAAAAAACCTTTTCTTTTCTTAGTAAAAATGATATTTGTTTGTAATGGAAGAAGAAGATCATGATCATATGTATTCATATATAATTATTATTTTTGGATTGTATTTATTCCATATTATATATATATAATTGTTTAACATGAGTATAAATGTAAAATTACTTATTTTTAGACAATTTTACTTTTAAAAAACAAACGTGTTGACAATTTATTCAGACGTGAGGAAAAAAAAAAAAAAAAAACAAACACGTCATTCAAGTTTAGGTTTCGGTTCCTATTCCGTTTTTAGAAAAATTTAGGACTATTCAGTTTTCTGACAAAAAAACAAACGACCCCTAACATGTTATTCAATTTTCAGTCACTATTCAGTACATATTCAGTAAAATTCAGCACTTATTAGTCTTCGGACAAAAAATCAAATGCAACATAATTCTCTCACACATAATTACTCATTAACGATGCAGTTCCTGTATTGTAGCTAAACTCATTTGTCTTTATAATAAAATCCTTCATAATTAAAACTTCAAAAAAAAAAAAAAAAATTCCTTCATAATTCAGACTACAGGCAGTATTCAAACAAATTGTACATGAAAGTTAAAAGTAAGACAAAGAGAAGTAATAATTCATAGTAAATAGAGAAAAGCTTGCATGCAACCCATTGACCAATGCATTGCACCGGTGCATGCATGTTTTTCCTCTACTAAATATGCAAAATGGATTGATTCCTTTACTCAAACACACACACATATACATATATATATATATATATATATATATATATATAATATGGTGGCCATATCGTGTTAGATGGTCAAAATCACGACAGATAAATATATATATATATAAATAAATAAATAAATAAATAAATAAAAAAGCAGCTTTCTTAAATTTTAACAATACAGTTTTGTCACCACGTCTCACTGAGGGAGTGTCATGTGTGAAATCAACAAAACGCTACAAATGTAATCTGGTGAGGGAGTGTCATATGTGTGTGAAATCAACAAGATGCTACAAATGTAATGTGGTTCATCATGATGTGGGAAATGCATTTAATAAATAATCAATATGTAATAAAAAATTTGAATTGAATGATAATATAACCAGACAAATATATATATATATATTCTAGGTGGAACTGATGTAAGTTTGCTTCGGTTCAAGGTGAATCGAAGTACAAAAATTAATGCCTCAGTTTTGGCCCAACAAAGGCAAAACTTGCATTGTTTTACGGCTTTGGTTAAGTGGTTGTTAACAGAAATGTTTATATAAAAGAGTTGGGTTTATTTTTCTATTAATTTTTAAATTCTTAATTTTATATCCTTAATTTTATACACCTTTGGATTGAAAGACCAGAAATTGACCGAGTAACATTGTTGTTAACAGCAATTTAGCCAAAACCTTGTCCTACATTGAATTTATGCATTATTGCTTCTGTTCGGGGTGTACTAAAGCACAAAATCTCATCAGGTTCAACCCAACTGAAGCACAACTTGCATCGGTTATAAGTTTGAACCGATGTAATTTAGCTTTGGAATCGAAACAAATTTTTATCTGTTCAGGCAAAACCGATCAAGCCTTCGAAGGTATCCAAATTATTTGTAAATTGGAGGCTGTTGTGTGTACATGGGCTATTGACTTTCCCAATATGTAAAATCAAGTGGTACCATGATTCCATCGATTAATTGAATACAGTATAAAGAATGGTGCAGAAACTGCTCAAATGGCAGTAAATTAATATGCAAATTAAAAAAAAAAAATACAATTACGAAGTGACTAATTAAATAAAGACTGATTAAGTTAATTATTAATAAACTTACTAAGAATACTTGCTTCAAGTGGGGTTGATTTGCAGATATTGTTAGGAATACCGGTAATGATCATGATCAAGAGTAATTTTGATTATCAAGTGGGTGCTGTAGGCTGGTGAGACAGTTACAGATAATGGACGGTGGAGATTTAATCTGTAGATTGGATCTCCACATTTTTGCTTTTCTTTTCTTCTTTTAATTTTTGTTTTGTTTTTGTTATCCATCATCCAAATTACTCTTGATCAGGATCAATCTGTTTAGATTGATGAACAGATTGTCATTACTAGTATTCCTGGATGGTGGAGATCTATTATTGAAAAAAATTAAAAATATTGTTTTCATTTTTATTTTATTTATTATTATTTGAAGCTTTGATTGGTTCTCTTTGTCAAATGGTATGCTTCCAAGCCTTTTTAATGAACTGTCCGAGCCTTTTAATGAACTGTCCGAGCCTTTTTATTTCTTCTCCGAGCCTTTTCATTTCTTCTCCGAGACTTTTCAACAATTTTTTTTTTGTTAATTTCATTACTTCTCCGAGCCTTTTAATGAACTGTCCGAGCTTTTTCATTTCTTCTCCGAGCCTTTTCAACAATTTTTTTTTTTGTTAATTTCATTACTTCTTCGAGCCTTTTAATGAACTATCCGAGTCTTTTCATTACTTCTCCGAGCCTTTTCATTTCTTTTCCGAGACTTTTCAACAATTTTTTTTTGTTAATTTTGAATCTTCGAGCCTTTTCATTTCTTATCCGAGCCTTTTAATGAACTATCCGAGCCTTTTCATTACTTCTCCAAGCCTTTTCATTTCTTCTCCGAAACTTTTAATGAACTGTCCGAGCCTTTCTAAGCTTTTTCCGAGACTTTTTCGAGCCTTTTTAATAATTTATTTTTTCTTTGTACAATCTGTTTAAGGTTTACAAAAGAGTGTTTTAAATTGAAAAAAAGAAAAAGAAAAAAGCAACTAACAAGACGGTTTGTATCTCAGATGTAACTAACAAAGGTTGAGACATAAAAAAAGTCGCTATTGTGTTTGGTCGTGGTCCACCGTCGTCCATTGATGGAGGATTTTGAAAGAAAAAAAAAAACAAAATGGTGAAGAAGGTTACTGTGGGGGGTATTTTTGTCCGTTCACCATAATAGATGCCTTTTAAACTTAAGTTATTAAACCGGTGACTTTTTTACAAAGTCAGACCCAAATAGTGACAAAAAAATTTTGAACCCTAATAATTAATGCACAAACTAAAAAAATACAATTAGCGAATTGACTAATTAAATAAAGACTATGATTTACGGTTCAGTTACTATACATCATTTGTATAGTTGTTTAGTTGTTGGGTTAGTTTCAACTTTCTAGTGTTTGGATTTCAATCTAAAGGATTTAAAAATGTTAAAAGAAATTCAAACAAATAGAAATTTACTTTCACATAATTACCCGGCAGCTATGTAGGTTCTATAGTAGCTAAATCATTTACTTAATTATTATTTAACCTATACTAAGAAGAAGACTTGCTACAAGTGGTGTTGATGTGAAGCCTGTAGAAGAATTTGGAAAACGGATAAACAAAAAATTGGATTTGAGGCGTAAGGAATTACTTTCCTTAAGGTGTTATTTGCCCACTCAATTGTTTGATAACGGGTTCAAAGACAAATTACCTCCAAGATACAATACATCCTTGAAAGTCTATAAATAGCAATTTTGTAAAATTTCCTAGAACACTCTTTTAAAACTGAAAGTTAAGACTTAATTAAATAATTTGGATCATCTTGAACATATTTATAGGCAAATTAATTATGTATGTTCATTAAACAGACAAGTCTGTTAAATGCACATTTTCAGACTTGTGTCTGTTCATCAAACAAATAAGTTTGTAGAATTGTATCTCTTTATACTTGTATCTATTATCAAACAGACATATCTAATAAATTGTACCTATTGAATATTTTCCAAAAAATTTATAATCTCTCTAACAATCCCCCATTAGATTGTAATGTTTCTCCAAATCTTTTATTGATAATCTCATACTTATAAGAAGGTATCTTTCGATATAAACCTTCAATTAGTGACTGCAATTCAAAGCATTTACAAGACAGTGGTATGCAAATCATTTAAACCAAGTCTCTATGTAAGTTTCTCATTTTTGATTGGCTAATTTCGTAGACAAACCACAATTGAGGTTTAATATGTAAGGGTAGAATAGACGCTTCGTTGTTGGCACTACAAGAAAAAAGACATATAGTGATAAAAAATATTTGTCACAATAAGTGAAAAATTTGTCACAATATCAATACTGTTACAAAAAAAGTGTCATTAAAAATTCATCACTTATACCTCCATCACTAAAAATATTTGTGACACTTATAACGTCATTGTCACTATGGTTAGTGACAATTATTTATAATTGTCACAAACCATAACTTTTAGTGACAGATTGGTAATTGACCATAATGAGTGACAAAACAAAAAATATATCACTGTATACAAGTTAGTGGCAATTAACCGTTTGAAGATTTTATCACTATACACATTTTTTGTGACAATTTATTGTTTAAAAATTGTGTCACTATTCACAAACTCAGTGATAATTAATTATCTGAAAAATGTGTCACTACACACAAATTTAGTGACAATAATCTGTTTGAAGATTTTGTCACTATGCATATTTTTAGTGATAATTTATTGTTTAAAATTTATGTCACTATTCACAAACTCATGGACAATTCACTATCTGAAAACGCTGTCACTATACGTATAGTTAGTAACAATTTAAGGTTACTATTGTTTTAGTATCTAAGTAGTTCTATCAGTAATTTTAATATTCCAAACAATTGTCAATAATTTAACCTATTATGATCAAATTAACATATTTATTGAAAACATACATAAAAGAAGACATATCATATCTATAAAATATACTTGTATTATGAAATTAAAATAATTATAATATTCTTAATTCAATATAATATTAAATTTAACATATATATATATATATATATATATAAAGAACATCTTCAATTAAATCCATAATGTTTGAATGTTAGACATTTGAACACTTTCAAATGGCCTCCGCAACGCAACTTGCTTCACATCCTGTAAGAAGTTTTTTTTTTTGGCTCTTCCAAGCTTTGCATCTCCATGTATACATAGAACCTCAACTGAATCAACAAGCTCTAGCAAGGTGTATTGAGACAATCAAGAAGATATTAGAGAGAGAACTTGTCTGCGGTAAAATCGTATCTCCAAGACATGCATTTCCACTCTATAGAAAATAAAATCCTCATTAAAATTGAATTTCAAACAATAATTGTTATATTTAGTCTTTGATAAATGTCTGAGTTTCTTTTTTTTTTTTTACTCAAATCTTGATTAATTTTTAAGATTCCAATTGATTTAGTTGGCTCTACCAAAATGGAATACAAGATGAAATAAAAGCATATATGTATTAGCTTGCAACCACATAAAAAATTGTAAGGTACATTCATAATTACAAACAATTACCTTAATAATCCAAGCATTTCTATGTTATAAAATGTAATAGTAGCAAAAAAAAAAAAAAAAAAAGGTGCATTATTTGCTTCTTCTTTTTTTTTTTTTCTCTTTAAATAGCATGACATTTCATCAAACAGTTTATGTGCATTGAGCCTAGTGAATAAAACAATGTCAAGTTCATACAATATTCAGGTTAATCAATAAATCAATTGACAATAACACTTTTTTTTTCTTATACATTAAAACACAACCAAAAACACATAAAAAGCAAACAATTAGAGAACGAATTGAGATAATTGGCTTATGGAAAAAGATCGTCAGATTGAAGTGATCGATGAACGCTCATTGCATCCTCAGCTTGACGATGGTGACAACGACCTCTTCCTTACCCAATGGCGATGACAATCACCTCAAGCTTGATGATGGGAGAAACTTGAGCGCCCATGTCTTTGTTATTGTACTGGTCATTGTGCATGTGACGATGAATTCAATAGAAACGAAATTATGGAGAAATTATGTGCGAGGAAAACAAAATAGAGATTACAGAGAAATATACCGGAGAAAATTCAATCAAAGGATCGCTTTAATTTTGATTAGGCGGAGAAAATTAGGAACTGTAGAAAGAGAAATTATGTGAAGTTATTTTTATTTTATTTTATTTATTTTATTTTTATTTTTAAATTCCATTATTGAAGTGTAGGGCAATATTAAGGAGGAAGGAGAGGATAAAAAAAAGTTTCATAAAACCTAAAAAATTTTTTTTTTTAGAGATATCATACCTTGAGTAAATTGTCATAGACTTGAGAGTTTCAATGAAATTAGGAAATATGATTAGGTGTTTAGAACAAAAAATTTGAAGATTCATGATATGGTTTAGGAAATTTGAAATAAGTGAAAAGAAAATAAGTATTTACAAAATAAAATCTTTTCTTTTGTTTTTTTTTTTTTTTTAAAAAAATCTTTCAACTTTTTATAAGGTAATTTTCTGACTAATTATATTAACCGTCACAAATTATCAAATTTTAACTAGTTGTGACAATTTTTGTAAGAAAATTTGAATTGAAAAAAACACAATGACAAATAATAAAATTTGTCATAAAATAATACCTATAGCGATATATTCAAAGTTTGCCACAAAGAAATGTGTCACTATAGGCCACTTTTCTTGTAGTATGGTGATCAAGCTCAAAAGCCCTTTCAAGATCATAAGCACTTCAAAGGTATATCACTTGTGCTTAATTATTTTAAAAAGACCTAATTGTACACACACACATCTCATGCTTGCATTTGTGTTCACTGTTTATTGTGTGCATTCTCTTTACACTTCACACTTGCACCTCTTTGAGGATCGCCATTGGAGAAAGCTTATGTCTTCTCCTTTGGTTTCACCACATTTGGTGAAACGGCAGTTATGATTGGTGGCCTTGACCGCCGAGTGAGACCTAGTTGTACACACACACATCTCGTGCTTACATTTCTGTTCATTGCTTCATGTGTGCATTCTCTTTACACTTAACACTTGCACCTCTTTGAGGATCGCCGTCGGAGAAAGCTTTTGTCTTCTCCTTTGGTTTCACCATATTTGGTGAAACGGCGGTAGTGATCGGCAGCCCTAACTATAGAATGAAACCGCCGTTTGATTCCAGTAGGATCTAGAATAATTTTGTGGTTGTGATCGGCGGCCAAGGCGCCAAATGAAATTGTCGTTTGACACCTAATTGATTTTATCTCTCGGGTTCAAATCTATGGTTGTGATCAGCGGCCATGAAACCACCAATAGTGTGTTTCAAGGGAAATCTTGTCTTTTCATCCAACTTGTTTTTGCTCTCTCTATAAATACACCATTATCTTTTGTTCTTTGATAAGCTCTTAATTATTAAGAACCCTAAAGAGATAAAGAGAGCTACTTGAGAGAAAAAAAGCATAAAGATTACTTTTTTGATTCTCCAAACTCATTTCCATATGCATCAAACATCTTCTAAACATCATCTAGCTTCATCTAGGATGTGTTCTTGCATGGAACTTCTTTAACACATATGACTTGGTAAGTTGAACAACATCTCATCCATTTTAGTGTTCTTACTTAACAAGAAATCTCATTTATGACTTGTTTGCATCTAGATTAAGATTTATCTACAAGTTGAGATTTATGTATTGATTGATTGAGTTGTTGTATTGTGGTAGCTATTGATCTAGGATTACTCTATTTTATATAGCTAAGTTGTATGTATGACATATAGCAATATGAAATCTAGGATTGATTTTATTGTCATCATTTAATCTCTAGAGAAGCATTTAGTGTTGCCTAGCATTAATTACATTTTGGATATTATCTTATATTCACTTAGGTTGTTGATCTCTTCTTAGGAGTTAAGTCTTGTGACTAAATTGCTTAGTGCATAAGCAAGTAGGTCTAGAATCAATATTAAAGGCCCGTAGGATAGTAGTGGTGGGTTAGTGACCGAAAATGGTTGGGGTCAACATAGGTTGTAAACATCATTATTAGTAGTGCATTTGAGGACCGTTTGTTGCTAGCAGAATAGCTCGTTAGTTTTTCCTGGTTGTGAGTTTCTCATGTAAATCAATCAATATGTAATTTATTATTTTCCGCACTTTAATTTCGTTGATTGTATTTGCTTAATTTGGGTGATTTTTGAATATTGACTAATCAATAAAAAATTGGCAATTTACTTGATTAAAACCTATTTACCCTCCCCACCCCCCCTCCCCTGTGTAATTTAGACACACATAATTAGTTTCACTCTATATGTTAATACCGAAAATACATCACATATGAGTTATCTCAGTTTCTATGAGATGTACAAATTATGTTAGCACTATTATGGCCTTATGCTCAATCTTGGTCTCATGAACATTTATAAAAGTAAACTCAAACTTTTGTTAGAAACGGCACCATTTCTTATGTTCAGATAGGTGAAGTTTAATACATGTCTTTAGCTACTTAAGACACTGAAATTATAAAATTTGAATTTCATTAAGAGTTTGCACTCATCTTCAAACGTAGCTATCAACACTGAACATCCTAGAATGGACACTTAAAATAAATTTAAGTGCCTAACTAATCTATTATCTGTAACTTATTATTACCCATTAAACTTTAGAATAGTGATAATTCTATTATAAAGTTGGGTTACCGTCACTGGTGATTTCAAAGAAGGGTTTCACTCCCATTCCATTATATGTATCATTTACTAGGTCTCACGATAGACCTTTTGTCAAAGGATCCGCTAGGTTCTTATTTGACCTGACATAAACAATATTAATATCACCATATGTTATTAATTTTTTGACATATTCATGTCTCAAACTAATATGTCTAGATTTTACATTATAAATTTTATTATATGCTCTAAACAAAGTAGCTTTACTATCATAATACAAAGAAGTAGATGGCATCGGTTTTGGCCATAAATTTATATCTAACAATATATTTCTCAACCATTCAGCTTCTTTGTCTACTGATGCTAGCGCTATAAACTCAGGCTCCATTGTTGAGTGAGTTATACATGTTTCTTTCTTGGATGCCCAAGATATAGCTCCTCTGGCCATAGTAAATATCCATCATGTTGTGGATTTATTGTCACTAGCACTGGATATCCAACTTGCATCAGAAAATCCTTCCAGCATTGCTTTATAGTCATAGTAAAATAGACCCAACTGTTTGGTTCTTTTGAGATAACCAAGTATCCTTCCAATTGCTTTCCAATGTTGTACACTAGGATTACTTGTGTATCTTGACATTTTGCAAACAGCAAAAGCAATATCTAGCCTTGTACAATGCATATCATACATTAAACTCCCTATTGCACTTGCATATTCAAATTGTGCAATAGCTCTGCTATCATAGGGGGTATTTGCTTCTTTAAATTTCAAATGATTGAATTTAATAAGCACTTCCTCAATATAATGAGATTGACATAATGAATAACCCCCCCTGTGTTTTTTCACTTTGATACCTAAAATAGTATCTACTTCATCAAGATCTTTCATTTTAAATTGTGAAGTCAAATAATTCTTAGTATCAGATATACCTTTCATATTTGTTCCAAAGATTAGCAAGTCATTAACATATAAAAAAATAATCACAACACAATTATGTGTAAATTTAGAATATATGCATTTATCAACACTATTATGTTTGAAACCATTTGATAAAATAATAGAATTAAATTTATCATGCCATTATTTTGGTGCTTGTTTCAAACCATAACGTGACTTGACTAACTTGCAAACTTTATTTTCATTTCCGGGCAATACAAAACCTTCAAGTTGTTCCATATATATTTCTTCATCGAGATCACCATTTAGAAAAGTAGTTTTACATCCATTTGATGCACAAACAAATGATATAATGATGCAGTAGCCATTAGCACTCTAATGGATGTTACTCTAGCTACAGGTGCATATGTATCAAAATAGTATATACAATTTTCTATTTAAAACCTTTTGCTACTAATCTAGCCTTAAAAGTTTGTATATACCCATATGTATTATATTTCCTTCTAAATACCCATTTGCTACTTATTGGTTTTGATCTTAGAGGCAAATCAACTAAAACCCAAGTTTGATTTGACATTATGAATCCATTTCATCATTTATTGCTTCTCTCCAAAAAGAAGCATCTCTAGATGACATGACATCAATAAATGTTTTAGGATCTTATTCAATATTAAGTAAAATAAGTATTTTGTTAAGAGCATTATTTCTATCTCCTTCTACCAAAAGTGTTAAAGCTTGAGATGAAATAAAATCAGAACCCAGTGATTTTATTATTTTATATATATATATATATTTATACACAATAGTCGCCGCCCACCTCCATTCCGGCCACTGGCGTCGCCACCGTCCAACTACCTTTGATAATAATGACAATTAATTGTCATTAGTGAGAGTTGAACTTGAGGTCGTAAGTCTTTACCACTTAACTACAACCTCTGATGTGCTAACAATTGAACAATATTTATATATAAACTATATGAGTTGTTAGAAATAAGAAAAAAAAAAAAAAACCTTGTTAGATAAATTTAAATTTATTCAACTAATCAAAATTCTAATTTCTATGACAGACATATATTTAAAAATATTTATTGAAACTTTTAATAAAATTGTATTTTTTTAAACATATATAGTCGAGTTATTGGACAATACTCTATAGTCACGTTTGGTTACATGGTGGAATGGTAATCAGAATGGTAATGAGAGTGAGAATGTGAATGAACAAGAAAGAAAAACTATGTGTTTTGTTTGGTTGGAACTTTATAATTAGTCTCTGAATCAGTATTATTTTCTTTGGTTAACAACGGAATGGAATGGAGTTAACTGTATTTTGACCAAAATATCCCTAATTATGAATGTATAATAACATGATATATTATGGATAATAATAATAAAATGTAAAAGTATAATATATATATAATTATATATTATTTAATATAATAATATATTATATATATAATACATATATATTATATATAATACATATAATAATATATATTATATAATATAACATATATATAATATATTATATTATACAATATATATATTTATATAATAATATAATATATATAATACATATAATACATATATCACACACTATGTCGAGAGACATGGTGTGTGACCCGGTCGATCTTTTGATCAATAGAGTTGAGGACTCTATTTTGTACTTTGGCATTGTGAGTTTGCCAATTAAGAACTTGTTCAGTTTGGGTAGGTTGTTTGAGGGAACCATCAGGCAAGACTTTAGAAGTTTGAACATAAGGTCTGGAAAACTGATTCCTTTCAGGGTTTGAAGTGGGTTCCAGAGGAGGGAAGTCTTGGTCATAGTTAGAAGCAATAAAGCAGGGTATAGGTGGAGGCAAAGATGGAGTAACATTGGAAGGTAAAGGTAAAAGACCTTTTGATCGAAGGATTTGTAAAGCTCTGTCATAAATTGGAAGGGCTTTCCTTTTGATAAGTTTTAAACCTATCTATGGGCTTTCTGGATCATCTGGTTTGTATTGTTTGCGCCCAGTTTTACATGGAATGAGATCTGGTAAACAGTCATGACAAGTGCTGTCACCATCGCACATGTTGGGATCGTCGTCCCAAATGAAATGACCATTGATTTTGTCAGTGTAGATCGGAGATCCATTGGCTTCAAAGCTATGGATAAGGATGTTATCTTTAGTAGTGACTGGTTGGATCATTAGAGCCTGAAACAAAGGAGGAGCACTAAGATTGGAGCTGGAAGGAAAACCTGTGTTGGAAAGAGGTTCATAAACCGTCTTAATGGAGCCATCGTTTTCCTTGATGTATTTGGTGTCAAAAGCAACAACAGGAGTTGTGTTCTGAAAAGCCTTTTCATAGTTTGTGATCCATTCGAGAGGCATGATTTCTTTAAGTTTGTCTCGGGGCAGTTGTTTTGGAATCTGGATGATGGTGGGAACTTCATCTTCACGTTCAGCCTTGATGAAGATAGTGTCACCATTATGGCCAAAAATGGGGAGATCAAGGGCATGATCTTAAAGCCAATAGGCGATCTGGTGATGAAGAGTTGCCATATAAGAATTTGGTAGCATGGGTGCTCCTAAGATCTGAAGTTGTATTTTGAGGCAGTTGTAGAGGTTGGCATCCCTCAAAGGGATATTGAAATTAGGGTAGTATGTGAGTGATATACTACAAGTATGGAGTGTGGATAGACAAGTACCAATGACTGCATGCTTATATTCCTTGTAGATGGTATTAAGTAGAGCAACACGAGCAGTAACAGGTAAACCTTTTCTGCCATGTAGAGTGAGGATGATTCTGACAGCTCCGATATGGAGGTGAGAATAACCATCTTTGATCCAATGATCAATCATAGGTTGACTGATTTCGAGATCAACATACTACTCAGTCGAAGTGGCTGGGACCAAGCAGTTGTCAAGAGCCGTAGACTGTATGTACTCCTTAGTTGGAGGAGATCTATGTCAGACGAGATGGTCGTTCGTGTAGCAAGGGATTTACTTCGCTTGAAGATAGTATAGGGATTTAGCAGTGGTAGAGAGGTTTCATTAATTTGGGCGGCTTCTGGAATATGAGTATATTCTACAAGGTTTTGGATTCTGGAAAACTGAGTTCATCTAACAGAAGCAGGTAAAGAGATGGAAGAGGAAAGTCGAACATGATCTAGATTGGAAACAGCTGAAGAGGTGCTTGTTGTATTTGCCATAAGATGAGAATACCTTCCTTCAATATTTCCTTTATTTGATTCAAAACAGCCTAACTCTTTTCCTGGACTCCAGGAATCGAGGCTTTGATACCATGGCGGTGGTAGGGAGCCTTGAATCATCTTATTCTAGTATTAAAGTTTTCCCCACTTGGCGACCTTTTCATGGTCTAAACAGGGTACTCACAAAGCAACTTGTCAAAGACGATTAAGGACCTTAAGCCAAAGAATCAAAATCTCATTTCTGATATGCATGATCCTCAACTAGAGGCAAGCATAGAGCATACTAGGACTATTATAGACTGTTTATTATCTCATAAAGGAATATTGAAGAGAAGGAGAGAATACTTAGAAATTCATAATTTTTGAAACACACAGATTTTATTTCTAATTTTTGATGATTTTACAAAGAGAGATCATCTCCTTTTATAGGAGAGATGATGGAAAACATCCAAATTAGCTTACAGTGAAATGCCAAACTCGTGGCATAAAAGAGAACAATACACTAATAAGAGGACCGACATAATAGGACAGCTACCGACACCATAAGGCACACTCGTGATACATATGTAATTATGGAAAATTAGACACCCACGTTATTCATGCATAATTATAGAGCAAAGACAGAGTCACGGGCTGGACAGGTTGTAAGTGGTATGATATTCGTCATCAAAATCTTCTGCTCCACAAATGTGACAAGGCCATGTTTCACACTTATGGGGTTTTGTGGGTGGACAGAAATAGAGTCTTGGAATGGATGCCAGCTTAGAATAGGGTCTCTGATGACATCAGGGAAAATATAACACTGATGGGGTGGAACTCCATCAATGTCGCAAAGGAAATTGAGCAATGAGATCTGGAGATTCTGAGGGTACAACTTAGAATAATCATATATGGTGTGCCATTCATAGCAAACATTTGACGTCCAAAGAAGTCTCTTGTGAGGGTTGAAACGATAAGGACGATGGAATATCCAAATGCAAGAAACTGCCGAGGCAGATTCCTTATCAAGTTTCCATAGATTATGATAACCCATGAGTTTGGTAAGTTCGAACTGCCAATAGGAAAGGGAATTAAACCAGGTTAAAAAAGTTATGAGGAGAGAATCTTTCTGGGAAGGATCATGGACAAAACCATATAAGGCTTGGAGGGGGAAAACGACAGCATGATGGTGGAGTATAGACATGCACCATAGAAACCATAAAACCTGAAGGGTGAAAAAGCAAAAGGGAGGCATTAAGAAAGGGTCTAGGAATGGTCTGCTGTTGTTGGAAAATTCATGTCGAACTCCTTGGCTTTAAATCAAGGCCAAATAGCTCTATAAATAGGATTGAGCGAATTCTTGGATGCGGGTAAGAGAAGGTTATGTTTCAGGAGGAATTATTTCCAGTAGCTCTGGTGGATAAGACCTCATTGTAGGATTTGGGAATGAAGAGGATGATGCTGATGTAGCCATGAGGATGAGAGGTATAGGGCCGTAGAGAGTGATGAGATGAATAACTGATGGTCGAGAGAGCATATCAGCTATTATATTGTGTTAGCCGTTCACATGTTGAACAGTGAAATCATATCTGGAAAACCAATCCTTTAGTCAACAGTTGAGGATTGGGAGGAATCTTATTTCGAAATTCGAGGACCTTGAAAGGACGAGTTGTCCATTTCAACAATAAAGTTTTTTGTCCTCGATGAAAATCAAATTTATGGATTCCATTTTTGACAGCGAGAATCTCCTTGTAGATCGTGTGGTAGTGCTTTTGGGCATTTTTGAATTGGCCGCTAGCATGCCCACAGTAACTTTTTTGTCCGTCCTTTTCTTTAATGAGAATGACCCCCCCAACATGTGTCACTAGCATCGGTTTGGAGGATGAGTTGGCCTGTGGATGGAATAGTGAGGGCCAGAGGAGATTGGGCAATCTTTTTGAGCTTAGTAATAGCATCCGTGTGACATCTGTCCCAAGAAGGGGGATTTTTCTTTAGAAGAGCAGAAATGACCGAAGTATATCTTGTCACGTGAGGCAGGAAATATCTAATAAAGTTGACTATACTAAGAAATTGTTGAACTTGCTTTGTAGTCAAATTGGAATCAGGGAATTCTAATAGTTGGCTGGCTAGATGAGGGCCTGGGTGGTATTTTCCATTTGAAATGTGCATGCCCAGGAAATCGATATCTGTTTGTCCTATTGAACTCTTTTTGTCAAAGAGCATGATACTGTATTGGTTGATCAGACCATAAAATTGATGAAGGAAATGGTTGTGAGAATCTTCATCAGAGGAGAACAATAAGATATCATCGATGTAAATCAGGGCAGAGTGGAGAATAGGATGGAAGATCCTAGTGATGACCTTCTGGAATAATGAAGGGGCAGTTTTGAGGCTAAAGGGTAAAACTGTCCATTGATACTGGGCGTTAGGAAGACAAAATGCAGTTTTGTACCTGTCATCTGGATGAATACCAATTTGCCAGAAAAATCCTTTGAGATCAAACTTGGAGAAGATAATAGCACCAGGGAGTTGGGAAAACAAGTTATTGGTCCTGGAAACTGGAAATTTGTCATCCCTAAGAAAGAGATTGAGGGGTTTGTAATCAATGACTAATCTTTTTTTTCCCCGAAGTTGTTCAGCTCGTTTGTCAACATAAAAAGCTTGACATGCCCAAGGCGAAGAGGTAGGTTCAATTAGTCCTTGCTTAAGTAGTTCATCACATTCAGCATTGGCCATATGAAGGTCGGAAGGGGAGACATTCCAGAATGAAAGGCCTTTGTCGGGTTGACATCTTCATTGAGCTTAAAAGGAAGCTTAATAAAGAAATCTGGATTTTTCCATAAAGGATTTGGATGATGGAAATCAGAATGACTGTTGGTACAGAATTGTAAGAGCTTTTGTTGGATTGTCTGGAAAAAGGGTTGGATGTCAGATAAGGGAAAGATCTTTGGAATACTGGAGAATGCTTTGAAGTTTCTTTTGTATCTGATTCCAATGGGGAGGATTCGAAAAGACTTGAATTGACAATAAACATCCCAACCAATGAGGATATCTTTGTTAGGAAGTGGGGTTCCAATGACACGTGTCCAAAGGGTATAAGATGGGAATATCTTGAGACCAATCTTAGCTTTTGTAATTAGATTAGTCGTGAATATCTTTCCATCAGCAGCCTTAAAATATCGGACATGAGACTTCCAGTCATCAGGAGGAAGAACCTTAGGATTCATCATGGTTGTGATGGAACCAGTGTCAATGTAGGCAATGGCATCAACAGGATTGGCATATTTGTCAGAAAGCATTTGGATTGGGACTTAAGGTCCTGGTTGTGCATCTTGGTGGGAGACTTGGGTTGCCTTGTAAGAGACTGGAAGAGAATCAGTCTCAGAAAGACTCGAATATTCTGAGTCGAAAATGGTGGAGACGAAATCTACAACTTGTAGCACAAAGGCTGTATTGTCATCAGCATAATCTTGTTCGGAGAAGATAGATTCAATATCGGCTTCAGATGGAACGTCATCTGCTAGCTGTTGGATTAGCTTAGCAGACTTAGCCTTTTTATTGGGACATTTTTTTTGTATAATGTCCTTTTTGTCCGTAGATAAAACATTTCTAAGACTTATTCCATGCACGTCGAGATTTTTTCTTGAAGAATTTGAACTTCTTTTTGCCTTTTCGCTTAGTAGACCGAAAATGCTTGTCTTTCTTGGTCTTGCAAGTGCATTGCTCTGAGGACTTGCATTTGATCTGGTACTAGGGTTGTTTGCATTGGACTTCGTACCGTTTTCCTTCTTTGAGCATCTTGGAGAAAACCTTTTGAGTGGCATAAAGTTTCTCCAAAGCACTTAGGGTGAACATATGGATTTCACCTAGTGTGAAGTTAGTGAAGGGTTTACCAGAGGAATCTATCTTTCTGTGTAATTCATCCTGGAGCTCGGTAAGGAGAGAATTCACATAAACATTCTTGGGACAAATGTCACACGGATGCTATTACTAAGCTCAAGGAGATTGCCTAATCTCCTCCGGCCCTCACTATTCCATTCACAAGCCAACTCATCCTCCAAACCGATGCTAGTGACACATATTGGGGGGCTATTCTCATTGAAGAAAAGGACGGACAAAAATGTTACTGTAGGCATGCTAGCGGCCAATTCAAAGATGTCCAACAACACTACCACATGATCTATAAGAAGATTCTCGCTATCAAAAATGGAATCCAGAAATTTGATTTTCATCTCAGGACAAAAAACTTTGTTGTTGAAATGGACAACTCGTCATTTCCAAAGGTCCTCGAATTTCGAAATAAGATTCCTCCCAATCCTCAACTGCTGAGACTAAAGGATTGGTTTTCTAGATATGATTTCACTGTTCGACACGTGAAAGGCCAACACAATATAATAGTTGATATGCTCTTTTGACCATCAGCTATTCATCTCATCACTCCCTACGGCCCTATACCTCTCATCCTCATGGCTACATCAGCATTATCCTCCTCATTCCCAAATCCTACAAAGAGGTCTTATCCACCAAAGCTGCTGGAAATAATTCCTCCTGACACACAACCTTCTCTTACCCATATCCAAGAATTCACTCAATCTCATTTACGGAGCTATTTGGCCCAGATTCAGAGCTAAAGAGTTCGACATGAATTTTCCAACAACAGCAGACCATTCCTAGACCCTTTCTTAATGCCTCCCTTTTGCTTTTTCACCCCTCATGTTTTATGGTTTCTATGGTACATGTCTATACTCCACCATCATGCCGTCGTTTTCCCCCCTCCAAGCCTTATATGGTTTTGTCCATAATCCTTCCCAGAAAGATTCTCTCCTCATAACTTTCTTAACCTGGTTCAATTCCCTTTCCTATTGGCAGTCTAAACTCACCAAACTAATGGGTTATCATAATCTATGGAAACTTGATAAGGAATCGGCCTCAGCAGTTTCTTGCATTTGGATATTCCATCGTCCTTATCGTTTCAACCCTCACAAGAGACTTCTTTGGACGTCAAATGTTTGCTATGAATGGCATACCACATATGATTATCCTAAGCTGTACCCTTAGAATCTCCAAATCTCATTGCTCAATTTCCTTTGCGACGTTAATGGAGTTCCACCCCATCAGTGTTATATTTTCCCTGATGTCATCAGAGACCCTGTTCTAAGATGCTTAATATATTAATATTATATATAATATATGTAATAATATATAATATGTATAATAATATAATATATATGATAGTATTATATATAATAATATAATATATAATACATATTATATATAATAATATAATATATAAATATATTATATTATATATGTTTATATATCGTTATATATATTATAATAATATAATATATAATAATAATAATATATATAATCTATATAATAATATAATATATAGTACATATATATAAAATATATATTTACATATCATTAATATTATATATAATAATATTATATTATTTTTGGAAAGGAGCTGAGGGTATTTTTGTAATGGAGTTGAGACATATGATGGTATTTATGGAATATAAATTTTAGTTTGAAATGGAATGACTTTCCATTGGTTTTTGGATGGAATGCTCATTCCAATAAAATGGTGGAATCCCCATTCCAATAGAATCATCATTCTATTACATTTTAACAAACCAAACGAATAGGATAGCTTTATTTCCATTCCATCCTACCAAACATGACTTATAGGAGACTCGTGACATCAATTGTAATAAGTATGATTTGGAATACAACTCTCACTACATATGAAATATTTCTCAACATGCATTTTGCAATTTAATGAACAAATGTAAGACTCAGATTACTAATTTATATGGGTAATTGAATTATTAACCTGTCTCTTAATATGAAACAAAAGAGTACAAAATAAATAAACAATTTTTTTTTAAAATTTTTTTTTTAAATTTGTTAAAAGTAAATTTATTAAATTTAAAATTTTACTTATCCAATTTTGGTTTGTCCAAAAACCGATATTTTACTGTAAAATAAATCCATATCGGGATTTTGTTTGGTGTTGAAAATAAGAAGTAACAGTTTAAAAAATTTATTAAAGATAAATACACTAATTATAAAACATTCGTAATATATAATATAAAATACATATATACTATATATAATACATATAACAATATATATATATAATATAATATAATATATAAATATATATAATATATATAATTTATAATAATATTATATATATTATCATATATATAATATATATATATATATAATATATATAATATATTATAAAATATATATAATAATATATATTATTTAATTTAATAATATATAATATATAAATATATTATATAATATATGTAATAATATATAATAATATAGTATAATATATATAATAATATAATATAATATAATATAATATAATATAATATATATATATTTATATAGATATAAGGGTTAGGCTAAATTAATTTAAAATTGTGACTTATAGTGTTGACTTCAACATCTCAACCACACATTGACTCTTAATCCAATAGTTGAAATTTGAATGCATCTTAACCATTGGATTAAGAGCCAATGAGTGGTTGAGATATTGAAGTCACTTTTTAAAGTCACAATTTTAAGTTACTCTAGCCTAACCCATTATATAATATATAAAAATTGTCTTTCTTGACAGTTAAAAACTGTCTAAAAACTGTTAAGAAAAACTATCTTTCTTGACAGTATTTTTTTGACAGTTAAAAACTGTCAACAAAGATGGTTTTTCTTGTAGTGGCATATCCAACAAAAACACTTTTTATCCCTCTTGATCCTAATTTTGAAGAACTAGGATCATGAATTCTGTAAAAGGCTACTCTTAAGTAACTTAGATTGGGTTTTCTATCTTTCCAGGCTTCACATGGTGATACATATGTTTTCATAAAAGTAATTATATTATGAACATGACACATGCATGCAGTAAATAAAGTTTCTCCCCACAAACTATAACATAGAGTTAATCATAACAGTAAGAGTCCTTTTTTTTATTTCAACAAAACCATTCTGTTGTGGGGTGTATGGAGAAGATTTCTGATGAATTATTCCATGTTGTTCACAAAAATAATCAAAATCATTTCCAAAGTATTCTTCACATCTATCACTATGAAGCATTTTAATTTTCTATTCACTACAAGAAAAACTGTTTTTCTTGGTGGTTATTTAATGACAGTTTTATACCGTCAATAAACTTATAAAAATTGATAGTTATTTTTAACTATCAAGAATAGTTGACAGTTTTTTAGAATTGTCATTACAAAACTGTCAAGAAAAAACTATTAAGAATTGTTGACAGTTTTTTCAAAAAAAATATTTATCTTTAATAATTTTTTTAAACTTTTTCTTCCTATTTTTAACACCAAACAAAATCCCGATATTGATTTATTTTATAATAAGATATCAGTTTTTGAGCAAACTGATATTGGATAAGTAAAATTTAAAATTTAATAAATTTACTTTGAAGATATTGGATAAGTAAAATTTTAAATTTAATAAATTTGCTTTGAAATCATTTACTTTTAAAAAATTCAAAAAAATAATTTTAAAAAATTGTTTATTTATTTTGCACCCTCTTGTTTCATACTAAGAGACACATTAATAATTCAATTACTCATATAAATTAGTGATCCGAGTTTTACATTTGTTTATTAAATTTCAAGATGCCTGTAGAGAAATATCTCCCATGTAGTGAGAGTTGTATTCCAAATTATGCTTATTACAATTGATGTCATTAGTCTCCTATAGAGTATAGACACGTTAATAATTCAATTATCCATATAAATTAGTAATCCGAGTCTTACATTTGTTCATTAAATTGTAAGATGCATGCAGAGAAATATCTCCCATGTAGTGAGAGTATTATTCCAAATCATGTTTATTACAATTTATGTCACTAGTCTCCTATAGAGTATAGACCCATAACTCGATTATATATGTTTTAAAAAATTTAATTTTATTATAAGTTTTAATAAATATTTTTTTAATATATGTCTGTCGTAAAAATTAGAATTTTGATTAGTTGAATAAATTTAAATTTATCTAATAAGTTTTTATTATTATTTATTTCTAACAACTCATATAGGTTATATATTAATATTGTTCAATTGTTAACAAATCAAATTTTGTAGTCAAGTGGTAAAGACCTACAACTTTTGACTTGAGGATTCAAGTTCAATTTCTAATTGTCATTATTGTCATAAAAAAATTAGTAAATAAACTGTCGAGATCTTTCTTGACAG
Source organism: Acer negundo (assembly GCA_035582765.1). Taxonomy (NCBI): domain Eukaryota; kingdom Viridiplantae; phylum Streptophyta; class Magnoliopsida; order Sapindales; family Sapindaceae; genus Acer; species Acer negundo. The sequence continues at coordinate 37,746,354 of CM069241.1, forward strand.
TTAGATAAAGTATCTTTTTCCTCCTCTAGTCTAAACACTGTTATACTCACAAATATCATAATGCATCAAGTCTAATAATTGAGTATTTCTTTCTACCATGGGAAATCGCTTTATAATTAGTCAATTTTAATTTGCTTTCATGCAGATTTCAAAATTTTCATTATATAATTATTGCAAGAAATTAAATCATGTTTGGACATATAATTTAAGGCTCTAAATTTAAATGTGCTAAACATGCATGCCAAGTATCAAAAGATTCAAAAATATATGCATAATTATTCACTTTATTCATAATAATATTGAATTTGAACATTCCATCGCATGAGTACCCTTTACCAACAAAAACCCCGTTTTTGGTCAGAATACAATTATCTGACTCTAAAACAACCTTAATGTTATTCTTACATAGTAAATTTGCAGAAACATGATTCTTCCTAATTTTTGGAACATGAAATACATTCTGTAAAATCAATTTCTTCCCAGAGGTAAATTGAAGATCGACACTCGCCTTTCTAAGAACCTTGGTAGAAACATGATTTCCCATGAGAACCACTTCACCATCATTTTCTTCTTCATATGCAGGGAACAATGATTTGTCATTGCAGACATGTATAGTGGCACCAGAATCCAGCAACAAATCAAAAGACTTGATTGTTGTTGCCATATTTATTTCTGTTATCATGCCAATTTGCATTTCAGAAACCATAGCAACTATTTCTTCATATTGATTCTCAACCAGGTTACCATTATTGGAAGTGTTTTCTTCTTTCTTTTTCTTAAGCCTGCAATCACTAATACGGTGGCCTTTCTTGCCACAATTGAAACAATTCCCATTGAATTTTAGATTGTTTCTAGATTTCTGGTTATTTCCAGATTTCTTGAACTTCTTATTGTTATTCACTTTGAAGTTCTTCTTAAATTTACTCACTTCCACGATATTAACTTTGGAAGAATCCTGATAAATATTTTTTTGATCACGAGATCTAGTCTCCTCCTCAATTCTCAAATGTTTTTGTAATTCTTCCAAAGATATATCATCTCTTTTGTGCAGGAGTTTCTTTCTGTAATCATTCCAACTATATGATAATTTTGTTATATTTGCCCCTACTTGAAATGATTCAAAAATCTCAACCTTCAATTCACGAAGTTTTGTGACAAAAATTTGTAAATCATGTATTTGATCAAGAACAGGTTTAGTATCAACCATGGTGAACTCAAAATATTTTAAAATAAGGAATTTGTTAGTACCTTATTTTTCTTCTTTGTATCTATACTCAAGTGCGTTCGAGATTTCCTTTGGAGACTTCATGGTATTGTAAAGATCATAGAGCCTGTCTGACAAAGTATTCAGAATATGTCCCCAACACATTACTTCATCCTTTGATCGCTTCTTTCTTTCGACCTTCAATGTATCAGTATCTTTGTCTTTATTTGGTTATGGAAGTGGCTGTAGTTAGGATCCAAAACATATGCTACCTTCAGAATAATAAAAAGAAAGAAAAGTTTTCCTTTCCAGTGGGTAAAATTGGTTCCATCAAATCGATCTAGTTGAACATTTGGATTCAAAAAATAAGTCATATTCTTTTCAGCATCTATAATAACACCTTAAGATTGTAGAAGAATTTGGAAAACAGATAAAAAAAAATGGATTTGAGGCATAAGGAATTACTTTCCTTAAGGTGTTATTTGCCCCCACTCAAGCACTCAATTGTTTGCTAACAGGTTCAAAGGCAAATTACCTTCAAGATACAACAAATCCTTGAAAGTCTACAAATAGCAATTTTGTAGGATTTCCCAGAACACTCTTTTTAAAACTGAAAGTTAAGAATTAATTAATTAATTTGGATCATCTTGAACATATTTATAGGCAAATTAATTATGTCTATTCATTAAACAGACAAGTCTGTTAAACACACCTTTTCAGACTTATGTATATTCATCAAACAAACAAGTCTGTAGAATTATATCTCTTTAGACTTGTATCTGTTATCAAACAGATATATCTAATAAATTGTACCTATTGAATATTTCTTAAAAAATATTACAATCTCTCTAAAAAAGCCTATATATATATATGTTATTGCTGAGGGATGAAGGATATATATCTGAGAAACCAAACTTCTCTGATTTCGATTAGCAAGCTTAATTAGCAATAATTAATCTCTCTAATTAGAAATCAAGAAAATGGTAGAAAAGGCTTCATATTCTTTCGAGCGTTCTCATGATTATATTAAAGCGTTTCAAATGGGGCAACTGGGTGACCAGAGAGGAAAGGAATGGAGTTATAAGCCCAACGGTGCGATTACAGGGATAATGGTCTCTTGTAACCAAAATATTGACATTCATTCCCATGTCTTCAAAGGTGTCGATGAAGATGGTAACGCTGAGTATTCGGATACAATTGATTGTCATTATAAAAATGCGTTCAAGGTGTGTAAGAATTCATTATATCTTTATATATGAGACTTTGGTTGTCTTTTTTATTTATTTTTTATTATTAATTCTAAGCTCTTTTTTATTTTTGGTTTTTGTAAATATTTGCATTACAGGTTATGCTCGACTGGCCTAAGAATATTTTACATCAGTAAGTGGGGACAGTTAATCCAACCTATAATTATTTAGCACTCTATCATTCAAAACAAATCGGAAAAAATATGGATATTTTGGCAACAACAGCCAAAGTACTCCTTTTGAATTTCCCATGAAGGACAGAGTCATTGTTAATGTTGGTTTTTATGGACGTGTATATGACGATTGTTTTGTTTTTTTTTTGTTTGTTTGAATAAACCACAAGCATATATTTGGAGGTCTAGGAGTGTATGTGAAGCATTTCAAAAACTTGTTTGGACCTAATTCAAGCCAAGTTATACAACAAGTGGCGAACTCCAATAACACCAAGGTTACTTTTATATATATATATATATAGGGTTGCTCTTCGGTAAAACATTGCACCATACAATTTAAAAAAAAAAAACAATCCATGGCACATGCTTGGCATATGACTGTTTAATTTGTTGTCCACCTATAAACCTATGCAGCTGGTCACCATTGAATCTCTCCAAATCAAATTAAAGATGCATCTTTCTGTTTCTCGAGACAATAAATCCCACCTTTTTAAATTTGAAACGCATTCATTATATTTCAAATTTAAAAAGCAATGAATGCTTTTTGAATTAAAAATGAAAATGTAGCCTTATTGGCCAAATTAATGGAGATCACCACAAACCTCTCATGCATGCATGATGAATTTATGAAGGAACTCACATGCATGCCTAATATATTTACGAATCTTGTGTTTATTCTATCAAACCTATAAACAATATTTGGATTGACTAATAAACTTTAATACGCTTAATGAATAGAGTGATCACATTATCTTAATATTTTCCACACCTTTTAATATTTACAATTCAAAAGTTGTGTTATGATTTGGTTTGTGTAAATTAAAATAAACAATAAGATTACAAATCTAAATGAACATAATTATTTATAATGGATCACGATTTTTTATATGCGATCGCAAAATGGTTACAAATCAAAGTGATCACAATACTGTATATTTGATCAAACATACATCGGTTTCATTTTATTGTTGAAATTATTACGCTGAACATTTCGCTTAGCTGATATAAGCAGGGAGTGATCATGTTATGGTTATAGTAATCACATATATATTTATAGTTGTATGTACACACTACATTCGTCTTTATGATACATAAATACTGTGAAAATCCACAGTTTTCAATAATATTCGAAATTAGAAGTCAAATCACCACTAAATATTCTACATTATATCGTATATTTGTCTACAAATTTTGCATATAGTAATGTGTATGTTATGAATAGTAGACTCTAAAGAATGCATGGAATAACGTAAGAGATATTAGTAGGTTTATCACCCAATTGGCTAATCTTAATAAAATAAACAACCACCCACCCATGCATGACGGCTAATTAATGACATACTTCGTCTCTTCATCTCTTCATGTATTCATTTGTTCATCTGTTCAACTGTTCATCTCTTCATCTCTTCACCCTCACTCTCAAAACTGAAAAATCTTCACAATTTTGAACCCCTATAACAATGTCCTCCATTGAAGAAACCGAAGGTGAATTGCTTACTATGTGCAGCCTGGAAAATTTCATTTAAATTGTAAAAGGCTTGACTACAAAACATCAAGAATGCATAAAAGATATGGGATTTGGGGTGTTGTTGAACAGTAACTGCCTTGTATTCCACCTCTCTTTTATGCTAGATGTTGCTAAAATCCATTGCACCGAAGACCAAGGAAATTGTGCTACATGGAAAGTCGACTCCAATCAGGGAGTCCGACTTTGAAAAAGTGATGGGGTTGCCTAACAACACTCATGATGTCGAGTGTGACATGGGTGAGTTTGATGAAATATGCATTATGATGAAAAACTTCCGATTAAAACTAGTAAGAACACAATTACCTTGTCTTGCTTGATGAGGAAACTAAATAATATGAAAGTTGCGGATGATGTTTTCAGGATTTCCTTCGTTTTGTTTATGATCTCCACCTTGTTATGCCCTCTGGCATCATTAAAAATCGATGAAGCATTGCTTACACAACTAAATGATCCTAGACTAATAAGGCATAAGAAGTGGGCAACATATTGTTTTCTGTATCTAATGGATGGTGTTAGAAAGTTCAGGGATGGAGGTTCAAGAAATTTTCAAGGTTGCATTATGTTTTTTTAGATCATCTATTGGGGATGTATTTCACAGAAATAAGTATATGTAAACAAGCTCCAAGTACCTTTGGTTGCTTGGAGCAAAAACAAGGCTGCAGCACTGCATAAGTTGGTGGCCAAAGATAACTTTTTTAACAGCTCCACAATAGAGGTGGACAAGCCATACTGGGCTGTAAAGCACTAGCATGTTGAACACGAAGTAGAAAAGCTTAAAATAAAAGTCGCTTCTGTTGAACTATCACTCGAACATCTTTCATCCGTCCAAAAACCTATCCAAATACCATATTTGGTGGAAAAAGCAACCGCACCCATGTTCAAGAGGTTTAAGGTTAACATGTTGAAATTGATTACAAAACATTGAAATGAAGCTGACCACATCGCTTACTATGAGAGAGTATGGTTCGTCGTTTTCAATTTAAGTCTCCATGTTTTTATTTCACCAACACCAACCCACACACACACACACATGTATAGTGTACTGTTTCCATTTAGGAACATCTTGAAATATATCAATGATGAAATCATTGATTCTTTGTATACTCCTTTATGAGACGATCGTAGTCTGCTCGAGTATGAAGTCTTTTTCATGTAGCTTGTACTTAACTAGACAAAAGACATGGCTGCAACGCACTGTTGAAAAGAAAAAAGTTTCAGTTGGTAAATCTAAGTTTAAAACCCATTTGAAACCAAATTCTAGAAGGATGAGGAGACGATTATTATATTCTTCAAACATCCCTCTCTCATCATTTTCGATTAATGACATTCATTTATTGAACATTTTGTTCAGTCACCCAACAAAAGAGAATGAAACGTAAAACTTATTTCACTTCAATGCTTATCATGTTTCTCTTTTAATAAATTATTGTCGTTAGTGTTTTATATTTGTTCCTTTTTTAAGTAATGTATAGTCATAATATGTTGTCAACAATCGCATGAAATATTGTCTGATTTCAATTAACTATTTTCATTTAGTGAATTGGTCATTGAGAATGAGTATTTGTGTCTATGTCAGAAAGATATTGCGAATCTTTTGCCTGAACAGTTGTTGAATGATACAGTGAGTCACACTACATTAATTTTTTCATACATATTTAATACTATAAATCCAATGTAATCAATTGTTGATAATTTATCAACTGTGCAGCTCATTAACATGGCCATGTACAATCTATCCCGTGATTCCTCAAAACGTGTGTGGTATCTGTCGACATACTTTTCGGTTAGCCCATTAAACCTTACTTCATTTTTTAAATTATTTGTTTGAACATAGACGTGGATGTTATTGCCGCATTGAATTGCATTGTAACATATATATGTTAAGGTTCTTACAGCCCATTCATGAGTAGGTTTATGCAACAGCAGACGACACTACTTTTAGATTTTTATTCCCATGAATGATAGCAATTTACACTGGTTCTTATTGGTGATAAATGTTTCAGGCAAAATAGCTGAAGTATGGGATATCTTACCCATGGATGAGGAAACCATAAAAAGACTGGAGTTGGCAAAAAACATTGTTAGTATCCTTAAATACCAATTCATTTATTAAAGAATGAATTTTTTTTTTAATGTAAAAATTATGTGATATGCAGCTTGCATTTCTAGACAGGTACTTTTCGGAATGATGCAATTTAAAGATGAACTTCAAATCCTTTACAGTCCATTACCCAAAAAAGAAAATGAGTAAATCAAACTCTCCATCCTCAATTAGAGGAAACTGAGCCGTTGTTTTCTCATAGGAGGAAGCCGAAGGGTATGTTGTTTGTTCAGAAGTTGAACTTGATGGGTTTGTTGTTTGTTCACTAATTGAGCGTGATGTTTCTTCAGAAGAAGTTGATTTATTTCTTGATTTTTCTAAATAGATCGGCGACAGTTTAGAGAGATCCATGGTGTTTAACAAGATGAAGAAAGAGTTTTTATTTTTATTTTGAAAAGACAAAGATGAAGAGAGTTAACCAGAAGAAGAAAGTTAACCCACTCGTTATATAGAGAAAATAAATTCACAATATATTAGTTATACTAGTTTTCTCTCTCTCTCTATATATATATATATTCTAAATAACCTTAGTAGATAGATGAATTTTATTAATAAAAAGTATACACATAACGAGTAATGAGATAAAATAAATTTAACCTATCAAAATGTATATTCCAACAAAATAAATAAAGTCTAGAAAGAAAGAAACATACAATATAACGTAAATACAATCAAAGAATAAATACAAACAAAATATAAAAATGAGTATGTAATATACAATTAAATAGAAATGAATAAATATTTTTACTTTGTGGAGAGAGGTCTTGTAAATGCTGTTCTAAGATTGTTAAAAAAATTTGAGAGTGAGTCAGTGAGATTGAGTAAGATTAAAGAACTAACACAAATTTCAAAGAGAAGAAGAAGAAAAAAAAGAAAAAATTACGATGATGTCTGAATTCAGATAGGGTGGTGTTGGGTCATGGTGTTGGGTCATGGCTGGAATTGAGAAATAGGAATGAAGTTTAATTAGTAAACCGTTAATGGTTCACACAAAATGGCAAAAGTCAAGGTCATCATATTGTCCACATGTCTATATGGCTATATAATAATATATTAATATTGTGTTGAGCAATATTAAAAACTTACTAACATATTAAAAACTTAGAATTTAAAAAAAAAAAAAAATTGCCGATGGGACTGCAGCACCGTGCAGCAATGATTCGCCATTGGTTTACAGTCAATTTATTCTAATGTTTGATAATAACTTTATTTTCAGCTAAGCACAAAATGCCATTAATACTATATATATATATATATATATATATATATCAAATAATAGTTGGAAGGGCAGTGATGTAAACATTTTTATTTTTAGGTATTTGTAACTTTAAAAAAAAAAAAAAAAAAAAAACCAACTTATCACTTATTTTCAATTTCTAGACAAAAAAACAAACGGAAACTTTACATCTATGCCATTCTTATTGTTATTTGTTATATATTTACATTTTAATATATTAAGGACAACTATAACAAGTAATTTAATAATTCTAAAACAAAATTATCAAATATATTAATAATTTTTTAAATTTATATACATAATTAGAAAACATTTATATGAATATTTTTTTTATTACATTGGAAGAATCTTTTCAGTCTTCTAATATCAGTAGGTTGATTGTTTCGCTTCTAGATCTTAGAAAAGTAAAAAAGATCTCAGAGAGCATTTTCCTAGATCCGAAAGATAGTAGTACTTAGGTTCTCCCAATAACTAAAAAGTGTATCATGCCTAAATCTAACTGGGGTTCCTAGTGGAAGAACTGGCTCATAAAAAAGTGGGATTCTTATTGTAAGATATCTAATGAAACCATCGCTGGAATTGAGATCTCATTCAAAGAGAAATATATCAAACATCTGGAGTTTCCTTTTCTATATTATATGGATTATCCGATCTGCAATGACCATGGTTGGGAATTGTTTGATCGTCTTTCTCTGAGTAAGAGGTCAAACATAATCAACTTGAATTCAAGACAGCTATTCGAAATGTTAGTGAAAGACTCGATTTGTTATCACATGTTTGCTTTTCCTATAAAAAAAAATACCATTTGAAGTGGAGGGTTTCTTCAAACAACAAGGAGCTAGGGGTCAATGATCACTGCGAACGTGACAGTTCTATAAACTATTGGAAATGATAGGACGTGCGAGTATTTTTACCCTTTGCAAGTATACAAATCGTGTGACGTGTATAGCGGCTACAAGCAAGGGTATCGTTCCCACGAGGGAAGCAAGGTACCTTAAATCGGTTCTAGTCTTAGATACGATATATAATATATGTTTACACTATATACATGCAAGAAAAGTAAATGGAAATTGTCTCTAGCTAAGCTAACAACTAAACTAATGCACTCAGATGGCTTAAGTTAAATACAACTAAGTTACACTAAATATAGTTACAACTAAGGGTTGTCAATCCCGCAGGCAATTAACTAAACTAATCAACTAAGTTACCAACTATAATTAATTAAATTAACAAGTTTACTTAACTAATTTAACACTAACTAACTCATGCATGGTCATGCAAGAGTGAGGATTGTGTGAAGTGGTATGGGAAATGAAATGCTAGGAAATGGTGTTCATGCAATTAATCCAATTCCTAGTTGATAGCAATAAGCTTACAAGATTAGTCTTAACCAATCTAACCTAGGATAAAGACACATACATAAATATCCATTCATGCATGATGTCGAGGGTTCAATTAGTCTAAATCCATTACATATCAATTAACTGGTTAATCAATTAACATGCATACATTAAGCTCAAGCAAATAATACATCAACCAAATAATGGATTTTATTACAATCTCACCAAAATCCACACATAAACATGTTCCACATACAACAACACTAAAGCAATTACAAGAGAGAAAGGAGACAACCCATTCTTGTTGAACTCTCCAAACTAGCTCACTTCTCCTTGTACTTGGTGGTTTCCAATTGATCTCTAAGCTATTGTAGGTGTACTTCTAAGCTTTGTTGGATATTAGGGATGTGTTTTAGGTTGGCAAAAGAGAAGAATTTATACAAGGAATGATTTGGGCAAGGTTAAGACAAGAAAAGACCACAAACTCCCTCTAAACGTGATGCTTGCAGGTTTGGATCCGCTGGCTTCACGGGTTCTTGCTCTCCGGTGCAACTCGCGGTGATTTACGGAAGTTGGCCGTGACTTTGGCACCTTCGGCTCACAGGAACTTTCCCTCGGCGTGAAACCGCGAAGACTCAGCAAGTTTGGACGCTTTTGCGCATGAAAGAACCCGCAGTTCACTAAGCTTGCATTTCCATGCAAGTTTGGCTTCTTGAAGGAAAGGGAAAACTCTTGCATATGAGGCTAAAAGTGGGTCCATCATGACCGGGAGGAAGAGGGCTTCCGATCTGGGCAGCGAACGCCAAAAAAATCACCGGAAAACGATCGGGAATATCACGAGTCACGACCGGGTTCGGGTTCGGGTTCGGGTTCGGGTTCGGTTTGGTTTGGTTCGGTTCGGTTCAAGTCAGAGGGCAAACGGGTAGACCCGGTCTGTAGGTAGAAGACGACCTAACGTTAGGTTGACGTGCTCTGCCCAAAACGGCGTCATTCTACTTCGCTGACGTGGCGCTGATGTGCTACTTGGCTTGTATTTTACAATATACACCCCTGATCTTCCCTTTAATCATAGAATCTTCAATATTGTTCTTTAGCCCCTTATTAGTCCAAAATGACAACAATGCCCCTGAACTTTCCTATTTACTTGAAACACTTATTTAATCCATTAAATACATGGTTTTACCCGAGAAACAAGCATAAAGTAATAGGAATTAGAGGTATAAAATAGGTACTTTTATACCCCGATCAGTCAACTATTCAATCAAATGATATTGAACGTCTTTCCCATCTCTTCTCGAGAAACAAGTAGGCTATTTCTTTGCAAAATTGTGCTCAATTTCATATGTGGCAATTCCGCCACATATCTCTTCGTTAGTTGGGGGAAGAATCCGCACGAATCAGATTTTTTGAGGAAGATATCGAGAGAGAATTGGATTAGCTTAGACAATGTGTGGTTGGTAAACAATGATCGATTTTTTAGCAAGGTACGGAATGTATCATCAAATATTCAATATGATTCCACAAGATCTAGTTTCATTTAAGTAATGGATTCTAGCCAATTGAAAGGATCTTCTGATCAATCTAGAGATCATTTCTATTCATTTAGTAATAAGGATTAGGAATATCACACAATGATCAATCAAAGAGAGATTCAACAACTAAAAGAAAGATCGATTCTTTAGGATCCTTCTTTTCTTCAAACAGAACGAATAGAGATAGAATCAGACCGATTCTCTAAATGCCTTTCTGGATATTCCTCAATGTCCTGGCTATTCACGGAACGTGAAAGGCAGATGAATAAGCATTTGCTTTCAGAAGAAATCAAAGAATATCTTGGGATCCTGCAAGATCCATTTGTTCTTTTTTCTAACAGGTGGTCAGAACTTCATCTGGGTTCGAATCCTAAAAACTGAAACAAAATAACTTAAATGATCAGTATCTTTGTGATCACAGAAATTTATCATAATAAGATTCTGATCACATAAAGTTTATCATTTTTGGGTTGATTTATACTTAAATAGTATACTGATCATCATTACCCAATATGTGACTACAAAATAATAATGCGTACAAAGATACTAATTTTTTGATCACATAAAGTTTTCATACTAAGATTCTGATCACATAAAGTTTAAAATTTTAGGTTGATATAGTTATACTGTACTTAAATAATATACTGATCATCATTACACAACGTGTGACTATCAAAATAATAATACACACATAGATATTAACTTTCTTATCACACAAAGTTTTCCTAACTATAATATTAGGTAGATAAGTAAGTGATCAGACAACACTGATTAATTTGATGCTAGTCTAGATGACTTCCTTAGGGTGACTACCTTTGTGGTGTTTCCTTTATTTGGTTTCCTAACCTTCTCGTTTGGATCAGAACCTTGCACAATATCCTTGCTCTTCTTCGGTTTGGAAGACTACTTTAGGTTTTCGTTGGGTGCATCACAGTCTAGATTGCCTTTTCTCTTCTTCAGTTTGGGAGCCTGCTTTAGGTTCTCGTTGGGTGGATCATTGTCTACAGTGCCTTTTCTCTTTGATGGTTTCAGAATTTGCTTTAGGTTCTCCTTGACTGCATCATTGTCTAGATTTCATTTTTTCTTCTTTGGATTGGGAGCTTCAAGTTGGTTCTCGTCGGATGCAGCAGTCGATATTTTTTCTTTCCTCTTTTTTGGTTTTTGGGCTCGCTTGACCTTCTCGTTGGAAGGACCACTTGGTAGAGGTTCTAAATCAATCATGTGGTATCACTGACTTGTTCAAGGTTCCTTTCTAGCTCACCAGCAATGTCTTCGTCCTCCTCAACAGAGTCAATGCCTACACAATTAGTTTTAAGATGTATGGCCAGTGTTATTAAAACAACCAAGCAACTCATAATGACTTATTATCATAAAACAACCCAACATTACACGGTGCCAATTATTTGGATAATCAAATGCACATGTGTATGTTTTGTTACTGGGTTCTTTAAAAATTATTTCTAGGGAACCTTAGTCACCTGACTGGTGACGTGCCTCCTCACTCTCTACAGGCTCACCATCCTCACTTACAATAAAACCATCCAGACTATCATCAGAACTACCACCCTCACTAACTCCATCGTATGGTTCCGGTTTCCATGATGAATCAGACGATTCGTCCATAAGTGTCTTAGAAGTCACCACATTAAGTTTCTGCAAACATTGACCAAAATACATAACAGGCAAACAAGATCAATTCATGTTGTAAACAATACAGGTAATTATAAATAACTTACAAATACAAATCACCCTACCAGAGTAGAAGTAGTTTGGAGCTTATAAACCTGGGCTTCCGTGATAAGTTGGGTCATCCCAGAAATTATAGACAGGAGCTCTTTCACTTGGGCAACGGGAACCTATGTGAAAAAAAGCTATGTTATGTACTAAACTACCCAAAACAAATGTCCATATATAATTTCATAAGAAAAAGAGCAACGAAACAACTCATAAATTTTATGTGTTCAGGCACCGGCATGTAAGGACAGTCATTGGGTATCTGTAGTAGTTGGCATGTGAATTTGTTCTGCTTGCATATCATGAGGGGGAGTTGCCAAGGTGGAAACTTGACACGGCCGATGGAATTAGGGTGAAGTTCATCCTACTCATATTTAAATACAATAAAATAAGAATAGTTTCAATGTTTGTAACAACCAAGTCCATTACTAGTATTTATCCCATGGTATTTACAGTCCGAAAAAGGATTATTCAACAAATTCGGATAAACTCACCTCCTCAGCATGGTAACTTGTGAATTTTACGTGTCACCTTATGAACTCTTTGTACCTTTATGGACCACCATCAGTCTCCAAGAAATTGTTTGCATCAAATCCCCTCAACCTCAATGTCGCCTCATCATTTTTAATAGGATAGTCCCCAAGCATGGATGCTGGTGGGACTCTGAGAACACATGGTGAACTTAATCCCAAGCTCTGAACAGTCACACGCTCTCCCAGGTACCATGCGTACCCGCTTGGCCCATCTAAAAGAATCTTATTCTTTGTGGACTGAGAAGATTGATGTACATAAGTCGGTAGTAGGTCCTCGAACTTTCCCCACGGGTGCATGTTTACCTGAAGGGAATTAAAATTATGGAGATATATCTGGCAGCAAACTAGGAGCTCTTTGATAAATATGAAACTAAAAGGTTGGGAGAATCTCATTAGTGTTTAAAGCATTGCTTACATCTTTCCTTCTTAGCTTCCTTAATGTACCTTTTAGCTGAATGTAATTAATTTTCTTACTGAATGTACCTCATGCCATTGCTGCAGAATAAATCCTTCCATTCCCCAAGCGGTTCACACATTTTGCAATAGGTTTGAAAATATATTATAGTGTGTGTCTAATACAACCTAGGGGGAAACCTAGGGGGTGAATGAGTTGTTAATCGATTATTACCAAATTTTTGATTAGTCAATGTTAACATATAAAAACCCAATTCAACAAACAATAAAAATCAAGTAAAAATGTGGAAAGTAAAGAACACTTGATTTTTACGTGGAAACCTTCAACAAGGAAAAACCACGGGTTATTATGTGCACCACACACGGTCACCGAAATCCATTATATGAGTAAACAGTTACACCTTCACCCTAGTTAACCTCAGGCTATGGACACTACCACTCACCACTCTTGGTTTAATCCCTAGTGATATCCCCCGATCATTACTCTTGGCATGAGCACCTCCTACTCTACCCTGCGGGCCTTTTACAGTGGCACTTGACTAATTGCTTGCCAACCAATCCTTGGTTGCAAGACTTCAGTTGCTTGGGCAACTTCACATAGAAGCCACAAGACTTTGACTCGTGAAGAGAATTAAAAGTCTATGTGTATATCACAATGATGCTCAAATGCAATGAGTGCTAGACTAAACACTATATGTTTAACTAGAAGTTATAATGCAAATCAACATCCTAGTTATCAATAAAACCTACATACACATACATGAAGTGTCAATTAGTTGTAGAGATTTCTAACAACCTAATTGTTAACAATCAAAGTCAAATCAACCTATGTTGTCATTAACATGGCAAGGACAATAAGTATGCAATTAACAAATGCAATCAATGAGTCCTAATCAACAATGTCTAAATGCAAAGCATAAGGACTTAGCTAGATGTTATCAATCACAAAACAATCCTAGCTATCAAACAAAGTCAACATGTCTATACATGTGAACTCAATTAGTTGTAGAGAATTTCTAACAACATAATTGTCAATTAAATGCATATGAACATTCAATAGAGTTTGACTAGATAAATAAACATTAATCTATCAACCTAATCAATAATCAATGCTACAAGAATATTCAAGGCTTAGCTATTTAGGCAAAACAACCTAATCAATTAAGCTATCATAAACAAACCCAATCATGTTATCAAAAACTCATAAATATATGCAATAATTGAGTCTAGGTATTTAATCAAGTAATAAATACCTAATCTAGAGTAAAAAGAACAATAAATGATATTCAAAGAAGTTCTAGCTTACCTAGTCATGAAACCATGAAGACTCATGCTCAAATGATGATGGATGATGTTATGGATGCATGAGTTTTGGGTTTGGAGAGTCAATCAAGCTTTCATGAAGCTTTCTCTCTTAAGAAATCTCTCTTTCTCTCTCTAAAAGATGAATTCTCTCTCTAGGGTTTCAGTTAGGAGAGTGATTGGTTAATGAAGAAGAAGAGAATACGATGTATTTATAGAGAGTGAAAAAGGTTGGGAGAAAAGACAATTTTATCCCAATTTTACGAGCCAAATCGGCACCCTATTCTGCTGCCAGTGCTAATAAAATCAAGGGCGTAGAAATGCATCTGACTCACTGGTCCATTTTCGGCGCCCTGATTTTGCGGCTGCAGCCCGTATAAATCCACCACAACATAGCTCGATATTTAAGCGCACCGAAACATGACAAAACGACATCGAAACCTTTCATATGATATATCGTTGGAAAGGTATGGAAGTCTACTTTCTACTCCAATTTATGGAATGACATTTTGATATATATAGAAAACGTTATGGTCATTTGAGTGAACAAAGGTCAGATTCGGATAACAGCTGTGATGCCCTGTTTTAGTGGTTACTTTGGAGATTTCAAAACCAATCCAAACGGTCATAAAATATTACGAATAATATACTGTTGGAAAGGTACATGAGTCTAGTATGTCTAGAATTTTACAAAACTCAATTTCAATCTTTTTATAAAAAGTTATGGTCACAAGACCATTCAAAGGTCAGTTTTGAAAAACATTAAATCATTGAAATCCAATCTTTTGAAACTAGACACTTCACTCCAATTAACCAAACCGAATCTAACACTTATCTAAGAGAAGAATGAGACCTTCTCAAGTGGTCAACCATCATGCTAAGAAATGCACACCATCGTGCAAGGGCGGACATTTCCGATCACACAAACGGAAACGAATTACACCACATTTAAGACTAACATGAAGTGCAAGTGTGGTTGTGAGTAAATAACATGCATGGGAATGGATAACATCATGAATAGTCATCAAGCATGTGACACACAAAAGATATGCAATATATGAAAATGCATAAGTGTGATGATAAAGCATATAAGCACACAATTAAGATAAACACAAATGCAATCATATAAATGCAATGAAATTGTGTGTGTGCTAAATGACATAGATGCACGAAACAATGAAACACACATGCATGGTAACAAATGCACGATAGATAAAGATGCATGCAAGTATGTGTGTGCACCTAATCTCTTCAAGAATCAAGGTCAAGTGATATACCTTTTAAAGCTCTTCACCGGGATGCTTGGAAGATTGCCTTAATAATCATCAAGAAGACCTAAGCTACCCATTACACAATCATCCCCAATGTGGTATGTCATGAAATAAGCTAATCAAAAAATAGAGATCTTTACAAGGTTTTATGTACTCGCAAGCCCACACCTGTGTAATAGCCACCATAAAACAATATGTTTACCTTTAAAATACCATAAGCAAACATTGTTACCTTGTAATCTTAAATTATAATTACTAATCATTGCCTCCCAGGCTCTCCAATAACCACCAGTGCTCTAATTCCCTCGAACCAAAGAATCCATGTTTTTGTACAAACAAGAAAGGCCAACCCCACCCCAATTGTACAAAGAAATGGACGACAAGTCTCTTAAGTTTGGCATGTAATACAGGTATACTACCCCAGCTTTATCGCACAATAAAGTGCTGCCAAGCAATGCAAGTATAAATACCCTAGTTAATCTGTCAACATTTTCAGCCTGTATTTTGTTCCCCTGGAATCCTTTCTAAGTTTCATAAAGCTCTCGAAAAGTAACCCTCTTCTTGGCTATAACGACCATAAGCTCTCCAAACCACCTGATCAGCTCATCTCTCTTCTTGTGAGCATCCATGTCGTACTCCAGTGGCTTTCCAGAAACCAGTAAGCATGTAATTGAGCTGAAATCTGATGGGGTCATCGTCAACTCCCTAAATTCATCAAAGTGAAATGTGTGGGTCGTATCCCACCAACGGTCTGCTAACGTCCTCAATACTGTTCTCTTTCTGCCATAGAATTCATCCCCCAAAACATTGACAAATTCACCGAAACCAGCTTCTGAAACCTTCAACTTCATAGCATCGGGCAATTCATCATACCATAATTTGCAAAAAGATCGGTTTCCGCATCCCCTTATTTTGGAAGTTGTAGATTGCATTTACATAATCATGATTACAATATAAACAAAAAATTACTTGAACACCTGTTCTTACAGTATTAGGCTTATATTAATCGTGACATGTAAGAACCGTAAATAAAGAATAGGCTTGTGTACATTGAACAAAATGTGTTCGTTCTTATCCACATGGAGATGATTATTCGTAACATCCCAAGTTTTGTGTGGTTTCCATGGCTTGATTCCAAATTTTCTCGACCGTAACCCACCCATAACTTCCACCTCAGGCAGCCCACCATCATGCTGTTCTGTGATCCCTTGATGCTTTTTCTTTCCATGTCTTTTCATTATATTAAATATAAAAACTCTCTATAAAACACTAATACAAGCTATAATGATGTTCACCTAGTTAATCGGTAATTGTTAAAGAATAAAAGATATCAGCAAACAATTAAAAATAAGAGAGGAAAAGTTCAAAGGATCGAGTTAGTGTTAATTGCAACTTTAACAAACAGAATCCAAAACCATTACGCTTAAACATCAATTATCACTGCAAACCTATCAAAGTGAAAAACATTACAAAAACAGAATTTGTCATTGCAAACCCTTCAAACTGCAAAATCATTGAACAAACATAGAGTAAAAAACCTATTACCAAAGTCACCATAAAGCTTTGGATGAGGACCACGTTGACCTCGCTTATCAAGCATCTGATGACGGCCGTTTAAAGCGATTCAAGGCATCCAAATACAGTATTCGTGATTTCCAACGGTGTTATTCAAATGGTCACTATACCGGCTTCAACCTCTTCAAAGACTACATGAAGAAGATGCAGTTGGATGAAAACTGGGATGAGGTTAACCACACTGTTGTCAATGCTACCCTAGACTGCTGATGCTTTTATCTAATTCTTTGTAAACAGATTCTTCTGTGTTTGTTAAATATATTGTCTGATTGTTAACCAGTGATGTTGATCTTTATAAAAAAAATTAAAGTTTCTTGTTGATTTTGAATGTTAATTTGTGTAACGTTACAAATTGTTTAATTTATTTGCAACAATGCTTTGTTCCATCTCCCAAATATATTCGAGATCAAATCTATACAAAATCCAAGCCGTTATGTTTTTCCCTGACGATTTTTACTTTATTAACAATGTTACTATCATTTGTAAACTCGTTTTTATGGTCACAATTTTATTTGTGTGACTGTTGATGGTAAATGATGTTTAATTCTTTTATATTTGTTCAAAAGTTTCGAATCATTGAAAAGTCAAGTTTTACATCTTTAAGAGAAATTCTAATTAGCACCGATGCCTCATAAACTATTCCAAAATTTGTACAGTGCCCCATGTACCTTTTTTTTTTTTTTTTCCACTGAACCCTTCAAATTCTCGTTCATTGGAAAACTTTGGGTTTATAACTTTATTGCCCACCCCCTTTTTTTTTGTCAATAGTGGATTCAATTAACCTGTACAAAATTTTAAATTACAGGCTTTTGATAATGGCGAAATGGAAAGAAAATGGTTGTAGAAAACAAAAACAAATAAATTTAGATTTCTGAACAAAACAATTAATGGTGTTGAAAACTGTGTACAGAGGGATGGTAATAATGGTTCGCCGGCATGCAGAAGAAGTAACCATCCCTTGACGTCACTTGATGAAGAATATCAGAGGTTGCACATAGAAATTACCGTGTTGGAAGCAAAAAAACTGCAAGAAAAGTTAGAAAGTGTTTGAAAAGCATGTAGCAGTTTGATTTGGTTGAAAGATGGTAATAATTGCTCGACTATTGAACTTTGCATGGTTTTATTTCAAAGTGGCTGTCAAGCAAGGATATTTGTGTAATTTACCTCTATAGTTATCAAGTATATTTGTGTGATTTAAGCGACTTATACTATATATTCAGCAACCCTAACTCACTTTTTCTCTTAACAGATGCATTCATCAAACTAAAGATGAATCGCCAACACGCAACAACTCAGATACATCTAGGTTTCTTACTGTAACCCATCTTTCAAAAATCTAAAAATCCTCTTTTTTTTTTCAAAATTAAATCCGTAATTCCTTTTTTTATCTTCATCTTCTTCTTAAATCCATAAGTCATCTTTGTTTCTTCGACTTCATCTTACTATTGAACGAGATTCTTCTTCCCATATTAGGTTCAATTCAAACATATTTCATGAACTGTTACGTGACATAATTTTTCCATATTATTCATTTTTGTTTTTCTCTTTACTGAATATCTTGTCTCCATTGATTTATTTGTTTATAAGACTCTTTCAAAATAAAGACAATTTAAGCAAGATCCTTTGGAAGAGGAAAGTGAAAATGAATGATGTGAAATTTTTTTGTAAAGTGACAATTCATGAAATATGTTTGAAGTGATTTTACTATTTACTGGTGTGATGTATTTCATTAGGCTAACTCATGATGGCTGATGTTGGTTGTAAGTGAAGATGGTATATTGTATGTTTTTGAGTTCTTTTTAGGTTTTGGGTAACTCTAGCCAAGAAGCTTGTTTTATTATCTGATTCCTCCAAGGTGATACTGTTTCTATCGACTACACTGGTACTTATCTATTGTAATCTTAATGAGGAGCATATGTGTTCAATTGAGAAGATTCTTGGCTGTAAAGAAGCACCATTCGACTAGCAACTCACCATCTGATTCCTCCGAGGTGATACTATTTGCATCGACTCCAATGGAACCTATCTTGTAATATTAATGAGGAGCAGATATATTCAATTGATAAGATTCTTGGTTGTAAAGGAGCACCCCTCCACTATCAATTGATTTTTTTTTTAATGTTTTGTGTAATTACATGTTTAAGAGTTTTTAGAAAATTATGAAAATTTTGTGAAGTGATTATACTTTTAACAGCTCTTAAATATTTTCATCATGGCTAATGTTGGTTCTAAGTTTGAGGGTTTTCTAGGTTTTGTTTAATCACTTGTTCTTTCTAAAGTGATGATAATTTTTACAGCAGTTCTTCATGACTGATGTTGGTTGTAATTGAATCACATGTGTTTTAGATTTTGTATAATCACATGTTTAAAACTTGTTACAAAGTAATATTATGTTTGTTGTTCCGTTAATCAGAAAACATGACTTATTAATTTGTGAACATATCACAACTTTTTGCAGATTAATGAGTTTTCATTGCTAATTGTATAAACTATATACTTTGATTATGTTTGTTGTTCTGTTACAGTAATGCTTTATTCCACAATACAAAACATGCTTGCTTATTTATTTGTGACCATTTCAATTTAATATTAGCGTTTATGTTTGATGGAAACACATGCAGTAGCTTCATGCCTCCATGACAATATATTTAGTCTAATTGAAATTAAAAGCATGACAAACCTTTTTGTAAAGTGTTCAGTTTCTGTCCATAATTATATATTTAGTGTTATTACAAATATCTTTAAACAATCATAAAATATTAATCACATTAAATTTCTAGAAAAGATGACAAGAGTGGACTGATACTAAGCCTACCAAATTTTATATCAAAAAATTCACTTATGCCAGACAACCCAAAAATGTAACCTAAATTTCAACTCAAATGAAGTGGTAAGTGATTTTTTCATTAACCACATCATCGCAGGTTGTGTGTGTGTGATAACAACTCACTTGTCACATCATTTAGGTTGAAATTTGGGCTACATTTTTAGGTTGTCTAGCATTACTCAAAAAAATTAGGGATCCTATAGTTATCCCTCGTTATTTCTAACTTTTTATTTTGAGAAAATTTGAACTTTATTTATTTTGAGTAATACAATCCTTTTTTCAAGGTCTGATAATATTGTATACAAGGAACAAGTCAATTTAGTTTTTGTCAGTTTTATCCTGGTCCATTTTAGCTTGGCCTTTTGCTTGTAGTGGATTGACCTTTTTACATTCTACTTGTGGCTTGTAGTGGACTAAGTCAATTTTGCTTGTATCAATATGTTGTAGTGATGTGGTCCGTTCGGCTCAATTCAAACTCCACATGTCAATTGAAATAATATTTTAGATGGTTCAAAAATTCCAAGACGACCTATTATTAGTACAAAAAACAACACAATGAATATACTCAATTGCATCTACACTAATAAAGTTGGTGGCCCAATTCAAACTGCACCAGTAAATTGAAATAATATTTATAGGCAATCCAACAATTCCAAAAAATGCCTATTGTGAGTACAAAAAGTAACATAATGACAAGTGACTACTTCTCAAAGTCCTTTAGTTTATAGTTGCACAAGTCATGCCCGATAGTGTGGCAAATACGGCATTGATTTTGTCTTCTACGTTTCTGGGGTTTTCCTGCCAGTGTGCTAGGTGCAGTCAGCCCACTCGACCTCCCTTTGGTTTTGACAACTTTTAGATCTTTTATAATATGGCTCCGTGGACAAAAATCAGTCTGATTTTTTTTGGACTTATTTCTAATTTCGTCATTCAACCCTTGCAAAGTATTTTGCAAAACAATGAGTTCCTTTTTCAACAAATTGAATCCTTCTTTAGTTTGGCTCCCGTTGTGACAGAGATAGTTGCACTCTGCACTCAATGAAGCGAACCGGGAAATATCGATTCCTTTCTAAAACTCATCATCTGGCTGAAACTTGATAAGAACATCATGTGCGGCTGACTTCGTCCACCTTTTAAATATCATGGACTCGGGAATCTTTCTAAGGTGCTCCACTTTCATAACATAAAACATATGACGACAACGAATTCCTTTACCTTTGAACAAATTGCAGTCACACGAAATTAAAAGCTAATTATGTTTTTCTGAATCCCAAACACCATCTCCATCGACTTCTTGAAAGCTAACCCTATCCAAATGGTAAACAACTTTCCTTTTCTTATCAGGAAATTGATATCTTGACAGATGGTATACACGAAAATTATCTTCCACCTCTGGTGCAATGTGCATATAGTTTGATTCATGCATAATTTGTTCAGCAACGTCAAAATAAATTTGATAAGTGTATACGGAAGATGCATGCTCCTCCAATGGCTTCAAGTGGCTTAAAATGACCAGACTCTTAAACTTAGATACGTATTCGTCACCAAAGAAATTGTTTCTTAACCTCATAAGGGCCCTGTCAATTTGAGGGATGAATTCAAACAATTTCTCACCGCTGCAAACATAATCCTTCATATAATTGTTCATACCCTCGCATCGTTGAGTTGTGCGCATGCCTGTAAAAAAATGGCCCTTAAAATATGCTTTCGCCCACCTATGCTTCTTCTCATACATCCTACTAATCCAATCGTTTTCTTCTAGACCATGCTGCTTCAACATCTCTTTCCAATGTTCCTTGAATTCGTCCTCTGATATTTGCTTATACAATAAGTATCGAAATGGTGATTTCTTCTCCTCTTTGTGAAGGTGAGTGGATGCATTCTTGAATACGTGCCATCCACATATCTTGTGCCGTGAGTTGGGAAATATCTCATCGATGGCTTGTCGCATTGCTTCGTCTCCGTCGGTCAGTATAGAAATGGGATGTTTATGGCCAATAGAATCCATGAGAGTACTAAGGACCCATTTGTACGACTGCACATCCTCATCCGACAACATTGTAACTCCAAAAACACAAGTCTCACGGTGGTTGTTTACATCGACAAATAGGACCAAAGGCTTGGCATAGGCATTTGTCTTATAAGTGTTGTCGAAAATAAGAATATCAATGAAGCACTAGTATTCAAATAGGGAATGTGAGTCCCTCCAAAATATATTAGCAAGCTTATCTTTCTCGTCTGTGCTGAACCTGCAGTAGAAATTGCTTTCAGAATTCGCCTTTGACTGTAGGTACATAAGTGCAGCATGTGAATCGCTTTCAAAAGGTTCATCCCGTATCTTCGCATCAATCCGATTGTACATGTCCTTCTATGTGAATCCAATTTCGGAGTAACCCCCTTTCTGGTTAACCATGTATTCATATGTCAAACAAGGTCTTATGCATTAGTTTCCCATGGCATCAATTTGGGATAAGTCTTTAGCGTTAATGTTTCTATGAGATCTTACCCAAGCAACCTCACGAAACATTGCTAGTTCGTGGCAATGATTTTCCTCGAATGCCCTTACGATGCACTTGTTAGTATCACGGTCTAAGCTAATGGAGAAACAAGCTTTGCAACCTACTCTTATCTGCAGTCGTGGCTTGCATTTCGAATTTGTATTGCACATGTACTTCTTATGTCGAAAACCTTCCTTCTCACTGACCCATACTCTACTAGTTATTCTCCCTTCACTGTCATGGTTTTTGTTGGACAATCTTACACTGAACCCAACTGTCCTAGAATAACCATGATAAAATGCACCTGCGTCTTCAACCGAATCAAATTTCTTTTCAATGATATCTTGTAACTCAAACCACAAATTTCTTTTAAAGTTCCAACCAAAGATGAATAAGGCACAGAATCAACAACAGAAGAGCACATATCTAGGGTCACCTCAAATTTATTCAATTCGACATTGGTGTCAACCGAACTTTCACCTCCATGCGTTTCCATTACTACAAACAGATAAAAACAAATAAAAAATGACCAACATATGATTATCACAACATGTAAACCAGATATTACAATAAGTACGTAATGATTATATTATAATTACAGTAATCACAGTAAAGTAAGATCGATCATATGATTATATGTCTGACTTGATAATTATAATAATTTCGAATGTATTTGTATCTAATGATTATGTTTTCTATGTGTTTTCTATAAGAGTATAGTAATTGCAACAATAGGTTTTTATCAAAGTAACATGATGTTATTTTTCATTTACACCTAAGAACTATAGAATGATGAATACAACAGAAATTTGGAAAGCACTCAGAGGTACAACTAATCAACAACAGTGAAGCAGAAACACACCTGATGAAGCATCGAAGAATGGGTTGGAGTTGAAGAGCGAAAGTTGATGGAAGAAATATATATGAAGTGTGTTGTGTGACTTGTGTGGATTCTGGATGTCTTGCCCACCTGCACTTTTTGGGTGAGCAACTACTGGTTTAGTTTACTTATAAGATAAAGAACTGAAGAACAATAAGGCTAAAACATAAATATAGAGGAAGAAGAGAAGAAAAACGGTAAGAGATTAGATGTTTTATGGTTAGAAGCGAAAAGAAGAACAACTTATACAAAGACAAGAAGAAAAACGGTAACTATTAAAAGGAGTGAAACTTTAAGGCTGGAAGAAGGAGGAGATGTTTATGGCTAGAAGAGAAAAGAAGAACAACTTATAACAAGAGAAGAAGAACAAAGGGTAACTCTTGAGATTCTTGAAGAACAAACGATCAAATAATTTAGTGAGTGGGAAGTGACTTGCTTAGTAGGTAATTTTAGGATTCCTATGCATTCATTAAAAAATAAGTCATGACCATTGGATGTTTGTCTAAAAGCAATCAATGGATGAGATTAGAATGACGTGGACTATTTTTTAAAATTATATGGTGTCATGTTGCACCCAAGAACGGGCTTATATATAATAGTAAATAAATAAATTAAACATGAACAATAAGTAAATCACTCTCAATGAGATCATATTTACTCACATATTTCATGCTGATAACAGTATATGAACTAGACATCCCATCTTTTCTACTCCACTTTCACCCATATCAATGATGTGGCAATTGGTAAATTGATAATAATGATTTATCTCACTTACCAAATATTACATTTATTCAGTCGCCACATCATTGATTAAGATACAATTGTGAGATGTTTAGCATTATCAAATTAATATATAATACAATTAACAAATTGACTAATTAAATTAAGACTGTGGAGCACTAGGAAGGGAATGGGTCTGATTTGCTAATAGGGGTAGCAATAGCCCTGTGTGTGGTCATGATAGCTCTAAAGATGAGAATTGGTTAGATTTAATGAGTGGAAAGGTTGGTGATCCTTCCATTGATGTTTTTGTTGACTTGAGAGGCTAAGTATTTGGGGTGGAGATTGTTGAGCATGTAAGTTCTCAGTTTAAGGCTTCTAGTAGAAGGTGGAGAGGAAAGATTGTCTTGCTCCTACAACACATTGTATGAAGACTAGATCTTCTATTGGGTGGGATAAAATTCCTTGGTACTATGAGGAGGGGATCGTGAATGGTTGTAGTACGTGGCATTGGTAAGGAGATTGGAGAGACTACTACGTTGGAAAGAAGGAAGATGGCTTAGGTTGGGTTGTGGCATGTTGCTCTGTGTTGCTGTTCAGGGGTTCTCTGTTTCTCTTTTTAGTCAGCTCAGAGCTCTGTTTTGTTTTTAGCGTATTTGATGCGGTTGTCTCTTGTTTGCTCTGTTTCAGATGTTTGGTTGGTGGTCTCTTATCTTTTGGGTTTGGGGTCTGTTTTGTTGTTTGTTGTGTGTCCTGTGGCTTTCTTTGTAGGGATTCTTCTTTTTCCTATCTTTCAATAAAATTCAGCAGTTCAAAAAAAAAATAATAATAAAGTTTGAATTAATTATGCAATAAGAAGGCTTGTTACAAGTGGGCTTGATGCATGTGGAGGATATATATATATATATATAGACTATAATAAGTACATTAATCCATAATAAATATGCAAAATGGAATGCTTCCCTTAAATCTAACATGATGGTGGTGGCCACATGGTGTCAACCTCTACAAAAGAAAAAAAAAAAAAAAGCTAATTTCGAAAATGTGAATGAGATAACTGTGGTGCAGGAAATTCTCTCACTAGGTCTTACTGAGGGAGTGTCATGTGAGAGTCAACTAGATGCCACAAATGTAACGTGGTTCACGTGAGAAATGCAATAAATTACTAATAAATTTGTATTAAAAAATGAATTGAACGATAATACAACACAAAAATATATAAATAAAGGATTTCTTATTGGCTTCGCTTCGTCCTTGAACCGAAGTGGTTGGTGCATCGGTTCAGACCAGACCAAACCAAACCGAAACACAAAAACACTTCAGTTTAGGCTGAACCGAGACAAAACTTGCATCGGTCCACGCGGAATTGAGTTCTTTGGTTTGGAGTGTACTAAAACACAATACTGCGAAGATTAATGGAGCTCACAACCCTAAGGTTATCCATACCGTTACACAAGTAGGGAAAATTTAATAATTAAGTGGTGGTATCAATTAGCATATATAACATTTTCTTGTTACTTATTTTTCTGTGTGGGAATCGTTATTCCTATCTTGTCCAGCTTCACATGTGAGATCTCTGACATATCTAGGCCAAACTGAAGCCTTCGAAAACTGAAGTATCCAAGTTACTTCTAAATGGGACGTTTTTGTGTGTATTTACTATCGATTTTCTCAATATGTAAAATCAAGTGGAATGATGATTCCATGGACTGATATAAAACAATGGTACAGAAACTTCTCAAATGTCAGTTATAATTAATGTGCAAAATAAATAATACAATTAACGAATTGACTAATTAAAAAAAGACTGATCGATTAAGATTATTATTAACTTACTAAGAAGACTTGCTACAAGTGGTGTTGATGTGCTGCCTATATATAAGCTATTGCTGATGGACGATGTATATCTAAGAAAACCAAACTTGTCGGATTTCTATTAGCATTATTTGTCAAAATTAATCTCTCTTTTTGAAAATTAAGAAGATGGTAGCAAAGGCTTCGTATTCATTCGAGCGTTCTCTTAATGAGCTTGAAGCGTTTCAAGTAGGGCCCTTAGGTGAGCAGAAAGGAAGGGAATGGAGCTATAAATCAAAGGGTGCGATCACTGGGATAATGATTTCCTGTGACGATACTGCTGTTGTATCTTACGTGTTTAAAGGTGTCGATGAAAATGGCAACACTGAATATTCAGATACATTTGGTTATCATTACAAAGATGTCCACAAGGTACGCAATAAGTATATTAATTAATCATATTATCATATGATGCTTCGATTGTCTAATATTTTGTACTCTTCTGACTCTTTCTTTTTCTTAAATATTTGCACAACAGATCATGCTTGATTGGCCTCAAGAATACTTTACGTCATTAAGTGGGACTTATTATCAAGCTCAATCAGCTCATTATTTCTCATCTCTATGCTTCCATACAAATCTGAGAAAATATGGACCATTTGGCTATGTTAGAGGCACTCCTTTTGAATTTCCTATGAATGGAAGAATCATTGTTGGTTTTTATGGAAGTGTACTGAGTGATGACAAGTGGACACATGGAACTCTAGGAGTGTATGTGAAGCATTCTAAAGACTTGTTGGGTCCATCAAGCCAAGTAGAAGTTATGAAAACCAAGACCAAGGTTACCAATCGTACTTTTATTTATTTATTAATTTATTTTTTGTTCCGATAACATGACAATTCTAGGGGGTTAGGGTTGCCGACTTGCCGCACATTTCTTCTTAGCTCAAGTGGTTTGCATCTTCCATTTCACATTTACAGTAGAGGGTTCAAGTCTTGCAAAACACATTGACCAACATATATGAGGAGTGAATATCCCCAATTATGTTGGAGTAGATATCTAGACATAAAGTGCATGTAGTCCTTTAGTCCTTTTATTTATTATTTATTTTTGGATCCGAAAGCATGACAAATCTCTGGGGCTACTGTTCATTCATTCTTAGCTCAACTAGTGTACACCTTCCATTTCACATTTGTGGTGGGTGATCAAGTCTCTCCATGCAAATTTAATTATCAGCATGTGTGGGAAGAACTATCCCCGGTTATATGAAAGTAAATATCTTTCATTTGTGAGAGTGTATGTATATATATATATATGTTAGGGCTGTGCATTAATTATTAGATTAATTCTTAACATTATTGTTATTTGCTGCAGGTTGTTGGTCCTTTCAAGGAGGAAGAATGTATTAAGGTAGGGCCATGGGGTTGGTCAAGATCATCAACAGAGGAGGAATTGAGCTATATGCTTAAAGGTGCAACAGAGATCAAAATTGGTTATAATGGAGACTCTATCAAGTGCATGCTCTTTACAAGTTTGGATGGAAAGGGTGAAGTTAAAAAATCACTAAAAACTAAAACTAGTTATGAAAAGCATGAGGTGTATATATGTTGATTTAGTACAATGTTTATTATTATTTAATTAATTTCAATTTATTATTTCCTTTGCTCTTTTAATTTGTTTTATCTTATAAGGCTTTGATTATCTCACTAATGTTTATCTCTCAATGAATATATTTACATGCATGGTAAAATATGTACTGTAGGTGTTCTCACTCAACTGGCCTGAAGAATATTTGGTATCCATAAGCGGGACTCTTCGTGATACCATCAAAGACATCGAATCTCTATGTTTCTATTCAAACCGAACAATATATGGACCATTTGGTACCATGAAAGGCAGTGCTCCTTTTAGATTCTATATGAAAGGAGGGATTATTGTTGGTTTTCATGGACTTGATGGCGGCGATTACTTTGATGCCTTAGGGGTCTATATAAAGCATACATTTAGTTCCTCTATCCAAGGACAAATTGAGAACACTAAGGTTATGTTACTATGCTGGGTGCTTCTAGGTGTAAGATCCCGTATGTTTTTTTTGTACAGGATCACAACTGTGTAGAAACATGCGTGGGATCCCACACTTGATAATTTTTATACGATGCTTTCGTTTGTTAATTTAGAGAGGCATGTTATCTCTTTTGAGCATGCATATTTAACTATTGTCTGACGTACTTCCTTTGGTTTATGTTTATTTTTCTGCAGGATTGTTCTTGTAATAAGGAGGTAACTACTATGGTAGGACCATTTGGAAGCCAAGGAGGAACGGAATGGATTTATAAACCAAATGGTGCAATCACGGAGATAAAAATTGGTCATGGGTGGGTCATTGATTCACTCTCCTTCAAAAGCATCAATAAAAATGGCAAGTCTGATTATTCGGACAGATTTGGTGGTGAAGGCGGAGGATCTGACCTGGTAAGTAAATATTCTTTTTGTCTTAACAAAATTTTGAATATCGATAGTATTCTTTTGGGAGTGTCAAAAGGGCCGGACTAATGTAATGAGATTCTTCTTAACTATATACATAAATTAATGTTCCCTACAATTTGCAGATTAAAATCGATTGGCCGAGAGAATATTTGACATCGATAAGTGGGACCCACCATACCTTTTGGGATCAACATGTTATCGAATCACTATGTTTTCAAACAAATAAGAAGAAATATGGACCTTATGGTCGTACACTAGGCTCTCCTTTTGACCTTCCTCTGAAAGACCAAGTCATTGTTGGTTTTCATGGGCGTGCTAGCAATTACATTGATGCAATAGGGGTCTACCAAAATGGTCCTTCGAGTTAAGTGCATACAAGGTAAGAAACGGAACTTAAACTCTGTCCTCTAATTTCAATTACACGGTAAAAATATATATATATGATTGTTTGATGTATATATCAAACATTTGGTTGGAGATTAAAAAACATTTGAACCTTGATTTGCACCAGAAAAAATTAATCATGGTTTGTTTGAAATTTGATTTTCAGATTGAACTAGCTGAATATATAACGTTGCTCGAGTACCGGAAAATTGTGGAACCTTTTGGAACGCTTTTCAGCTCTTCGATGTCTGATATATATGCAATCAAGTGGTGTTTATTTATTGTTTTTGTTTATGGCAAGTCTATCTAGTTGTTTTTGTTTTGTTGCCAAATAAATATATATATAGGCCATCCTATATAATATATTGTGTAAAATTAATAATAGATAAGACTTAGCTTGTCGAGAGTGAGAGTCCCTTTGAATCTTTTTATGAAATAATAAATGGAAGTTCAGCTTCTTTCTTTGTTACAATATTAACCGTTTTTTAGGAAAACTTTCATACACATTATTTTGCACTTAATCCAAATAAATGAGTTCATATTGTCGAGATGAGGTTAGTCCGGTGGTAAACCCTTCATACCTGCACAACGAGGTTATCGGTTCAAGTCCTCCCACTCTTAAAAAAACCCCGAATTAATGTAATACTTTAAAAAAAAAAAGAAAAAAATGGGTTCATATTAAAATCAGGAGGGATCATTACAATAAATTGATAACATATGACTTAATAGCACTAAATTAAAGTTGCTCTCTAACTTCACTTTTCCTTTTTTTCTTCCATTTCTCACAACAAAAACTAAGATCAATCCGGCCACCTCTCATACCATACCAGCTAAATCCACACACTCAATGATCACCGGATCAAAGAGTGGTATTCTGCTTTTACTCCATAGAGGATAATGTTGAACCACACACTGTGAGAAGAGAAACTTTGCAATAGTCTCACTATAGAAGCAGGCAATATATGTATAGTACATAACTGAATATAGTGCATTGATGTCCAACAACACATGGCTTTTAGTTCCTAGACAACCTGACATGGATGGTTTGGGAAACAAATGGATTTTCCGAGTGAAATGCAACTCAGATAGGACTTTGCAAAGGTACACAGCCAGATTAGTGGCCAAAGGTTTTCATCAAGAGGTTGGGGTAGATTTTTATAAGACATTCAGTCTTGTGGTAAAATCCTCTACAGTCAAGTGATTGATTCTCTCCTTGGCAGTCACACAGCATTGGGATATCAAATAACTTGATATCAACAATGCTTTCTTGAATGGAGATTTGAAGGTTTAAATGTCTCAATCATAAAGGTTATGTTTGTAAACTAACAAAGTCTCTCTATGGTCTAAAACAAGCTCCTCGAACTTGGTTTGAGAATCTCAAAACAACCCTTCCACAGTGGGGTATTTTCATCACTCTAGAACAGATACACATTTAATTGTTTTTCTATAGAAAACAGTGCAATCTCATTGTATTACTAGTATATGTGGAAGATATACTCGTGACAGGAAATGATTCCAATCTTATTCAACAGTTGATGGATACTTGGGGAACCTTTGGTGCTAGAGGAGGACTGTTATTCTAGAAAAAGAATGGACAGAGGTAGAGTTCTTATTTTGATTCCTCATTGTTGTGTTAAATTTTGAAAATACTCGCAAGCACACGAGTTTATTGTGAAATAGCTTATAAAGAGTACGAGGTTGATCCAACGGGGATTGTGATAAACTAATCTAAATCAAAATTTAAATTTAAACCTAACCTAGTTAACAAAAAGTGGTCAATTAAAACTAAAATTAAACTAAACTAAAAGAAAATAGAATTGAAAGTAATTAATTAAAGAATACTAAGGTTTCAGAATATACCACTACGTAATTTCATAGCTTCCTCATAATTTATCAATTCCCCAAATTAGAGTGACAATTAAAAATCAATTTATTGTCTACCCATGAATTTAATAATAAGCTAATTAATAAAAATTTTAAGTTAGTTTTTATTCGCTTCAAAATACAATCCCTAAATATTCTATGTATCCAATTTAGTGAAAGACAAAGAGTCAAAGAAATTATAATTAACATTACTAAATCAAGCATTGATTAATTAATTATATACCTAACTAACAAAAATACATGATATTAGAGATGAAGGGGTTTCATATTTAAAAATCAAAAGAAGCAAAAACCATAAACATTGAAGAACAGTATTTGCGAATCAATAAAAATATCTAGAAATTATTTCATAATATAGAGTTTCATCATCTACCCTAGTACAAAGAAAATTAGAAAGTCATTGAAATTAAAATAGCAATAAAACCCGAAAATCTCATTGAAGCTCCGCCTTCGCACGCTACAAAGCCACAACACGCCTCCAAAAACTCTCAATTCGGCACAAAAGGTATCTATTTATATGTGATTTTAAAACCTTCTAGTCGGTCTCACAGAGTAATTAGGAAAGTCAAATCCTGTTTCATCTAATTGGCCCACGTGAACTATGTCTTTGACTTGGTAAAAATTGTGATCCATTTCTTCATGTGGCCCCCTTTCGTTTTACTTTAAATTTGCTTTGACTTGAACTTCATTTGAGCTTGACTCTTGGGCTTGGGTTTTCAAATATTCAAACAATTGAAATAAGGCCACATCTTACTAATTATTGTCCATGTTCCAAGCTATTTCACCTAAAACACAAATAACTCTAATTAATCCAAAATAAAAAAATCAAATAGCTAACAAATCCAATTTAAGGGTTACAAATATGATATAAAATACACCAATCAAATACCCTCAAACCTAGATTTTGCTAGTCTTCGAGCAAAATAAAAACTAAAACTAAAAACTAAAATAAAACCTACAACCTAAAAAAAATGAACCTAAGCTAAGCTACAAGCCTTTAAACCTCTAAGTGACCCTAGTAGGAAGAGTTTTGCCTCCCTAGGGTTTACCAGCTATGATACCCACAAACATATTTACGCAAAAACTGATTAGATCAAGATGCCAACAAAGACAAATGCATGCTAAAGCCACTGAATAAAGACTAAAATTATGTTACATATATATTTGAATGCATCACTAGTTGATGAAAAGCCCAAACTCAAGACACTTTAGCTTCAAAGACATAGTCGTCGAATGTCATAGATGTAATTCGCCTCGACTCTAATTCTTACAAGATGTCACTCATATTTCACATTGAAACTAGGCAAATACACTCATCAAGCATATGTGAATGGAATTCATACACAAAATAATTTCAAATTATTATCGCATATGAATATATAATACAGAAAAAAATGCTTGAATTTATGCAAAGGATCTCATGAACGGAATCAGACATTAAGAACAAGATAAATCACATGTTTCCCTTACTCTTAAGCTAGCATTCCGAAAATATCAATTAGGACTTTAATTTGGTTGTAATGGGGGCATGGGGTGAAGGCTAAGAAGAAAGTTAAGCAACAAAACCTAGGACCATATTGATCGTGCCAAAAATGTGCTATATTTTGGCACTTATATCGTTATCCTTTGTCTCATTTTTGTGTGATTTTGTGTGTCTTATGTGCTCTTTTATTGTGATTGCAGGCATTCGGTGCATTTCGGAAGTTGGAAATGGAAACTGGAACTTTCGTACAAAAAGGGATTAAGTTTATGCAATTCCCAAAAGGTATAACTAAAAAAGTTATATTCCCAAAAGGTATAACTAACAAAAACACAATTTGGTTGCTTTTTTTTTTAATTTTTTTAATTTTTTTTTAATTTTTTTTTAACAGATCATGAAATTAAAGCCAATAGGCAAAGAAAAACAGACCACATAAGGCAAGCACCAACGCAACGCCTATAAAACCACAGACAGACCCTAACCCCACCAAGGCGGCAAAACAAGGCCAAAGCGAAACAACAAGAAAACTAACAGCAGGACCAAAAAAGAAACAAAAACAAATCACATGTCGCCCCATTGAATCAAATCACCCTCTGACTTAGATCCCGCTTAGCCAAGTTGTTCGCAAAAGAATTTGAGGATCTTGAACCAAAGGAAACCACTGTGCCCTTTAAAAGCTTCTAGTAACTACGAATATCATAAACCAAACCTACATAATAGAGACACCTGAAACCTTCATCTTTAATCCAAGAAACCGCCACCTTGGAATCGCTCTCAATGATTATCTCACGGCCCTGTAAAAAAGGTTTGGACGCACACAACCAGGTTGTCTTCTCAATAGCCATCAATTCAGCAACGTTGGAGTCCTGGTACCCAACACACAACGAAAATAAGCACAACACTTTGCCTAAGCAGTCCCTCAACACCTCCTAATACCGGCTGGACCAGGTTTACCGCGAACTGAGCCGTCAACATTGAATTTCAAGCCATTGGTGTTGGGAGGAATCCATTTTTCAATGACCATTCCTCCTACTCTTAGGAGAATCAACACATCGATCAACAAGATTGAGGAGAATGTAAGTAATAGGGTCTTTGGATCCTCTACCATAATATTTAAACCACCAAGCCACTTTGAGCTTCACCACATCAGCCGTTAAGAACAACACATCTTCCACATTTAGAAAATCTTTTTATTGCGAGCCTCCCAAATAGACCAAACAATAGCAAAAAAAAAAAGAGTTCCACACTCTACTGTAATTGCTGGAATAATTACATAATCCACTTTCGGTTTGATAAACAATATTGTATCGTCGGCGAATTGAAGATGAGAAATGTTGAACTCAGCTCCACCAAAATCCTCCCCTTGAATTAAACACTTGTCAACCGTCTTTAGAATTAGACCACTAAGGCCTTCGACCACAATGTTGAAGAGGAAAGGCAAAAGAGGGTCACCTTGCCTCAATCTTCTTTCCACTCCAAACTGAGGAGTAGGACTCCCATTTACCAAAACCGATAAAAACGGCGTCGAAATACAATGACGAATCTAACCTCTCTAACGATCCCCAAACCCCATATTTTCCATTATAGAATTAAGGAAATCGTGGTCTAAACTGTCATAGGCCTTTTCAAAGTCCAACTTCACTAAAAGGCCCCCTTCTTTTTCCTTTTTCCACTTATGGATAATCTCCTCCGCTATTATGAAACTATCAAGGATTTGACAGCCTTTAACAAACGCCATTTAAGAATCCCCTATAATCGAACCCATCACTTTCTTAATTCGATTTGCTAAAACTTTGGCCAAAATTTTGTACATTGCCCCTACCAAACTTATTGGTCTAAATTCACCCAAAGTTGCTGGATTCTTTGTTTTTGGGATAAGAGCCAAAAATGTATGATTCAAACTACTAACAATAAAGCCATCCTTGTGAAATTCCTTCACAAATCTCATAAAATCGTCCCTAATATCAACCCAATGAGCCTTCACGTAATTCAAATTAAACCCATTCGGGCCCCGCGCCTGGTTTCCATCACAATCCTCCACTGCCTCCCTTATTTCCACATCAGAAAACTCATCTTCCAACATATCTCTATCGGCTTGCTTCAGACTCCTGCACTTAACGTTGGTGAGCTTAGGCCTCTCCCACGTAAGCCTTTTATAATGACTTCTAAAAAAGTTCAACACATGCTCTTTTATCAGGTTATGGTCATTGATAATATTACCATTGTGGTCCAAATTCCATACATAGTTGATCCTCTTCCTCCCATTAGCCACAAAATGAAAAAAAAAAAATTGTGTTCTTATCACCATTTTTAAGCCACTTAATTCTTGATTTCTGCCCCCAGATCTGTTCCTCATGCCTTAATCCTCTCCAAGCCTTCACAATTGTAATAGCCCTATCAGCTCTCAACCTCTCCGACTAGCCACTCCCTTCAGCTTCCTTGTCTATCACAGCCAGCCTGTCCTCCAGGCCTTTCTGCACCGTAGACTCCTGCTTGAGCTGATAAAACCAAGATTTCAGTCTTCTTTTGGTGGCTTGAATTTTGTTTGACAAAACCAAACCCACAAACTCGGAATTGGCACAACACTTCCATCCCATCATCGCATCATTCATCATCGATTTATTTTCCAGCCAGTGATTAAAAAATCGAAAAAGACAAGGCCTCCAATCAACTTTATCGTTACCAAGCAAAATCAAAAAATGGTTTGAAATGCTTCTAGGGAGGGGCTTCTGCAGTAACTTGGGAAACCAAGACAGAAATATTGGAGAGATTAAGAAATGATCTAACCTTGCCCAAACAGCTTTAACATGGGAATTAGTTCAGGTGAAGGTTGCGCCGCTCATTGGGAGATCAATAACCATGGCATCTGAAATGAACTGCTTGAAATTTCTAATAGAGCCTAAATTACAGCTGACACCTATCCTTTCCGACGGATCTAAAACCGTGTTGAAGTCTCCCCCGATGCACCATGGGATCTGAAACGAACTCATAGTGATGAAAATAAAACTCCATAAAACTATCCTTTTTCTTTCCGACGAAAGCGCATTAACGTTGCAAAAAACAATGGATTTCTTCGAAGCACACCATTCCCCTATCAAAATAATGCACCTAGAATTTGAGATACAATCCGAAACTTTGAACTGATCCTCATCTCACAAAGATAACAAGCCCCCAACCGAACCTTCCACATCGACACTAACACCTCTAAAAAGAGCAGAACCACCCATCTCTTTGAGAATAACGGAATCAAACTTACTGAGTTTCGACTCTTGGATAAACAACAGGGAAGGTTTAACTGAAGCAATCAATCTACTAACCACCCGTCTCTTTTCCTTAAAGCCCAACCCTCTTATGTTTCAAGATAAAATTATCATAAAAACTGACAGTCCCACCATAATTACAACAACACAAAACGACTTACCTTGATATTCTTTCAATATCCTCATCTGCTCTTCTAGCCACTTCATCTTGAATAGCTTTCTTGTTCTTCCTAAAATCTACGCCTAGCGCAACCCCTGTTTCGATCACCTTTGTAATCTCTTCTTCCAAGCACCAAGTTAAATTGTTGCCCTCCACATCCACAATAATGGTATCATAATTCATCTGAGTGTTATTTCGGTCCCCCTATTTATAGGTAATCTTGTCCTAATACCACCAAGAGCTACCTCGGTCTCAAGAATCTTGGTAATTTCTTCCTTCAGGCACTATCTTATCTGCTTTCCTACCGTGTCAATCACCTTTATGCCTGGATCG
This sequence comes from Acer negundo, assembly GCA_035582765.1. NCBI lineage: Eukaryota > Viridiplantae > Streptophyta > Magnoliopsida > Sapindales > Sapindaceae > Acer > Acer negundo. The sequence goes on from CM069241.1 coordinate 37,782,256, forward strand.
GAGCTGTCATGCCTAATGGGAATAGTATTCTTGGACGTTCTTGTTCTCATGTTATAGGTTCTCTTCGTGGGACCTTTATTTCTTCCTTCCTCTACCTTTTCTATCTATGAGCTGATCCTCGTTTCCTATTTCAGTATCTAAAAGTTGAGAAACTTTGATTTCCTCTTCTTCACATCTCGCTTTCTGAATACTGGAATGGTCTTTGGTTAAGTTGGGCTTTGCCTTATCCTTGTTACCCTCAATATAGGCCTTGTCCCTTTCCTTCTCATTAATTCGGCCCAGCAGGTTGCTCTGAGAAAAAGGTTGTTGTATTAATACCTGGGCCTCTATTGGTATTTGATTATGACCCAAGTAAACTGATAGTTGGCCCGGTCTCAGTTCCACATTAGGTAGATCCAACCTAATGAAGCTTCTCACATTGCCTTTTTTGGAGCTCTCCCCTCTGATAAAACCCTGCTCATATGAAGTCCAGCTTTCCTCTGAGCTTTCACTTCCACCAGGCCCTACTTTCCTCTTTTCAAGGTTGATGGCGACATACCCTAAAATGTTAGGTGGAGGTCTGCTTTTTGGTTTAGTAGCCTTTACTTTGTTTTTCCCTTTGAAAAGAATGGGAGTTGGTACAAGCTCCATGAACCATCCATTCATTGGCTTCCTTCTGTCTGATTGAAGTCCAAATTTCCCCTTTTCTCCATGTTCAGATATGTCAGACTCCTTTTCATCATTGTTCACACCCTCTGATGTGACTATGACTAGAGGTCAGTTCAATTTTGAGTCGGTACCGCCTCCCTTCCTCCTCAGATCCAAGTGGTTTTCCAGCCATGATTGATTGACCAGATTGTTGTCTATATAGATCATGACTTCAAAGACCTGATTTTCTTCCTCCACTCTTATCCTATCAGGAACCACCACACCGATCGAAATGAGCACCAACAAGTGACCCCTGTCTAATTTATTTCTTAACACCGTATCCTCTTCTACTAATAATGGTTGACCTATAGACCATCCAATCTTCCTAAAGAAGGATTCTAACTAGCATCTTAATGGCACCTCAAAACAATCTATCCAAACCAGCCTTGATTTGGGTATCGCCAAATCTGTCCATTTCAGCATCGAGGAAAAGCCTTCATTCCAAAGGAAAGGATTCTTAATATAGTTTTCGCACTCACGCTTAAATTCGAATTCCCAAACAATGCACTTGTCACCGAGGTAGACTGAAGAGAATCGGAAACCCCTATTACTCATGTTTCTGTTGATACTAGATAACCTAGAAAATTTCTTAAGCATTCCAACCGCGCATCTGTCAATCCAATCAAACCCTTCTCTCTTCCCTTTCCATAGCATCGTAACAATTTTCTCATCCCCCGATTCTTTCTTAGTAACCTTACCCTGGTTCCTCCCTTCCACGACTTCAGCGAAGGTTCTCCTGACAGGAGATTGTGTCCTCCATCCGCGCTCCTCTTTAAATTCAAACCCCCTACCTGTATGGACTTCTTTGTCTCCAGTGAACCTTTTCAGGGGTCTTCTTCTTCTGTTCCAGTCATGATCAGCCACCTTGACCATTATAGGCCAACTGTAAACATGCATGCCATTGGTCATACTTGCCACCTTAGTAGCTTCCTCCACAGTTTCGAATCTTATGAAAGCAAAGCAACTTTTTTGACCACTAGATTTAGCTGCCAGAAAAACATCTCTGACTCTGCCAAATGGCTTGAAGATTCCCCACAAGCATTCACTGTCCACGAATGGATTAAGATTGTCCACAAAGATGGACACCAAGTTGTTCCTAAAATCTTTCTTCGCCTCATGACCCCAATACCCATAGCTTCTCTCTCTAGCTTTCTCACTCATGATTCTCTTTTTTTTATATATTTAAATCTTAATTAAACCTTTTTGGTTCCTTTTTAAGTTCATGCAATTCATTAAATCACTAAATACCCAATCATTTCGAACAAATTTTGGAAACAAACTATAAATTTAGATTTAGAGGATTAAGTCAATTGATATTTCATTTTTTTTACATTTAAAGATTTGATGAATATTAATGAAATAATTTAATTCTCATATATGTTACAGGTTTAGACGAGCTATCAACATTGCAACTTGGAGTTTCTGGGTTTAGGAGGTAACATGTTCAACAATGACATCTTATCATCTTAAAATGCTCTTCCATCATTAACATCTTTAGTTCTCTATGAAAGTAGGTTGAATGAAACAGTTGATCTTCAACGTACGTAATTAGTTGTTTTCTTCAATGAAACAGTTTTTTTTTTTTTTTCCTGTCTTTGTGAAAGAAGATTATTGAACCAAATTGAATGATCGCTGATCATCATTCATCAATCTAATTAAAAGGAGATCATGGTAATTTCCTCAGTGATACTAAAAGCTTGAATTAGATTCCTTTTAGTTGTCCTGTCCAGTTGAGACAAATTAATTAGTTTCTTTTACTTTTTTGTAAGTTTTCTCTTAATTAACTATGTTCTTCCCAGGTTTAGACTCCTGTAAGAATTTGATGGAACTGTACTTGAGCTACAATCAGATTGTAAAAGTTGTATTCCCCAAAGGTATTTAACAAAAACACAATTTGGTTGTTTTTAAGTTCATGCAATTTATTACATCACTCACTTTGAAACTATAAATTTCTTCCTCGGAAGTGATTTCAATGTGTGGATCTTTTCTTTGAAAAACAAATCATAAATCTGAAAGTGGAAACAAAACCCAATTTCTGTATCTGTTCCACTTGAAAAGTAAACGCAATTTGATTGATCATTGAAGTCTTGGCTACCATCATAAGTTGATCCACATGTCAATTTATATATTAATAAAAACACAACTATAGGAACATAAACTAAAGCACAAACAAAATGTTTTTAAAAACCCCAATTTTTATTAAAATATATATATTTTTAAAGTAATTAGTTGTACATTATAAGAAAAATAGGTGATTCACCTTTTGATAACATTTGTATAAATAAGACGTGATTCAATTTCCTCTTGTTTTCTTTCTTTTTCAATTAATTTTGTTCAACTTTTTCCAGGATTAGACTCTCTTAGAAATTTAGAGGATCTGAGAATGGGAAACAACCCCATTGAAAAATTTATTTTCCCTAAAGGTAATGATGAAACAAAGGGATGGTATTGTAATCTTATTCAATAAATAAACGATGCCATCAATGGAAGATAATTTGGTTTCGATCAGTACTTTTAGGCAGCACAGGTTGAGGAAATTGAAACCCTTTCTCTATATGGTCTCAATGTCATCAATGGCTATCGTTGGGCTCATTCCCGTCTTTGAAGACACTTTATTTTAGCTCCATTAAATTTAGTGACTCGACAACTAATAGAGGTTAGTGACACTCCTTTCAATTTTTTCCTCCTAAATTAATTTTCTAGAAAGAGAATCTGTAAATCAACAATCAGATCATCTCCAATATAAATATCCATTTTTTAGTTTCTAATCAGTGACACATCAACATATATAAATATATATATATATATATATATGAAAATTTTCAAGTCAGTGCATTCTGATATAACGCTATTAGTGCGTTGGATGTGGACCATTAGATTTACATGCTTTGACTCAAAGTATATGCACTTGTCAAAACTTCTCCATAATCTATGACCCACAGACCACACACTGATGGAGTTATATCATGACACACTGAAGAAAAAAGAACTGTATGTGTATATATATATATATATATATATAATCAGTCTTTCTATTGGATTTAAAAGATACTTTGACAAGTGCATGCAACCAAGTCAAGATATTTAAATTCAATGGCCCACATACAATGAATTGATATATCTTTTGTCAGTTCGAATTGATAATAGAAAAATTATATATATAATATGGATCATCTTTGATAAATAATTTTAAGAAATGCATATTTTCATCTCAAATGCATTTCTATAAAATCAAATATGCATCTATTTTTGATAAATCATCATACAACATTTATATCACACACACTCTCTCTCCCCTCTTTTATTTTATATAATATTATTGGTGGGAAAAGTTAAAAAACTTAATCCACATTTCTAGGAGAGTTTCCAACAAACTCAACTCCATATTTCTAAATAAATAAATAAATAAAGTTTGTCACATGGGGGCATAGGGGCCATAACAACCCCCACCTAGTGGTGGCCACGGTTCGGTTTCGGTTCGGTTTCGGTTCCGTGGCCACTCAAAACCGAAACCGTAACCGGAAAACCTGTTTGGTACACGGTTTCTAACCGGCGGTTTTATGGTTTCGGTTTCGGTTTCGGTTTAAAAACCGACGGTTTTGGGTTCGGTTTTGGTTTTTCAAAAAAATAAATTCAAAAAAAATACCACGTGTCAGTTTCTGATTAGTCGATTTTTTTTAACCGGTTTAACCGTCGGTTTTTGGCGGTTTTTGGAAGTACCCAAACCGAAACCGTAACCGGTTCAACCGGTTTCCGACCGGTTTTGAAACCGCCGGTTCCGGTTTTGAAACCGCCGGTTCCGGTTTTGAAACCGCCGGTTCCGGTTTCGGTTTCGGTTTCGGTTTTGGGGCGGTTTTTGGAAGTACGGTTTCGGTTAAACCGCAGGCAAAACTGTCGGTTTAACCGAAACCATGGCCACCTCTACCCCCACCCCCCAAACAATGAAATTTTAATAAATTTTTATTATACATTAATTAGGATAATTTGTATGTATTAGATTTAGTCTCATAGTCTAGCTTCTCTCCTAAATAATAGTATAAATTAATTATAATAAATATATCTTTCATTAATTCTTTCAACAACAAAAAAATCTTTCATTAATTATATAAAAATATCTTTCATATTTTATTGTTAATGAAAATAAGGAGACAAAATCAATCTCATTTATAATTTTAATTTCCAATGCAAAAATAAATTTAAAAAAATTCCTATTATTTCGTTCATTATTGTATAGTATACTATACATTATTTTTTCTTACATTTTTAAATACAACAAGCCAAGCAAATATTGAATCCTTACGTTTTAACTATATTTTATTCTACAATACTTATCTTATGTTGGGATAAATAATTTTTCGATTTAACTGTTCAGATTATCTTTATCTCTCTCCAAGATTTTAGGTTTGAGATTATGAATTAAGAAATATTTTTTGTTTTTTTTTAAAACTCGCGTTATTATATATTTACTATTATCTTAGGTTATTACTACTATTTTGATAAATTTATTCTATTGGTTTGTTATTTAAATCTATATTTATTAAAATTTGTTCAAAATTAGTATAAGATAATTTGTTTTCACATAAATATTATAAAATTAAATTATAAATATATAAATAATTGTGTTAAATATTTTCTAATGAATATATTTGATTTGTGTCTGCTCGTCATTTAAATCAGTGTGAATATTATATTGATTATTAGTCTTTTTTAAGCTTTAAATTAAACTATTAAAATTTATATTTAATAGTTGAGAACTATTAAAAGATCATTTTCAGGCTTTCAGCTATGCATATATCTTGTTAAGCTTAAGACTAGAAATAAATTTGGTTATGGATGATTTTCGAGATGTAAAGAGCGACGTGTTACATTTAAATTCTCAAAATTTCATTTGTTTGTGACATTACCTAAATGGTATAACATTTTGTTTTTTAATAACTTGTTTTTTGAATATTAATATATTTGTCTTGTGTAATCTTAAGTATTAGTTTTTACCCTGGCTCCCTCAAAGGCAAAATTCTGGCTTTTCCCCTGCATATGTAGCACTCAATTTTCTACAAATACATAATATCATTAGAGATACACTTATGTGACATGTTTTAAAATCATGTAGTTTTAAAATATTAGATAATTAAAAACTTGTTTTGTGACTTTAATCGGATTACTTGCATAATTTGACCAAAGTGGAGGAATTGATCTTGGATGAATCTTTTCCATATATAAGCCTTTTTCAAAGCATTGCAGCTTTCACTTCCCTCAAACGTTTGTTGATGTCGAATTATCAGATCAATGGCATTTTAGGTTTTAAAGGTAAGTAACGTAGAATATTACTCACTTTAGAATGTTATGAAGATTTATATGTTTGTTCTTAATTAAGTTTCAATGGTTTTTTTATTTTTTATTTTTTTTATTTTTTTTATTTTTTATATGTTCACATATTTACCTAATTTCAAAAATGTGACGTATCTATACATGGATTATTCTAGTCTCGATATCAATGTCTGTCAAATCGTCAGAGAGATGACTTCTCTTGAGTTTTTATCATTATCCAATTGTGGACTATAAGGCACTTTATTCCATCAAGGTTAAAATCTCTTTCTCCATTTAAAATGTAAAATAATTTTTAATTCAAAATTTAATTAAACCCCCTTTATAAATAATATTCCTATTCACTCCCTTCTAAAAATTCTTATAATTATTAATTTTTTAAAAATCAATTTATAATAGAAAGTATAAAAGATTTCATTACTTATTGTAAATTTATTTATAATAAATTATAGTTCATATGTATTCAGGTCAATGCAAATTTGTGCATCTCCAAGAGTTATATCTCAGTCGTACTAATTTGATGGGTGCCTTGCCTTCCTGTTTTGCAAATTTGACTTCCCTTCGAGTATTAGAGATCTCCTCCAACAAATTTACTGGAGACATCTCCTTGTCTCCCATTAAGGCTTCGATATCCATCCTAGAACTAAGACTTTCCAACAATCATTTCCAAATCCCACTTTCACTTGCACCACTTCTCAATCTTTCAAAACTCGAGAAATTCTATGGTGAAAATAATGAAATTATCTTTGCAGAAACTGAATCCCATTCTTCAGCTCCAAAATTCCAATTGAATACCATCATGTTGTCTTGTTGCGGAGACGGTGGCTAACTTCCTGAATTCCTCCACCATCAGCATGACTTGCAAAAAGTTGATATCTCTCATAATAACTTGACGGGGGAGTTAGACAATAACACTAAATTAGAGTATCTTGTTCTTGCCAACAATTCGCTTGCTGGACTTCTTCAGTTTCCAAATCATTCTCTCATGGGTTTAACAACATTAAATCTCTCTCACAATCTCTTCCCAGGGCATATTCCAAAAGAAATAGGAGAATATCTACCAAGTTTAATAAGTTTAAACCTTTCCAGAAATGCTTTTGATGGCAGCATTCCTTCTTCCATTGGTGATATGAACTTATCGGAAAGTTTGGACTTATCGTTCAATCAATTGTCTGGCAAAATACCTGAGCACTTGGCCAAGGGTTGTACCTCTTTACAACTCCTTGTATTATCAAACAACAGCATTCAAGGTCAGATATTTTCTACCAATTTCAACTTGACAAACTTGTTGAGATTACAACTAGATTGTAATAACTTTACTGGAAGAATCCCAGGTAGTTTGTCTAAGGCCTCCAACTTAGCAGGATTATATCTTAGTGATAATAAAATCTCTGGTGGCATTCCAAGTTGGTTGGGAACTATTTCAAGTTAGGAAGATATTATAATGCCCAATAATCATCTTGAAGGTCCAATTCCATTAGAGTTTTGTCGACTTAACAATCATGAAGTTTTGGACCTTATAGGAAATAGTATCTCTGGCAGTTTACCCTCTTGCTTCAGCCCTCCATCAATCACACAGGTTCACTTGTCTAAAAATAGGTTAGACGGGCAACTAAAATAGGCCTTTTATAATAGCTCTTCCTTGGTGACATGAGATCTTGGATATAACCGCTTAGATGGAAGCATTCCAACTTGGATTGGCAGACTTCCTCACTTAACCTACCTTACTTTGAGTAATAACAATTTTGAAGGTGAAGTGCCGACACAATTGTGCAAGTTGAAGCAATTGCGTTTGGCAGATATTTCTCACAACAATCTTTATGGACATTTTCATCCTTGCCTGGATGTCACTGCACTCCATGATAGTGATCATGATATTGTCTCTCCAAGTTCCATTTCCATGCCTCCAGTTGGTACCATTTCTATGCCAACGACTGAAGGACCAAACAGTGGTCCTCCAATAAGAAAGGAAGACACTGTTGAGTTCAGAATAAAGTACAAAGCTTACAGTGGTCCTCCAATGGGAAAGGAAGAAACTGTTGAGTTCAGAACAAAGAACAATTCTTACTTTTACCAAGGAAAAGTTCTCACCGGCAAGTTGGAATTGATCTCTCGTGCAATAAACTAACAGGTTTGATTCCTCAACAAATTGGAAATCTCACCAGGATTCGCACACTAAATTTGTCCCATAACAACTTCACAGGACCTATACCACCAACATTTGCAAGACTCCGACAAATTGAAAGCTTGGATCTTTCCTACAACAACTTGAATGGAAAAATCCCTCCTCAACTGGTTGAGCTGTATACCTTGAGTTTTTTCAGCGTTGCACACAATAATTTGTCTGGGAATATCCCTAAGAGTACACAATTTTGTACTTATGGAGACAATGGGTTTGAGGGAAATCCTTTTCTTTATGAATTGCCTTTGTCCAAAAGTTGTGACACTACTACATCACCATCATCACCGATGCCGAGAGCTTCAACTGACAATGGAGAAGATAATGATTTAATGGACATCTTCTATATCAGTTTTACAGTGTCTTACATAATTGTACTCTTGGGAATTGCTGCAGTGCTATATATAAATCCTTACCGGCGGCGATCATGGTTCTATCTGTTGAAACACGGATGTCCTCCTGCTATTATTATGTTGCCGACAACCTCCCTCATCGACTTCGTCATTGAAATGTATTGTAGCTGCATCATGAATGGAAGATTCCCCTGTCGCAGGCGTTTGAGTTTTGGGAGGGTTTGGCTTGTGTTCTTTGTGGTGCTATTTGGTTTTGCATGGCTTTGGGCCCTTGAACATATATTATTGCCTTTCAAAAAAAAAAAAAAATGAATGGAAGATTCCCTCCTCAGCTAGTTGAGCTATATAGCAATAATTTGTCTGTAAAAATCCTTGTGAGTACTCAACTTAGTACTTTGGAGTTTGGAAATAAAAGGGTACTAGGGAAATCCTTTTCTTTGTGGAATTCCATTGTCCAAAAGTTGTGATACACTTGAATCATTACCAATGTAGAGAGCTTTAATTGAGAATGGAGAAGATAATGATTAATTTGACATGACCGTCTTCTATATCAGTGTTTTTTGTTTTTGTTTTAAGAATTCTATATCAGTTTTATAGTGTCTTATATAATTGTACTATCAGCAACAAATTGCTGCAGTGCTAATGCTATATATAAATTATTATTGGTGGAGATCATGATTCTATTTTGTTGAAATGCATATGACCCTTCTGTTATTATTTTGTTGTAGACAATCTCTCTCGTTGATTCAGTCATAAAAATATGTAGTTGTATATGCATAATGATATTTATCTTTCTTGTAATTTCTGTTTTTTGATATGGTATTTTTAATGGAACATACCATATCATGTACTTCAGTTGTAATTTCTGTTTTTTAATGGTATTTTTGATATGATAGTCCCTTATATTGGAAGTCATGTACTTCAGTTGGAATACACTACTGTGAATATCAGATTCGGATTTATTAGGTTGTATTTAATTTACTCTCTTATCTCAGGAGATATCCTATCTCTCTAGGACTTTGAGTTGTACAAGTTCTCTTCCAGGTGTAATTAGTTGTATTATATATTAATTCAATATTCAATGAAAAGGGTGTGAGATTTCTACACCAAAACCGATCCCTATTTACATGGTATCAGAGAAAAAGATTCTGCTCTAGAAACAATTTTTTCTTTCTTTCTTTATCTCCCATTCTGATCGATGACAACAATCAATCCAGATTCCACACCTGACAACAGCTCCTCCACATCAACCCCCATGATCGTTAATGTCAGCCAGCAACTTTGACAGCCCTCCGCTCGAATGAGTTTCATCTCATCACCATCAACATCTCTGCTCAGGCCCCTCTCAAACTCACTGCAAGCAACTATATGTCCTAGAAAATTCAGTTCCAAACTCTCTTCAGTGGATATGACCTTCTTGATTATATCGATGGCTCAAAGCCATGTCCACTGGCCACCCTTACTGTCAATGACGTAGCCACTTCGAATCCAGCCTTCAACATTTCGATTCGCCAAGATCAGCTCATTTTGAATGCGATCATTGCTTCCTTGTCGCCAACAATTATCTCATTTGTTGCAAGAGCCAAAACATCAATGGAAGCATGGACCATACTTGCAAATACATACACCAAACCATTGCGTGGATGCATAAAACAAATCAAAGCTCTTCTCAAACACTTCAATAAAAGGTACACAAAATATCAATGATTTTCTTCACTCTGTTAAAGCTCGTGCACATGAACTCGCTTTACTTGGTGCTCTGGTAGAAGACGAGGATCCCACTGAGAGGATCCAAGATGAACTTGATGATGACTATAAGGAGTTGGTTCGTGCGGTTCAAGCTCAAGATAATCCCATCACATTTGATGAACGACATGAGAAATTGTTGTCATTTGAGGCTTCTCTTCAGAACAGCAAGAAGGATTCTACCACATTTCCAGCTACAGGCAATTCAACCAACAAATCATCCAACAACAGTTGGCGTCTGCAGTCCTCCAACAACAATTGGCGTCCGTAATCTTCTAACAACTTAGGCTGGTGCCCGTCGCCTAACACTGCTGGTCGTCCTCTATCTCCTCACAATGCCGGCACACTGTACCGTGGTAACTAGTCTTCCCCACAACCATACTTAGGTCACTGCCAGATGTGTGGCATTCAAAGTCACTTGGCCAAGCGATGCACCTTCTTTTAGATGGTACCAATCCAGTCTTCCGGATCAAGCCTTACACCATCGTACATTTCCTCACCACCACCTTGGCAACCCCGAGCTCACTTTGCTGCCAATACCTCTTCCAACAATCCGGTATGGCTACTTGACAGTTGTACCTCACATCATGTCTCTACCAACTTGAGCAACCTTTCTTTGCATGCACCTTACAACGATTCCAACGATGTCATGATTGGTGATGGCACAGGTCTTTCCATCGCACACACTGGTTCCACATCTCTTAGCACTCATAATAAACTTTTACTTTAAATGATGTTCTTTGTGTTCCTGACATGAAAAGAACCTAATCTCTATCTCTCGGTTTTACACCACTAATAATGTGTCAGTTGAGTTCTTATCATCTTGTTTTCATGTGAAGGATCTTCGTACGTGGGAAATTCTTTTTAAAGGCACAACCAATGATGGCGTCTATGAACGGCTGACTATCAAGTCCGAGTCTCCCCCAATCCTAGCTTTCTCCAGCACTAGAACAACATCATCAAATTGGCATCATAGATTAGGTCACCCAGCTTATCCAATTTTACAACATATTATTTCTAATTTTAGTTTAAATTTGTCGTCTCCTATGTCAGAAGAGGTTTGATGTCTTGCATGTTATTTCAATAAAGTCACAAGCATTTTTTTTCTACATCATCTCTTGTCTAACCTCTCCCTCTGGAAATCATATTTTCTGATGTGTGGACCTCACCAGTTATTTCCTGTAATGGCTTTAAGTATTATGTAATCTTTGTAGATCATTTCACCAAATATATATGATTTATCTCCTAAAGAAAAAATCTGAGATTAAACAAACTTTCATTCGTTTTAAAGCCATCGTGGAAAATTATTTCAAAAACAAAATCATCACTTTTTACTTTGACAATGGAGGGGAATACATGTTACTTAAGGATTACCTTTTAGAAAATGGTATTACCCATCTCACAACCCAACCCCCTACACCTGAGCACAATGGGTATTCAGAGAGGCGTCACCGACACATTATTGAGACTGATCTCACATTAATGACTCACGTATTCCTCCCCTTAGAATTTTGGCCTAACGCCTTCACCACAACTGTCTATCTAATCAATACAATGCCAACCAAAACACTTTCACTCGCGTCACCCTATGAAAAAAAAAAAATTGGCAACACGCCTAATTACTCTAAACTCAAGATTTTTGGCTGTTTGTGCTACCCATGACTCGGCCATATTCGTCAAACAAACTTAATCAACGCTCTACATCTTGTGTTTTTCTTGGGTACTCGTTGTCACAAAGTGCTTACATGTGTCTTGATCTGTCTAACAACAGACTATATGTCTCCCATCATGTTCAGTTTGTAACGTCTGTCTTCCCCTTCAAAACATTAAACACTGAGTCATACCTTCCGACCTCCACCACCATAGACTCATGGGTTCCTCCAACCCTCACTGTCAGGTTTCCAAGTCAGTCGGCACCCTTCACAGTTGTGCACACACTAGAATTGCCACAGTCCATTGACTCATCTACATCACTACAAGCTAAAGTTCATCAGGTTCCCTCAACACCAGCCACTGTCATATTGGAATCACCAACTGCTGCAGTTGCTACACCAAACAATTCCACCACTATTGACATCACAGCTGGTACACCAGCCACTGTCAGTTCTGCACCGGGATCAATCCCACCTCCAATGTCGGCCTCTTCACAATAGTCACCTCCTCTGATCACAGCTCCCCCATCACCGAACAAGCATCACATGGTCATTTGAGCCAAGAACAACATCCACAAACCTGTACAAAGGCTCAACCTTCACACCCAACTACATCACTCAGCTGAATTCGAACCTACCACAATGACACAAGCATTAAAGGATCCAAATTGGCGAAAAGCTATGTCAAAGGAATGTGATACATTAATCAAAAATGGTAATTGGGAGTTGATCCAACCGGACACATCCACTAATATCATTAGCTGCAAGTGGATTTTTCGAATCAAACGAAACTCTGATGGAACAATTAACAAGTTCAAAGCTCGATTAGTTGCGAAAAGTTTCAACCAAAGGCCTAGAGTTGACTACTTTGAAACATTCAATCCAATTATCAAACCCACAACAGTAAGACTCGTCCTCAGCATTGCCATCAGTCATAGCTGGTCTCTACGACAACTAGATATCAACAATGCCTTCCTACAGGGCTGGCTTACTGAAGATGTTTACATGGCTCAGCCTCTAGGCTTCATTGATTTAGACAATCCAGCATGTATATGTAAGCTTCGTAAAGCTATCTACAGACTCAAACAAGCACCACATGCATAGTACCATAAGTTGCGCCAATTTCTCATTGCATCTGGGTTCAAGAACTCTTACGTGGACACTTCCTTGTTTGTTCTCAAAACTTGTGGTACTCTTCTATACCATGATGACATCATTCTTACAAGTAACCGTCCAGCTCAGGTCGAACAATTTGTTAACACTCTTGCTCGAAGATTCTCACTTAAAGATCTTGGTTCTCTCTCATACTTCCTTGGTGTTGAAGTAATCCTACATAAGAGTGGACTTTTACTGTCACAACGGCGTAACATTATGGATCTCCTCGCTCGCTCAAACATTTCAGGGCCCAAACCGGTTCAAACTCCACTACCTACGAGTCATCTGATCAGCCTACACTCAGGCACACCTTTAGGTGATTCTACTACTTATCGAACGGTGGTTGGTAGTCTTCAATACCTATCACTAACTCGTCCAGACATTTCATATACGGTCAACAAACTGTCGCAATTCATACATCAGTCGTCAACTGAGCATTAGGAACTAGTCAAACGTGTGCTGAGACAGGGTATCCTCATCTATCGTGATTCCCCTGTCTCGCTTCATGCCTTCTCTGATGCAAACTGGGTCGGAAACAAAGATGATTACTCTTCCACAAGTGCCTACATTGTTTATCTCGGGCGAAATCCAATCTCTTGGAGTTCGAAGAAGCAACACACTATTGCCTGCACCTCTACAGAGGCTAAGTATCACACTGTCACGTCCATAGCTGTCGAACTCAATAGGGTGTATTTTCTATTAACGGATCTTGGCCTTACACTGTCAACAGTCCCAATCATTTATTGTGACAATGTTGGTGCCACTCAACTATGTTCCAATCCGATCTTTCACTCAAGAATGAAACATGTTGCAATAGACTTTCATTTCGTTATGGACCAAGTTCAATCAGGGTCGCTAAGGGTGGCTCATGTGTCGTCTAAAGATCAACTTGTGGATGCTCTTACAAAGCCGCTTCCGCGGTCCAACTTTCAGGCAGTAAAGTACAAGATTGGCCTCTCTAGCCATGGCCTATCTTGAGGGGGCATATTGGAAGCCATGTACTTCAGTTGGAATACACTACTGTGAATATCAAATTCGAATTTATTATGTTGTATTTAATTTACTCTCTTATCTCAGGAGATATCCTATCTCTCTAGGACTTTGAGTTGTACAAGGTCTCTTCCAGGTGTAATTAGTTGTATTATATATTAATTCAATACTCAATGAAAAGGGTGTGAGATTTCTACACCAAAACCGATCCCTGTTTACACCATATGGTTACACGTTGGATTGCATTTGTAATAAGATTTACTTGTGATGGCTAGATACAGCCTTTATTGTTATTATACGAGTGCAAAAACCACTAACTTTAAATTATATGCAATAAATGATTTCAATTATCGCGAAACAGAGCTTTTACAAAATGAAAAACTCTATACAAAAGTTACACCAGTGTTTAAACACACACTTGAGAGCTTCTCTTCACTCTCCTTATTCTAACTCAAGTGTCTATAGGTTCTGGCTTACAAAAAAAAAATAAAAATAAAAATTTGTATAGGTAAGTTATTAAAAATGAAAATAATTTCATCTCATAAATACTTATTTTCTTTTCTTTTTTTACTATTTTTAAATTTTATATTTAAAACCATCAAACAAAAATTTTAATTTTAAAATGAAGATAATTTAAAACATATATATATAAACGTTTTTTTTTTTTAATTTTCTTTAAAAATAGTATAAAATTACATTTAAAAATAAAGATAAATTAAAAATTAAAAATAGTTTTTTTTTTCAATTTTAAAATTAATTTTATAGTTTATATTCCATTGAAATAATTATCTTTAATTTAATTCTTTTTAGGGATAATTACCCCGGTGGCCATCAAATTGATGACACACTATCAAAATGGCCACCGAATTAGAAAGTTGTTCCTAAATGACCATTTTTAGCGAACTTTGTGACACTAATGGCCATTCTATCCAATTCCTTTTAATTCCATCCAATGAGTGGCATTTTGGTAAATAAGAGAATGACATTAATTTATTTTAGATTTTTTGGAAATCATTTTTATCTTTTGTTTTTTGAAACGAATAATTATATTTATTGTGTATATATGTATAGCATATCTCAAATATATATATATATATATATATATATATCTTTTTTAAGAAGATGAAGGCTACAAAATCTAAAAAATTTAAAAAAGAGACACGTGTATTGATCTAAAGTTCTAAACCATTTCTTTTATTTTTTTGAAAAAAATAAATATATATATATATATATTTACATACACTAAATATAACTATTCTTTTCAAAAAAAAAATGATTTTAAAAAAAATCTGAAATAAATTAATGTCATCCACTTATTTACCAAAATGTCACTCATTGAAAAAATTAATTTCCAAAAAGCACCTAAAATAAATTAATGTCATTTTCTTATTTACCAAAATACCACTCATTGGATGGAATTTGATGGAATTAGATGGAATTGGATGTAATGGCCATTAGTATCACAAAGTTCGCCAAAAATGGTCATTTTGGCATAACTTTCCAATCTAGTGGCCATTTTGATAGTGTGTCATCAATTCGATGGGAAAAACACCATCATTATGGGAATGTACATGCGGTAGAAAAACTGCGCCAATCCATTGAGATATGGTATGCTACAAGTGAATATTTGCGACAATAAATGAATCCTAATTTTAGGATGACAGATCCCTTTAATCTAATTCATATAATGTCTTTTTCGGGAGCTAGAGGAAATGCATCTCAAGTCCACCAATTAGTGGGGGTGAGAGGATTAATGTCTGATCCCCAAGGGCAAATGATTGATTTACCCATTCAAAGCAATTTACGCGAAGGACTATCTTTAACAGAATATATAATCTCTTGCTATGGAGCCCGCAAAGGAGTTGTGGATACCGCTGTACGAACATCAAATGCTGGATATCTTACGCGCTTTGAAAAAATTAATTTCCAAAAAGCATCTAAAATAAATTAATGTCATTTTCTTATTTACCAAAATACCACTCATTGGATGGAATTTGATGGAATTAGATGGAATTGGATGTAATGGCCATTAGTATCACAAAGTTCGCCAACAATGACCAATTTGACACAACTTTCTAATCTAGTGGCCATTTTGATAGTGTGTCATAAATTCGATGGTCACCGGGGTAATTATCCCTTTTTATTATTAAGCGATTATCTTCATTCTTAAATTTTAATAAATAAGGTGCGATTTAGTTTATTTATTTATTTATTATTAATTCAATTTTAAAGGCATGGGAGGTCTGAATAGATAAACATTTAAAGGCAGGTGAGCATATTTAACCAATTTTTTTAACTTGTTATTCCTAGGAATCCGGCATAATATTCTTATGCATAACCAAACACAGCTTTACAAGTTTCCCAGGAATCACATTACTAGGAATCACTTTTTCAGGAATCACATTATTTTGATTACCCTATACCAAACGGTCCCTCAAGGTTTTTAAATTGACAAAACTCTAATGGAATTGGACCTTCAAGATGATTATTTGGCATTATTATATCTGTCAAACTTGACATATTCCCCAACAAACTTGGAATCCTACCAGAGAGATTGTTAGCACTGAGATATATTCCTGATAAATAGGAGGCATTAGACAAGCTATCCGGAATCTTTCCGGTAAATTTATTACCATCTAATTGTAATATCCACAATTTTGTCAAGCTGAAATTGGAAGAGAATCAAGAATATATCTAAAAGTTAAGAACTCTTAACATTTTATGTTGTTATCTATTTGCGGTCGTAGTCAATCGTATGGTCCAACATCCATCTCTCATCACCCAGATTCTAAATTCACTTTGAACAAGATTAAAAGCTAATAGATAGAGAGAGTCATTAACTACCTCCAGCGTTCTACAATCTAAACCATATTTTGGTAAATTTGTCTCTCGGAATATCTCGCTGCTGATATCAAGCGAAAGAATAACGTTTTCGTAATACCTGTCTCTCATTGCTAACCAATAACAAATTCCATTCAAGCATAAGTTTTTACGAAAATATTTAGCCGAAAAATAATGTCTTAGTTCAGGAACTAGTAAATCTCTCCAAGAATCATTATTGAAGGAGTATAATGAAACATGTGAGTCTAGGAAATTATCATCACCACATTCATCGTGAAATAGACGCAAGAAAACTAACTTATAATCATCACTCAATGGATCATATCCACATCCAAAAAATAGAGAAATATAACCCCATATCATGCGGAACAACAAATCTACGTTTTGGTAGTGCTCTCGTTTCTCTTGTTGCGATATTCCAAAGATATATGAGATTATATTCTCTTTGGTATACAACAAAGAAGCCATCGTAAGGACCAAAAAGCTCACCATGTATGGGAAATTGAGAATCAAGAACTTGATAGGATAAATCTTTCAATGTTTTATCACATAACAAAGCATATTCAAATGGATATGCAACAGGGTCACAATAATGTTCAAAATTGTGGACAACAAGATGGGTACCTTCATTATTCTTGTGACTTTTGATATGTGTAGAAATAAAGCTAGGGTTTTTAGTTAGAACATACCATGTTTTGCAAACAGATCTGAATCGCAATAGAGATTTAACAGATAACTTTAATAGGATTAAAGTCATCAATTCACAAGGAATATTTTCAACAGTCTTCATTATTAATTAGCACTCCTGATTTAGATTATAAATCAATTGAATATTCTTCCCCTGCAAAAAATAACATTTTTATCAGAGAAAAACACAGCAAATGTTTAATAAATAAATAAAAAAGGGCAAATTATACAAACTTACCGTGATTATATGTGAAATTGCACTAAAAACTGCACAAAATTCATAACAACAATGACCTCCCCTTGCTAAGTTGACTAACCGTTGACTAACCATTGACCACGTTAATTAATCATGGAAAATATACAATGTATGTTTTACCCTTACTCTACATCAGAAAAATAAGAAATATATATATTTAAAATTAAATAATATTTAAATGGTTTATAAAATTAAATTAACACCAAAATTTATTTATTATTATTATTATTTTAAAGATACACAGATTTAGGAAAATCATAAAAAAAATAACAAAAATTAATGGATAATAGAATTATTAAAAAATAGTTACAATTTTAAAACATAAAAAAATTAATAGATAATAGAAAATTATTAAAAAAAAAAGTTAATAGATAATTAAAAAAAGAAATTATATAAATAAAAAATAAAAATAAAAAAGAAAAGAAATTTGAAACAATCTCATATTTTCAGGCCACGATGGAGATCGACTGAATCTCCACTCGCTCGGCGAGACGATGACTCAACGATGGACCTCTATCTTAAAAATCATTTTAATGTTATTTGATGGAAAAAAAAAAAAAAAAAAACTCAGTTTGAAGGTCCAAATAACATTAAAATGATTCTTAAGATGGAGGTCCATCGTTGGGTCACCGTCTCGCCGAGCGAGTGGAGATCCAGTTGATCTCTATCGCGGTCTGAAACCATGGAGATCATTTCAGATTTCCTTTCTTTCATTTTTTATTTTTTATTTATATAATTTATTTTTTTTAATTATCTATTAACTGTTTTTTTTTTTAATAATTTTCTATTATCCATTAATTCTTTTACGTTTTAAAATTGTAACTGTTTTTTAATAATTCTATTATCCATTAATTTTTGTTATTTTTTTAAGATCTTCCTAAATCTGTGTATCTTTAAAATAATAATAATAATAAATAAATTTTGTGTTAATTTAATTTTATAAACCATTTAAATATTATTTAGTTTTAAATATATTTTTTTTCTGATGTAGAGTAAAGGCAAAACAGACATTGTGTATTTACCATGATTAATTAACGTGGTCAATGGTTAGTCAACTTGTCAAGGGGAGCTCATTGTTATTATGAATGTTTTATGGGTTTTAGTGCAATTTCACATATAATCAGGATAAGTTTGTGTAATTTACCCTAAAAAAAATAGATGGTTGTAGTTTAATCCAAAACCAATGCAATCACATTGAAAACAATAAGAAAAGTTTCAGAATCATACCTAGAATCGAATGTTCTCAATACTTAATTCCAATATGTTGATTTCCAACACTTGATTGCTTTCAAAATCCCCTATTTATAATGCCTAATCCGGATTAGAGTTTTTTAACTATCGACAATCCACCGAAATGAATTTGGATCCTCTACTGAGCTGATTTTTGTTCTGTCCTAAATAGATCTGTTGACATGTGTAATCAATGACTGTCATTTATTTCTTTTTTTTTTTATTTCATTTAAATACAAAGTCATATTCCCAAGTGTTTTAGATCAGGAAAAAGATCAGCATAGCAGAGGATCCTGATCCCACCGAAATACACTCCATGTTTTTTTTTTTTTTTTGGTTATATGACAATTTTTATAAGGGGTATTATCAATTTAGTCCCTATATTTTGGTGAAACATCAATTGTTTAAACGTGTTTGCTTTTTTAGGATCCATGGTCCCTTACTTTTTAGAAATGTATCAAATAGGTCATTCTGACTCTAATTTTTAACGGCAAAATGTAACGAAAATACAAATTAACAATCTTTCCCTTTGTATTTAATTATTGAATGAGAATAACACTTTTCCCTACCAACCTTTTACAATTTGACACATTTATCATTTTGTGTTATCCAATAAAAAATTGACACGTGTTATAAAATTTATTTAAAAATTAATTACTTAAGAAAAATAAAATTGTGATGTCTTTTGACGACACATCGTTGCAGTGTAGATCAAAAGATGAACAATTAAGTTCGACCTCGCCAGCGGGCGAATCACAGAGACTAGCACAGCGGCAAGTGAGGATATCGTTCCGCAGAGAGGTGGAATCCATCGACCGTTACCGGTTCTAGCTATTATTACAACACGCCAAGCAGACTCGTGTGTTGTAGGTTCAGAAAAGTGTAAATAATAATATAAATAAAATATAAATTACATAACATAATATTTACAAGGATATGATGGAATGGAGAGATGGCATGAAATATGGTTACACTAGACTCACTTAGTCCCTCAATGTGAGAGTATATAATAGACTCGTGTCCCCTTAATTGATATCTAATCTCTCTCGAGTCTTAGAAATCACATCCACACATACGTATGGATTCATTAAGTACCATGGGACACACATACGAGCCCTGTATGCTGGCCTAGTGATCTCTTAACCTTCCGGTCAAATACATTGGTCATTTCGTTGGGTATGTAATGCATAACCGTGTTGGCCATACTATAGCCAATAATTCATCCATGAGGCTAACGAAGTACGGGATGGCAACCAAGTGAAAGCATTAAAAATACGAGATATCCATATAACACGAATGTTATATGCTTGTGTCCCTTTAATTAATCTCTACCCTCTCTCGAGCGACATAGAGATTACATCAATGCATAAATGCTTGGATTCATTAAGGACTATGGGACACATACACGAATTCTATATGCCAGCCTAGTGATCTCTCATCTTTCTGGTCAAATGTAGAGGATATCACATTGAGCATGTCAATGCAACACCATGTGATATATAACACACAACCTAAATATCATTCACAAGGTGGCTAACCAAGTGAAAGCATTAAGCAATGAAATACCCCTATAACTACACGAGCATACAAGGAATTCAATTTGTCTTTACTCTAAATACGGATTCGGTTTTATCAATCTCCCTAGGATGGCTAAAAATGGGAAACAAGTCCACCTAACACTAATGTGCATCAATGCAATTGTTAAACATTAAGAACATTCAAATGAATTAAGGGTTCTCCTCTTGACTTGGGAATTTTCCCTAAATCAATTTATCACCAATTCCAGCCAAGGATGGGCAAATGTGTCTTAAAAAAACCCATTAAGTACAAGGATGTGAACCAAAGCCAACTTAGCAACTAAATGCATAAACTAGCATTTTCTACTCTTTGGGGATAAAATCCTTAACACTCAAATCATTCAATAAATGATATTTTGGTCATCCATTAACATACAAACAATCATGGGAAGTTAAATTACATTACTCCTATATTAAATTACTCTACTCCTAATCCCAATCATGCATACATATCAATTTATAACCTCCACAAACATAAATTTCACAATAAGAGATTAAACACACATAAATCAAAGAGCAAAACAAAACCCAAACGAATTTATGAACAAAATACATATATATAGCACATGTGAGGGTTTACAATATTCCCCAAATTGGGGTTACACATCAAAGACATAAGAAATACAAAGAAATGAGTAGAAATGAGACAATCTTCGAAGACAAACCCTCCAAAGAAGCTCCTAGCTCTCCTAGCTCAAATTTGGCTCCTATTTCATTGTAATCTAGCCTAAGATGGATGGATGAAGTGTATTATGGTGTTGTGGAGGTATATGGGAAGCTCCCATGGAGGAAAAACCTCCATGGGAGCTTGGATTCTCTCTTATTAGGTGAAGAAAATGAAGAAGATGAAGGAGATGGAAGAAGATGGAGTTGGCGTGATAAAGGAGAAGAGAGATGTTGGGTGATTGAAGATATTCTCAAAAGAATGAGAGAAAATGGGATATTTATAATGGGGAGGTTAGGGTACAAAAATTAGGGGTGAAAAGACAAGTTTACCCCTCTTAAAATGCCCTAAAAATCGCAAGTCAGGTGCAGGTCACAGTACATCTCGTAGTACGCTTCGACAAAACTATCTGACGAAACTCATTTGGACACACTGTAGAAACTCGCGGTACCAAAATTGGCTTGATGTGATTCACTTCGACGTCCCCAACTGCAAAACTTGGCAGATTCACCTATTTTGGATTTTGTGGTACGTCTCGTGGTACGCTTCGACAACCACTCTGACGAAAGTTCCCAGAATCTTCATTTGTCGCAACTCTGGTGCATCTCGCGGTATATCTCATGGTACCCTTCGACGACACTCTGACGAAAGTTCCTAGAATCTTCATTTGTCACAACTCTGGTGCATCTCGCGGTACGTCTCGTGGTACGCTTCGACGACTTTGATGAAACATGGCAGCTGATCAGGTCTTCAAATATCGCGGTTCGTCTTGCTATTCGCTTCGACGAGGCGTACTGCAAAATCTCATTTTACCCTCCAAGATGCGTTTTGGCGTGAAAACACCCTGTTTCCACACAGTGACTTCCCAAAACAAAATAAACCTGCAAAAGGCTCACAAAACATATTATATTCATAAAAACGCTCGAAAACGAGAACAAATGATAGGAAACGGGGACCTCAAAAAGTGTATAAATCGTTCTGATCATCTTTGCAACAAGCACATCACAATACTAATTTAGTCCAATCCCATCAAATCCAATTAAATCCCAAAAAAATAGTCCAATCTAGTCTCACACACCAAACGCACCCTTAATGATTTACAAGCCTTTTGAACATATATATACTAATATTACACCTAAGCATATCAGAATTCTAACGGATTTTCACAATCAGAAGCAAAGCAGAGGAGGATTGTTCATTTTAATTTGGTTGTATGTTTTAAAGGACTACTGAATGCACAACTGTCTTGGTGGTCTATTCTATTTTGCAATGTTGAAATACCTATATACATGTAACAAAAAAAGAAATAAATAAATAAATTATAAATAAAATAAAATAAAATAAAATCTGTTAGTAGAACATACACCGTAACCACACATGCAGTGCTGGCCCTGAGATGGGTCAACTAGGGGCGCCCGCCCAGGGCCCTGAAAAAAAGGGCTTAAAAAGGGTCCAATTTTCATTTTTATTTTCTGTGTTTAGTGCTTACATCTTTGAACTTTGTTAAATAAATGGCCCAAAAAGGTTCCAAATTTATTGTTATTTTTCAAACTTCATATAATTATATCAAATTTGGGTCCCAAATAAGGAAAAAAAGATGTGGAAATCAATTTCTTATATAAAGATTGAGCTCAATATGGACTTTCATTAGAATTATCAAAAACAAATGAGTAGCTCTATTTGCACTCTTGAAAATTCTTATGTGCATCCCTTTTTGCATGCACACCTCATTAAGAGTTTTTTTTTTTTAAATTATATTTTGTAAGCACGCTCCAAACATTATCAAATATACCCTTTCTTTTATTTATTTTTTTAATTCTAAAAAATAAAAATAAAATAAAATAAAAAATGAGGAGGTCTCCTCATCCCTTTTCATATTTCTTTGAGAAAGAACTGTCATGCAGATCAATTTAATCGTAATTTTTTTTTTTAGTTTTTTTTTTTTCCTATATACCGCAATATAAACTTGATAAAAATTACTTTGTTCATTACGCTTTTTGTAAAATTTCTGAAAAAATAATATATATATATACATATATATATTATTAAGTATGGGGTTTTATAAGATTCAGATGTGAGATTGAACAAAGGGCCCCATTTTATATATTTACCCTGGGGCCTCCAAAACCTCAGGACCGGCACTGCACACATGGCCACATAAGTGAGTGTGGCTACATTGCTACAGCGATTCCGATTGAACAGCCGTTCTTGAACAGCCTCATCGTGACTCCGGTTGTAATGAACTAGTTTCGGTGGCTGTTATCATAAGAATATATTTTTATCAGGACTACTATTATATATAAAATAGACTTTTAAAAATCATACCAAGTTAGTCGAAAATGTCTTAATTGCTAGGCATGAACATGGTAGATATTCTGCTTTGTGATGCATATGGTGTGCTCAATATTGAACGTTTGCTATGTAAGCTGGTCCTGACTTTTTGGGGGGCCGGAGCAAAATTCTTAGATGAACCCCTTTCATATTAATTCTAAGACTTGAGAGAGATCGAAAGAAATCATTTAATAGTGGCCGGAGAGAAAAATAAGAAACCCTAAATTATTAATTTGGGTCTTTTATGAACTAAAATAAAACAAAATTGAGCCCCTAAACTAATACTGAAATCATGTTAATATGGGCATTTTTTAGACTAATACTCAAAAGAGTGGCGATAATGGCACCCCTCAAAAACTGTATCTACACCCCTTTTGTAATTACACCCTTCAAAATTTTAAAAAAATCTCTAATTTGTAAATAAACCCCACTTAATACCAAAAATATCCTTTCTTTAATCATACTGTATTGTATTTTTGTAAGTACACACCACCTATGACTATTATTATGTTATTTAATCAACTTTATTATTATTTCTAATTTTGTTGTTACATTTAATTATCTTACTATTCTTTATCTTTCCTAATTCTTTTCTCTTCTTGGTTTTTTCAAAATCAAACTCCATTTTTCGTTAAAAATCAATTTTAAGATTATTATTCCACTTTTTGTTTAAGAGAGTTGTAGGGATTCAAGATTTGTGTCATGTTCCTGATGTAGAAGTAGATAGGTATTAAATGATATATATATATATAGAAGATAGGTGTTCGATGAAATTGAAGAACATCTAAAAAACATATAATATTGATAAGTAAATAAAAAGTCTAAAGTGTGTTTGAAAGAAATAAAAAAATATATAGATAATATAGTTAATTTAAAAGTTTGCTTATATACATAATGATTTTGTTCTTCTAATAAAAATTAATTTAAAACTTTACTTTTACACAACCAAATTTGTCTCATGATTTTGATTCAATTTGTATTTCTTTAAAAGAGATTGAAAATATATTTAAAAGCGAATCTAGGATTTATTAAAATGAAAAGCGTTTTTATGATATATCAAACAATTAATAGGAAAAACAAATTACAAAAGATTAAAATAGAAACTAATTAATAATTATTGGTGGGTGTACCAATAAATAATTAGTCCTCTTAGTAATTTTAATCAAGGGTATTATTAGATTTTATAAAACATATTAATTTTGGGTGTACGTACAATTTTTAAGGGTGTAAATATCGTTACTCTACTCAAAATAGAAATTTGGGCCTTTTATGAACTAAACTAAAACAAAATTGGGCCCCATAAATACCGAAATCATGTAAATATGACCCCTTATAAAAAGACCCCTCCTACTAAAGCCCAGGGTCGGCCCTTGCTATGTTGTTTTGGCAACAAAAGTGAGAGACCTCTTAGTTCTCTACAAACTCTTGTTGTAAGATAATAAGAGAGAAAACCAAAACTAATCATCCAAAATATTAGAATTTCATTTCTAACCGCATATGAAAGTTTAATTGTTCATAACCATATTTTTGAGAAATTACTTGAATGTCCTCATATAAAAACCATCCCCAAACTCTCTCTCTCTCTCTCTCTCTCTCTCTCTCTCTCTCTCTCTCTCTCTCTCTCTCTCTTCAAATTCTTCGCTAGGTTCGCTAACTCCCTCTCTCTTTCATGATCAAATTCCGATCGTTGTTCCTAAAAATCGAACACCAATGATCAAATTCTGATGGTTCTTCTTGCTTCTTTGATTGCTATTCTTCTTGCTTCTCTGTTCGCTATTCTTCTTGCTTCTCTGTTCGTTCTTCATGATCGAATTCCTATCATTGTTCCGATTTGCTCTAAATTGGTTTAAGTTGTGTAAATATCATTCATGTGTTCATTAATTGAGTTGCAAACAATTACTTTAACATGGTTTTAGCGTTATTGGATCACTTTTGTGTGTTTTTGTAAAGAATCAAATTAAATAAAGTTTCAAGTTTTTTTCCAAAGGATTTCAAGTTTCATGAGTTCGAAAACTTGAAATCTTTCTGTTAAAACTTGAAATCTACTATAAAAACTCAAAATGCTGACAAAATTTGAAATCTTCTATAAAAACTCGAAATGTTAACAAAGCTTCAAATCTTCTATAAAAACTTGAAATGTCAATCACGAAACAGGCGAGTTTCAACGTTTCAAGTTTTTTGTCAACATTTCAAGTTTTTATAGAAGATTTCAAGTTTTGTCAACATTTCAAGTTTTTATAGTAGATTTAAGTTATAACAGAAGATTTCAAGTTTTCGAACCCGTGAAATTTGAAATCTTCTGGAAAAATCTATAAACTTTATTGAAATTGATTCTTCACAAAAACATACATAACTGATGCATTAAAGCTAAAACCATGTTAAAGTATCTGTTTGCAACTCAATTAATGAACAAATGAATGATATTTACTGATTTAGAGCAAATTGGAAAAGTTTTTCTCATTCACTTCGTGAAATCTTCAACAAGATCATGAGATCAAACTATCCTCTAGTTAGTCGATTTGCAGGAACAACAATGAAGCTGCAATTGGTGTTCGATTTGCAGGACGATGATGAAGAACGAATATGATGATGAATAACAGAGAAGAAAGAAGAAGACTAGTGAGAAAAACAAACAAAAGAAAACAGAAATATTAATTTGGGGGTATCTTGGTAATTTATGGATATACACTGAATTTTTTTTTTTAAATGTGGTTATTAACAATTAAAGTTTCGTATATGGTTAAAAACGAACTTTCCATATTTGAGGTGGTTATTTTTAGCAATTTCCACAAATAATAATTCACAAATCACAAACACCCATTAGACCCCAAAAAAAACAAATAAATGTAAAGAGTAAAAGATCGTCTTTGTTTTTTCTCTCTTTCCTTTTTTATTTAATTTTTTATTTATTTTAACAATGTACTACTCTTCTTCTAGAACCGATTATGTATGTGACTCCAATGTGAAAAGAATCAAAAGTCAAAAGGTCATCTCTCATAATGAAATTGATGGGTTGCTCTCAATTAACTCTCCCTTTTCCCATCTCTTTTGATAAAGGATTGGTTCTTCCGCTGATATAATCTTTTCTAACATTTTTAAAGTATGTGATTGGTTGTTGATAAAATAGTTGTGGAAACCAATCATATCTTAACCATATATCATTGTAATGCTTATATGTCATGAGATTATGTGAGGTTGGGAAAAACATCAATAAGCAGAGGATCCAAATTCCTTGATAAAAAGCTGAAGAAGCATGGCTACACTGAAATACATTTGAAACTTTGAAATTCCTCAGTTGCATGTCGCAAGTTTTAATCAATTCATGTCAAGATGGCATTGATAACCAATCCACATATCTACTAGCCTTAAAACAGTAAAAGGAAGTTGATAATTTTACTTTTCATCACCGATTATTTAATATTAAACATCTCACCTATGATCACACATTTTTCATCCCAACCCATGTAGCAGTTGAGGTGTCACTTGGTGAGTATATACACATTGATTGGTGAGTGGATACATAGGTAAGTAAAATAAATCACAATTAACATGTATCCATTCACCAATAACACCTCAGCTGCCACATGGGTTGAGATGAAAAATATAGGATTGCAGGTAGGATATTGTCTAGGATTGCCCTTATTTTTAATAAATTTTAAAAAAAATTATTCCGACTGTATCTTCAATATCCTTTTTTTTTTTTTTCATTAAAATTTTATTCCATCAAGCCATGCAAGGCCGAAAAAGCACAACAGCCACAAGAAAAGAAAGAAAAACAAAAGCAAACAAAAGACCCCAGCAGAGACCACAACAGTAGCCACCGGAACGACAGGGGATCCAAAACACCACCCAATACAATAAGCCAAACATCCATCACACCACAACACACAACTTGACTACACCAGACCACACTAAATAGACAGCTTCAGACAAGAGAAAAATAGAAGCAAAAACAGAGGACCAGAAAAAGCATCAACTCCAACACGCACCAGAGCAGAACAGAGGAGCACACCAGCAAAAGCTAAAAGTTAGCTCCAGTGAGGGATGTTCCCATTTGACCTAGACCCCAACTTTGCCAGATTTTCAACTTCTTGGTCACTACTCTGGAGTGCAGTGAAATTTAAACAAGAAGGAATGTATCCAGAATGATTGTTGTGAGAAAGATCTACCAAACGTATTTGGTTCAACTGGCACAATTGGGTTGGCACCTCGCCGTCAAGATTGTTGTTACTCAAGAAAAGGTAGGTCAATCGAGAAATCCTACCAATCCATGTTGGAATGATACCATCAAAGCAGCTATAGCCAAGATCTAGTGTCACCAAGTGTGAGCTATTAAAGAAAGCATCTTTAAGTTGCCCTTGTAATTTATTTTTAGATAAGTGGACATGTCTGGACAATAAAGGGCTAAAGCAAGATGGTAAGCTACTAGAGAGATTATTTTCTGCGAGGTTCAAAGCTCTAAGAGACAGAAATTAACAAAACTCTAATGGAATTGGACCATCAAAAAGATTATTGGCCATTCTAATATATTTCAAACTTGACATATTTCCCAACCAACTTGGAATCCTACCGGAGAGTTTGTTATCACCAAGATATAATCCTTCTAAACCGAATGCCTTAGACAAGCTATCTTGTATACTTCCAGTGAAGTTATTACCATTCAATTGTAATGTCTGCAGATATGTCAAGTTGAATTTGGCAGAAAATATTTTACCTCAAAGTTTATTGTTTGATAATACAAGGACCGTTAAAGACGTACAACCCTCAGCCAAGTGCTCAGGAATTTTGCCAGACAAATTATTGTAGGATAAGTCCAAACTATTCAATGAGCTCATATCACCAATTGAAGTGGGAATGCTACCATCAAAGTGATTTCTAGAAAGGTTTAAAGTCTCTAAACTTGGTAGATGTTCTGCCACTTCTTTTGGAATGTGCCCTTGGAAGGAATTGTTAGAGATATCTAATTTTGTTAAATTCATGTGAGAATCAATTGACAAATATCCTCCAAGCAAATTATTGGCTAGACCAAGATAACGTAATTCTACGTTATTCTCTAACAACCAATTTGGAAACCCCCCTGTCAAGTTATTGTTAGAGAGTTCAACGCTCTGCTGGTATCGCTGAATTTAGGAATTGCACCACCATCTGCGGAACAAGACAATTAATATAAGGGTATCAATTGCAATTCTTGAAAAATGTGATTCAGTTATTACTTAAAACATATATTTTTGTTATTCACACTATAAAATTTCGAGTTGAATTTTGGATTTAGAAATGATTATTCAAATTCTCAGTTCTTGAACAGAGAGAAAACCAAAAATAACCCTCAAAAACATTATACTTTTGTTTATAACCACTTTTGAAATTATAATTTATTTTTTTTTGAAAAGCAAAACTTTATTCGAAGGCACAAGGCCAAGCACCACCCACACATAACCATTTTTTTTGAGAAATTACCTCAATACCCACATATATATATATAAACTAAAAGCCCAAAACAACATCAAATACTCATTTCAGCGAGAAACCCCACCAGAACCAGAGGTCGTTTTCAGCGAGAGAAGAGAGACCCCACCAGAAAACCCTACCATTCATTTTCAGCAAGAGAGAAGAGAAACCCCACCAAAAAACCCTACCATTCGTTTTTAGTGAGAGAGAAGAGAGACCCCACCCATCACCAGAAACGACTCCACCAGTCGCCGGAGAAAACCCCACCATTTTCCGTTGCATCCCGGAGAAAACCCCACCAGTCGTCGGTCGAGAGTCCTAAATCACAAACCTCCTCAAATCTCACATTGTCACCTGATTTTGGGTAAGATTCGTCCTCTACTACGACCTTTTTGTTCTTTTGATGTTGTAGGTTTTCATTATTAAAATTTTCTCAAATAAATGTGGGGTCTTGCTCGGCTAGTGTTCTTGTTGCTTTGAATCTAAGTTTATGTTTAAGTTTGACTTAACTGTAAATATTTTTAAACATGTGTGTTCACAGTAATTGGATATCATAAAAAGATTGAATCTTGAAATGGGTTTGTATTTATTTCGGCTATTATGTACACTTATATATTGTCTCTGTCTCTGTCTCGTTCTGTTCGAGGTTTCTAAAGGGGTTTGCTTGGTTATACCAAATAAATGGGTTGTTTTGATCTATGCTACTGCATGTACAACTTTATTCTTGTTTTGTTTATTTATTTATTTATTTATTTATTTATTATTTTTTGAGTGGCATGATGGTGTGTTGTAGTATTAACAACGGGCTTTGCTGTTTTGAGGGTTTTGTTTCTTTGACTTGCTTTCCTTTGTATATATCATATATGGGTTTGGTAACTGGTGAGGATGTTTTGTCTGCTTTGTTGTGAGTTGTAACATGTCATTGTTCTTGGTTTTCTTTGGACTAGATTAAGTTTGTCATATTTTCCTACATCAAATTTTGCTATATGCCTTTGGTTATTCATTAGCAGCCGACAAATTTTGCTAAATTTTCCTACATTAAATTTGCTATATTGGTTATTGTGTGATGTTTGATGTTTTGTGAGGTGTTTCTTTTTCTTTTATGTCAAATTGTGTGATGTTTCTGCTTTGTGATGTTTCACTAGCAGCTGACAACTAAATATGTTTTTATTTTGAAATTATATTTAGTTTTCTTTAACTATTAATTATATTTTGGTTCAAGATTTCAAAATTACATCATGCAAATATTAAAATAGATATTCCTTTCATTTTCTAGGAATCTTCAATGCGTAGATATGGCATGGAAGAAACCGGTGAGCAACAGGTTGAGGATGAGCAGCATGTTGATGATGAGTAGGTTAATGTGCGGGAGGGCGAGGTCGAGGTTGAGGATGAGCAAGAGGTTAAAGATTAGCAGGTTGATGCGCAGCAAGGCGTTGACAACCAGAATGATGAGGAGGATAACATGATAAGACGTCGTAAGAGACTAAAGAAGCTAGCAACAGTGGTTGAACATGAGCAGCAAGTTGGGGATGACCAGGTTGATGCGCAGCAAGGCGTTGATAGCCAGAATGATGAGGAGGAGGGTGTGATAAGACTTAGTCAGAGAAAAAAGAAGCTAGCATCAGTGGTTCAAATCCCTTACGCTGTCCCTAGGTTGGTGAAGGACATGGTTTATGTGAGAAAGAAATCCCGGAGATGTTAAACTTATTTCAGTACTTAATTCCCGAAGAATGTTGTTGCATATTATATATTTTGGATGTTAAACTTTATTCCCAGAGAATTCCCTTTGTTGTTGCTAATTATATATTTTAGATGTTAAATTGTATTTTTGAAATTGCTAATTCTAGATATATATCATATTATATATTTTGGCAGGTTTTGTTTATGTTCAAATGGTTGTAGTTTGTTAATTGCTAAATTTCCTGATTTGTTTGTTATGTGGGCAGGTTTTGTTGATTTCAATTGTCTACCATAAAACTTGAAATCATGTTTTAAATCTTTAGCATAAAACTTGAAATCATGTTTTAAATATCTGCCACAAACTTGAAATCACGCTTTAAATATTTGTCACAAACTTGAAATCACGCTTTAAATCTCCATTAAATAAGAAAGAGATACTCCAGAGTGCCTTCAACTCCCATTTTTTTTTTTTTAATTTCAAAATACTATAGCTTGATTTGAAACAAAACTTGTTATTTGAAGACTTGACCTGTAAGTGTTCAATTGATTTTTGTTTGAAAACTTGTTATAGATGATTTTGTTTCTTAAGAAACTATTAAATTGATTTTTCTTTGAATTTTTTTCCTAAATGAGTTTAAAAAAAAAAATCATACATTAGAGAATAATTTGATTAACAGGTGGTAAGAATCAAACAGTGGAAATAAAAAGAGGAGCCTCATGAGATAGTTGGTCAATTGCCATCATAAAACTTGAAATCATGATTTAAATCTGTGGCACAAACTTGAAATCATGCTTTAAATCTGTGGTATGATCGAAACGATTTATACACTTTTTGAGGTCCCCATTTCCTATCATTTGTTCTCGTTTTCGAGCATTTTTGTGAATATAATATGTTTTGTGAGCCATGTGCAGGTTCATTTTGTTTTGGGAAGTCATTGTGTGGAAACGGGGTGTTTTCATGCCAAAACGCATCTTGGAGGGCAAAATGAGATTTCGCAATACGCCTCGTCAAAGCGTACCGCGTTACGAACCGCGAAATAGCACAATGAAGATTCTGGGAAGTTTCGTCAGAGTGGTCGTCAAAACGAATAGCAAGATGTACCGCAATATTTGAAGACCTGTTCAGCTGCCATGTTTCGTTAGACATCTCGTTGAAGCGAATAGCAAGATGTACCGCTATATTTGAAAACCTGATCAGCCGCCATATTTCGTTAGACATCTCGTCGAAGCGTATAGCAAGATGTACTACGAAATTGAAGACATGATCCACTGCCAACTTTCGTTAGACAGTTCGTCGAAGTGTATAGCAACATGAATAGCAAAATGGAAGACCACAACCTCTGCCATGTTTCACGGTTGAGTTCGTCAAAGTGAACCGCGTTAGGCAAAAACGCGTACCGCGAGTCTCTTCATGAATCATTTCGTTAAACGTTTCG
The DNA here is from genome assembly GCA_035582765.1 of Acer negundo. NCBI lineage: Eukaryota > Viridiplantae > Streptophyta > Magnoliopsida > Sapindales > Sapindaceae > Acer > Acer negundo. The sequence goes on from CM069241.1 coordinate 37,814,496, forward strand.
TCAAAGCATACTATGAGACGTATTGCGACCAGCACCTGACTTTTGTTTTTTAGGGCTTTTCTTGAGGGTTATTCATGTCTTTTAACCCTATTATTGTACCCTAACTCTCCCCACTATAAATATCTCCAAATCTCTAAAAATCCCTAAGATCTTTAATCTCCTATCATCTCTCTTCTCTCTTCAATTTTCTTTCATTTTCTTCTTTCACTTCACCTAATCCGTGAGAGACCCACTCTCCCATGGAGGTTTTTCCTCCATGGGAGCACCCCACATACCTCCGCAACACCATAATACACTTCATCCATCCATCTTAGGCTAGATTACAATGAAATAGGAGCCAAATTCGAGCTAGGAGAGCTAGGAGCTTCTTTGGAGGATTCTCTTCAAAGGTTGTCTCATTTCTACTCATTTCTATGTATTTCTTATGTCTTTGATGTGTAACCCCAATTTGGGGAATATTGTAAACCCTCACATGTGCTATATATATATATATATATATATGTATTTTGTTTATAAATTCGTTTGGGTTTTGTTTTGCTCTTTGATTTATGTAAGTTTAATCTCTTATTGTGAAATTTATGTTTGTGGAGGTTAGAAATTGATATATATGCATGATTGGGATTAGGAGTAGAGTAATTTAATGTAGGAGTAATGTAATTTAACTTCCCATGATTGTTTGTATGTTAATAGATGACCAAAATATCATTTATTGTATGATTTGAGTGTTAGGGATTTTATCCCCAAAGAGTAGAAAAACCTAGTTTATGCATTTAGTTGCTAAGTTGGCTTTGGTTCACATCCTTGTACTTAATGGGTCTTTTTAAGACACATTTGCCAATCCTTAGCCGGAATGGGTGATAAATTGATTTAGAAAAAATTCTCAAGTCAAGAGGAGAACCCTTAATTTATTTGAATGTTTTTAATGTTAACAATTGCATTTATGCACGTTAGTGTTAGGTGAACTTGTTTCCCATTTTTAGCCATCCTAGAGATATTGATAAAACCGAATCTGTATCTAGAGTAATGACCATTGAATTCCTCTTATGCTCGTGTAGTTATAGGGGTATTTCATTGCTTAATGCTTTCACTTGGTTAGCCATATTGTGAATGATATTTAGGTTGTGTGCTATATATCGTGTGCTGTCACATTGACATGCTCAGCGTGATATCCTTTACATTTGACCACAAAGATGAGAGATCACTAGGCTGACAGGTAAAGCTCGTCTGTGTGTCCCATGGTCCTTAATGAATCCAAGCATTTATGCATAGATGTAATCACTATGTCGCCCGAGAGAGGGTAGAGATTAATTAAGGGGACACGAGCATATAACATACATGTTATATGGGTATCTCGTATTCTTAATGCTTTCACTTGATTGTCATCCCGTATTTGGTTAGCCTCGTGGATGAATTATTGGCTGTAGTATGACCCACACGATTGCGCATTACATGCCCAACGAAATAACCAATGTATTTGATCGGAAAGTTGAGAGATCACTAGGCAGGCATACATGGCTCTTATTTGTGTCCCACGGTATTTAATGAATCCATATGTATGTGTGGATGTGATTTCTAAGACTCGAGAGAGATTAGAGATCAGCTAAGGGGACACGAGTCTATTATATATATGCACATTGAGGGATTAAGTGAGTAGCACTTAATTAAGAGGATTGTTACGGTTGAATCGTTTCCCTAGTGTAACCACATTCCATGCCATCTCTCCATTCCATCCTATCCTTGTAAATATTATGTTATGTAATTTATATTTTATTTATATTATTATTTACACTTTTCGGAACCTGCAACACACGAGTCCGCTCGGCGTGTTGTAATAATAGCTAGAACCGATAACGGTCGATAAATTCTACCTCCATGCAGAACGATACCCTCACTTGCCGCTGTGCTAGTCTCTGTGACTCGCGCGCTAGCGAGATCGAACTTAATTGTTCATTTTTTGACCGACACTGCAACTACGTGTCATCATGGCACAAACTTGAAATCATGCTTTCAATCTCTAGCACAACTAGAAATCTTCTTGGAAAACCAACAATTCAAATGTCAAACAGATTAACAACTAATTTTAGCATTTTTTAGGAATGTGGTTGTATCTTCCCCTTTTCTTTTGATATATGGATTTAGTCTCATAGTTTTGTTAATTAAGGGGGGTGTATTCAATTAGGATTCTTAGGGACATTTAAGGACATTTAAAGACATTATAAATCCTGGTGTATTCAATTCGAACAGTTAAAGACTTTAAAAGAGTCCATATCAATCAAGTGGTATTCAATTAGGATTTCTATAGACTTTTAAAGAATCCTTTCAAATCTGGGTGTATTGAATTTGGACTTTAAAAATGTCTATAAGAATCAAGGTGTATTTAATTAGGACTAGATTTTAAAGGATTTTCTTAGGTCATGGATTTTGGTGGATTTTGGTGAACTAGATGGTGAGAGGTATAAATATCAAAGTCCATAACAAGTCCAGCTTTCTCCCCAAGATTTTCATCAGTCTCTACCATCGTTCAATTGGGATTTTCATCAGTCTCTTCCACAAGCTCATCTTCTTCTCTTCAACAACGATTTTTTTACAATTTTTTTCTACTCTTTCACTTCTCCATAAGTTTTATCTATCAAAATCTCTCTTTTTTTTCTCTATAATTCATTATTTCTTGTTTACTATTTGGGGAATGAAGTGATTTCTTGTTTTATTTTTTCTGGGTTTGTCATAGCTTTTGCTATGTTCTTTTGCTGTGCTCCAAGAAACCAAGCTTTTGCTCTGTGTAATTGTTCTTTTGATGTGCTCTGTAATCCAATGTTCAAAAAATTGGATTTGGGTTTCTAGGGTTTATAGATTTGGATTTCTAGGGTTAATTAGAATGAAAATAAAACTTCTAGCTATTTTTTTTTAAGTGGGTAATTAGAGGGTAGAAAGCTCAACTCAATTGGTAGAGTATCAGTTGTTTGTTATTAGTTTTATTTGAAAAATAAAGTTGTAAATTATGTGTTCGTGCATGTTCTGTTTTGCTTTTTGGTGGCATTTACAATATAAGCGTATCAACTATGAAAAAAAAATATCTATTTGTGTTTCAGAGATTAATTTTGATTTCTATAACAATATTTTTCCATATCAACCAAACCAAAGGCAATTTTGAACTTATTGCTATCTTGCTTGCAGACATAGATAGGTTAAAGAGCTGTGAAATTTCTCAGTTTCTTGTTTATGACATAAAATTTTGTTTCTAGTAATTGACAGTTTTTGTAATTATCTGTAAATCCTTTGTTTGTCTGCTGCAATTGTTTCATTGAATGAAAGATTTCATGTATCTATCTTCTAGCCTCTTTCTTCTAATATTTTTCCTTCTATTTATTAGGTGAATAATTAGATTTTTAAAGATAAGGAGAGATGTGTCTTATCCTGTAATTGTAGTTCTTTGTTGTAATCAAATTTTTAACAGTTTTTTTTTTTTTTTAAGACTTTCTAAAATTATTGATTTGGTGGTTTTCAATGTCATGTTGTTTTCTCTTCTATGAGCTTGTGGGGTTAATGTACAAGTCCTTTTTAAGGACATTGTCAATAGTCTTACTAGTAAAAAGAAGGTCACAGTATTTACCTTTCCTTTTCAACCCCTTAAGAGGGGAAAAAAGCAACTTGTGTGGTGGCCTTTACTATTTCCTTTCGGACTCCAAATCTGCCGTTGTTTGTGTGGTGTTTTGTAGCCTTGCTTTGTTGTGTTCTGTACTATTGCCCCCTTGTTAATAAAAGCTACTGTTTCAAAATACACACATATATATATATATATATATATTTCTAACAGTGCTAATAGGTTTTTAATAATATATCTATTTCAAAAAAATATATGTCTGATTACAAAGTTACTAATAGGTTTTTTTAATCATATTGTCCACTGCATGCTCATCATCACATGCCTCCTTTATTCAAGCCCAAATATCAAATAAAACACAACATTGTTTTGTTAATTCTTGATTGTAATAGTAATAAGGAACTTATCATCTGATAATATACTCTAGAGATTCCATGACTGAGTAATACTACTGATTAAAAATCTTGGAGCCCCTTTTGTCAGATTTTCAAGATTAGTAGAATAAACGTCAGTTGACCAAAACTTAATTAATAAGTACTCTAGTTGTAATTCTTTCTTTATTATTGATAATTATAACGATGCTCTTACTGTTCGCAAGTGACAAGAAAAATATATATTTATAATAATATCTATAATAACGATGCTCTTGCTGTTCCACCAGTTCTCTCTTTTTTGTGAAAGAATATCTGAATATATTATCTATTTATTATTGTTATTATAATTTATTATTTGTCTTGAGAAGTGAGTTGCTGTGGACTGTGAGTACTTGTTATTCTCGGATTTTGGATTCTCGGATTTTGGGATGGGGTGTGTTGTGGCCTTGTGGGTGTAGGGAAAAAATAAACTTGGAATTAGAATTAGAACATAATGAAATTTGTTAGCTTTTTGTACATTGGATGATGGATTATTCAATATAACCTTTTTATTAACAATTGTCAACTTTTTTGTTTAAGTTTCCGTATATCCCTTTAGAGACATTTGAATTACATCTTGTTTTTGAAGTTATTATCATTTATAAATTTATGGATCAATTGCATATATAGTAACATTACAAATGGGAGATGCACAAGAAGGGAATAGAAAAAGAAAGGCCACGACTGATTATAGAAATTGGTCCATTGAAGAGAGCAAAATGTTGTTACAACTCATGATTGATGATGCATCTTGTGGATGGCGTGATGCGAATGGCATGCTTAGCAAGGCTATTGTAGAAAGCAGGATACTTCCCGTACTTAATGAAAAACTTGGGTGCCAAAAAACTCATAACAATTACATTAGTCGGTTAAAATTCTTTAAGAGAGAATATCAAAAATATTATCAACTTATGCGTCATAGCTCTGGGTTTGGATGAAACCACAAAAAAGTTCACTGCTCCTGGAGAAGTTTGGGAAGATTACTTTAAGGTTAGGTTTTTAACTTTTCTCAAATGTATTCTGTTTGGTAAATTGAGTGCATACTAATTTTGAAACAATTTTTTTTTCTTTTCTTTTTTATAGTCCCACCCGACTCATAGAGGCATTCGTAATAAAAATTGTGATGATTACGAGGATTTGCAAATTGTAATTGGGAATGCAACTTCTACTAGGAAAAATTCATTAGGATTAGGTGATGAAACTGATGCAAGAACTTTTGGCGTCGAAGATAGACATACTACATTAGATGACTTTGTATATGATGAGACCAATAAGGCCTTCGTAGCAAATCAAAATGAACCATCACACCAACCTCCACCACTTTGACAATCTTCTTCACCTTTACCCTTTTCGACCACTAGTTCAGAAGTTCACCCAGTTAGTACAAGCCAAAAGAAACGAACTATAACCGACAATGAAGGGAACAGTAGCTCATCTAAGACCAACAATAAAGCCATGATTATGGAGAAAATTTCTCTTAGCATTGATTCCATTGTCATTGACTTTCGGGGAGTACATAGCCTACTGGAGAAACGATAAAAAGATAGAGAGAGGAGTGAGGTAGAGAAAAGGGAAAAAGAGAGACAAAATTGAATATGGGATGCTATCAAAGAGACTCCAAATTTGGATGAACGTGCTCGTTACAAAGCGGTTGCATTACTTACTAATAAAACCAAAAAGGAAGCATTTTTGAAAATGTCACCTGAGGAGCGTTCAAACTGGATCACCTACAATTTGGAATGAGTGGTTATTTGGATCATGATACATCATGCTTTATTGGAAATTTCTTTTGTTTATCAACATTTTGGTTTACTGCATTTGGTTAGTTAATTGGTATAATACATTTTTTGTTTGAACATGCAATGTATTATTTTGGTACTTATTTTGATTTGTCAATTAATATTATTTATGGTTCTTTATACTATTGTGTGAATGAAAGATTTGCTTCATTTTGGGTTCATATATTTGTTTATAAAATGAGATATTTGCTTCATTTTAATTCATATTTTTTAGTTCATATTTCAGTTTTTTTTAAGTAATTCAGTTTGTAAATTAATAATGCTTTTATTAGGTGGCTAGCTATTCGTTTATATAATGTCTCAATTAAGCATGTATGGAGATAATGAACTAGAGGAAGACGAAATTGAGCAAGAGGAAATTGACGAGGAAGAAACTGATGGGGAAAATATGGATGTTAAAGAATTTGAGGAAGATGAAGAATTTTACGAAATCATTAAGCATTTGTTGATAGCAATTCAAGCTGTAGTCCATGTGCTAAATGAGTTTATGATTTTCATGAGCGAGCAACATGTTGAACGTGCATTAACTTGGCGCCAGATTACTACAAAAGGATTAAATTACATACATAATGTCTTGAATCAAGATCCTGAACATTTTCAACAGAGGTATAGAATGTATCCTGATGTGTTTAGAAAGTTATGCAGTATTCTTAGAGAAAAGACACTCTTACAAAATACAAGATTCATTTGTATAGAAGAAATGCTTGCAACATTTTTGCTCATTGTTGGCCACAATAATAGATATTGTCTAGTACGCGACACATTCGGCCGATCACACTTCACAGCCAGTATAAATTTTAATAAAGTTTTGAAGGCCTTGAACACAATAGCACCAGATATGCTGGCCAAGCCTGGATCATTGCCATCTAAACTAAAGGAAAACACAAGGTTTTACCCTTACTTTAAGGTAAATGTATGTCCTAAGCTTTTAATTTTCTTTTTATTTGAATCAAAATATAAGGTTATGGATTTATTTCAGGATTGTATCGGAGGTATTGATGGCACACATATTCCAGCAATGATAACAAGACGTGACGTAAGTAGCTATTGTAATCGTCACGAAACAATATCTCAAAATGTATTAGCAGCTTGTAATTTTGATTTGGAATTCATGTATGTCCTTAATGGTGGGAGGGTTCAGCTCATGATTCAAAACTGCTAACTGATGCTTTAACAAGGAGGAGGACTGCACTTAAAATGCCGCAAGATTCGTATTTATCTTCTTCTTTTTTTGGAACTTTACATTAGACCAAACGTTGCATGCAAAGTATTTGCATTGTATTTTTTTTTTTTTTTATAATAGTATTTGCATTGTATTTTTTTTTATTTTTTATTTTTTTGATAAAAGTATTTGCATTGTATTATTAGGTAAATATTACTTAATAGATTGTGGATTTCCAAACCGTCGTCAATTTTTGGCTCCATTCCGAGGTGTTCGATATCATCTCTAAGACTTTGGTGGTCAAGGACGTGACCTTGCAAATGAAGTTGAGTTTTTCAATCTCCGTCATGCTTCTTTGATGATTGTCATTGAGAGGATATTTGGTATATTCAAATCACGATTTACAATTTTCAAGACTGCACCTCCATTCCCGTTTAGGACACAAACAAAGCTTGTATCAAGTTGTGTAGGACTACACAACTTTCTTCGAAAAGAGTGTAGATCTGACGAGTTTCCTGTTGAACAAGATAATGAAGTGGATCCTGAACCAGTTAATGAAGTTGACCCTGAACCAGTTTTCCAAACGCAAGAACAACAACGAACTGAGGCTAATGAATGGAGAGATGCTATAACTTTGAATATGTGGATAGATACAGGACCCAATGATAACAATGAGAATCAATGAAGATGAGTTATGAATGAGAATATATATATTTTGTTTTGAAATTGACAAAGTGTGAGAATATATGCTATAGCTTTGTTATATATATATATATATATATATATATTGAAATTGACAACGAACTTTTGTTTACTATCAAGTTACTGATGGTCATAGTTGTATATATTAAATACATGTTTACTATTCAAGTTGCTACTTCTTGGGGTTGTTCTTGTTCTTGCTCTGTCTTTGGGTTTTCTTTGTTTGTCTTCTGTTTGCTTCCTAGTGTCTCGGCTGATGCCCTTGATAAAATAAAATTATTTGCCTTTAAATATATATAATCTAGAAAAACTTGTAAGATACTTTCTAAGGGTTGAAATTATTTTTTATATAAAAAATATTCATATATACGCAAATATAGATTGACCGGTGTATCAAATTTTGATCATTCCAACTTCAAAGGTTTTTTTATTTTTTTTTTTTATTATTATTTTTTTTTTATTTTTAAATTAGCTATTAGCTTACTATTGAATATTGATAAGTCAGAGATTACAAATCTATGAAAATCCATAGATGTCTAAACAAATCCATAAAAGTCTGAGATAGATATCTAAACAAATCCATAAAAGTCTGATATGGATGTCTAAACAAATCCATGAAAGTCCATGTGGATTTATAAAGGATTTATAAAAGTCTGTAGAAATCCATGAAAATCTGTCACTTAAAAGGTTTTTTTTTAGGAATGTGGTTGTATCTTCCCCTTTTCTTTTGCGATATGGATTTAGTCTCATAGTTTTGTTAATTAAGGTTTACGGAGATTTAACAAAAAATAGCTCTACTAGGGTTTCATGTTTACATGGCTTGCTAGGGTTTTTCGGTTCACTGCAGTTTCGACGGTCGACGCTGTTGCCGTCCATGCTCTTCTCTCCCTTGTCCGGCACTGTCTTTGTCAATTTGTTCAGATCATTTCTCTGTCGCTACTGTTGTTGCTGCGTTTTGGCTATGTTTTGATTCCCCATTCTTGGGAGGTGGTGGTTCTTGGTGTTCCGTTCTCAGTCCTTGTTGATGGTGCCGATGTTCACTTCTCTGGTCCATCGCTCTTGTTTACAGCAAGCCCCGATGATTGGTCTAGTTTTGATTTTCGTAGGCGTCCTGCTGCAATTCCATTGCAGTTTTCTAATTTTGGCTTGCTTATCTAGTGTTCTTGCGTGCTTCTTCCTCTTCAAACTTCTTTAAGCAGTGTTGCTTCTCACCCGATTCTAGCGGAGGGTGGTATGGTTGCTGCTGCGTGGAGGTTTGGATCGGTGGCTGCTATTCCCGTTGGTATTGGCTGGTGGATGTTGTTGGTGCACTTTGCTTTTCACGCTAATTGGTTGCTGTTGCTGGTGCATGTTACTGTTCACGCTACACCTTATTCACGCTAATTGTGGTCGTCCTAGTAAGGCTCCGGCTATCAGAAGTGTTGTTTGGTCACCTCCGGCTCTGGGGTGGATCAAGGTTAACAAAGATGGGGCTGCTTTAGGTTCTCCAGGTGTAGAGGCCTATGGGGCTGTTTTTCGTACTTGCAGATCTTTTGTTAAAGCCTGTTTTGCAGTCCCCCTTGGTTAGGTTTTTGCTTTTGAGGCTGAACTCCTTGCTGTTTATTTAGCCATCAATTATGCGTGGAAGTTGGGTTGGCATAAGATCTGGCTCGATTGTGACTCTTCTTATGTGGTATATCTTCTCTCTGAAAGGTCTGATAAGGTTACCTGGTGTGTTCGTCAAGCTTGGCAGCGTTGTACTTATCAGATCTCGCATATGGAGTTCCAGGTTTTTCACATTTTTAGAGAAGGTAACCAAGTGGCAGATGCTCTCTCTAAGCACGCTTTGGGTGTTCCTTTAGATTTATGATGGTCCTTCTCTCCTTCGTTATGTTCTCGATTTGTTAGTAATAATTGTAAGGGTAGAGAATCCTTCATATTTTCCTAGTTTTATTTTTTCTTGTTTGGCCTGCGTGCCATTGGGTTTTTTGGGGATGTGTCCTCTGTTTTGTTTTGTTTTGTTTTTTGGATTCTTTTGTTTCTTTTTTCCTTTTTTTATATATTTTTGGATAATGCCTAGCGTTTTTTTAGCATATGATCTCTTATGATGTTTTTACCCCCTTAGACCAGTCCAATTTTATCAACAACAAAAAAAAAAAAAAATCGTAACATGTACAAAACATTTCTCCTATAGTGGGAGTTACATTCTAAATCATGCTTATAGGAATTGATTCTGATAGACCATTGTATATTATTTAAAAATTATGGTTTTATTAAAGTGAAAATTGCAAAAGATAACCTAACCATAGAATAGATTATTGTTTGTAACCAAATTCTAATTTTTTATTGTTTGTAACCAATCATCATAATACTTTATTGTTTTTAGTCAATAAAACTATCCTTTTATCCTCTTTTCCCCTTTAATTTTTTTTCTCTCCATTACTCATCTCTCTTTATCACTCATCTCTATCACCCATCTTTTCATCACTCATATCTTTATCAAATCTTAGTTCTCAACTAATTTTTGTCAAGAAATTAAAGTTATTTTGAAGGAAAATCACAATGAAACCAAGATTTAGGAAGAGTTTTTTGAAAATTTTGAGTTTGTGGTTGAATCTATATTCAAAACTTCAAGGTTTGTAAATCTTCAATTTCAATAGCATTATTATGTTTCTTAGATGATATTGTTGATGGATCTTTGTTATTTTGTTTCAATTTTAAAGGTTTTTTGTTGACAATGGAAGAAACTTCGATTTCGATTGGAAATTATATTTCACGCAATGTGTCACAGTAAAAGTGATATAAATTGGTTATTTCATGTTTAACGTGACACATTGCCTAATATTGTGCAATCATGTATTTCTGAAGTACATGAGATATTTCATGTCCAACATGACATATATAAGATACTTAATGCACAACATGATATACATGGGATAATACTGCATAAATAGGATATTTCATACCTAACATGATATACATAAGATATTTTATGCACAACATGATATACATAGGATATTTCTTACCTTGTATGAAATACTGCATAATGGGGATATTTCATACCCAACATGATATACATATGATATTAAAGATTTTTTTATTATATGTTTATCATATAAATTAGAATTTTGATTAGTGGGATGGGTTAGGCAGGAGAGACCTGGTAAGAATAGTGTGTGTGTGTTTTTTTTTTCTCCATAATTTGTCCCTATAGGTTATTGTAAGGGACGTAATGTTTTGCTTCTATAGATTGTTATTTCGTCCCTATAGCTTATAAAGGGGACGAAATTCAGTTTTCGTCCCTAAATTATAAAATTATCAAAAGAAATGAGTTTCGTCCCAATAAGAACTCTTTGTGGATGAATTTCAATTTTCATCCTGTAAAACCTATTGCAACCCACCTAAGGGCGTTATTTGGGATGAACTATTTTTGCCTCAAAAAATCTATAGGGACGATTTTTTTAACTTTTCTTTTTTTGGTATTTTGGTTCAATTGACATGTTATTTACAAAAGTTTTAGTTTTAATTTTTAATTAAAAACTAAATTGCTTTTGAAGGCGATGAGTGAGAGATTGTAACCTTGATGAAATAATGTGATTTCCAGTCCACAACTGGATAATGATAAATACTGGAGAGAAGTCATCAGCCCAATCATTCGAAGAAAGCTGATATCAAGATTTGTATAATCCATGTACAGATACTCCAAATTTTTTAAATTAGGTAAATCTGGCAACAACAGCAAAACAAAAATTACTTTAAAAGTCAAGAAGAAACATATAATTTTATAAGATGGATCTTCATAATATTAAAGTAATAAAATCTTTGATACATCATATGGCCGTGTTATATTATTTTGTAAATTTTTTTATGGTTAGGACACAAGTTAATAACTAAAAAAATCATAAAAAAAGAAACTATTAATTACAGTTATTGTTTTAGTCAATGTTATAAATATGCACTTATAATAAATGTTTTCTGCTTTTAGTAAATTTTTAGTTGTTAACCTGTGCCTCGGACATAGGCTAACACTACACTTTTTCTTATAAGAATAATTAGTGATAAGAATTCTTTAAAGAAAGTTAAGACACCAAGAGATCGTGGGTTTAAGTTTGTCCCTTCAGATCTCAAATTATTATAATATTTTAAAAATAAAAAATTTAAAAAATAAAAAAATAATAAAAAAAACTCTTTAAAAAAAGTCAATTGGAATGTTATTTATAAAACGTTTAGTTTGAAACTTCGAATTTCTAATAAATAAAAAATTGACGATTTACTTTTGATGAGGCAGAGAGATTTTAACCTTGATTAGATAAACTTTTCCTGATTATATTTGATGCATATTCCTGATTACTTTTGACTTTTGATGAGGAAGAGAGATTTTCACAGATTCAGGTTTAGTGTTAACAGACAATTTCAGCATTGATATTTACGGATCTAAGAATATACTGATTTGACCCATTCAAAGTCTTTAAAACGGCAATTTGAATGTAATCAATTTTCTTAACAAGATGATAAGATTGATTCTAGGAATTGTGATGATTAAACTTTAAGGAGAGCAATGGCAAGGTGGACCAGACTTACGGTGATATGGGAAATGCTATCTACCATCTTCATTTGTCTTTCTCAATTACCTTTCTCACTCATTGTTTGATATGTATACACTTTTTCAATTAATAAAAACCTCTCACTTTTTGTTATAAAGTTTGTTTACGTCTTTACCCCTTATTAATGAAATGATAGAAGCATCCATCAAATGTAAAGATGTAAACAAGCTTTGCACCAAAAAGTGAGAGCTTTTTATTAAATAAAAAAGTGTATACGTGTCAAGTAATTAGTGGGAAAGGTAAATGAGAAAAATAAATGGGGAAGTTAGATATCATTCCCCTGGTGATATTTAATTTGGCAATGAATTGATTAATGGCAAATTACAATAACTTACCTGATTATATACATAATTGCATAAAAACCAGGGAAAATATGATAATAACATTCACTATCCCTTGACCCATTGACTAATGTTTGACCATCATTAGTCAACCACGGAAAAGAGGCAATGTCATTTTTACCCTTGCACTTATATTTGAACAGTGTCAATAATCAATATTATATTATCGAATTAAAAATAATGTAAAAAATTTTTTTTTTTTTTTTTTTTTGTATTTAAAAAATAGTTTAAACGATATAACAAAACAATTTGTTTTTAAAAAGAAAAAAAAAAAATCTCTACCAATCTCCATTACAGGTTAATGGAGATTCAAAATTGAGAGGAAATTTTGTATATTTTTGGAAAATTTCCACAAGACAACGAATAATTCGATGTAATTATTTCAACATATAGATATAACAATCCAATGGAATACACAGTTTTGTTGCATCGTTCCAAATCTCTTTTAATGGAGATTTGAGATTTCCATTTCCATAAATGGATCTATGATTTTTGTATAAAGGCAAAGAAAAAGGGAAAACTCAACTCAAAACTTTTAATCAAAAAATACCCAAAACACAAAACAATAAAGTACAATAGTCTAATAGATTTCAAAGAAAAAAAATAGTCTAACGAAAATTTCAAACTCTTCTAACAGAGATCTGTTGAACCTTGTTCGATTTCGAAGATCACCCTTGTTCGAATTCAAAGATCTATGATCTCCAGATCTTTCTTTTTTTTTTTATTTTTTTTTTTTATTTTTTTTTTTTTTTTGTATTATTAGATTTTGTAAAGGAGATCTGGAATCTCCATCAATGGAGATTTAGATTTCCATCAATTGAGAGATTTTGATCTCTATTAATGTAGATATAAGATTTATGATATATTTTTTTATTGATTGTTTTTTCTAGTGTGTTTGTGTCTTTGTGATATAGATAAGAAGAGGAAGGGTAGGAAAAGAAGAAGAAGAAGAGGAGAAGAGAAAAAAAAGAAAATGGCGGGTGAAGGTGAAGGAGAAATAGGTTATTCAGGTTTGTATGGTGGAGGAGAAGATATATAATTTTTATAAATAAAAAAAATTAATAAAAGTTATTAGGGCTAATGTGGCTAACTTTAATTGGACAGCCGATATTCTTTTTTCTTATTTATTTAATATTTGCCCATTAATTAACTAATATATATATATATATATATATATATATATATATATGTTATCAGGTTAGGTATGAGAATTCATGTAAAAAAATTTACACTATTTTTCGGTAGCGAGAATTAACAAAACCGTACGATAAGATAGTCAGTATACCTGACTTGGTAATTTATATATAAATATATATATATATATATATATATATACAGAAATTTTCAAGTCAGTATATCCTGATATAGCTTCGTGAGAATATTGAATGTGAGACACTAGTTTTACATACTTTGACTCAAGTGTATATGCATTTGTCAAAACTAGTGGCTCACATTCAATATCCTGATAAAGTTATATAAGGATGTATTGACTAGAACGGGACTATATATATACAGTCTCGTTTCTATCAGTGCATCCTGATATAACTTTATCAGAATATTGGATGTGACACTCATTTATAACAGTGATTGACAAGTGCATACTCCAAGTCAAAGTATGTAAAACGGATGGCTCATATTCAATGTCCTTATATAATTATATTAATGCGCACTGATAGGAAAATATATATATATATATAAGCTTTTGAATGCGGTATCCCAAATTGTAACAATTTTCTAGGATCCTAATGAATATCAAATAAAAATAAATAAATAAATAAATATATGTATGACCCCAAGTCAATCAATTTCCCTCTCTTTCCTCTCTTTTTATCATATATAGCCTATAGGTCCACCATTCAACAATTCCCCTCTTTTTTCTTGAGAACAATTTTGCTTATCCACCCTAATTAGAGGTAAGCATTATCTCCCACCTCATTGTTTTACACATATCCTAAACTTTGGGTTAACTTTGAGTTAACTTTTGTCTTTGGGTTGAGTTTGGGACATTTGTCAAGCAATGAGGTGGGAGGTAATGCTTACCTCTAATTTGTGTGGATGAGTAAAGTTGTTCTCTTTTTTCTCTCTTGTTGCAGGCCCACCTGTCTCTTTATTTTTTTTTACTTGAACATTCTTTTTGGTCGATGGATCCAATCTAACAACCATAATGAGATCTCGGAAACTTGTTGCAATCCAGGATACCGCATTCAAAAGCTTCTCACTCTCTCTCTCTCTCTCAATATTGAAACAAATAAAGGTGTGCCTAATATTAATCTAGATGCGGGGTGAATAGATTTTATCCGATTTTACCCAATTTTTATTAAAGGTCAAATTGACGAAAATACCCCTAGCTAGTCACAATAATATATCAAGTGTATAAAGTGCGGAATTGTAAAGAACATAAGATATTTACGTGGAAACCCTCACGGGAAAAACCACGGGCTGTTATGTGAGTCACACACGAACCTCGAATCCACTAAATGTGATAAAGATTACAACCTAATCCCAGAAGTAATCACACACCTACCTAATCCCAGTATAAATGGACCTAGTCCAATTGCTTGTGATCTAAGCAACCTACTCCCGGAAGCTACACACAAGACTTACTTCTCAATGAAGAGATAAAATGGCTTAAGTGAATATATGATGATATTCAATGAACAAACAAGGCTAGGAAACCTTAAATGCTTATCTAGGATGATGAATATACAATAAAAGCAATCCTAAATATCAATAGCTAAATGACATGTCAAATAGCTTAGCAATCAAGATTAAACACAACCTAGAAAGCTATCACACTACAACACTTAATCATTTCATCACAAACAATCTCTATCTTGTATCTAGCATGTGTTCTAAAAACATACAAGTGAATAAAGAGAAGACTTGTTAAGAAAGACACTAAAATTAGATAAAGTTAGTGAGATTCTTACCAAGCAAGATGTAATGATGCAAAACCATGCATGGATGCACTCTATATGAGTATAGATGATGCAATATGAAGTTTGATGCAAAAAGGAAAAGCTTTGAGTGATTAAAGGTGAGTTCTTAAGGATTTTTGGCTCTTAAGAAGTGTTCTAAGAGAAAAATATGCTTTTGGAACTTTTGGGGCCGACCTTAAATCAAAGTGGGATATTTATAAGCTCCCAACAAAACTACAGCGTTTTGGACTTTCACGCAAGGCGGACTGCCGCGGTCGTCGATTGTTACGGTTGGGACAACCGCGGCATAGAGAATGTATCTCTGTCGCCTGTGTGCAGCGATTGATCCAATCGCGGCAGAGAAGGGACATCTCTGTCCCTAGCATGCCGCGGTTATCCAACCGCGGCACTGCAACCGTGGCTAAGAAGGTCAATGCCTTCTCATGCAGTTTCTCACACAAGATCATGTCATGGGTGCAAGTGTGTGAGTGAAGTGAATGCATCCTAATGCCTAACATGTTATGGCATATAACTAGCAAGATGCAAACAATTAAACATGCAATAAGAGAGATTAATGAACATTAATGCACACAATATAAACACACACAACATACAACAAAAGACATATGCATGGGTTGTGGGTGTGTGCAACTATCTCTTCAAAACAAGTAAACACTTAAAAATTTACCTTTAAAGTGTTTGATCTCTTGAGGTCTTGAAAGCGACTTTGAGCTTGAATCTCAATCATCTAAACTACCCTCACATTCAAACCCCAATATGTGGTTTGTCCACAAAATAAGCCAATCAAAATATGGGGATCCTTATAAATATATAAGGGACCATAGTCAATTATGATTTTGCAATTGTCCTACTACATACTTCCATCACAGTCACATTTTTTGGTAAATATAATGATGAAAAGGCTGAAAAATATGCTAATTTGTTAGATATTTTGGAAGCAAATAATTCTAAAATTATCACTTATATTAACAAGTCTGTTAAGCATTCAAAAATATAAAAAACCAAAGTAATGTACCTTGAATATAATCAGCGAATTTGATCCATAAAGCTAATCTTTTGTTTTTCTTAGCAGAACACGATAGACGAATTCTTCGCTGCTTTGTTACATGAACTTTTATGGGCAGGAGAAAAAAAAGAGCGAAATTAGGCAGAAGAGAATTGAAGGAAGAACGGTACACGCCATTTTCACTGACATAGTAGAATTCCTAATATACCCCTACTGTTATTAAATGGGCCTTTTTTCATAGCAGCCAAACTGGAATTTAAAATCTACAGACTATTGTACAATTTGGGCCAACCAGACGGGCCAAGCCCAATCTATAGTTAATGTCATTTGATGAAAGGTACGTCTATTGACACCCATAAAACTTATCAGTACACCAATTTTTATAAGTACACCCATATCTAAAATTTAAAAATTAAATATTACTATAAACACCCATTATAATGCCAACAATACCCTTATTGAAATAAATTAATACATATTATTTATAAACACTCTTAAATTATTACCATACCAAATTTATAAAAAAAAAATCATATTATTTTTGGAATCAAATCTTTTTTTAATGATGGTATAATTTATTTTTGAAAATATCTTGAATTTAGGAGCCTTAAAAAAGAGAATATGTATATAGGGTCAAAAGATTTTCAATTTGAAATTATCTTATTTATACAGCTATCTTAAAAAAAATTCTTATTGACATCTATGACTATCTTAAAAAATAATAATAAATAAATAAAACTTGTTGATATTTTCGGCTATAGTTAAAAAAAATAAATTTATAGAGTTTATAACTATACATAAAAAAAATAATTAAAAAAAAGACAAAAAAAATTATGATAATCATGTGATGATGAGAAAATTTGATACTTGAAATAAAATTAGAGTTTAATTAGGGTTTATCATAAAAATTAAGCTTTTTTATTTATTTATTTTTATTTTTTTAAAAGGTAAGTTTTTTTTAATAAAAAAATATAGTTGAGGAAATAGGTATTATTAATGAGTGTATATAGTTTTTGGTTTATTTTTAATTAAAATAACTTATCCTTATTGGTAAATTTCTATTGAGATATTTTTGTAATTAATTTTTTTAATAAAATATAGGTGTACTAATAAATTTTATAGATGTCAATATCGGCCCCCTTTAATGAATGCTGACACGGTGACATGGCACATGGCAAGCAACATCATGGAATAGATAACCATGTTAGCACCTTGCCAATGACATAACTTGACACGTTGGCAAAAGCTTATGACGCGCCCAACACGTCATCATTTAGGTGTCAATATCACTTATAAATTTCTCTCTTAACTGACTTTTTTTTTTTTTCCTTAAGAAATTGAACTTGGAAAAAAATTCTAGGGACCGATACTCCTGAAGCCTTGAACCATATATATATATACATACGGACCACAGTCAGTCATTATGATTTTGCAATTGCCCCCACTACTTTCCACTCACATTTGTGTCTGCTTTAGTGGAAGACTTTAAAAAGCTAGACTTTATAAGGTCAGTGGAAGTGCCCGTCCAACATGACTTCGCGGAAGACAACTTTCTTGCATTGTAAAGTAAAACGTCTGGAAGAGGAAATGAGAAATTCCCTGCAATCAAAGCAGTACTACACTTTGTTATTTTAAATTGTTTGTTGGTTTATAAGCATTTCGAGTAGTTAAGACCAACAAATGCATAATCCTGCAATGAGTTATCAAAATTTGCTTTTGTTCTTTTTCCGTTCTTACATGCTCATAAGCATTGTTCACACCGCTGGCGACACATGCGCGGACACGTAAAGGAAAGTGTGAGACATGTTCAGGCACAGGAAACTTCATAGCTAATAGTACCTACGGAAGAAATTGCGATCTCATCCTCTCATCTCTTGCTTCTAAAATAACTGGGGGTTTCTACAATGCCACCATTGGACAGGACCGTGACAAAGTTTACGCTCTTGCACTCTGCAGAGAAGATTCTTTTAGAGAAGATTTTTTCAACTGTGTGAATTTCACATCTCAAGAGATTATGATCAAGTGTCCAAACCAGAAGGAATCATTTATGTGGGGAAATCTTCCGGATCAACCTCCATGCATGGTGCACTATTCAAACCGCTCTTTTTTTGGAATATTGGAGGTGGATCCCTTAATGATATTAACTAATACAGGTGATATCACATCAAATTTGACGGAGTTTACTCAGATCTGGGAAAAGTTGATGTACGGTTTAGTGAGAAAGGCTTCTATATATGGGCACCTCTTTGCTTAAGTTTGAGACTGGGGATGAACATTTTATAAACTTTCAGAGGATATATGCATAGTGCAGTGTACCCCAGATTTATCCCATAGTGATTGTGATGTTTGTCTACGAAGATGTGTGACTGCGTATAAGTCTTACTGCCTCGGAAAGCAAGAAGGAGTTGTTCAGGGACCTAACTGCGGTTCTCGTTGGGATCTTTACAACTTCTATAAGGATACTCCTGATGCTCCACTTACATCTCCTCCTTCAACTAGTACAACTACCAAAGGTATGTTCACACTAGCTCTCGTATAAAACCAACTTCATAGGGCAAGTGTTCTCTGCTTGTTAAATCTTATATATCATCCTTGTGATTCATCACCGTCAATAAATATATCCATTTCATAGACTTGAATATTTAATGAAAAATGTTAGATGTCGAAAGGAGCCAAAGGGTAGAAAACAAGGCATGGATTGCAGTAGTCGAACCTGTATCAGCAATTATAGTAGTTGTGCTGCTTGGTTTTTTTCTCTGGCATAAGCGCAAAAGAACTAAAAGAGATAAAGGTAATGGTTTTTACTTACTCTGCATTACAAAAACCATATTACATCTCTCTTTCCCTTTTTTTTTTTTTTTTTTTTAATTTTTTTTATTTATTTATTTATTTATTTATTTATTTATTTATTTATTTTTATTTTTATTTTATTATTTTTTTATTTTTATTTTTATTTTATTATTTATTTATTTATTTATTTATTTATTTATTTATTTATTTATTTATTTATTTATTTATTTATTTATTTATTTATTTATTTTATAATATACTATATATTTCTAAATTGAATTTATGGTGCCTTGGGGTTGGGGAGGAAAGCAAACAGCCAAGAGGTTCTACTACATCGCTTTGGGAAAGATAGAAATGAAAATGACTGCGATTATGATACTCATGATTTCCCAATATTCCTGTTGGGTCTCACGCTCGAGGCTACTGAGAATTTCTCTAATAAAAACAAGCTTGGAGAAGGTGGGTTTGGCCATGTCTACAAGGTAATTGTAAAGGGGATGGGGAGCAAGTTGTATGTTAAACGCAAATCTTTGAAATATAAGTGGTCTCATTAGAGGACTCAATTTTTTTTATTAGTATTTTTTTTTTCTATTTTATGTTAAAGATAGAAATTTTCTTTCATGGTATATTATCAGACGTCAACAAAATTGCAGTGAAAAGGCTTTCTAGGGCATCTGTGCAAGGGATGAAAGAGTTTAAGAATGAAGTCACTTTGATTGTCAAATTACAACATAAAAATCTTGTCAGATTGTTGGGATGTTGCTTAGAGGGAAATGAATTGTTGTTGATTTATGAGTACATGCCCAACAAAAGCCTTGATTTTCTCCTTTTTGGTTGTTCTCTCAAACTTTTAATGCTACTTGAATTTATTTCTTTAATTGTTGGATGCTATGTTATACTATGTTCAAATTTACGGACAGATTCAGCAAAGAGTGTATAATTGGATTGGAAGACACGCATAAGCATCATCAATGGAATTGCACGAGGCCTTTTGTATCTACATGAAAATTCTCGACTCAAAATTATACATCGTGACCTCAAAGCTAGCAATGTTTTATTAGACAATAAGATGAACCCAAAGATATCAGACTTTGGAATGGCTAGGATATTTGGAGGAAATCAAAACGAAGCTAATACCAACAGGGTTGTTGGAACATAGTAAGTGCATTTTTGCTAGAGAATTTAAGTGGAGTAGGATTTCTATAACATGTAATCTTATTTTGTTTTTCCAATTTCAAATAGTGGATACATGGCCCTAGAATATGCTATGGAATGATTGTTTTCAGTGAAGTTAGATATTTTCAGCTTTGGAGTTCTTTTGCTAGAGATTGTTAGTGGAAAAAAGAATAACAGATTTAATCTTTTAGAACCTGGCCGAAGCCTCCTTAATTATGTAATTAAATCTCTCCTTTTCTTTAACAAATGATTTCTCACCATCCGTACACTAATCTTGACTTGTATAACATTGCAGAAATGGAAACTGTGGTGTGATGAACAAGCTGCAGAGTTGATGGATCCAGCACTCACACAATCATGTGATCCCACTGAACTATTGAAATACATCCATATTGGATTGTTGTGTGTCCAAGGAGACCCAGCAGACAGACCTCCAATGTCCTATGTGTTTTCATGTTGGCGAATGATAACATAAAACTTCCTAAACCAACCCAACCTGCATTTTTTGTTGGCCGAGTTATTGTGAGATCAGATCAATCTTCGTCAGATGTTAAAGTATGTACAGTTAATGAGGTTACTCTCTCAACTGTATTACCTCGATAGCGATTTCTGCTTTGCTTTCATATATTGTCTGCTTCCCCGGCCACTTTGCTGTATTCAAATATTCAGGGACGTGTCTATGATGGATTACATCTTTTTCGTAAAAGCTAGATAGCATTTTTGTTTTATCAATTATTTTCATGAGTGTACCTAGGGTGTTATTCTTTTTCATAAAGGAAAATACATTCAAGTATATTAGCAAAGGTATATTTGTTTTATAGTAAAGATGGAATTTCGCTTCTGGAGTATATTAGCAAATGGTTAGGAAATTCCCTTGAAAAGAGTGTAACTGCACTTCTTTTCTGGTAACTTTCTTCTGATCCAACCAAGTGTTCATACTATTAAATTAAACGACTTTGTTTTTTTTTATTTTATATTTTGTTTTATATTAATATGAAAAAAGTTCAAGTATCATAGTTGTCTGTATTGAGGAAGTAGAACAGAGATTCTATCTGTGTCTTCTACAATTTTTTCTTTATACTATGAAAAAGGTACCAAAAGTTTATCAATTCCTGGACTATTCACTATATTCAATCATTTCTTAGGTCTAAGAAATGATAATCATTTTGCAGGTTAATGTTATTATTTCTTTATTCCATGTAGGGGTTGAGGGTTCTCTGTTTGGTTTGAGTAGTGGTAGTAGTTATTTTGCTGCTGTAATGTAGTTTTGGATTTTACTTGCAATTCAAATAATTAATAAGGGTATTTTGGCTTTTTTGGTAGTGATAGTAGTTAAGAAATGATAATCAGTTTGTAGGTTTCTTTATTCCATGTAAGGGTTCTCTGCTTTGTTAGAACTTAGATCCACATGTCTTCTATAAACCTTAGATTTTTTGGCAGACAAACTTGTAGTTTCCAAGCTTTTTTAATTTGCCTTGCATTAATAAGAAATAGCCCAAATGTCACTGAGGATGATGCTTGTTTATTCTAGAATTCAAATTAATGCCTATCCACCCTTAATTACTTTTTGTGTTTAGTACATAGGGAAGACTTGACATCTTCATTATTGATTATTCTGTCTTATATAATATTCAAAAGGTTAGGGAGTGCAGGCCTGTAACTTTTATATTCCAACACGACTTTGAAAGGATATCATTTGTGCATTGGAAAGGTAGTGCAGTCCTATAACCTATTCAATGGAGGTTGATTTTTTCAAAGTTATAATAATCTTAAGAAAGAGACTACATATCGGAGCTTAGCTTGAGCTTGAGTCACGAGTCTTAGGTTCTCAGAGTCCCTCCACACTCACATATGCTCATAAGCCTTAATGGTCTCTCTACCCATAAAATGGAGAGTGATGTTATCTGTGAATTTTAAGACTTCAAAGGTTATTCAACATAAAAATTTCTATTCATGATATGCACAACTCTTTCTCATCACAGTATTGTTTCTGAAGTGAGAGGTAACAATTACGGGTAATGAAAAATACAAGGTTTCATTCATCCAAGAAGAAAGGAGTGATAAAAAAAAAAAAGTGAAAACACTTGTGAATTGGAAAAGTAGACTTGTTCAAAGGTCTGACTTTAAGAGAGACAGATTTCCTGCATTATGAAGAAAAGTATATTAAAGTGATCAATTTAACATACTGAAGTATTACACTATAATAGTGTTATACTGAATTGGAAAAGTAGAATTGTTCAAAGGTCTCTCTCTCTCTCTCTTCATTTTTTTTTTTTTTTGCATTATGAAGAAAAGTATATTGAAGTGATCAATTTGAGGTCCTTCATGCTATAAAGGTTTTCATCCTCTATGTATTCTAAACCAAATCATTTCTCTTCAATGGGTTTTATGCATTTTCTTTCCGTCCTTTCCTATGTTCTTATAAGCATCAGCTTTACCACTTGTCAGTACGGCCAGTACTGTTACGATACAGGAAATTTCACAACCAATAGTAACTATGCCAATAATCGCAACAACATTCTCTCATCTCTTGTCACAGAAGTACAATCAAATAACGGTTTCTTCACTGACAGTACTGGCCAGGGCTCCGATGAAGTTTATGCTCTTGCACTTTGTAGAGGAGATATATCCCCAGAACAATGTGCCAGATGCATCAATTCCACTTCTCAAATTATCACGACACTGTGTCCTAACCAGAAAGAAGCATATATGTGGGTAGCTCAGGCTCTCTGCATTGTCCGCTATGCAGATCGCTCCTTTTCTGGAAAACTGGAGCTGGAACCTAAACAGAAGTTTTCCAATAGAGCTGATCTCACATCGGATATGACACAATTTGGTAAGATCTGGGGGAATTTGACGGACAGCTTATCAAGAAAAACCTCTACGAGCTACTCTCGATTTAGGTATGCAACTGAAGAAGCAAATCTCACAGCCTTTGAGACCATATATGCACAAATGCAGTGTACCCCAGATTTATCACAAGAGGATTGCGATATCTGTCTTCGTCAATATGTATCCGATTATAAGAGCTGCTGCTATGGGAAGAAAGGAGGAGGTTTTCTAGGACCTAACTGTTTATTTCGCTGGGATTTATACCCATTCTATAACGGTACTACTCCAAACAATGATACGAGAAATATTCCGTTACCACCACCACCCTCTATGCCTACACCACCCAGTACAAACATGCCAGGTATGTTCACACTCTTGATAGAAAATCCACTTTAAAACTTTAGATCTTCCATTAATCCTGAAATTTGAAAATCAAGGCATATATCTATCCTTGTGGTTGAGAGTAACAAAGTGGGATTTCTGTTAATGATCTTTGCAAGTAATTCAAATCCCCCTTGACCCCTAGAATATTAATGAAAAATGTTAGGTGAGGAAAGGAGAGAAAGGAAGGAAAACAGGGCATGGATTGCAGTAGTCACACCTATATCAGCAATTATAGCAGTTGTGCTTCTTGGTTCTTTTGTCTGGCATCTGCGCAGAAGAATTAAAAGAGATGAAGGTAATGGTTTTTTCGTACTTTGCATTACAAAAATCATAATACATCACTCTTTCCTCTTCTATTTTTTTTTCAACATACTTTATATTTCTAAATTGAATTTATGGTGCCTTGGGGAGAAAAGCAAACAGTCAAGAGGTTCTACTACTTCGCTTTGGGAAAGACAGAAATGAAAATGATTGCGATTATGATACTCATGATTTCCCGATATTCCCGCTGGGTCTCACGCTCGAGGCTACTGGGAATTTCTCAAATGAAAATAAGCTCGGAGAAGGTGGGTTTGGCCCTGTATACAAGGTAATCGTAAAGGGGAAGAGGAGCAAGTTGTATGATAACCGCAAATCTATGAAATATAAGTAGTATCATTAGAGGACCCAATTTTTTTTATTATTATTACTTTTTTCTGTTTTATGGTAAAGATAAAAAATTTCTTTCAGGGTATATTATCAAATGGTAATGAAATTGCAGTGAAAAGGCTTTCTACGACCTCTGGGCAAGGGATGAAAGAGTTTAAGAATGAAGTCACTTTGATTGCCAAATTACAACATAAAAATCTTGTCAGACTTTTGGGATGCTGCTTAGAGGGAAATGAATTGTTGTTGATTTATGAGTACATGCCCAACAAAAGCCTTGATTTTCACCTTTTTGGTTTGTCTCTCAAACTTTCTAATACTACTTGAACTTATTTCTTTAATTGCTTGATGCGAAGTTATATTGTGTTCAAATTTATGGACAGATTCAGCAAAGAGTGTACAATTGGACTGGAAAACACGCATAAGCATTATCAATGGAATTGCTCGAGGCCTTTTGTATTTACATGAAGATTCTCGACTCAAAATTATTCATCGTGACCTCAAAGCTGGCAATGTTTTGTTAGACAATGAGATGAACCCAAAGATATCAGACTTTGGAATGGCCAGGATATTTGGCGGAAATCAAAACAAAGCTAATACCAAAAGGGTTGTTGGAACATAGTAAGTGCAGTTTCTGCTAGAGAATTTAAGTGGAGCAGGATTTCTTTGGATGTAATCTTATTTTGTTTTTCCAATTTCAAATAGTGGATACATGGCCCCGGAGTATGCTATGGAAGGACTGTTTTCAGTGAAGTCAGATGTTTTCGGCTTTGGAGTTCTACTGCTAGAGATTATTAGTG
This sequence comes from Acer negundo, assembly GCA_035582765.1. NCBI lineage: Eukaryota > Viridiplantae > Streptophyta > Magnoliopsida > Sapindales > Sapindaceae > Acer > Acer negundo. The sequence goes on from CM069241.1 coordinate 37,839,669, forward strand.
GAAAAAAAAATAATGGATCTATTCTTTCAGAACAGGGTCGAAGCCTCCTTAATTATGTAATGATATCCATCCTTATCTTTGACAAATGATTTCTAACCATCCGTACACTAATCTTGACTTGTATAACATTGCAGACATGGAAACTGTGGTGTGAAGAACAAGCTGTACAGTTGATGGATCCAGCACTCACGCAATCATGTGTTCCTATTAAACTATTGAAATACATCCATATTGGATTGTTGTGTGTCCAAGGCGACCCAGCAGACAGACCTCCAATGTCCTCTGTGGTTTTCATGCTAGCGAATGATAACATAACACTTCCTAAACCAACCCAACCTGCATTTTTTGTTGGCCGAGTCGTTGTGAGAACAGATCAATCTTCGTCAGATGTTAAAGTATGTACTGTTAATGAGGTTACTCTCTCAGATGTATCACCTCGATAACGATTTCTGCTTTGCTTTCATTGTTTGCTTCCTCGGCCACTTTGCTGTATTCAAATATCCAGGGACGTGTCGATTATGGCTTTCAAGGACATCTATGCAAGTATTGATATTTACAGTGTAGTTCAAAGTCCTTAAAACGCAATTTGAATGTAATCAATTGTCTTAACATGATGATAAGATTGATTCTAGGAATTGTGATGATTAAACTTTAATTGATTCTAGGACATCTATACAAGGTGGACCAGAATTATAGTGATATTTGGCATTATATATGATAAGCCTATAGAATGCTCAATAGGTTCAAGCAAGGTATCAGCTGCTGAAACTATAAAGAACACTCCAACAAGTCTATTGAGCATTAATGGAGCTTCTCACGGCTCCACTTTAGTTTTCGATTTTCATTGAAGACTTTCATCGAACACCTTGCTACCTTCATTAAACACCTATACTCTGTTATAATAGTGGAAATTGCTAAAAATGACCGCATCAAACATAGGAAATTCGTTTTTAACCACATACAAAACTTTAATTGTTAATAACCACATTTTGAAAAAAAAAAAAAAAAATCAGTGTATATCCATAAATTACCAAGATACCCCCAAATTAATATTTCTATTTTCTTTTGTTTAGTTTTCTCACTGTCTTCTTCTTGCATTTCTGTTCTTCATCATCATATCTGTTCTTCATCATCATCCTACAAATTGAACACCAATGGAAGAACCATTGTTGTTCCTGCAAATCGACTAGCTAGAGGATGGTTTGATCTCATAATCCCGTTGAAGATTTCACAAAGTGAATGAGAAAAACTTTTCCGATTTGCTCTAAATCGGTAAATATCACTCATTTGTTCATTAATTAAGTTGCAAACAGTTGCTTTAACATGATTTTAGCTTTAATGCATCAGTTATGTTTGTTTTTGTGAAGAATCAACTTCAATAAAGTTACTAGATTTTTCTAGAAGATTTCAAGTTTCACGGGTTCGAAAACCTGAAATCTACCTTAAAAATTCGAAATGTTGACATATCTTGAAATCTTCTATAAAAACTAGAAATGTGAACAAAACTTGAAATCTTCTTTAAAAACTTGAAATGTTGACAAAAAACTTGAAATTTTGAAACTTGAAATTTAGAAACCCGCCTGTTCTATGATCGACATTTCTAGTTTTTCATCAAGATTTCAAGTTTTGTCAACATTTCGAGTTTTTATAGAAGATTTTAAGTTTTAACAGAAGATTTCAAGTTTTCGAACCTATGAAACTTGCAATCTTCTGGAAAAACTTGAAACTTTATTTAATTCGATTCTTCACAAAAACACACAAAAGTGATCCAATAATGCTAAAACTATGTTAAAATAACTATTTGCAACTCAATTAATGAACAAATGAATGATATTTACACAACTTAAACCAATTTAGAGCAAATCGGAACAACGATCAGAATTCGATCATGAAGAACGAGCAGAGAAGCAAGAAGAACCATCAGAATTTGATCATTGGTGTTTGATTTGCAGAAACAACGATCGGAATTCGATCATGAAAGAGAGAGAGTTAGCGAACTAGGTGAAGATTTTGACGGGATAAAGAGGAGAAAAGAGAGAGAGAGGAGAGAGGAGAGAGGAGAGAGAGAGAGAGAGAGTGTGTGTGTGGGTGTGTGTGTGTGTGTGTGTGTTTGGGGATGGTTTTTATATGAGGACATTCAAGTAATTTCTCAAAAATATGGTTTTTAATAATTAAACTTTTGTATGTGGTTAGAAACGAAATTATAATATTTTGGATGGCTAGTTTTAGTTTTCTCTCGTTTTAATATCAATCAATTTACTATTGTTGCAAGCTGCAAGCCTTAAACTCATGCATTAAGGGACCACAGTCAATTATGATTTTGCAATTGCCCAAAATCATACTTCAATCACAGTCACATTTTTGGGTAAATCCAATGATGAAAAGGCTGAAAAATATGCTGAATTTTTAGATATTTGGGAAGTAAAGAATTCGAAAATTATCTCTTGTATTAACAACTCTGTTGAGCATTTTTTTAAATATCAAAAACCAAAGCAATAAACTTATGTATCTGTGCTTTTAAAAATTAAAAAAAATTAAAAAAAAAAAAACTCATATATCTGTGATATTTTCTTTTCTTTTCTTTTTTGAAACTCAGTTATCTATGATTTTGTTTTTAAAATTAGTTACATGTGTTTGTACATCTTTTAATGTCTGTACATCTTTTATTTATTTTTAAATAGTTTAAAGTCTGTAAATCGCATATATATATATAATATATCGTTTATTTATATTTGTTTTGTATAGAACATGTTTTACCTACATGTGAATTTTACTCAAGAAAATGTTAGAGAAGAAAATCAAAAGAGAGCTAAGGCTGAATGGAATGATCAAGCTAGTAAGGTGTTCATAAGGATTTGTGTGGATGAGGCATTAGCTGGAAATCGACAACATGGTCATTTCAATAGGGTTGGGTGGAAGAGCATTATAAATAAGTTTGTTGATATGACCGGTAGAGATTATACTTATAAGCAGTTTAAGAACAAATGGGATTCACTCAAGAAAGATAGGCAAATTTGGACAAATCTAACCAGAAAGGAAACTGGTTTAGGATGGGATCCCATAAAACAAACTATTGATGCTAGTGATGAGTGGTGGACCAAAAAATTGAAGGTACAATTTTAAATATTTATATTACTATATTAAATATAAATTTTTTGTTCTTTATTCAAAACATAACATAGTATATACATTTTCGTAGGAAAATTCGGACGCATTTAAATTTTAGTTAAAAGGGTTGAAACGTGCCGATCAGCTTGAAATATTGTTTAAAGATGTTACAGATACGGGGGATGGAGCTTGGGCACCATCTTCGGGTTTTGTACCTAGGGACTAGGGAGGGTTTATGTGATATAGTCACAGATCATGTGTATGATCAAGAGGAGAATTTCAATATTAATATAGATGGTAATGAAGGGCTTGATAATATTAAAGTTGATTTAGATGCTCATGCTAATGTTACTCCAACACAAGATAATGGAAAGAAGAGGAAATTTTTTTTTTCCAACCATACGATGACGATAAAGAACTACTTCCACCAAATGAAGAAGAAAGGAGTGAGAAACAAGATTCAAGATTCTGACCTAATATTGGTGCATTGCATAAGCGTGAAAATGGATAAGGAGCATGATCGAATTGCGGTTCTTCTCACGCAACAACGATATTTAGACGATTGTCGAAGGATATTGATGTGTTTGTTATATACCTGTGATCTTTTTTTTCTTAAACTCATTTAGCTATTATTTTTTTTTTTTAAGGATATTGATGTATTTGTTATGTACCTTTGAATTTTTTTTTTTTTTAAACTTCTGTATCTGTGAATTTTATTTAAACTCAAGTACTTTTGATTTTGTTATGTACTTGTGTATCTGTGATTGTTGAAGGATATTGATATATTTGTTATATACTTGTGAATTTTTTTATAAAAAAAAATAAAAAATAAAAAATAAAAAATAAAACTCATGTATATGTGATTGTTTTTTAAAATTAACTAGTGTGATTTTTTAAAAAAATTCCCATGTCTGTGATTTTCTTTTTTAAACTCAATACTTGTGATTTTGTTATGTATTTGAAGAATATTTATGTGTTTGTTATTTATTTTGATTTTTTTTTAACTAATGTATCTGTGATTGTTTTTTCAACTCAAGTACCCGTGTATTGTGATTGTTAAAGGATATTGATGTGTTTGTTATTTATTTGTGATTTTTTTAACTTAAGTACTTGTGATTTTGTTATGTACTTGTGTATATGTAATTGCCTATTTATATAATACCTTTGATTTTATTTATTTATTTTTTTGTCTTGTACCAGTTGGTTTGGTAATCTTTTTTATTTCCTTAGAGTCATAATTTACAAATTCTTTGTTTATGCCCTTATTTGTAATTTATCACAACCAAAAGCACTTTTGGAAATATATTGCCAAACAATCCATTTAATGAAAAACACTTCTGCAACTGAATACCAAACAACATACTGTTTTTTGTTAGAATATCTACTCCTTAGAAGCTCTACTTAGTGCTGGCAAAACGAGTCAGGCATTGGCGGACCGCCCGAACTGGCCTGTTTAGGTCACGTGACCTGGCCAGCTAGGCCTGCCTACTTAACAGGCCAGGCCCAAGCCTGTTAAGCCAGCGTGTCATGCTGGGTCAAGGTGGCGACCTGTAGGCCGGCCCGCGGCCTGTGAGCCTAATTTTTTTTTTTGAAAAAATGAATTCTAGCGAGCCCTAACATGCCGGCCCTGTTAGGACTCGCAAGAATTCAAAATTTCAATTTTTTTTCTTTTTTAAAATTTAAACTGAGGGGTGGCTTTTGTAATTAACCATGTGACCGTTGGGGGATAAAAAAAATATCCAAAACTTTTTAAAATTATATTTTGTAAAATATTTTACAATTTTTTCCAATTATACCCTAATCTAAAATTTTCCTATAAATACCCCCATCACCTTCATCTCATTCTCTACATTTTCTCTATGTCCCTACTCTCTTATTCTCTCTATTCTGTACAATCTCCAACATCTCTCACTCACTCTTTCAACTATTTTGTAATTTATTTTATTTATTTAATATATTATATACTATATACTATTATACTAATATACTATACACTATACATTATATATTATATATCTCCCACTCTCTAGTCTCTACATATTCGAAGGCTCTTACTTTAAGGTATTGTCTTTTTTTCTTTTTTTTTTTTAATTTTAATTTACATTCATTTGCTATTTAATTATTAACTATTCTTAATATGTTTATAACTAATGTTATTATTTGTTATGTTGTTAGGTATCCAATTGATTAATTAATTCAACACTCTCAACTCTCAAGCCTCCAATTTAAGGTTAGTATGTCTACTTCTCTACTTTTGTTATTAATAATTTTGTATATAGTAATTATTATTATTTAGTATTTAGTGATTAGTATGTGTGTAGTTAATATTGTTGTTAGTAATATGTAAATTTTATGTTTTTTTTTTGTGAGTTTAACAACAAAATAATAATTAAAAAAATAATTCCTAATTTTTTCATAATTTTCGAAATTATTATTATATTAGAAAGATTATGTTTTTTTTTTTTTTTGTAATGTTTAAGAAGAAAATAATAATTTAGAAAAATTAATTCCGAATTTTTTTAAAAAATTTTGAAATTAATAATATATTAGAATGATCATGTTAATGGTTTTTTTTTTTTGTAGAGTTGAAGAAATAAGAAGAAAATAATAATTTAGAAAAATTAATTCCGAATTTTTTAAAAATTTTTTGAAATTAATAATATATTAGAATGATTATGTTAATTTTTTTTTTTTGTAGAGTAACTAGAGTTTAAGAAGAAAATAATAATTTAGAAAAATTAATTCTGAATATTTTTTAAATTTTTAAAATTAATAATATATTAGAATGATTATGTTTTTTTTTTTTTTTTAGAGTTTAACAAAATAATAATTAAAAAAACGTAGGACTGAATTGAATTCTGAATAATCTAAATTCATGTATAGATATATAGTTAGCCTTTTCAAAGTTGGCATCATAATATCAAATATTAAGTTTGCGCACATATAGTTTCATACTGAGTACTCTGTCTACAAAATTCTCAAAGTTATGAGTCCTACCGTTGAACGTACAAAGATTCTTTCCATCTCGATGACAAAACACATGTTTTAACAGCATCTCATCAAGATGCTGTTAAAACCTATGTTTTGTCATCGAGATGGAAAAATCTCTAGATGTTCATTTACAATCTTAATTTTGATCATTATGATTATAAACTTGGTATGGACGAGTCACTTTGAGAATTTAGTGGACAGAGTATTCAGTATTTGTCAATGCAAAGATATTCAAGATTTTTACTCTCTGTTATGCTTTGCAGTAGAACTCAATGTGCAGTAGAACACAATGTGCACAAACTTAATATGTTTTTTTTAGAAAAATTAATTCCGAATTTTTTTAAAATTTTTTGAAATCAATAATATATTATATTGATTATGTTTTTTTTAGAGTTTAACAACAAAATAATAATTAAAAAAATTACCGTGTTTAATTGTGTAAATGTATAATTGTATATCTGTATGTTTGATTTGTTATTTGTATAAATGTATAATTGCATATGTGACATTTAATCATTTATTTAATTATAATCTTAAGAAAATGAATCCTGAAAGCTTGAACCTGAACCCCGGCTACTATTTACCGGACGAGGAGATCAACTGATTATTCAGTGAGTTCTTAGATACCAATCCCACTAGTACTACGGGTGCAGGACCTTCCTCGACACTGAAATCGAGTAAGAAGAGGAAGAAGAAATCGACGGTGTGGGATTGCTTTGACCTTGAAATGGTAAAGATGCCATACGGTTGTGAAGTTGAGCATGCCTGCTGTAAGTATTGTCAATCTGTACTCACCAGTTCAGGTAAGGGAACTGGTCATCTCATGACACATTGACTAAAATGCATGGCTTCCCATGGGCAAGTCGATACAACTCGACAAACCCAACTGTAGCGGAACCCAAATGGTTCTGTGAGTACATGGCAGTATGTCCCCGACTGGGTCAGAAAGCAGGCGATGTTGTACTATGCTACAACTGACCAACCCATAGATTTTCAAAATAACCCGCATTTTCAATATTTTATTAATAATGCTTTTAACCCCTAATATGTCCATGTTTCTAGAAACACAACTATAAGCAATTTGATTCGTACTTTTCAGAAACGTAGAACTGAATTGATTTCTGAATTACAAGACCTTTCTTTTTCAATTTCATTAATGTCTGACACCTGGAGCGGACGTTCAAAACAAGATTATTTATGTCACTGGACACTTTGTAGACACCCAATGGATTTTACAAAAAAAGCTTCTTAGTTTTCGTGTTATAGATTATTCACACACTGCATAAAATATATTTCAGGTTATTATGTCCATTATACAAGATTATGGTAGTCATAACCGCATCATGTCAATACCTTGGATAATGCATCTGCTAACTCCAAAGCTATAGAATATTCCCTTAATTCTAACATCCCTAATATTGCAGGAAAAATTTTCCACGCCCGTTGTGCATGTCACATTATAAACTTGATTGTAAAATCAGGTTTAAAGGAAGTGGAAAGTCAAATCGACAATATTTTTTTTGGGGGGGGTGGGCCTTGGGTTGGATTATGTCATCTAACCAAAGAATTACTGAGTTTGCCAAATTTAGTAAATCAAAGAACCTAAAACCACATAAGTTCCAAACAGGTTTGCCAAATTTCGTAAATCAAAGAACCTAAAACCACATAAGTTCCAAACAGATATACCGATAAAGTGAAACTCAACATATTTTATGTTGACATCTGCTTTACCATATGCTTTAGAAATTACTAGTTTTTATAACTTGAACACCGCCAACGACACTGAACGTGAAAAACTCACGGAATGTGATTGGTATGTGGCAACTGTTTTTATTGAATTTTTAACTGTTTTTTATTATGTTACTGTAAAACTTTCCAGGGTTTATTACCCCACATCTCCTCTTGCACTTCATAAACTTTATGACACAGCTGATTTACTTAAACAATATAGTGAAAATGTGATGATAGCTTCCGATGTTGCTGCTATGCAAGAAAAATATGTAAAATATTAGGGGGAAATTCCTCTTTTGTATGTCTTTGATATCATTGTAGATCCTAGGTTCAGATTTAATGCTTTACAAGTTTTTTCCACTACTTTGGGTGGGCTCTGGGATTAAGTGAAATAGATGTTGCTGAACATCTTAGTACACTAAAATCCCAAATGTTCAATGATTTCACAAGCAACGATCTTCTGAAATGGTGGCGGAACAAGAGAAACAGCTTCCCTATTCTACCGAGAGTAGCATGTGACGTCCTTGTTATCCCGGTTTCAACAGTTTCATCGGAGCAGGTGTTCAGCACGGCTGGACGAATACTAGAAGGAAGAAGATGTTCATTGGCCTTTGATACGATGGAAGCTTTGACATGCCTTAAGGATTGGCAAAATGCAAGTTTCAGACGACAACATCAACTGGAAAACGAAGAACTCATGGATGACTTCTCTAACATGACCATTGAAGAGAGTTCCGGTAGAAACCAGCCGGCGAGCTGATGTAATTGTAAATACTTATTTTTTTTTTATTGCACTCTTTTTCCCTTACCAAGTTTTTATCTCATTGGGTTATTCTTGGTAAGGTTTTTAACGATGCAATCATGATTTGTAATTTAAGGCCTTAACAGGCCGGCCCTACCTGGCATGCTTCGACACATGCCACGTGCCTAGGCCAGGCCCACCCTTCCCATAAATAGGGTGCCCTTGCACAGCCTGTCTCCCCAACAAGCCATGCTTGGCACGACCCATTACGCTAACGGGCCAGGTCGACCTGTTTTGACACTATTAGCTCTACTCCTTAAAAGCTCTACTCCAAAAAGATCTACTCTACATGCTCAATTTCAAAAGTCATACAAAACATACCCTACATTTGGCTTAAGGCTGGGTGTGGAGTCGAATTCGAAGACCACAATGGATCTTGTTTTTAACTAAGTCAACTCCCTATTCTGAAGTTGTTATAATTTGTTGAGGCTTATCCCATTTCTAAAATACGATTGAGTTTAACCAAGTTAATTGCCCCTGCAATGACTCAATATACAATCAACCTTGATTCCATTTATGATATTGTTTGGATTTGTCAAGTTTGTTTTGGCTGGTGTAAATGATATGTTGATCCTTTGTTTTGTGGTTATGATATTTTAATCTATCTCAAAACAATAATAAAAAATTGATAATTTAACTTAAAGGATAATTTTGGAATTTTAAAAATATATAAATTTGGAGGTGTACATACAGTTTTAGAAGGGTGCAAATATTGACGATTGAGGGCCTTAGTCGGTTGTCTCGTAGGCCTACCCCTAGGGCAGACCCTGACCGTTGGAGATAGACGGGTCAAATTTGCTGACCACTGGAGATTAAGGGCTTACAATTTTTCAGACATTAAAATTTGAAACAAATATATGGATAAAAAATATTAGAAAAATCAACAAAAAATCCGAAAATATTATAAACATATTTCAATTATGTATGTAATTTTTCTTTATGTTTGTGTTTTTGTTAAGTATTTTTCTAATCTATAAAATTTAAATTTGGTTTCTTTAAATTTATAGCACTCTTTATTTCTCTACTTTTGAAACTAGCACAAACTTAATAATTTGAGTTTAAAAGACACCAAAGTACGGTGATAGACAAAAATGCCCATATTTTTACTTGTATTTTTTTTTTCTATCCTTTTATTTCTTTGAATTATTTTTCCAAAAACCTTCATAAATGGAGTTTGAACAGACCTATAAAGGAGGTAACGATGAAGAAAGATTAAACAAAAAAAAAAAAAAATTTGGGCTTGGCAATAAGTTGCGGGTGCCTAATGCAATTAGTCTCGGTTGGGCACTCGAGACTTATTGCCCAGCCCAAATTTTTTTTAATATATTTTTATTACCACCAGCATGTTTCGGGAAGACCAAAAAAAGTCTCGAAAATACTAAAATAAGTTTTGGAAAGACTAAAATAAGTCTTATTTTGAGACTTATTTCTTGGAAAAAATTTCAGATATGTATTTTTTTTTTCTTCTGATTTATGTTCTTTCGCGATTTTTTTTGTTCTCTCTTCTTGTCAATTCCTCTTCTTCGTCTCAAACACTTACAAAAGAGATAAAATCACAATTCCTTTACAGCTTTCTTAAGAGATTCTTCTTTTTTTCTTGAGAAAAGGTGATGGAAAAAGTTGTTATTCTTGAGAGAAAGAGAAAGAAGAAAACACTTGCAAAAAGATAAAATCACAATTTCTCTACAACTTTCTTGAGATATTCTTCTTTTTTCTTGAGAAAAGGTGAAGGAAAAAGTAGTTATTATTATTTTATTTTTTGACACAAAGTAGTTATTCTTGAAAGAAAAAGAAAGAAGAAAGAAAAGTGAAGTCAAGGGTATTTTTGTCCCATTATATATTTTGAAAAACATTAATTTATGAGAGATTCTTTTGACAATCCAATTTTTTCTTTTTACATTTCTTTTTTAAAGACACTAAATTCTTAAAATTTAAATTAAAAAAAAATTATAAAGACACTTAATTTTGTTTCAAGATTATCTTTTTTATCTTTTGACACTCCTATTCTGAAGACACTTCATTTAAAAAAATAAATTTATAAAGATATTTCATTTTATTTTAATAAAAGTTAGAACGAACCATTGTAGCCTTTAGATTCTCACATTTAAATTTTATGTTGTTTTCTGATTTAATTAAAGTTTTTAATATTTTCAAATTTGATAATAATTTTAAAATATTTAAATATATTAAATTTTATAAATTATAATTTATTGGTCACTTATTAATAAAAAATAGACATAATAAAATTTGACACACAAATATCACTGTCAGATTTGACTCTCACTCTCGGTGCAATGAGCTACACTTATCAGGAATCAGGACTACTCTCAGAGTATCACTAAACTCCTCTGTTAACACACCCTTTGAGTTCTCAACTACTTGCTTTTAAGTTTTAACTTCATATGTCATCTTCTTCCATGAAAATGTCACCTGGGAACATCGATTTGTTTGCAAAAGACACACTTGTTGAAGTGAGCAGTGATGAACGATGGTTATCTGGTGGATGGTTCGTTGCTAAAGTCTTGGATCCACCGCCTCCATCACCTGCTACTCCTGCAAAATGAAAATTTTGGTGGAGTTTCAGAACTTGCATTGTCATGGTGTCAGCAAGTTGTTGAGAATACGTGCTGATATCAAGCTTGTGAGGCCTCTACCACCTCCACCACCGAATGATGAACAAGAACAACAGAGGTTTGAAGTGAATGATGTGGTTGATGCTTATCGCAATAATGGGTGGAGGGTCGGGGTGGTGTCCAAAGTGTTGGGGGAGGAGGAGCAGAGGGTTTATCTGGTCTTGTTGGGGAACCCATCTCGCACAGTAGACTTTAGGTCCTCTGAGTTGAGGTTTCATCTGGATTGGGTTGGTGACAAATGGATTCAACCTCAAAAACAGGTACTACACTTTTTAGGACCTTTTTGTTGATTATGGAGTTATAAAGTCGTTTTCATTTTCATTATCATGCATGAAGTTCATGTCTTGGATCATATATACCCACTTCACTACCCAAATTGCAACTGGTAGGCTAAAGTTTTCGTTTTTATGGCTGTTGTTTGTGGATCTGTTGTAGATTTGGTAGTTTCAATGTTGAAAGTGTATTTGGCACAAATGGATTTAGAAAGTTGTTTTCTTTTTCTTTTATCATGGAAAAAGTTCTTGTCTTATCGCATTTCTTAGGAACCACCTAAACCCATGTGCGACCAATGACCGCTGCCTTGTCGCCGTTGTTGTCGTTAGCCAAGTCTCAACAAGATTGAAAAAGGGAATCTATTAGGCACAATGTTCATCAGCAATTTAGGATCTTTTTGTTGATTATGAAATTAAAAGTTGTTTTCTGTTTAAAGTATTTTCTTTTCCCGTATCATGCAAAAGTTCATGTCTTGATAATGATCTGCCTGATAAGAATGTTAAGAATACAGAGGTTTCTAACAAATATTTAGCTGCAAATGTAGTTTCCAGCTAGTCTAATGTGCTCAAGAACTCATAACAGAGGAGTTAGTAATCTGGTATAAGAGATCATGCTGTGATCAATTGCTGTTAGTTAACTATGGTTAGTTAATCATTAGTTTAGTTAGTTAATCATAGTTAGAAATAATTGATTGCTGACCTGATAAAAGTTAGTTAGAAGATTTTTCTCAACACAAGTTCTGCGTATATAAGCATGTATTCTGTACTCTTTCAATTCAATGAAATACAGAGGAAATATTTTCTCATTTTTACTTCCATTAATGGAGTCTTTTGAAGCTCTGTTTTAGCTTCACTTTTCTCTCAAGACTTCTATCAAACACTTTGTAGGTTTCTATTAAACACTTGTGCTTTTACTGCCCACTTGACCAGAGTTTTTGTTTCTATTGCTGTTGTTTGTGGATTGGTTGTAGTTTTGAGTCACATTAGCTTGTGCTTTAAATTTACCACAAAAATGAGAAGAAATTTGCTATCTCTCTCTTTTTTTAATCTTGATTGCAATGGTTTGGTTCTCTTTTATTTATTAGATATAATGGGCATTTAGAATCTAGTACTGTGCAGAAATAGTAAAATGTAAGTAGGTAATCTATATTTACATGTTTCCAGTTTAGAATTAAGTATTGAAGGCTTGTGAAATTTGCATACAGTGTGTCACTTTGGATTGAAATGGGACTATGGCAATACAAAAGGTATACTAGTTCTTAGAAGACTCTTTTTCCTTTGGCATTCGTCATCTGAAGTGGTGGTGTTTTGAAAATTAGGCTTTTTCTTCATTATGTAAAATATTTTTTAATATTTTCTTATTGAATGTCACGGCTAAGATTACAATTATATTGAATAATTTTGTCATGGTTCTAGGGGACTAAGTAATGAGTTGTGCTCACCGTTATTTGGATGTCATATGACAGATTTCTATTGCATATGACAATATGCCCTGATGGCATCTGATTTAATTAGCTTGCTCAGATTCAATGTAATAGGGTCTTGAATCTTCTCTACGTGCTGTGTACTCTGATTTATTTTAGCGCTTTTGGTTATCATCATGTTTATATCTCAGTTTGCTTTTCCATGTATGTTGTCGTTGTCGTAATATTGATGTTATTTAGTTGATTTCTAGATAGTTTCCTTCACAGATATTAAACAACAAGCATCATTTACCATTTAGCATTTAGGGATGGAAGAATGAGCAAACCTTCATGTTGAGTGATAGAAAATTAGCATTTTTAGAGAATTAGTGTTTATAGCTGGGTTTGACATGTACAACTAAAGAACTTTTTGTCTGTGTATTGGTTTCTTGTTGTAGAACAAAATGAGTAGTGAGGTAGGAAAGAAGAGGGGAAAGCAGATGGAAGCTGAAACTAGCAGTGAGAAGAGAAAGAGAGGAACGCATGTGAAATTCTTATTTAAAGGTACAAAAGCAACTAATATTTGATTATAAGTTGAGGCTATAATGTTTGTTTAATGGTCTAGGTTTTTATTCACGACTATATGTTATGTTTTACAGGTAATTAGTGTGATGGAGCTAAAGGCGGTGTTGATAAAATAGATGTAGATGATTCTTCAACTACAGGTATCCTCTCAACCAATATTCCATGTAATGAAATCATGGCGAAAGAAAATTACAAAATACGAACATAAATGATTGACCAATGAATGACTCAAATCATTGATGTTGATGAACATGTATCAATGTGCTTGCCAACAATTGCAGTTGATTCAAGTAAGCTGGAGTGAATTTAATTATGCTTTTACTTGTAGAAATTGGCTTGATTATGTTGTTTTTTACTGTGTAAGTGATTATATATGTTGGTTTTTTCCTGGAAGACCAAATGAAATTGTTGTGCAATGTGATGCAGAGGCAGCCGTGGTTGACAATATGCCATACAAGAATCAGAACTTACGATCGTTGGAGAGTTCACCAACCCTGAGATTTGTTCAATCTTTGGAAGAATTTCAATTGATGCCACAAAAACCACATTTTCATCCTTTAGATGAATGTGAAGTGGTGTTTCAAGAAGGATTGGTGCTTATGTATATGTTGACTTTTGTTAACGTGGTAAAGGAAACATCAAAATTACAAGTAAATACTTCAAGAAGCATCATGGACAGCCTTCTTAAATCTCTTTCTGAATTGGAATCACATGGCTTCGATGTTAAAGATGTGCGAAATCGTCTTCTGATCTGCAGACAATAAAAAGAAGTCAAGAACATCTACAAACAAAGTTGGCAACAGTTAAATGTGTGATCAAAATGCGGTCTCATGAGGGAACTGAGATCAATGCAGAGTTGATTGATGCTATTGAAAAGATAAAGGTGTTAGAAGAAAAGAAGGCAAGGCTTATATCAATGAATGAGGAAAACGATTCTGAGACTGCTAAGTTGAAATCCAATGGCAGTTCACTTAATGAACACATTCAGAATGTTGAGCATAATTTCTCAAGTCTAGCTACTTTCCCTTGGAGGTGACTGACTTGTATTCTCTGCTGCTCTTCCAGCTTTTGCTGCATTTGACCCTTTACATGTTCATGTTTTAATTAATCACTTACTTAGTGACTTGTTATGACGATGAAACTAGCTAGGAAACTTAATTGGCTTGTCTATGTGAGCCTTTTTTTGGGCATATATATATAGCAGTGCTGTACTGAAATGGTGGATTGACACTAACAAGTATATTTCTAAACTTTTCGTTTTATGGCTGGATACATTGTAGCTATTGTGGTTTAGGTGTTGACAATCTATTAATTAGGCACAATGTTGAAAGTTGAAAGTTGACAATCTATTAATTATGAAGTTGAAAGTTGTTTTCTTTTCCCTTATCTGCCCACTTGATATCCCAAGTGCTAGCCAGAGTTTTTGTTTCTATTACTTGTTTGAGGATTGCTTGTAGTTTGAGTCACATTAGCTCGTGCTTCAAATTTACCACAAAATAAGAACAGAAAATTGCTCTCTTTTTTATAATCTTGATTTCTATACTTTTGTTCTCTTATTTATAAGATTTAATTGGCATTAAGAATCAGGTACTAAGCATAAAAAGTATTTTTCTTCATTATGTTATACTATTTTTCTTAATGGAATCTTTTTACAAAAAAAATTTCGAACTATATTACAAGTACATTTTACAATTATATGAAATAATTTTGTTATGGTTCTAGACAATATGCCATATGAGAATCAAAACTTACAATCGTTGGAGAGTTCACTGGTACTAAGATTTATTCAATCTTTCAAAGAATTTCAAATGAAGCCACAAAAACCGCATTTTCACTCTTTAGATGAATGTGAATTGGTGTTTCGAGAAGGACTAACGCTTAAACATATGATAATTTTTGTTAACGTGGTAAAGGAAACATCAAACTTACAAGTAAATGCTCCAGGAAGCATCATGGACACCTTCTTAAATGTCTTCCTGAATTGGAATCTCATGGCTTTGATGTTAAAGATGTGTGTAGTGTCTTCTCAAGCTGTAGACAATGAAAAATAGTCAAGAACATTTACAAACAAAGTTAGAAAAAATAAATGTGAGATCAAATTGTAGACTCTTGAGGGAAACAAGATCAATGCATAGTTGGTTTATGCTATTGAGGAGATAAAGGTGTTAGAAGAAAAGAAGGCAAGGCTTATATCAATGAATGAGGAAAATGATTCTAGGATTGCTAACTTTGTTTGTAGGTGTTCTTGACTTTTTTTCATTATCTGCAGCTTCAGAAGACAATTCCGTACATCTTTAACATCGAAGCCATATGATTCTGATTCAGGAAGACATTTAAGAAGGCTGTCCATGATGCTTTTGGAGCATTTACTTGTAATTTTGATGTTTCCATTACCACTTTAACAAAGGTCATCATATGCTTAAGCGTCAATCCTCCTTGAAACACCATTTCACATTTAAAATAGAAGACAAAGAAAAAGGAAAATATAATATAAATTTATTAATTGGCAATGTGAGACTTGATTCAGCCAGTATTTCACAATCAAAAAGATCAAACCCAACAAACAAAACTTAAAATAGAACACAAATCATCATCTCTTACACTGTTATACATACCTTGCAATTTCTGGTGCTCTAAGAAGTAAGATCTCCATGTGATCTCTTAAATGAACTTTGACAAGTTCCTTCAGTTTTAGCCATTTGAATTTAATACATACACACTGATCGATTTGGGATGGAGAAGTATCACTATCACCAACAATGTGGTTTGGTTATGAAGTGCACTTATTCACTCGCCATAACCACATGTACACTTATTCTACAACTCTTTTGTTTCGGGACCATTAAAAAAAATCATTAAGCATAAATCACGTTAAAGCAAGCCTACCACTTCCATGAGAACTCCATCGATCTCCTCCTCGACTGCACCGTGGATGTGCCCTCCCTTAGTTTATTTATTTCTTTTCTTTTTGTTTTTAATTACTTTTTAATTATTTGAAGTTTTTAATTTTGATTATTTTTTTTTTAATTGTATTATGTGTCACTATTGGTAGCATAATGGATTATAATATGAAAATAAACCCCGGAAACATTAAATTTGACTAACGATCAATTGATTGAAGGATCGAATTGATGTATTTTGATAAAGTTAATGGCTACAAAATACAATATTCCATTAAATTGGTGTTGATAAAATAGATATAGAGGATTCTTCAACTATAGGTATTGAGGCCTCTTAGCCTAATATTCCATGTAAAGAAATCATCGCGAAAAAAATAATTACGAGATACAAACATAAATGTTTGACCAATTAATGACTCAAATCATTGATGTTGATGAACATGTATCAATGTGCTTGCCAACAATTGTAGTTGATTCAAGTAGTTTCGAGTGAATTTTATTATGCATATTCTTATAGAAATTGGCTTTATTATGTTGGTTTTTATTGTGCAAGTGATTATATATATTGGTTTTTTCCTTGTAGACAAAATGAAATTGTTGTGCAATTTGTAATGCAAAGGCAGCCGCGGTTGACAATATGCCATATGAGAATCAAAACTTACGATCGTTGGAGAGTTCATCGGTCCTAAGATTTGTTCAATCTTTGGAAGAATTTAAATTGATGCTTTAAAAACCACATTTTCGTCCTTTAGATGAATGTGAAGTGGTGTTTTGAGAAGGATTGGCACTTGAGTATAGGATGACTTTTGTTAACGTAGTAAAGGAAACAGCAAAATTACAAGAAAATATATGCTTCGGCAAGCATCATGGACAGCTTTCTTAAATGTCTTCCTGAATTGGAATCACATGGCTTCGATGTTAAAAATGTATGAATTTGTCTTTTCAAGCTGTAAACAATGAAAAAACATCAAGAACATCAACAAACATGTAAAGTTGGAAAAAATTAAATGTAATATCAAAATACGGACTCATGAGGGAACCAAGATCAATACAGAGTTGATTGATGCTATTGAGGAGATAAAGGTGTTAGAAGAAAAGAAGGCAAGGCTTATATCAATGAATGAGGAAAACGATTCTAAGACTGCTAAGTTGAAATCCAGTGGTAGTTCACTTAATGAACACATTCAGAATGTTGAGCATAATTTCTCAAGTCTAGCTACTTTCCTTTGGAGGTGACTGACTTGTATCCTCTACTGCTCTTCCAGCTTTTGTTGTGTTTGACCCTTTACATGTTCATGTTCTAATTAATCACTGACATGTTATGATGATGACACTAGCTAGGAAACTTAATTGGCTTGTCTGAGGCCATCTCCAATGGCACACTAAGATAATGTAAAAATACTATGTTAGTGTAAAATGTTACTCCAATGTAAATGAATTTAGTGTTGTTGTGAATAGTGCTCCATTAAATTTAGTGGAGTACTATTCACACCAACATTAAATAACTTTTTTTATTAAAATGTCAAATCAACACTAAATTGTTTTATTACAATTTCTAATTTAGTCCCCTACACTTATTTATAATAATATTTGTTTTAAAAATTATACCATTGGAAAGATCTCATCTAAATCTTTAAAATGACACCAATATTAATATATATATATATATATATATAAATTATTGTTTTACTTATTAATTATGTATTTAATTAATGGTAAATTTTTATATTAACTTAATCTAGTGTAATTAAAGAAGTGATAAAATACTTATTAAAAAAAGACATGATAAAATTCATAAAAATAAAAAATAAATAAAAACTCAATAAAAAAAAATAGTGAAAATTATATGGAAAAAAATTTGATGAGAACAAATTAATATGAAAAAAAATTAGTTGAAATAATTAAGTGAAAATTAGTTGGATAAATAAGTTGAATAATATTAGGGTGAAAATTTTGGGGTAAAATTATGATGGTAATTATTTTATTTTTTTATATTATACAATTAATTATTTAAGAATAGTATTTTGTATGTCAAAAAAATTAATTAATTTTGTTTAAGTTAATACAAATTAATTAGTAATGTATAAAGTTTTATTGAGAGAATAATCTTGTAAAGATACTCTTTTACACTAAATTGATGTTGGATGCATTAGAGTGGGAAAAATTTTAGTATAAGAATATATCCACAAGATTCTCTTTTTACACTAATTTAGTGTAATTTTTTGTGCACTCCATTGGAGATACCCTGAGTGAGTCATTTTTTGGGTAGCTATATATATGACTAGGATCATCTCCTCACCTTACCTTTTCCTCACCTTTTTAAAACATATGATTGATTGTTTAATAAAGTGTCATTCACATCTTAATCATTCATTTATTGCAATGTTTATGTGTCATAAGATTAAGTGAGGTGAGGATAAAGTGAAGTGAGGAGAGGATCTTTGTCCCTATATATATAGCAGTTCTGTACTGAAATCAGAGTCGGCCCTGGGCCGGGGCTCCAGGGGCACCCATCTAGGGCCCAGCATTTCTAAGGTCTTTTCAAACATAAAATTAGCTTTAATAAATGGGTTTAGTTCTGAAATAAAAATATATGACCCAATAGAAATAATATACTTAAGAAAAAAGGAACAAGGCCCGGACATTATAAAACAAACAAAAATAGAAATACCCATTTTTAAAAACCAAATTCGTTTCATTGATTGATTCATTTATTCAAGGCCCCATTTCTTTTTTTTCTTTTCCTTTTTTTCCTTCTTTTTTTGAAAAAGGCCCCATTTCATTTCTTTAAATAAAAAAAATAAAAATAAAAAAGGCCTCATTTCAATGACGACCTATTTTAAAAGGGGAAATTACATTGACACCCATAAGGTTTGGGTAAAAGACCAATAGTGGAAAAGTTCTCTTATTCTACACAATAACCCCACTTCATGTAACAATAGTTAACAATCATGTTAACTTGACCCAATTTGACCTTTGTAAGGTCCAAAATACCCTTGTGATCTAATAAAAAATAAAAGTAAAAACAATGATCAGACAAAATAAAAAAAATTAACAAAACAAAATCGAATAAAAAAATTATTAAAAAGAGAATGAAAACAAAATTAGAAAAAAAAAAGAGTAAAAAATTGTTGAAAATATAAAGAAACTAGAAACCACATAAAATACGCATATATAATTTTATTTTAAAATTAAGTAAAAAAAAAAAAAACAGAATATTAACAAAACAAAAATGAAAGTGGAGGCCTCTATGTGGTCAATGACCTAAGATGAGCGGTGAATCCTCCACCAATGGTCCAATACTTAAATTTTCATACAATTCCACCTTAACCACACAAATTCCATAACCCTGCTTATTTCAAATGCAAACTCATTTCATAATTCAACCAAAAATCCAAACTCATTTCAAATGCAAAACCTCCAAACCATATCAAAACCCACAAATCCATCCACAACATCACATACCCGATATAACACCATACTAAAGAAGACGATCGGTTTAGGACGCCGGAATCCTCCGCTAATTGGGTCGCAGGAGGTGATAGCCCTTATAGAGGCTAGGGAGGGAGGTGGTTGTCATGGCTGGACCTCTGTTTCTCTCTATTGTTTTCTTTTTCACAAACCCAAGTGTTGAAAAGACAAAATTACGACTCAAAAAATATAAAGACAAACTTAACCCTTAATGACTCACAGAGATCTGTTAATTATATGTTAGCGTAGAATAAATAAACAATTCAATCTAGGTGTTTTAACCCCAAAACTTAAGGATGTCAGTGTTATTTCCCTTTATAAAATAATACCCATAGCCCACCACCGGCACTCTAGCACCGGATTAATGAATTTGTTTCTCAAAATGCTTGAAGAAGATATTTCCAGTGATATTGTGATACTTTTTACCTTATTGTGATTTTATTTTATCTGTAATGAAATTATCATTTTCGGGTTAAATATATGAAAACAGGTTATATACAATATATACATAGAAAAAACTATGAATATACACATAGAGCCCATAGGGTACATTTTTTAAATTTTCGCCCCGAGCCCTAGAAAAGTCAGGACCGGCTCTGACTGAAATGGTGGATTGACACTAACAAGTATATTTCTAAACTCCCAATCCTCGTAACTTGTAACTTGTAACTTGTAAGCACTACATTTGTTTGGCTTTAAGGTTGAAGTGATCTTCTAACAAGAAGAAA
The DNA here is from genome assembly GCA_035582765.1 of Acer negundo. Lineage (NCBI taxonomy): Eukaryota > Viridiplantae > Streptophyta > Magnoliopsida > Sapindales > Sapindaceae > Acer > Acer negundo. Next base: position 37,860,293 of record CM069241.1, read on the forward strand.
AGCGTTTTAAAGTTGTGTTTTCTTACTTTTTCTTTGTTTGTTTTTTTTTTTTAACAAAAACTTATAATGGTTATAGAAATTGAATTTGGGAGTTAGTTTTGATCCCAGAGACGTTAGAATGATAATTTAGGGTGCGTTTGAGATCGTTTTTGATTAAAAAAAATGTTTGGTAAACTTTCTAAAATCAACTTATTTCATCTAGTTATTAAATAATCAGTTTTTAAGAAGTTGGTTCAGACTTCAGAGTAGTTTTTGGAAATTGATTATTGGAGAAGCTCACTTTTTGCTTAAGAAATGTCCACAATATCTCATTATTTTTATAAAAGACAATATTACCCTTATATTTAATAATTATATAATTAAAACTAAAATATAAAATTTTGCTGAACGGCATGGTGGCTATCACTGGACATCGAGGCCGGACCGACATCTTCCGGTGACAACATCGACATTGGAAGCCAACTTCCCTCTGCCAACAAAGGAGGTGCCTCCTCCATAAAATATGTAACTGGAAGGGCGTGTAGTGGCATAGGGTTGATCCTCCTCCATGGCTAGAACAAATTGAGAAGGTGTTCCATCTCCAACGCACTATTCAAGTTTTTATTTTTTATTTGTTTATGAAAATTGATTTTTTTTAAAATTAATTATATTTAAGATTACTTTTATTTTTATATATTAGTTCAATTAATTTATTTAATTTTTCATATATAATTATTTTTTAAATAAATTTCGTATATAATTATTATGTCACCTAACTGATTTATTGTATATTAATAGTGTTCATTTTAATAATTTGTTAAACATATTTTTCTTACTTTTCAAAAGCCTTTAAAAAAAAGAATACCAAACGCATGCTTACTTATTTTTTAAGCAGATTAATATCATAAACAAAGTTGTAAGTGATTATTTTTTAACCCGTAGCAATCTCAAAGATATATATTTGCTAGAATGAAGTAAATTGACTTTAATCATTGTAACTAATATTTTCAATAGTGTCTACAAAGGGAAAATTAATTTCATCCCAAAATCATAGCAAAATAATAATAATAATAACATTTAAATTAATACATCGTAAACTCTAGAACGAGTGAATTTTAAGACTATACAAGCACGACGTGTATCACATCATTTACCTCTAAAAAGTCTAGAATAAGTGGATTTTAAAACTACGTCAAATGAGATAAATGGGTTCAAAAATTAAATAGCATTTTTTGGGGGAGGGCTTGTGCAAATAGCACCACATTAATAACCCTTATATTAATAGCACAAAAAATGGAATTTAGATAAAAATACCCACCCCCTGGCTTCTTTTCTTTTCTCTTATGGTTCCTTCACTTTCTTTCTTCTTCTTTTTTCAAAACCTCTATGGATGGAGCTTCAATGGAGGTGCCACCGTCGGCCGGCGAGTTGACTGGCAAAACCACCTGGAAAACGTTCGTCGAGTACCAATCGTTGTAACCAAAGTGTTCGTTTATATTTTCAAGCTGTGTAGAGAGAGAAACTAATTGAAGCCAAACCCAAACCATCATCGAATCTCCATCGTCCAATCTATGATGATCCATCGCAAATCTAACGAAACTGATGGCGCCAACGAACTTGGCGTCGTTCGATCTTCTAGATCCAGTTATCTCTAGAGTCAATCGGCGTCGTCGTCGGCTCATCACTTTCACCATTGATGGAAGTCTAACAGAATAAGTCTCAAACAAACATGAATTAAGTCTCGAAATGCATTAATAAGTCTCGAAAACTCATGAATAAGTTTCGGGTATTCATAAAATAAGTCTCAAAAATGGAGCAAATAAGTCTTCATAAATTAAGTCTCGAATAAGTGTAATAAGTCTCGGATATTCATAAATTAAGTCTCGAATAAACGTAACAAGTCCCGAGTATTCATAAATAAGTCTCGAAATGGAACAAATAAGTCTCGAAATGGAACAATTAAGTCTCGAATGAACGTAAAAAATCCCAACTTCGGCTACTGTTCATCTTATCCAATTTGACAAACCCAAACCCAAACCCACCAATTCAAGATTCAAACAACCCCATTCAGATTCAACAAACTCACAATTCACATCAAAATCGACAACAAAATCATAATTAAAACTCAAAATCAATGAAAACGAAATTAATATTACAAAATCAACAAAAAAATTTGAGTTCGTTCGTCGAATCGTCAAAGGAGAGGAAGAACGAAATTGAAAATTGAAGAATGAGCTGTGAAATGGAAGAAAGGAGAGGAAGAAAGGAGAGGAGAGGAAGAATGAGCTGTTTGATCAAAGTAAGGAAAGTGAGGGAAATTGAAAATGAAAATTATAAGTAGACAAAGGTAAAAGTGGGGTCATTTTGGTCTCAATACCCTTTTTGGTGCTAATTAAACAAGACTTAGTAATTTGGTGATAGTTGCACAAGCCCTCGTTAAAAAAAGTGTTATCTTTCCCCATTTCCTCTTAGGATAAATACTCAGTTGTCAATCTAGTCTTAAACATATGAATTTTAGCTTTGCATGCGCATGTGCAATTTCAAGTCAAGAAAAGCTAATTCAATACAAATGATAAATGGCTCCCAAAGGTATAGTTCAGCTGGTAGATTAATAAGTTTGAGATTTTGTTAAATAACTTCTACAACGACTCATTTTCTACCAATGATAAAAACTTTTAATATAAAAAAATACAAACGATAAATACCTTCAATATACCATAAAAGGATAAAGTATTTAAATTTGCAATATATAAGATTTAAAGGTGTTTACGGATGTTTTGGATGATATGTTAAAGGATTACAATTTTATTTATTTATTTCATAATTATTAATAGATTAAATAAAAACATTTTATCATTTTATAATTTGAAATAATTAATTTTAAATTATATCATATTTTATTTAAATTTGCAAGGTTTTTTTTTTTTTTTTAATTTTTTTATTTCTTAAAATAATAATATTTGGATCCAGTTTTCTTTTCAATAATTTTGAAATATTGGTCATCTCAAAAATCCTTATGTTTCCCACATTAATTTTCACGTATTATCCAAAGATACCCATAATGTAATTATTTATCATAAAATATTTCTGTATAATTTTAATACAGTAAACAGATATATTTTAAAGATCACGCCTTTTAAAGATCTTTTGGGTTTATTTTGCCGGTAATGGGCTCGGCCCAAAAGTTTTTAAACAATCGTGACTCCTTAATAGTTTGGTTCGATAAAAAATGTCTTCATTTTTTATTAGAGTGACGATATTTACACCCATTAAAATTTGTATATGCACCTCTTATTATTATCATTTTGGAAATCCAATATTACCCTTGGAAAGGACTAAATAGCTTATAAGTACGCCCACTAATAATTATTAATCGATCTATATTAATCCTTTGTAAAATAAAAAAAAATAAAAATAAATAAAAAAAAAAAAAAAACTATTAATTGTTTGATATTTCCATATCTAATAAAAACCCTTCTATTTTCTCAAACTCTAGCTTCTATTTTAAATATTAATTTCAAATATATTTTCAATTTCTTCTAAGGAATACAAATTGATTAAGAAGTATAAAGAATGAATCAAAATCACCCGGTGAAATTGGTTGTGAAAATATAAGTTTTAAATTTATTTTAATTATTTTAATTGCAAAAAAAAAATTATAATGGATTGTCTTCTCCATTTGAATTTTTTTTGGGAATTGAAACAATTTACTGCTCCCCCAAGACCATGAATGAGTGAAAGGAAAATCATCAATATCGACAATTAACTTTTTCAGAAACAAATTAAAAAAAAAAAAAAAAAATCTTTCTTAAGAACAAAGCAAATAGGATGCAACCGTTGTGTGCTGAGAGGCCCTTTTGATAGCCGGTTCTTCTTGTTTGGTGCAATTATGGTTTTCTATTAATGGATTTTAAATTTTTAAACATAAAATTAAAACAATAAAAGACACATCCATGCACCAGTTAAAGCTAGCAAGTGCATGAAGCCATGCCCGAATCCGCAGCAAGTTGCAAATACAATGGTGTTCTTCAACAATTCCGTATTCGTCTCCACCGAATCCTCCAATTTTAAATTTTAAATTATAGTAAAACTTTTTAGATAACAAATTAGTGAGGTGTACCTACAAAATACAATATAATACAATTAAAGAAAGGGTATTTGTGGTATTAAGTGAGGCTTATTTACAAATAAAATATTTTTAAAATTTTATAAGGGTGTACTTACAAAAAGAGGTATACATACAGTTTTAAAGAATGTCAATAAAGTCACACTTTTTATTAACAAATTAATTCGCCTAGTGGCCTGTCTTGGGCTTGGCCCATTGGATGATACTTAAAGGCATTTGGGCTTTGTTTTATTTTCTTTATTTCTTGAATAATTCCTATCAAATTAAACAAATCCAATTTATCATTTTTAATTAAGAACGTCTAGTTGAACTTTATTACTTCACTATTTATTTACATCGGAAATTCTCAAATATTCACACTTTATTCTGTAAAAAAAAAAAAAGAAAAAAAAAAAGACAAATTTCATTATTAGATTATGTTCATTAATCAAGCAATAATTTGATTGTATATATTCAGCATATATCACGTCTAAAGCAAAGAAATTATAGGCATCAAAACAAGATTTTATAAAAATAAGGGGGAATTGCACAAACATCCCCTGAGGTTTAATAAAATTGCATGGATATGGTAGTTTGGCCATATACGCACAAACTTCCCTCAACATTTGAAAATTGTTGCACAAACATCCCCTACCGTTAGATAGATTCGTTAGTCAATGGTCAAACGTGTAAAAAGTCTAAAAATACCTTATATTTTTATTTAAAATAAACTACAATTTTTAAAATAAGATAAAAAAAAATATTAAAAAGCTTTTAGAAAACATGAATTATATCTTAAATCTGAACCCTAGAAAAAAGAATTATCTTCAAAATAATAATAATAATAAATAATAAATAAATAAATTAGTTTGTGCAATTCCCCCTTGATCTTAAATAAATTTAATTTTTTTTTTAAAAATCTAAAATTTAAAATTTATTTATTAGTAAATTGTTTTAAAAAATATTTTTTATTTGTAAAGATGAGGTTTTTTTTTTTAGGTTTCAAATTTAAGATATATTCATGTTTTCTAAAATATATTTTTTATCTTATTTTTTAATTATTTAGTTTAGTTAAAATTAAAATAAAGGGTATTTTAGACCTTTTTACAGTTCTAACCATTGATTAATGGATCCATCTAACGGTAGAGGATGTTTGTGCACCGATATTAAAATGTTAAGGGATGTTTGTGTGTATAAGGTCAAACTGTCATATCCTTACAATTTTATCAAACCTCGAGGGATGTTTGTACAATTCCCCCTTAAAATATTAGACTTTTGCTTTTAACCACATACAAAAAGTTAACCGATAAAAACCACATTTTTTAAAAATTTACCAATATACACCAAATGAAATGACTACCCAAACACACACTCTCTCTCTCACCTTCGTTGGTGCGACATGCACGACCCAATGATGGCGTGCACTGCCTTGGCAATGCACGTCCAAACGTGGCAACAATGTCGTTGGGGCAAACCTTTTCCTGACGGTACTATTCGATATATAGAAAAAAGTAAATTAGGAAAAGAGAAAATTATCGAAACACCATTTTAGTGAGGTAATGTTCTTGTTCAAAACGTTAAAAATATGGTTCTAGGGGTTGATTTAGTAATTTTTCAATTTTAAATAATGTTAACATTTCACATTGTTATTTAAGATGTCACTATTTTTGATGGTTCACGTTTTCTTGTAAAAAAATAGAAAAGGTATTGTAGAGATATTTTCGTAATTTATGATTATGATTTAAAAAGAAATATTAGAATATTGTTATTAACATGTACGAATATCGGTGTAAGTGATTAAAAACAAAATTTATATAATTTATGTGGTTATTTTTAACGACTTACATTAAAAAAAAAATTAGGGACAAGATTGATAATTGCTTGTAGAGGTTTCTTAACACGTCACAAATTTTTAAAAGGGTTATTCAAAGTCACATTTGTTAACACGTTTCAGAGAAGATAAAATTTATTCTTACAATTAAGGAGAAGGTCTTGGACTCTTGGGTGCATCATGCGGCACCCAGGTTTTAGTCACAATTAAGACAGTACCAATTACCAAACTCCACTGTTTAAACATACCCTTTGAGTTCTCAAAGACATGAAAATGTCACCTGGGAATATCGATTTGTTTGCAAAAGGCACAGTTGTTGAAGTGAGCAGTGCTGATGGGTGGTTCCCTGGTGGATGGTTCGTTGCTAAAGTCTTGGATCCACCACCTCCATCACCTACAGCTCCTGGGAAAATGACATTTTTGGTGGAGTATCAGAGCTTGCTTTATGGAAGCAAGTTGTTGAGAAAGCGTGTTGATATCAAGTTTTTGAGGCCTCTACCACCTCCACCTCCGAATGACGATGAACAAGAACAACAGAGGTTTCAAGTGAATGATGTGGTTGATGCTTATCGCAATGATGGGTGGTGGGTTGGGGTGGTGTCCAAAGTGTGGAAGGAGGAGGAGCCAATGGAATATTTGGTCTTGTTGGAGAACCCATCTCGTATAATGAACTTTAGGTCCTCTGAGTTGAGGTTTCATCTGGATTGGGTTGGTAACAAGTGGATTCAACCTCAAAAACAGGTACTACACTTTTTAGAATCTTTTGTTGATTACGGAGTTATAAAGTTGTTTTCTTTTTTAATTATGAAGTTGAAAGTTGTTTTCTTTTGAAGTATTTTCTTTTCCCATATCATGCTTAAAGTTCATGCCTAGATAATGATCTACCCACTTGATATCCCAAGTGCAAGCCCAGAGTTTTTGTTTCTATTGCTTGTTGTTTGTGTGTTGGTTGTAATTTCAAGTCACATTAGCTTGTGCTTCAAATTTACCACAAAAATGAAAAGAAATCTGCTATCTCTCTTTTATAATCTTCATCAGCAGTTTAGGATCTCTTGTTAATTATGAAATTGAAAGTTGTTTTCTTTTTATTGCACTAGCAAGTATTTGTACAAATGACTAAGAGAAAAACTGATCTAATAGAGAAGACTACATTAAGGCATGAATGAAGAACATAGCTGAGAAGAGAGAGAGAGAGAGAACTCGGAGAATTTTTCATTTTTTTCAATCGGTTACAATGTACGGAGAGAGAAAGCTTTTATATTCATCTTTCTCTAACTAATTTCCTTAAGATGCGGAGAGCCAATTGTTTGGCCACATCACTTCTTTAATAACTGAAAGCAGTGTTTTCCTGCCAACTCATCTCTAGTGCATTTCCTTGTTCGATCATGATGATCACATTCTGATCATCATGATCATGATTTGCTGCAACTGCATCAGTCTCTGACTGGAAACACCAACATAGTAGTATAGCTCTCTGAGTGTGTAGAGACTGTTGAGAATTCTGTTGTGCTTGTATTGCAAGCTTTATGGCATTGACTTTTATCAGCTGAAAGGGCTTGCTTCTCATTATCTCTAACATCCCCCTGCAAGTTGAACGATGGAGAAGTCTGCAAGTTCAGCTTGGAACGAAGGAAAACAAACAGAGAAGAAGCCAATGCTTTGGTAAGTATGTCAGCACACTGAAATTCTGCAGGAACATAATAGAAGAGTAAACTTATGGTTTGGTAATGCCAGACTTGAGTCTTGTGATCATTGGGTGTGTGTTTAGTTGGTTGACATGAGCTGGAATGGTAGAGTGAGAACTAGATGAATTACTAGGAGAGAAATTTGTTGTATTGACAGGAGATGAGTCGGAGGACTACAACTGGAACTATGATTTGGAAATGCAGAAGGATAATGCTGATAAGAAGCAGCAGATAATACTGATGTTGGTAAACTAGCAGAGGATTTAGAGATATGAGGGACAGCAGGGAAAAGATTTTGAAAAGGGAATTCAAATTCATTGAAAACCACATTCCTTGACACATACACTCTACCAGAAGGATGGAGGCATTTATAGCCTTTTTGACTCATGCTCTAACCAACAAAGACACACTTAGATGTGTGAAAATCAAATTTTTGAGAGGAATAAGGTCTAAGATATGGAAAAGCAGAGCAACCAAAAACTTTAAAGAAATTATAGTTAGGCAACCTATGAAATAAGACTTCATAAGGTGATATAAGTTGAAGGATTGGAGTTTGCAGGTTAATCAAAAGAGTGGCAGTTTGAAAAGCACCTACCCAAAAGGTAAGAGGCACATGGGCCAGTCTCAGCTACATGACAGTTTTTCGTTTTGGAGACACCGTTTTGTTGATGTGTATAGGCACACGAGGTTCTAAAATGAATTCTATTCTGAGCAAGAAAAGGAATCAAGGGTTTGAACTCAGTACCCAAATCTGCTTGCAAGCACTTAATTTTGCATTCCAACTGTAGTTCAACAGCTGTTTTGAAACGATGAAATGTGGCTGGAACCTCTGACTTAAGTTTCAAGGATAAAACCAACAGTACCTTGAGAAAGATTCAACAAATATCATATAATACCTATACCCTTCAACTGATGGCATTGGGATGGACTGCATACATCAGTGAATACCAGTTCTAAGGGACAAGCTGCCTTGAATGCAGAAGCTTGAAATGGCAACTGATGTAGTTTGCCAAGTTTGCAAGCGTCACAAAATTTGAGATAAGTATTACTATATTTTAAGTGAAGACTATTCATCACTTTTCTGGGAATTAGAGGAGCTGGATGACCAAGCTTCAAGGGCCACATATTTTCATTTAAAGAAACTGAATTACAAGTATTGCCAGATAGAGGTTTTGCTGTACACAATGTATAATTTTATTCCTAGGAATTGAAAAAGCAGTAAAACATTTATTCTTCAAAGATCTGGTAGCAAGTTCTGACTGAACTCCACCCACATTTAGCTTGTATAAGCCATTCTCAAGCTTGCCTTGGAGCAGAATTGCCTTGGGATTCTTGTCCTTGATAGCACAAGAATCAGAAGTAAATTCAGCAAAGGCATCATTGTCTTGAGTGAATTTAGATATACTAAGTAGGTTCTTAGCAGTAGAAGGCATATGAGTGTTTAAGCATTAAAGGTCTAGAAGATAACTCATGAGAGGATATGAAAGAGTTACCAATATGAGTGATTTGAAGTTGCTGCCCATTGCCAACAGCTAGTCGATCAGCACCTTGATACTCTGAGTGAATAGAAAGATTGGACAAGTCTGAGGTCAGAGGTCACATGATTAGTGGCCCCGCTGTGGGCCTACCAAGCTGGATCACAAATATTTTCAGGAGTTGCATAATATGCTGTCGACTGATGAAATTTTGCTTGATGAGGTGTGTTTGTTATGGTCTGCATGTTGTTGCCTGGGAAGGAAGAATTTGAGTTATTCTGGAAGGAATTGTTTCTCTGTTGTTGATTGTTTCCTTGAAAATTTCTATCAAAACGATGATAGCAGTTGAGGCAAGTGTGACCAATCCGTCCACACAATTGACACAAGTGCCTACCATTGTTCCACCTACCATTATTTCTTCCTCTACCCCTGCTGCCTCTGTTGTTATTAGACCTACTTCCATTATTAAAATTTCCAGAATCGTTGTAACCTCCTCTCTGATTTCTTCCATTTTGATTCCCAGCAGCATATTTTGCACTTGCATTAGCAACATCAACTTGACCAATTTTATTCAATTGAGCAATTCTCTGCTCATGTAACATTAACAGATACTGTGCTTCCTGAGCATTCATTGAATTTCTTTGCGAAGAAATTAACACAACTACAGCATCATACTCGTGCCCCACTCCATTGATGATACTCAAAATCAAGTCATTTTCAGTAACAACTTGACCAGCTGCCCTCAGATTATCTCCTATTGTTTTCACTTTAAGAACAAAATCATTTATTGAGCTTGAACCTTTCTTAATATTTTGTAGTTGTTTAAGTTGAAGCACCTTTGCCATAGATTGCTGAGAATACAATCTCTCTAAAACACTCCAAACCTCAAATGAACTTGAACAATCAGTACTTGACCTATAATACTCTGATTAATCGAAGAAATCAACCAGCTTAAAAGCAATTGGTCTGATTTTTTTCCAACAGGTATACTCCTTGTTTAAAACAACCTGCTTATCACTACCATCAGATGTCTGTATTTCAACATATTTTGGTGGAGCTGACTTTAAACCAGTAACAAAATCTTCTAACTCAAACACTCTAATGATAGGGAATACCTGAGCTTTCCGGTACGTGTAGTTGTCATTATCAAGTTTCATCTGTAGGTTGAAGTTCAGTGACTTTGCAAGTGAGGTGAAATCTGTTGCCATTGAAGTTGACGAAGAAGCTCCTTGAACATCTTCTCCAGGAACCGAAAACGCACTATTTTGTGAAGCCATGGATGATCAGTCCTTTGTTCGCAATAATACCATATTACACTAACAAGTATTTGTACAAATGAGAGAAAAACTAATCTAATAGAGAAAACTCCATTAAAGCATGAATGAAGAACATAGCAGAGAAGAGAGAGAGAACTCACAGACTTGTTCTCAGAAGGCTCTCTTATTTTTTTGGCATTCATCATCTGAAATGGGGGTGTTTTGAAAATTTGGCTTTTTTTAATTATGTTAAAATATTTTTTCTTAAAATCTTTTGAATGTCACGGCTTAGGAATGTGAACTTTTTATAATTATATGAAATAATTTTGCCATGGTTCTAGGGGACTAATTATTTAGTTGTGCTCACGGTTATTTGGATGGCATGTTGCAGAGTCAAATTCCATTGCATATGACAATATGCCTTGATGACATCTGATTTAATTAGCTTGCTCAGATTCAATGTAATAGGTTCTTCATTGTTCTCTACATGCTGTGTCTCTAATTTATTTTAGGCTTTTAGTTTTCATCATGTTTATAGCTCAGTCTACTTTTCCATGTTAGTTGTTGACTTGTAATATTGGTGCTAATTAGTTGATTTCAAGATAGTTTTCCTTCTCGGATATTAAGCAACTAGCCTCGTTTTCCATTTAGCATTTAGGGATGGAAGAATGAGCAAACCTTCTATTATTACATATAGACATCGGCATACAGAAATCCACTTAGTTTTTGTGTTCATGTATGATTAGAGTCATTAGACACCGATTTAATCGTATTTAACCATAGGAATGATTAAAAGTTTATTTATGTCGTGCTAGAACATTCACATTTGTAGATAGTTTAGTAGCATTAATGAGATCTCATGAGGAAAAAGAAAACAGAAAAAGCATGTACAACTAAACAACTTATTGACTGTGTATTGGTTTCTTGATGTAGAACAAAATGAGTAGCAAGGGAGTAGAGAAGAGGGGAATGCAAATGGAAGCTGAAACTAGCAGTGAGAGGAGAAAGAGAGGAACAAATGTGAAATTTTTACTGAAAGGTACAAAAGCTTTAGCAACAAATATTGGATTATAATTTGAGGCTAGTGTTTGTTTAATTGTGTAGGCTTTTATTCACAAATATATGTTATATTTTCAAGGTAAGGAGTGTGGTGGATCTGAAGGCGGTGTTTATAAAATAGATGTAGAGGATTCTTCAACTACAGGTATTCTCCATCCAATATTCCATGTAAAGAAATCATCACAAAAGAAAAATTACGAAATGCAAAAATAAAGGATTGACCGATTAACGACTCATTCTTTCAAAAAAAAATTAATTACTTACTATTGTTGGAGAGTTCACCAGCACTGAGAGGTACAGAAGATCTAGCAACTATATTGGATTATAAGTTCTTCAACTACTGGTATTGGGGACTCTCAACTCAATATTCTATGTAAAGAAATCATCGGGAAAGAATAAATACAAACATAAAGGCTTGACCAATTAATTACTCAAATCATAGATGTTGATAAACATGTGTCAATGTGCTTGCCAACAATTGTAGTTGATTCATGTAAGCTGGAGTGAATTTTGTCATGCATTCACTTATTGAAATTGGTTTGATTATGTTGGTTTTTATTGTGTATGTGATTAAATATGTCGGTTTTTCTTGGAAAATCAAATGAATTTGTTGTGCAATGTGATGCAGGGGCAGCCACGGTTGACAATATGTCATACGATAATCAAAACTTACTATCGTTGGAGAGTTCACCGGTATTGAGAGGTACCAAAGCTCTTGGGTTATAAGTTGAGGCTATAATGTTTGTTTAATGGTGTAGGTTTTCATTCACAAATATATGTTATGTTTTAAGGTAAGGAGTGCGGTGGATCCGAAGGCAGTGTTGATAAAATAATTATAGAGAATTCTTCAACTATAGGTATTGGGGTCTCTCCACTCAATATTCCATGTAAAGAAATCATATAAAGTATTTATCAATTAATTACTCAAATCATTGATGTTGATGAACATGTATCAATGTGCTCGTCTAGAGCAAAGCTATGAATGGCCCAGAACCTCTTGGAATTTTCTTTTTAGTCCTTATATTTTGGTTAAATTTTTTATATTTGCTTCCTATAAAATAAAAATTTATTGGTTAGCCCCCTTAAACTTGATTAAATTTGAAATTCTGGCGTTGCCACTTACTCGCCAACAATTGTAGTTGATTCAATTAGGAGTGAATTCTATCATGCATTCATGTGTATAAATTGGCTTGATTATGTTTGTTTTTACTTTGCAAGTGAATATGTATGTTGGTTTTTCCCGGAAAACCAAATGAAATTGTTATGCAATGTGATGTAGGGGCAGCCACGGTTGACAATATGCCATACGAGAATCAAAACTTACTATCGTTGGAGAGTTCACCAGTAATGAGAGGTACAAAATAGCTTTTGCAACTAATATTGGATTATAAGTTGAGACTATAATGTTTGTTTAATGGTGTAGACTTTTTATCCCAAGTATATGTTATGTTTTACAGGTAAGGAGTGTAGTGGAGCTGAAGGTGGTGTTGATAAAATAATCGTAGAGGATTCTTCAACTACAGGTATTTGGGTCTCATCTCAATATTCCATGTAAAGAAATCATTGCGAAACAAAAAATGCAAACATAAAGGATTGACCAATTAATTACTCAAATCAAAGATGTTGATGAACATGTATCAATGTGCTTGTCAACAATTGTAGTTGATTCATGTAAGCTGGAGTGAATTTTATCATATATTCACTTACAGAAATTGGTTTGATTATGTTGGTTTTTATTGTGTTTGTGATTATATATGTCGGTTTTTCCTAGAAAATCAAATGATTTGTTGTGCAATGTGATGCAAGGGCAGCCAAGGTTGATAATATGTCATACGAGAATCAAAACTTACTATCGTTGCAGAGTTCACTTGTATTGAGAGGTACCAAAGCTCTTGTGTTATAAGTTGAGGCTATGATGTTTGTTTAATGGTGTTGGTTTTTATTCACAAATATATGTTATGTTTTAAAGGTAAGGAGTGCGGTGGATCCGAAGGCGGTGTTGATAAAATAATTATAGAGAATTCTTCAACTATAGGTATTGGGGTCTCTCTACTCAATATTCCATATAAAGAAATCATATAAAGGATTTACCAATTAATTACTCAAATCATTGATGTTGATGAACATGTATCAATGTGCTCGTTTGGAGAAAAGCTACGAATGACCTAGAGCCAAACAAAAAATACAAACATAAAGGATTGACCAATTAATTACTCAAATCATTGATTTTGATGAACTTGTATCAAGATTGAAGCTATTGGTCTCTTGGAAAATTTGTTTTTAGTCTTTATATTTTGGTTAAATGTTTTATATTTGCTTCCTATAAAATAAAAATTTAACCAACCCCCCCCCCCCCCCCCCCCCTTGAATTTGAAAGTCTGGCTTTGCCACGTGTTCACCAACAATTGTAGTCGATTAAGTAAGTTGGAGTGAATTTTATCTTGCATTCACTTGTAGAAATTTGCTTGATTATGTTGGTTTTTACAGTGCAAGTGATTATATATGTTTGTTTTTCCTTGAAAATCAAATGAAATTGTTGTGCAATTTTATGCAGGGGCAGCCACGGTTGACAATATGTCATACGAGAATCAATTCTTACGATCGTTGGAGAGTTCACCAATACTGAGATTTGTTCAATCTTTGGAAGAATTTCAATTGATGCCACAAAAACCACATTTTCGTCCTTTAGATGAATGTGAAGTGGTGTATTGGGAAGGATTGGCACTAAAGCATATGATGACTTTTGTTAACGTGGTAAAGAAAACATCAAAATTACAAATAAATGCTTCGAGAAGCATCATGGACAGCCTTTTAAAATGTCTTCCTGAATTGGAATCACATGGCTTCAATGTGACAAATGTGCGAAGACGTCTTCTCGAGCTGCAGACAATGAAAGAAAGTCGAGAAGATCTACAAACAGAGTTGGAAAAAGTTAAATGTGAGATTAAAATGCGGACTCATGAGGGAACCAAGATCAAAGCAGAGTTGATTGATGCTACTAAGGAGATAAGATTATTAGAAGAAAAGAAGGCAAGACTTGCATCAATGAATGAGGAAAATGATTCTGAGATTGCCAAGTTGAAATCCAGTGATAGTTTACTTAATGAACACATTCAGAATGTTGAGCATAATTTCGCAAGTCTAGCAACTTTCCCTTGGAGGTGACTGACTTGTATTCTCTGCTGCTCTTCCAGCTTTCGCTGCATTTGACTCTTTACATGTTCACGTTCCGATTAATCACTAACGTATCATGAAGATGAACTAGCTAGGAAACTTAATTGGCTTGTCTGAATGAGCAATTTTTTGGGTAGCTACATGTAGCTATATAGCAGTGCTGTACTGAAATTCAGTTGTTTTAGATGATGAATACTAACAGGTGTACTTCTAAACTCCAATCTTTGTAAGCATGTTTTATTGGCTTCAAGGTGAAATCTTATAATACAATATGGAGAGATCAGTGCATGTAATTTGCTCAATATGGAGAGATCACCAGAACAAACCATGAGAGATTAATAAATATTGCTCTTAAAAGGCAGAAAGCATACCATGTATGATATATGGTTGAATCTTTATAGCAGCCATTCCTGGTCATCATCTTCTCTCGCGCGCTGCTGATGAAGTGTTAGAATATATAAGATATCTTAAACTATGTCAAAGCTTTAGTTGTGCGTGATATAAAATGGACAAACTCCATTCCATTGATCAGTAACAAATTCAATTTATTTATTTTTCTGCACAGTTCAAGCTTTGACATCGTTTAAGATATCTTCTTTACTCTTTAAAAGTGACCAGCAGAATCCTCCAGGAAATTAGTTAAATATAAAATTTTCCAATAAATCAAATGGACATGGAATTTTGCGGTTTATGTATAGAGTTAAGTCGATTAACGGAGCAACTTAAGTAGATCATGATGATGTGATTAATAGTCTTGATAATGATGCCTATCAATATTTTCATGTCAACTTATTTTTCAAGCACTCTAATTAATTGATTAATGAAGATTCTGACTTCTGCCACCCACAAACTTTTTAATATAAAGTCAATAACTTGAAAGAAATATTAGTGCATGATATGAGTTGCAACTTCATGTCTCACGGCAACTAAAACCTAAAATATTGATAGACTAAATTATAAATATATATATATAATTTAAATTTAAATATATAATTATTAATTTCAATAATTATATATATAATGAAAAAATATATATATATTTCAATTATTTAAATTTAAATATATTATTATTAATTTCAATAACTATATATATAATGAAAAAAAATATAAATAATTTTAATTTTAATTATAAAATCGTCGGAACCGAAACCGGAACTAAAGCGTCAGAACCAACGAAACTTTCGAAACTGGAACCGAAACTGAACAGTAGAAAACAGGTTCGGAACTAAAATCGAACCGTCGGAACTGCCAAACCCAAACCATCGGAACCTGAATGGAACCAAACCTTCAAAACCAGAACCAAAACTGAACCTTCAAAAATGGTATCAGAACCGGTTTTGAAGGTTCAGAACCGAAGCTGGAATCGAACCGAACCAAAACGAGCACCATATCTAATTGTATACAATATTTTGTTTTAAATATTTATTTTTATTGTTGATGTAATTTGGCTGTGATAATTTTAAATTAATAATTTTTTATTATTTTAAATTAATTATATTAGTTAAATAATTATCAATAATATTGATATTTAAAATATATTATATAATTTATTTAAATTTATTTATTGATGTATATATATATAATATTTTAAAGAAGAGTAATGATTTGGAAAAAAGTTAAAAAAATGAATCCACTTTCTCTTTTTCATTTTAGCCTCATTGTGGGGAAAAGAGACCCAAATAAATATGACCCAAACGGAAAGACTTATTCTTTAAAAAGAAGACCTATTTTTTTTGATATGGTAACAAATAGGTCTTATTTTTGGGTCTTCCCAATGTAGATGCTCTTCTTATGTCCATTTTAATACAAATTTATTTAGTTTGTTTCAAAGAATCACTAAAGCGACAGTGATGTTTTCACGAGTCATGACCCCAGTTGTTTAATGCAAATTTATTAAGGTTGTTTCAACGTAAGTCATGACTGCAAATTATTTAAGCTATAATTGAGCCAGGGTAGTCCTATGTAGCACGGATATGGATATGATACGATACGAAGATACAGTAAATCTCTAAAAACTAAGATACATATACGACAGGATACATCAATTAAAATAATATATATATATATATATATATTAAAATATATATATAATATAAAAACATATTTGATAATTCACTCAAAATCAAAATATATTCAATATCCAAATAAAACATGCTATGACATAACTAAATAACTCATAACAATATAACATATTATAAAATTCAAATAAAACATGTCACATAAGTTATAATATATTAAAAATTTAAATAATACATAAAAAAAAAATTAAAATTAAAATTAAAAAAAAAAACTCATGAAACATATTCTAAATTCCTAATTAACTTCATTATCATCATTCACATTGTTAAAGAATCTAAATAATTCAACCTCTAACTTTGGTTCATTAAGAGTAAGGTTTGCAATCTCAAGTATTCTGACATTCTCCATGTCAATGGAATCAAAACCATCCCTCCCAACATCCTACAAATGGAGTATTCATGCTTCCTAGGATGGTACTAGAGTTTCCTAGGATGCTTCATAAAAAAAATATTATGTACGGAATAAGTTTCATCCATTTAATAACTAGAGTTTTAAAAACAAATAAAATGAGTTTGTGAAAAAAATATCACCGGAAAAAAAAAAAAAAAAAAAGAAATAAACAAGAATTGAAAATCAAAATTAAAAAGAAGAAAGATAAGACAGATATGTCATTTAATAATAAACAACTTTGATTGAATCAACCCACTCCCAACCTCCCAAATGTCATTTAATAATAATGGGAACTTGACGGGAGATTGATCGGTGCTAAACCCCTCACGCTTATACCACGAGATTGCGGGTTCAAATCCTCTCCCTCCCAAAAAAAACCCAAATTTATCTAATAGTGTAACACTTTGAACTTCTTACTCAAAATCTTGAAGATATCCAAAGCTCTCTTCAAGGCTTCTTTCTAATCTTCCATATTCCTATATGTTTTTCTCCCAAGCATCTCCAAATGCTTCTCCAAGACACAATTTTTCAATTTCTCTTGAGATTTAACTTTCAGCATTTCATCAAATTCAAGCTTCTACAGCTTGCACCCTTGAAAGCCAACCTTGCACTTGATCTGTTCGTTCCATTTTTTCGGTGTTGTTCAGCAATGGTGACCCTCCTCATCAACACCATTCTGTGCTTCAACTAGTACTAGTAATTCAGACCGCAAGGCAACAAGATTATCCTCCAACTGACCTATTTACACTACTCTCCGAAGAGTGCAATCTAAGCAACAATATAGAATGGCATCACATGATATTGGACGTTGCCCATAATCTCAGCAAGTTTCATCAAAGAGAGAAGAATATTGCGGATTATAACAGAGAAAAATTATGTTTGGGAAATGTTCATCTACTAAGAAATTTAAGCAATACTCTCACTAATTGGAAAATTATTGACATGGATAAAATGTATAACCAAATAAGCTCCCATAATATATAATTCGTGCCGGTGAAATGTTCAATGGCAAGAAGAAACAAAGAAAATGTTGCTGAGACTCCTCAACTATAAGCGGAAAAAATGAAATACGGACAATAATTTACTAATTTAGACCGGTGATCATTTCAATCACATAGAGCATAAGTTAAACTCATGTTAACCAGATTTGTCATGGTTCTCTGAAGATCCATTCTCATTTTCTTGCAACGAACAATACCAAAACTTGAAGGCGTTTTCTTCTTATCTTTTCTTTTTTAAAATAATTAAAACAATCCCACAAGATTTCAATTGTGAAGGCATGTATATTTTCCATTAAAGATGTACAGTCTTCAAGACATACCACCTCTGCAGTATTATCAGTTGATAACCATGGTGCTCAGCCGGGGGAATACATGATTCAAGAATCAACTACTTCTCTTCTACTGAAGCTTCTTTATTCCGGGAAACGAAGGGAGAATTGTAATAAGAGCATCACCGTATCCGACAGGATCTGTTGGGTTAAACAAAATAACAAACCAAATTGATGAATAAGAGAAAACCAAGTTGAGTGTAATATAGTTTTCTATTTACTATAAAGAATATAGGAGAAACCCAAGATTGAGTGATCATGGAAAGATGACAATGCTTACCACCATCCTGTCTTAGAATTCTTATGACCTCCCCAGATATATCGGACTGCAAAAGGAATTAGAAAAAAATAAAATTGAATTAGGACTTACAATACAACCATGTCAATAGAAGTAGAGGCAAGATAGATATCAGAAAAATAATAGTCGATCATTGTTTCTCCTTCAAACATTCAAACAATGGGAAACAACAATCACATGTAGTTAAGAATACATACCTCGACTGGAATTTCACCACCAAGCTGTTCAATGTAGCAAAGCACTTGGCCCTCCTTTACTGTCTGCTTCTGTTGATGAGTAAGGCATAGTATATTAGCAGAGATTGAAAGATTATATAAATATGGTATAACCTCTATAAATTAATAACTTTGAGACCATAAAAAATCAATTAATTAAGTGAGATAATAATTAATTGATAAATTAATAATTATTAATTTATGAAGATATTGAATGTGTATTATTTCCTTTAATTGCAAACATGCATTTTACCCTTTAATCAATTGAGATTGAGAGATTCGAAGATTCATCATAACTTTGGAGTTTGTTACACGCAAGGAAGCACTCAATAGACACTAAATAATTTCTTGTTGCAATATGAGAATTCAACCCCCTAACTTTTAAGTGCATTACAAAAAATTAGAGATGAGATCTAACTAGACTTGAATTTCAAAGAAAAACAAGTATCAATAGTTTTCAAGAAAACATCATAGTCAATCCTATATGTACTTTTTAGCAAATTATTAATTCATGGACCGGGTGGAACCACATATTTGTACAAGGGAATTTTATAAATGTATTATCTTATAATTAAATCAAAATTATTAATTTAACCCCTTGCCTGTAGTCAAGATCAACAAAATTTATTATATAAAAGAGATTATTAATTTATTGAATATTAAATTAAAGAGTTATACTGTAGTAAGAACTTTTCTTGACAGATGCTTTAGGAGGCAGATAGAGAAACTGAAATGGCCCTTTTTTCAGGAATTAATGGACCGTTTGATGGACCAAAAATGAGTAAAACATTGAAGAATAAAAGCATTCTACCAAACCTTAATCCACCTAAAGGAGGGTCCTAAAAAAAAGTGTTAACATGGATCATTTCACAGATATTCTCTATGTTGCCATATGCTGTTGCTTGGACACGGGGTGAATTTTGCTATAAGAGCATTGGATTAATACTATTTTAAGACAGAACCAGATATGTACTGAGACACAAGCTTAAACAAAGGAGATGAAGAATTTTATTTGGGAGCTATAACAATAACAACTTTAAAAACTGAGTTTGGGAGTTGGGACTTTTTCAAATATCTAGAAAGTGCAAAGAAAAAATAAAAATGCAAAATTTATTTGATCATCTGCAGTGAATTGCTTAAATTTCAAATAATGCTATCTCTGCTCTAGTTACACACTTACACATTATCATGTGTTAATTTCAGTTCTTTCTTTGGAAAAGGAAAAAAATCAATTAAATTTCGAAAATCAACGAACCAATAAAAGATAATGATGGATGAACAGTACCTCTTTACATGATGGTGGTGCACGCTTCCCTTTAATGGTTCGAGATCTTCTAAAAAGTCCCACCTGTACCATATAATATTTTAGTGCCCTAGCAACCGAGCTGGGAGAAAGTTGAAGCACCAAAATTTGGTTCTCTCACCTTTGGAGACTGAAGTATCACCAACCCTTCATCAGCAGCATTGTCCAGCATTGTCTGAATCCCCACTGAAGAAGGCACTGGCTTTGAGAGAGCTAAAGATGGGGTGGAAATTGACAAACTTGAACCAGGTGCATCAACAGTTGTAAGTACACTGACAGGAGCAGGAATTGGAGGTGGAGGTATACTGTTCTTATTTAAGTCCCTTGCCACATATAGCCTAAACCCATCAACCTACGAAAACATGGAAAAAAGTTTAGAAAGATGAATAAAAAACATTGAGAATGTTTTTAGCTAACACAGCAACAAAATTTGAAGTGAGATTCCACTAATAAAACAAATTAACCTCAAATAAGGAGCATAAAAGAATTTAGTTAGTGCTTACTTTCAATTCAAATTCAGCAATTGAAGTTGTATTGCAAATATCTGTAACCAGAGATTCCACCTGCAGATAAATTTGAATCGACGTTTTAATTTGAAACCTTTAAACTTGTCTCCATAATCACACATACATAAAGTTATCTGCATGCATGTGCAAGCAAAGTCATATGTTACAGAGAGGTGTTATCTATTTATCCTGGTGGTTTGCAAGAAGCCAAGAACCATATAGCTTCATATCATGAATCAGAAAAGGAGCAAAGGTAGTCTCAATAGATTGAAACATTTTGATGGAGCAACTTCTTGGCAAAATTAAATCACAATCAAATTCTAAGGAATTATTTGGATGAAATGTTAGTATGGAGTATAGGCATCTCATAAATCATTGCTTGTCCCTCATCAGTTCTCTTTTCACTTTTCATTTTTAATTAGACACCAAGTGAAAGTATAAACTACAGATAAGGCACTCTTATAGAGATATATTTTAATCAAATTCTTGTTGTGTTACATACTTACATACTGCTTGAACAACAATATTTAAGTGAATGTTTTCTTTGATGCAAATCTTAAACTGCTTTGAAATCAACAAAGGAAAAGAAAAGGAGATAGGGGATACTCAGAGATGAATGCAAAGGAAAACATCAAATCTCATTAGAAAAGAGGAACATACCATAGCCAAATCAGAAATCTTGGACAAGAAAAGTCATTTTAGACCTATGAGGCTATGATGATCTAATATAATTATATAAAACTTAAAATTGTTTGGGAAAATAAAAGAAATCTTGGTGTACCAAGTACTTAGTCATAAATACTTAAAAAATTTAAAAAGGTTGGTATTTCCATTTTTCATTTTCCGTTTCATCACAACTGTTTTAAATAGAGAATAAAAGACCAATGTCAAATGACAAGTGACAGTGACAAGCTTGACTATGATATAGGATTAGTATGCTTTGAAAACCTTCATAAACTATAATGGTCCAAATGTCCAGTATAAACCTATAGTGAGCAAATGGTAATCAAACAATTTGACAATGTTTCAGAGCAGTCCAATCAGATCAAATGATAGTTGAGCCTAGTTTTGTGCCATGTAACTGATGAAAATCCGTAAAATCTCACAGCATTCAAGTTCCATTGACACCCATCCATTTCTTGTCATGAGTTTAAATATGACTAAGAGAATACAGCTAGCACGAGCAATTCTTGCACCTATGAGACAAGCCTTATGGCCCTTATCTACCAATGTCACAAATTATGTGTTGTTAGAAGGGAATTTCGTAGTTTAAACGGTTGCAACATTCATTGATGTCCAAAATTTTATGCCTGGCGCTTTTTGTTAAGGTGTAAGGAATTCAGGGGCAAATAAATATGTTCAAGTGTTCAACTTAAATCTTTATAGCTTCTCTTTCAAGTAATTAATCACCATAAGAACTCATTTGTTTGGTTAACTACCAGACTACTAGAAAGCTTTACGGTAAAGTTTGTGTTTCCTAGAGATCTTAAGAATAATGATGAAGAATTTACTAGCAAATAGTTATTTAAAAGTCCTAAAAATCATCTAACGTATATTTAGGAAATAAGGGGAAAATTAACCATTTCACCTCATATAACCACTGAATTTGTCAGGCATAATTACATAAAAGAGGTTGAAAATTCCATTTTCTTGATTTTTCATATTTTATTTTCTTTATGGCATTTTAAAGATGGAAGAAAACAACCATGCAAATCACTTCAAACAGCAGATTGATCCATACATTTGTATATGGAAGGTAAAAATAAAGCATTTTTGTCTAAATAAGATTGGCAATATGAACAATCAATCATTATTGAAGTACTCACCTCATGAGAATTTGGGATGAGCTGGCTTGTCAAACCAGACGATTCTGTCTCTTGACTCTCTTCATTACGGTCCTTTACATTTGTAGCAGCTGTATGTCAACAATGAAAGCATGTGTATTTAAGCATTGCTCATTTCATCATCATAGCATAGGGATGGCAATCATCCCTCACCAATTTTATTTGTATCATAGCTTTTGAGTCTAGTGGTTAAACATCATATTATTAGAACTAGTTTTACCAAGAGTGCCTAGTTTTAATGGTCCGGATGACAAGCTTATTGTTCTTGCACATGAAGGGTTTATTTGAGCTTAAACCATATTGTTTAGGCTCTAACCTACAAACTTAAACTTTTGGATCCAATGATTACATAACAGATTAAATGTAATTCAAAGGTTAGTCATCAAGGGTTTGCATACATTTGTGAATATAAACTTAACAACCATAAAAAACTTCATTAAAGAAACATGGTTGCAGAAATGGATCAATGCAAAGCAGAGCAAACTCTAAACATAGAGCTGTGTCCATGTCACTGATGTCAGCCATGTTTAAGATAATGAAACTTCTTACAGAACCTTTGTTACAAGGTTGACAGCCAATTAAGTCGATCCCTTAATATTTCGATTTCAATAACACCTCCCAGTGTTGAATCTACAATCAGTTTTCAACCTATAGATGTGCAAGTAGATTTACACATATTAGGGATACAAAAACACAAAAACTATACAATCAATTATTAATGGATTTTGTCATTGTGATATTTGTAAAGCCTATTCAAAAGCTAATTCAAGGAAATGAAAGCAGGCAAATAAAATTTGAGAACATTTGAAAGAGCTTCACTGTACGACTATTTGACTGTCATACAGTCATTTAGTAATGTCATACAGTGACTCTCTCTCTCTCTCTCTCTCTCTCTGTATGACTGTTCATTTTCATATGAAACATCAATTTGTAACTAAATAGATAATAGAGGTACAAAGTAATGCTAACATGCTAATACCTGAATTTACAACATTAGAAAAGGTAAAAAAAAAAAATAAATAAAAAAATAAAAAATAAAAAATAAAAAATTGAAGAAGAAAAGGATTTCTTTTAATTTATATGACTGAAAACCAAAAGGACGGCCCCAAATCAATATATATCCCACTAAAAATTGCTTCCTATCTTCCTTTAAAGATTTTCCTGTACTTTCTCATTCTGATTCTCAAGAATACTTTCCAGATCTATTAGGATTCTTCTCTTTATTTCTTCCTCTCTGGTTATATTCCTTCAATGGATTTTTCTTCTATTTCCATTATAAATCTTAGTATCAAATTTTTCTACGGGAGAAAAAAAAAATGTTGAACTTAATACTGGCATTTGCATCTCGTGTGAGCCCAAAAAGTTTGGCAAAAGGATTTTAACCATAAAAGTAATTTTTTTCCCTTCCAAATTGCTGTGGAAAATTACAATGTAAGCAATCATTTACATTTCAATCTTTAAGTATTTATAAGCTTCCACATGTCTGTGGATTATGTGGAGGATTTCAAAGTATAAAAGATGTCTTACACTCAGTTTCTGAAGACAGAGCGCTGAATACAGTGAAGGTTTTCTCTGATGGTCGAGATATTACCAAGCCTTTATATTGTAGTGGTCTCCACCCCATCCATTTTCTTACATCAGTCCTTGGTTGTAAATTACAAACGGTGGTTCTACCAAGGTTCACCTTTGGAATTTTAATATTTGAAGCTCCTAAGCTACCTGAAATACAACAAAATCCCGCATGATTAAGTGCCTAAATTTGCTAAGACACATTTTATAAATATCGCATCAAATTAACAAAGTTTGTAAATTAGAAGGTTTCAAGGTAAAAAACCTAAGTAGACATAGTATGAGCACTCTTCAAAAACCAGGAAAGAAAAGGAACTACAATGACATACAATAACTCCATAATATGCTTCTCTACTATAAATATACTTGCAATCTTAAATTCATTTAAAATACTTATCAGGTTCCTTTTACAAAATATCTGAAGCAGAACTAGTTTTTAGATTATTCTTCTAGTTTCTATCTTATTAGTCATTGTGATATTACCGATTCTCGTCAATCATTTCTTATTGTCCTTTAAAAATAAATGACAAATTCTACAAGGATTTATAATTAAGAAATGAAAGGACCCATGTTGGTTTAGAATAGGCCACTCAAGTCCCACATTGCTAGTTGTAAACATACCTAGACTAGTTGACATACTTTAATTTTCCTCTCTAGTGTAGTGATATTTTAGATTGAGAAAATAAAAATAGAAAAATGTGAGAGTTGTAAGCCCTAAGTGAACATATCCATGTTAGATAGAACAGGTTGTTTCACACTTATCTCTCAAGTTAAAAAACCAACAAACCATATTTCTAATTTAGCAACTTTTCTGCCAGTTACTCCACAACCACAACCACAATGCAGAGCCTATTATAATTCTGATTCTAATCGATAGTCCTAAAACATTCAATATCTAATTTGGTATGAAAGCCACTAAAAATAT
The DNA here is from genome assembly GCA_035582765.1 of Acer negundo. Taxonomy (NCBI): domain Eukaryota; kingdom Viridiplantae; phylum Streptophyta; class Magnoliopsida; order Sapindales; family Sapindaceae; genus Acer; species Acer negundo. Next base: position 37,885,316 of record CM069241.1, read on the forward strand.
TGTTTTGCATTTATTTTGTACATAAAAAATAGAGGCAATTCACACACATGCATTAACATTACACAAACTTCACATTTAGTACTCTCTTCAACATGAATTGCATCATTTTAGTTGAAACCTCTGGTATAAACTATTCTAGAAAAATCTACCCGCTCTCTAATTACACAAGTCTCTATCATTTCATCAAATTGAAGTCTCACTTAAAACTACAATACATCAAAACTTAAAACAATGAAGCAGACATGCAAGTTTAAAAAAAATGGTAAATTGAACATATTCAGGCAACATAGCACTAAACATTAAACTTAATCTGAAAAATTAAGGGACAAACCCCAGAAAACCAATCTCTCAACATAACAAAATACAAAATTAATCACACATGCATAGAGAATTAATAACTAAAAACCCAAAGTGATAAATAAGTAGAAAGTAAGAGAAAGAAATGAGAGGACTTACATGAAGCCATTGAAACCCCTCTTCAAGGACCAAATGAGAGCAAATAAAAAGTGTTACAAACTGGAAAAACAAACAAAACCCAGATGCAAAGATTGAATGAATGAACAAATGAGAGAGATAGAGAGAGAAACAAAGAAAGTGTGTGTGATTGATTCTCTCGTGAGTGTGTGGCTGCTGGGTGGTTGTTGTTTTGTTGAAAAGCCAACAAATTATTCAGTGAAACAAACAGAGAGACACCCGTCACAATCTTGAAAGCCCGTAAAATGTTGAATACAATCCGTGGAGACGATTGCTATTTTACAATACAGCTGGATTTTGGATTTCGATTGCTCTTTTGGTTGGCGGTTGGCCCAACCCACACAATTTGTGCCTTTTTTTCCTCTTTCAAATTTGTTTGTCTTATCATGTTTTATTTAATTAAGGATTGTGTTTAGGAAGTTTAAACTTTAAACAAGAATAAATTGTTTTTTTTTTTTTTTTTCAAACTTTTAATTTTTTATATTTTATGTTATATAAGAATTCAATGACGAGGTATTATTTTTTAATAAAATCATGAACAAGATCAATGTTGTAGGGATGAGATTGAACCTCTCATCTGATTGACCATTAAGTACCGTGTAATTACACCATAACATGATACTTGATTAGACTTTATTTTAATTTATCTAGTTTAGAATGCGTCTTCACTATATATATTTTTGAATTATTATAATACTTCGGGGTTTTTGGAAGAGGGTCATGACTTAAACCCACAACTCTTTGGTGTGGATGTGGGTGTGACCGTGTGAGGAGCCTTCATCTTGTCTTTACTATCATTAATTTTTACTATAATTTTATTTAGAATTTTAAATCAAGTTGATGTTTAATTTTTTTTTAATTTAAGAAAATATTAAAATTTTGATGGATTTAGACTTGATGAGTAAGACAAGGTTACATGCACCTCAATTTAATATATGTTTTAAAGTTTTAATATTACCCTTAATTCAAATTATTAAAATGATTAAAATAATTTTAAAGGTCAAGCTAAATCAATTTAAAATTTTGACTTTAACATCTCAACCACTCATATACTCTTAATCCAATAATTAAGATTTGAATGCATTTATAACTCTTGGATTATAAGATCACATAGGTGATTGAAATGTTGAAATCAAAATTTTAAGTCACAAATTTAAGTTAATTTAGTCTAACCCTAATTTTAAATACATTTCATATATCACATTTATACAGTATTTAATATTTTGAGTATTCAAAAAAAAAAAATTATAAATAGTTCAAAAAAATTAACATTGTTATTATAATATAAACTATTTATTACTTACAAGCTTAAATAAGTGATTATTTAAAATTACATATTAAGTAACTAAATTAAAATTAAATTAAAAAATTTAAACACATTTTAAAAGAAAAGATGGAGGAGGTTGAAGCCTGCTGCATCCTCCCAGATTAGGCAGCTCCTCTATGCTTTTCATTTTTAATTTAATTAATTTTTTGTTTTTTTTTTAAAAAAATATTACAATAATTCGATTTTTAGAATGGGGAAAAACTTGAACATACAAAACCTTGTGATGTGGGTGTGAGGGGCTTAACCACTGAGCCAACCTCATCTTGTCTATTTTTTAATTAGTTTTTTTTTTTTTTTTTAATTTATACCATTTTACAAAAATTAAAAGGGGACATATTTAGCTAATATTAATATATTATTACATATGTGTTCATTTAGGTGACAATAATAAAATATTTCCTCACATTTTTGTACTTTATTTAACTTGTATTTTTTTTTTATAACAATATCTATTAATCAGGGATCATATATTTTTTTGAATTAACTTGTATTTAGAATTAATAATAATACAATTACAACTATATAAAAAATCTTCGTATACAGTATACTTATATAAAATCAAACTTTGTTAAACAACACTCAAGTAGACACATGTCCACTTGAGAAGTGGCGACAGACAACACATCTCCAAAAGATAAATTCAAAAATAGAAAGTATAAGTGTTCGTTTGGAAAAGTTTTTCATTGGACTCTTTTTTAATTAAAAAAGTTCTTTTATTGTTATTATTATTATTTTTTTATATTACTGAGTTTTTTTTAATAATACCAAAATATCTAATATAATTATAACATTTTGTATCACCTTTTTTTTTTTTTTTACAATCTTATCGATTCACATCACTTTTTTTTAATCAAAACCTAAACCACCCGCATTCCGCAACCGAGCTCTTCGAAACGGACCCACAAGAAACGTTCAAAGAAACAAACGTCTCCTCCCGTGCTTTGTCTTTCCTTGGCTTCATTCTTTTTTTCTTCTAAATTTTTTTACAGAGATTAAGTAGTAAGTAAAAATGTCGACCGTGGATGCCTTTGATATGAACTAATTGGGACACAATTAGAATTGATAGAATTTTGGAGAAGAGGAGACAGAAGAATTCATAAAATGGGAGGAAGAAGAGTAAGAATTTAGCAGAAGAGAGATATTGGTTTTGAAATATTGATATTTGATAACGATCATTACAATAATCCAGACCTCTAAATAGGCCAAAGAAAATAACAAAATAACAACCGCTAAACCATTTAACTAGAAATTAACAACTAATGGGATCGTACGCATTCACCACTACATATATAAAATACTACATATATAAAATAGGCACTCAACAATCAACATAAACTAAATGAGTAGTGCACTACTACATATCGTGCTCACACAAATTAAGAAGCATATTAAGGAGCAAATCAAGGATATTAAGAAGTAAATAACAACTAATCAGATATGAATATTCCTTGCCAAGCAACACATACGTGCATCTCATGTCTTCTCATACTCCACGTACGAACCATGCATCAAGCATGACATATTAAGTTCGTATCATTTCTCTGTGGAGGTCTTCGACAATGAGGTTGTGCTCATGCATGACTTGTAAATAGTTGTGATCAGTGTGTGGGAATCAATTAATTGTACTGTGTCATTGATATTCATGCAGAATACATGATTATATGCATACACGAACAATTTTATTTTCCGATTAACAAATCGTGTACTTTAATGGTTTGGATTAACTATAATATTACAATTATAAGCTACTCACAACAGTCTAACATCTAATTAAAATACCATTCTTTTTATTACAGATATTAGCAATAAGATTTATCTCATTAATTCTGCCCAGCTTGAGCAGCCTGTTGTTCTACCGCCTCCTCCTCGATTAGGAGAGGAGCCTAAAATGAAAATGAAAATCCTGTTAAAACATCTAAACATCAAACTTTTATATAAAAAGGTTTTTACCTTTTCAATATAAGTGAAAAAATCGGTAACTTTTCGAATTAGGAAAGTGAAATTTGGATTTTTACCTTTTTCAATGTAAGTGAAAAGATTTTTACCTAAATTTATGAAATGTAGGTTGGGTTGCTTATCAAATGCCAATCCTCTCACAACCTTTAAATAGATATAAATTAGTGCATGAATTATATATGTCCTCATAGTTCAAGGAGAGAGAAAGAAGTAACAAATTAATTGTACAATCATACCAACTCAATCAATCAATTGTCCTTGAGTCAAAGATTTTAATATCATGCAATTTGAATTTTGAATTAACGTGATTTGTTTTCACTTTTTTGTTATTCATTCCTTTATAAAATAAAGGAAAATTTATACAATTATAACTTAAGGAGGGTATATTCAATTAAGATTCTTGATGACATTTAAAAACATTTTTTAAGTAACAGATTTTTATTGATTTCTACAGACTTTTATAAATCCACATAGGTTTTCATTGATTTGTTTAGTCATCTATCTCAGACTTTTATAAATTTGTTTAAACATCTATCTCGGACTTTCATGGATTTTTTTTTAGAAGAATCTATGTTGAAGTTAAACTTACTAGTAATTGAATATGTATTTTAAATTTTTATTGCTATCTTTGCAAGTGATGCTGCATGCTTGTGGTAGTTCACTACAAGAAAAACTGTCTTTGTTGACAGTTTTTTCTAATTTTTTTATTTATCTTTAATAATTTTTTTTAAAACTTTTACTTCCAATTTTCTTCACCAAGCAAAATCCCGATAGGGATTTATTTTACTGTAAGATATCGGTTTTTAGAAAAACCGATATTGTATAAGTAAAATTTCAAATTTAATAAATTTACTTTTAAATCATTTACTTTTAAAAAATTCATAAAAATAATTTTTTAAAAATTGTATATTTATTTTAGCACCCTCTTGTTTCATACAAAGAGACATATTAATAATTCAATTACTCATATAAATTAGTAATCTAAGTCTTACATTTATTCATTAAATTGCAAGATGCATGTTGAGAAATATCTCCCTTGTAATGAGAGTTGTATTCCAAATCATACTTATTACAATTGATATCACGAGTCTTCTATAGGCCATATTTGGTTGGATGAAATGAAATGGAAAGAAAGCCATTTCATTCGTTTGATTTGTTAAAATGAAATGGAATGGGGATTCCACCATTTTGGTGGAATGGGCATTCCATCCAAAAACCAATGAAATGCCTATTGTATTTCAAACTAAAATTTATATTCCATAAATACCCTCATATGCCCCATCTCTATTCCAAAAATACCCCCCTTTCCAAAAATAATAAATTATTATCATATATTATATTAATGATATATAAATATATATTATATATATGTACTATATATTATAATATAATAATATATATTATATTTATATATATATATATATTATTATATGTATTATATGTATTATATAATATATATGTATTATATATTATACTTGTCCCTTGCCACTAGAACCGGTGCAACTGCAACAAGAATTTTGAAAGGAAAAACAGTACCTGCATTGCTAAACAGAGGAGTTGAAGCTAATCGGGTTATTGAAACCCCCTCATTTTCAGTCAAATCTTACTTTGATGGTGATGATTGTGGTGGTGGTGCTGCTGGAAAGAAGGAGAATAATGCTTTTGTCCATCCGAGTTTAAATTGTGTTTCTTTATGGTGTTCTTCTGATTTCAAGCTTTCGAGGGGGAGATTTTGATGTCATACTTGATTGGTCCTATACTTACAAAGACAGCAATGCGTTTCTCGGTGGACGTCATGGCAAAATGATCAAGGTAGAGGTTGAAGCCAAAATACTGGAGGTTCCGAGCGGTATACTACCGTCTTTTATCAAAGAGACGGATAAGGAAGCCATATACAGATTGCACATGGAAGATCAAGAGGTATACACCCCGGAAAGGCTTGTCAAGGATTACAATACTACAGCGGAGACGGTGGATGAAATTTTGTTTTTGAGAGATATGTTGACGAATAGAGAGCCTGAACCAGAAGAGGGAGCAAAGATGTACCGCATGTACAAGGAAAATCCCGAGATTTATACTATTGAGAGGCTTGCTATGGATTTCAAGTTTTCAAGAAAAACGGCACATTTAGTTCTGTTTTGCATACATGCTAGAGAGAATATATTGAATCCCAAGTGAGATTTCTTATCTTTTAATTTAATTACTTACATTTTTACACAAAATGCATGAAGATGTGTGTTTCTTGTTTTGTAGTTTCATTTATTTATTTTTTTTATTTTTTTATTTTTATTTTTATTTTTTTGAAAGATTCTTGTTTTGTAGTATTGTGTTATATGTTGATTTTTTCTTGTGCTATTCTCCAATCTCGTCCTATTGCGAGTGTTACTAAAGAGACTAGCCAATTTTTGTAAAGTTTGTTTTCATAGAGATCGAGTGATCAATTACTAAAATTGATTAGCCTATTTGTTATTCAAACAATCATTAATGAAAGGTTTTCTAATTAAACAAAATAAACTAAACTAAAATAATACTAAAAGCTATTGCGAAAGAGAAATAACAAGAAATAAACACAAGTGTAATAATGAAGAAAAGATGCTAGGACTTGACTACACCCCACCCTATATTGACTTCCGCTCTAGACTCAATTGAACACACAAATTATGCTCAAATAATTCATAGATTCAGGCACCCTAATATTAACCTACAATCTCGGTCGAGTAAAATAAGTTACACCCAAAATCATACCCAAGTCTATCTCTCGATTACTCGAAATATATGAATGAGTTCACTAAGAACATTGGTACATTAAACGAATCCTATACACTGGCCTAAGTAGGTCTACTTTTCTAGACATGCATAGAGGACATTCTATCGAACACGTGGTGTGCATCTCCGGTCAGTACATAACACACCACAAAATTCATTCAAAAAAAGATCAATCAATTGAAAGCTTTAAGCACACTAAAATACCCATACAAACCACACATGTACAAAATGGATAAAACAAAGGTCTATACATATATATTCAAGGGTGGGGTTTCATCAAATCCGAGCAATAAGTGTTTAGTTCATATTACAACTAATAGCCATAAAACAAATAATCTCAAATAAAAACATGGCTATAATAAAGAATAAAAGAGAAAGAGTTAGAGAAAACTATATGGAGAGCTTCCTCTTCTTCCTTTGCTCATCTCCTTTTTCAAACTCCTTCAATTTCCTTTCTCTTAAGAACAAGAAAAGATCATGGATTGATGTCAAGTGTCTCTTGGTTTGTGTAGGAATTTAGGAAAGGTGGAGTCTTGGTGAGTATCTTTGGGTAGGAGAGTTCCTTGATTTGGAGAGTAATTTTCGTTTCTTTTTGTGTGTGTCTCTTCTCCCCTCTTTTAGATCAAGAGATGTATATATATGGGTTCAAAATAGGGTTAATATTTCGTCCAAAACGACTGAAAGATAGACTGTCGTGATTGGCGGAAGTGGCATATGAACCGCGACAAGCTTGGAGAATTTCTGTCGCCCGACTACCGCGGTTGGATAACCGCGACACTTAAACCACAACAAATTACTGTCGCAAGGGTGCTGCTTGCTTGCCGCAGCCAGAGATTAATCTTCGATGCCATGGATGCTTGGAAGAATTTGGAGCTTGGAAAAAACGCTGCATGGAGGCCTGTAAATGGTGGAAAATGGACTAGGGGACCCACGTCGTCGATCTGGGAGAAAAACGGTCGAAAAACGACTGGAACAGCCAGGTCTAAAGTTAGGTCACGGTACCGGGTCGAGTCGGGCGTGCAGGTCTGCAACTGGGTTGCTGCTGGTTGAAGACGATGACGTCACGATGAAGTATCGAGTTGCAATTATAGTCGAGCTTGGGTGCATTCAGCAGCTGGACCTTGTTTCTTTGGCGAACCGGATCTGGGCCGGGTCAAGTTGAAAGCCCAACATGAAACACATCATTTTATTAAATGAAGTGGCAAGTTGCACTGCATTGGCTGGAAAATTACAATAGGCACCCCTTAACTCTTCTCTAATCACAAAATCTTTAATATTTTATCCATATTTTCACTTTGACCCCCTGATTCTCCAAAATTACATCAATGCTACTGAACTCCAGAAATACCTGAAACACTTATTTTATCATATTAAATACCCAGTTTTACCCGAAAAACTAATTTAAAATGATGCGGAAGTGGGGCTACACTTTGTGTAGAAGTGAAGCAATCATCAACTCGGTAAATAAATTCATGCATAACATGTAAAATAAATATTCTTTGTAAAACTTATGCATTCAAAACCTTGCTCATAAACTTTTTGGAAAATATCCCAACAATATATTACTTAATAAAACCATAATTAGCATTTAATACAATTTACGTACTTAAATATCAATAAAACGGTAGAAGCAATACTTAAAATCATATTCGTAAACCATAAAACGATATAACAATAGCTTTAAAGTATAAACGGTATTCTTTTCATAAAACGGTAAGCATATAACTTTACAATATAAACAGTAGTCTTTTTATAAAACGGTAAGCATATAGTTTCACAATATAAACAATAATCAATATATCGGTTAGCTCATGTTTCATAGTGTCACAATTACCCGTGTGACACGGTCAATATATCACAATTACCCGTGTGATGCAGTAATAACAGTAACAATATGTGTGCACACAGAATCCCAGCTGAGCCAATAACAATAACGGTAACTACGGAACAATGAGCCAAAACGGTTTTATACATTCACATATAACAGGTATTTTCATATAATAAAATAGTATAGATAATGATAGAAATCTCAGTAGAACCTTTTCAGTATAAATAATAGCAATCCAATTGTATTCAAAATATGTAAGGAATTCATTTCAAAGACACTTAACATAAAATACTTGTAAAAGCAATCTTACTTAAATCTATGAAATTCTTAACAAAATACAATAGAGTATAAAATGATAAGAATGATAAAAATAGTAGTTTGATAATTTGAAACATAAATATTCCATAAATGAATATACTCACTTTCCATATAAATGTTTGAAAACATTGATGAGTCTATATATATACATTTTGGAAAACATAACACATCATGTATGGGTTTACTTATCTCAAACACGTACAAATCTGCTCTAGCTTTAGAAATTCAAAAATCACTCAAACCTATATATTACAATTGATTCACTGTCATAATTTTATCATCACAACCATTTAAATCAACATAAGCTTTACATATATTGAACTAAACTTAGAAATCTAATTTCCAGCTAATAAGCACAATTGATCACCCATTGATCCTCGATTTTTAATTACTTCTCTAGAACTCCAAACATTACGAAATTTGGCATTGATGATCTAGACCTATAAAACAGACTACAGTAAAATTATTAATTTATTCCATGATCATTTGAATATAAAAATATTCATTATTTTCTTATTTTTCTCAAATATGTCCAGCAGAGAATGATATCCAACATCTGTCCATTCCGAAAATTATAGCAATATTTTTACACATCTAAAAATCACGAAACTTTATAGAATGATACTAGACATATACATCTACATCTACCTTCATATAAATTTTCATAATTTTTAATGATGATTAACTAACCCAAAACAATATTCCGAAATCTGGCTAGTCTAGTAAAAACAAGGGATCTCCAGAAATCTTTTTATTGGTCCGAAAATCTAATTAAAAACATGTTAAGGATCATGAACTATGAGATAAATATAAATCAATCCTATACATGCTTATTCTCATAAATGATTTATAAAGTCAAACCAACATATCTAAGAAATCCTTGACAAGAGAACAACTTACCTAGCATCAATATCTTCAAACAATTACTTATACCAAGCTCCTGTCCAGCTCTGTTAAGGGAAATAGATCTATCCATAGGAAGCTCCAATTTTAATCTCCACCACCAAGAATCAAGAACTAAAAGAGTAGAACATGCTAACCAAATTTGAGCTCGATCAGACCACAACTCGACCTCCGAAATGTCCTCAGAAGAAGTCTAGACAGTGACTCCATAAACTCCAAACACACTCTCTCCTTATTTCTCTCTTCTTTCACTCTACTTAAAAACAATTAGGGTTCTGCTAGCAATCCAACTTAAATGGACGGCTATATAACTGGATTTGGGCTTAGATTAACTACTAATTTAAGAGTGACGATAATGACACCCCTCAAAAACTGTATCTACACCCCTTTCATAATCACACCCATCAAATTTTTAAGAAAATCACTAATTTGTAAATAAACCCCACTTAATGCCAAAAATATCATTTTTTTTTTAATTATACTTATTGTATTTTTGTAAGTACACACCACTTATGACTATTATTATTTTATTTAATCAACTCTATTATTATTTCAAAAAAATTTGTTACCCAATAATTCTCTTACTATTCTTTCTCTTCCCTACCTTTTTTCTCTTCTTGGTTTTTTCAAAATGAAACTCCATTTTTCATAAAAAATCCATTTTAAGATTTTATATATATATATATATATATATATATATACATATATATTGAAGAACCACTTTCTATTTGAGAGAGTTGTTGAAATGCAAGATTTGTGTCAGGTCCCAATTGATGTGGAAATAGATAGGTGTTAAATGATATTTCACAAAAAAAAAAAAATAGGTGTTCGATGAAATTGAAGAACATCTATTTTTTTTTTAATAAGAAAGAACATATAATCTTGATAAATAAATAAAAAAGTCTAAAGTGTGTTTGAAAGAAAAAAAATATATAGATAGTTTAAAACTTTACTTTTTCACACCCAAATTTGTCTCATGATTTTAATTCTTTTTCCATATCTAACAATCAATTTGCATTTCCTAGAGATTGAAATATATTTAAAAGAGAATATAGGGTTTAGTAAAATGGAAAGAGTTTTTATGATATATATTAATATCAAACCATTAATAGGAAAAAAAATTACAACAGATTAAAATAGGAAACTAATTAATAATTATTGGTGAGTGTACTAACAAACAATTAGTCCTCAAGACTATTATTGGATTTTTAAAAAAATATATACTAATTTGGGGTGTACATACGATTTTTAAGGGATATAAATATCGTCACTCCCAATTTAATTGGGCATGGGCCTTAACAGTTAAAATAAAGATAAACTCAAATACTAATTGATTAGAGTCCAATCCAAATCATTACATCTCTTGTCACAATTATGATCTCACCAACACTATCATTTTGTACCTCAAATCTTTTAGAAACTAAATTGAGTCCAAATCCATAATAATTTAGGCCAACTACTTGGGACAGTTTGACCCATTTTTCAGGATATTACACACGGCTTGGGGTTTTTTGTGAAAATGGATAAAAAAGCATTTACATACACCAAGTTTCTGTTCGTGTCAAATCCAGTTATTGTGCATAGTTATTGTGCATACCCATAGTTTTAGAGCTTAAAAGAGAGTAGAGAATCACCAAGAAAGTTGTAAAGAGATGTGAAAGAGGCAAGAGAGTTGTTTTCTCTTATGAAAGAAGGTTTTTTTTTTTTGTCCCAAAAAAAAAAAAAAGTTAGCTACCTGTACAGCTGAGCATATTTAGAATTTTGGTTAAAAATAATTTAAACATTGCTTCAAGAAGACAAAGTGGGCATCATCTAAATAGGACATAATATTAATAGGGCATTTGTCATTTTTCTTCTTGTTCTTGGACATTTAGGTTCAATGAAGATTATTAACAAATAGGATTTCGGATTTTCAGATTTTATACTACCCATTAAACTTGTTCACATTTCAGAGTTGCAATATTTCATTATTTCCCAAATTTGTGTATTCTTCTAATATTATGAATGGTCTATATGAATGTCAGGGAAAGAATTAACTCATTGAACTTCGATGCTTAGACAAGTAAATTTTTACCCAGAACAGAGATTTTCAAATAAAATGATGAAGGTTTTTGGTGCACTATTAGCTATAGTAACAAATCGTTTGAGATCCTGTAAATTCAACATCCTCTTGTTTTTAGAATAGTATCTGGTGTTGATAAATATGCATTGCCTTGATGACCTCTCGATGAATAACTTCCGGTGCAATCGATACATGCATGAGTGAAGATTTTAGACAATTGAATCACTAAGAAGGGATCTTGATTCCCATTTTCAGTTGAACCCATACAAGTTTTCAAAATGGATAGTTACTTGATTGCAGCTTCAAGCATCCTCCTAGGTTCTAGCAAAGACTGTTGGTTTGTAAAATGCAGAGAAGCAGTTAGCATCAAAGATCAAAAGCATTTTCCATAGATTAAACTTAACAATTATATTAACATGATTTAAACTTTAAGTTTTAAATGGCAGTCCAAGCATATTGTGCAATATATAGTCAGCCCCTTGTAAATACGATTACCAATGCTTGTTTAGTTAAAGACTTTCTGTCTGAGTTGATTGTCAAACAAAGGCATGCAGTTCAGAATTTTACCAAATATCAAGATAACAGTAAAAAAATAAATAGCTATTACTGTTTAGAGGCTCGGTGGTAAACCCGGCCCTCACACTTATGCCCAAGAGGTTGCTCAATCCCAAAATATTGTAATATGGCAAGTGATTTTTGGTCTGATTAGACATAAAGTTTGAGTAAATGTTTTTCTACTAACAACATCAAACCAATTCTTTGCCTCCCAATTTTTCTTTTTGTATCAGATTCTTGAACCAGTATCAAAGCAAGTTTTCACTTTTCTCTTTGTATTGTGAATTATTCTGATATTAGTTTTCTTCTTCTGGAGCCTTTGTAAATATCATATGAAACTGTGCTACATATATAGTTAAGAGTACTACTTTTTCAGTTTTATTTTTGATTAACAATAATGTTCTTTTCAAATCATATATATATATATAACCTATTCTTTGAGTAAATGCTTTTCTCCAACCAAATCTTTGCCTTTGAATTTTGCTTTGAGAATCATCTGCCTTACTTGCACCACTTTAATTTAGAAAAGACTCTGAGGATAGCATTATACTTGAACCATCATCCAAGCAAGTCTTTTCACTTTGCCCATTTAGATGAAATATCTATATTCCTTTGGCAATATAAAAGCTTTAAGGACAATGCAATATTATCACAACAAGCCAATTAACAAGCACATTCAAACACTCAAATTTCTTCTACAATTGTAATTGCCATTCATCAAATATCATCTCTCATATCATGGCCGATGCAATTATTTCTGTTGTATTGGAGCAATTGGTTGCAGTCACTGGTCGACAGATACAACAAGAGGTGAAGCTGGTTGCGGGTGTGGACGATGAAGTCAAGAAGCTCACTTCCAACTTCCAGATCATTCAAGCTGTGCTCGTTGATGCAGAGCAAAGACAAGTCACGGAGACAGCTGTGAGACTTTGGTTGGAGAAGCTGAAAGATGTTTCCTACGACATGGATGACGTGTTGGATGAGTGGAACACTGCAATCCTGCGAAGATTGCAAATTGAGGGAGCTGAAAATGCTCGTACTCCTAAGAGGAAGGTATGTTCATGCTTTCTCTTTCCTTACTTTGGTTTGAAACAAGTTGTTTTACACCATGACATTGGTTTCAAGATAAAAGCAATAAATGAGAATCTAGATGCTATTGCAATACAGAAAAATATGTTTAATTTTAAAATTACGAGTATCGAACTACCTCAACGAGTAAAAAGCACATCCTTTGTTGATGTGTCCGAGGTATTTGGTCGAGATGAGGAAAAGAATACTTTAGTAAGCAAGTTGTTGTGTGAGAGTAGTGACAGGCAAAACAGCCTCCATATTATCTCCATTGTAGGAATGGGAGGTATTGGGAAAACAACACTTGCTCAACTAGCCTACAGTAACAATGAGGTGATGAGCAATTTTTATAAAAGAATATGGGTGTGTGTATCAGACCCTTTTGATGAGCTAAGGATTGCTAAAGCGATCAATGAAGCTCTAAGAGGTGATAACTCTAAATTAGTTGAATTGGAATCTGTCCTTCAAGAAATTCATAAATCCATTCTAGAGAAAAAATTTCTTCTAGTTCTAGATGATGTTTGGACAGAAGACTTTAATAAATGGGAACCATTCCATCACTGTCTAAAAAATGGTCTACATGGAAGTAAAGTCTTGATTACCACACGCAAGCAAACATCTGCTCTTATAATGAAATCAATGGATATCATCTCAATTGAGGAATTGTCTAAAGAGCATTGCTGGTTATTGTTTAGGCAGTTAGCATTTTTTGGTAGGTCCAATGAGGAGTGTGAAAAACTAGAGGAAATTGGTAGAGAAATTGTAAGCAAGTGCAAGGGCTTGCCTCTTGCTGCAAAGACCATAGGGAGTCTCTTACGTTTTAAAACAACTAGAAAAGAATGGGAAAACATCTTATATAATGAGATGTGGAAACTTAAAGAGTTTGAGAAGGGTGTTTTCCCCCTTTATTATTAAGTTATTATGATTTGGCTTCTATGGTGAAACGGTGTTTTACATATTGTGCCATATTTCCAAAAGACTTCATTTTTGAAAAAAATGAATTGATTAAATTATGGATGACTCAAGGTTATCTTGGATTAGATCAAAATGAAGAGACTGAGATAATTGGTGAAGAATACTTTAATAGCTTAGCAATGCGTTCTTTCTTTCAAGAGTTTGAAAAAGATGATGATGGTAGCATTATAAGGTGTAAGATGCATGATATAGTACATGATGTTGCTCAATATCTTAGTAAGAATGAATGTTACATGATTGAAGTCAAAGATTTTGGAGAACAGAACATATATGCTTTGTGTGAGAAAGCTCTTCAATTAAGATTGATTGTTACTGGAAATAATACAATTCCTATCTCTATTTGCAATTTCAAAAAGTTGCGTAGCCTCTTAATAGAATGTGATTCATATGCAGGCAGTAAGTTGAGTAGTAAAGTAGTAACAAAGTTATGTGATGAGTTGTCATGCTTAAAGGCCTTAGCAATAGTCGGTAATTCTGGTTTGCATGGACCTTTTAAGCATATTCCAAAAGAGATAGGAAGATTGGTACATTTAAGGTAACTAGACTTGAGTTACAATGGTAAGTTACGGAAGTTGCCGGAAACATTGTGTGAGTTATATAATTTACAAACACTAAAGCTTGATCGGTGTAGTAATCTCAAAGAACTACCTCAAGGGATAGGGAAGTTAATCAACTTGCGCCATTTAATCAATATTGACACTTATTCTCTAAGTTACATGCCAAAAGGAATTGAGAGATTAACATGTTTTCGGACATTAACTGAATTCCATTCGCATGGTGATGTTTATGGTGGCAAAGCATGTCCACTTGAATGTTTGAATAACTTTCGGCACCTTGAGTCTATAGCTATAAATATGAATTGGTCCGATTTGAAGATAGGATGCAGATTAAATATTGTTACTATGAATGATGAAGCAATTCTTGAAACTTTCCAACCATCTCAAAATTTGCAACGGTTAGAAATAGTTTACTACAAAGGTTTCACAATGTCCAGTCTTAGGAGAATGACGTCATTAACCAATTTGAGGTCGATAAAGCTGTATCATTGCAAAAAGTGTTTGCATTTGCCTCCATTGGGAAAACTGCCATCCCTTGAAACACTTGTTATAGAGAGGATGTATAGTGTTCGAGAAGTGGGTAATGAATTTCTGGGAGTAGAAAGTGGTGAGGCTTCATCATCTTCATCATCAATTATTTACTTCCCCAATTTGAAAACTCTCCACTTTGACTCTATGCGGGAATGGGAAGTGTGGGATTTTGGGAATGAAGATGACACTTGTACAATCATGCCATCCCTTCGTTCTTTGCAAATCCAGTTTTGCCACAAATTAAAGGGATTGCCAAAGCAGCTTCTTCATCAGATGGCACCACTGCAGAATTTGGAAATACGACACTGCTCTATTTTAGAAGAAGTTTATGAGAAAGGGAAAGGAGACAAGTGGCAAGACATCTCTCACATCCCTAATATCAAAATTTGGAGCTGGAGATAGATGCATGCAAAGTAACGGGTCATTGCGAGAAGTAGAAGCATCCAAGTCCAGGTAATTACTTTTAACAATTTATTATACACTTACATAATTACTTACATGTTTGCAAATACCAATTTTGTTTTTATTCAATTCATTTGAAGCTTTTATATATAATTCATTTGAATGCAATTTTGAATCTTCAAAGGGCAGAGCAGACTTTCATTACAACCGTTGAAATAGATAAAGATGTGAAAATTGATTCTCTGGAAACTGCACGAGACAAAATCTTAGATGAAGCTGATTTCATTTCTTCTCTAAATTTCTCCTTTTCAGTTTCTTGTTATTTGTAATCCAAGCAGGAAATAAAATCTTGGATGGTATTCACCATTGTGTTACTGTTTGGACTAAGCAAGTATGAATATTTCATCACTTCAAATATCTATTTCTTAAAATACTCTGCACTTACATATTGTAGAATATATCTTTATGGCTGAACATAACCTTAGTTGATGAACTCATGTTCAGTTATATTGATATTCTTGTGAGAGACAGTAAACTATGCAAGTGGATATGATTATCTTTTTGAATTTCTTTAAAGTTTATTTTGACATCTTATCCAACTAATATGTCCATATTTTGTTTAATTCCATGTGTTAATTATCTCGATTTTATGTTATAAGGGTAGATATTTTATTTGAGAAGCTAGCAAATAAATTTTCATGTCAAACCAGCTTTGGTTGATTGTGGACCTGCAAGAGAAAGAAGAATGTGATGTGAACCGTGAGCGGCAGGAGAAGGACTTTTTAGACATCTTTTTGGTAGGATGCAATTCTAGAGATCATTCAAAGGCCTGGGCCGGAATTGATTATAACCATTGAAGTAGATAAGTAGAGTGATCAAGTAAGTTATGCAAATATGATGATCTTATTGCTTTATTTGCTTCCAAATCCTCCTGGAAGAATAACATGGCTTTAGATTTTATGTCCGTAGATATTAGCCTCTGTTGCAAAGCTTCTGAGAACAATACATCAGTGGACCAAAATATCTGGTATTACCCTAAAGAATCCATATTCAGTGACAATATGTGACATTATATGAGGTAAGAGGTGGTAAATTTCTTATTTATTTGAATTTTTTTTTATCACAAGGCATCCCTTGATTATGTATATTTGACAATCTTTGTTTCCATTTTTTTTTTCCTGTACAGAGGTTATGTTTTCTTCATCATTGGACATAAAATTGCATCGAAGAACCACATTTCAAGGGGAAACGAACTGCCTTGGCTGGATGCATTGTGAAGAAAGGTTAAGAACAAAGCTCTATTAATTTATTCTTGGGTATTTTGAAGAAGAAAAAGAAGAGTGAACGGAACAGGATGTGTCCAGACGAAGGATGTAAGAAGAAGATAGAATGCACAATCATAATTTCACCATGATATGTCCAGCAGACTCAGAGTTTCAATAGGTACACTGATAAATTCATACCTGAGATACCTTTTATTGAGTTTGCAAAAATGAAAGAGTAGATAATCTAATGTCATTTGCAAAAATGATAGCCATACTTTGTTGTCCTTGCTGTCCTGTGATTTCCCTCTGTGATGCCAAGGAAGAGGCTCTTCCTGATTTGAAGATTTGTCGTGCTCACTTCTAGTGCTCCCATTCTACTCCCTCAGTAGTCAGTAGGCACTGGCTTGACACTGATCCATCCTAATTTGGTTTCGTTTGAATTTGACATGGGGCATTATTTCCCTACGTGGCACCGACATGGACTTCCCTCATGTTAAAGTAGAGTGGTGTTCAAATATCTATAGTTTTAATGCATGGTAGATATGGCAGCTGATGATTTTATTACTTTTTTTACTTTCATATCTTCATGTAAAAGTATTTCATAGTTTGTTTACTGGTTTTGTCATTGAAGATTAATGTACTTCATATAGTCAAGGTCAAAGCGATGTGTGGTGTATGACATTAAGCCATGATTTTATTAGTTTCTTTACTTTCAGTTCTTTATAAGGTTTATCTTGACATTTTATCAAACTATTTGTCCAATTATATATCATTTCAATTGTGTTAATTATCACAATTTAATGCTACAGGGACAGTTGTTTTATTTGAGAAGCTAGCAAATGAATTTCTTTTCAAACTGGCTTTCGTGGTGGTTTGTGGACTGCGAGAGAAAGAACAATGTGATGTGGATGGTGAATTGGAACATCTTTTTGTAGGATGCTAGTTTTAGATCTTTAAAGGGGCAGGGCAGGCATTGATTATAACAGTTGAAGTAGATAAGTAGGTAAGTTATTCAGATATGATAATCTTATAACTTTAATTTTCTTCTAGACTCTCCCCTAAGAATAACTAATCATTAGATGTTATGTCTGCAGATATTAGCTAATTGCAAAGCGCAAAGCTTTGAGAATTTCATTGGTGGACCAAAATGTTTGGTATTACCTTGAAGAATCAATATTCAATGAGGATCTGTGTCATTATATGAGGTAAGGGCTGTAAATTTCCTATTTATTTTAATTTCTGTCATAAGGTATTCCTTGTTTATGTATATTTGACAATCTATCTTTCCAAATTTTTTTGGTTTAATTTTTCTGTACAAAGCTTCCGTTTTGTCCATCATTGGACATAAAATTGCGTCGAAGAACCACATTTCGAATTTTGTGTTCGTCTTTATCGTTGCAAAATCAAAGAAATGGAGGCTCTGCTGTGCAGAAAAACCAAGGATCCAATGGTCCACGATCGAAACTCACTCACCGATTATGGTGAGCGAAGCTGTGCCTATAAAAAATCGGTGATGTTTAAAATCGTACATCTTAGTGTGTAAATATTACAAGGAGATGTATTGTATTTGGGAGGCATGTAATTTTCTAGTCTTTGTGATTTGTGTTCCACTGCATAATATAAGAGGGAAGAAAAAGATGATCATTGTTAACAAGTATTTGTCTTAAACTTTTAGGTACAGGAAATGACAAAAGCATTTGCATTCCTCAAGAGAATTCATTTTCGTAGCATGATAGAGAAAGCAGAACAAGGATAAGATGGAAGAAGAATCACTACAATGACAGGGCTCATGACTTCGCCATACTTTTGTTGTCCTAGCTGTCTCATGATTTCCCTCGGTGCTGCCAATGAAGAGGCTCTTCCTGATCCGAGGTTTTTCGTGCTCACTTGTAGAATTGTAGTGCTCTCATTCCACTTCCTCAGTAGATCTTGGCTTGGCACCTATTGATCCTAATTAGGTGCTGTTTAAGTTTGTCATGTGGCCTTATGTCCTCACATAGCACTGATGTGGACTTCCCTCAGGTTATGGACCTATGGTATAATAGAGTTGGAGTAGGAAAATTCCCTCAGGTTAGTACAATGTTGATATCATGTGTCATTGCTAGTGTAATATAATCCATCTAATTGTGGACCAAATTGTTCTATGCTTTTTTTCCAATGTTTTCACTGTCACTGATGTTGATCAGAATGTTTGACCTCATTAAGTTATGCGATTGACTTTGTTTTATCTCTCAATTTTGGAGTTAATATGTATCATTTCTTCAGTTTTTTTCGTATTATTACTGCAGGGTAGCAATTCTGGATCTTTCATCAAGCAGGTGGAATTTGACATGATGTATGTTCTTATATCATCTTTTCTACCTTAATAACTTAGTGTCCCTCCATGTCCTGGGACTGCTAACTGATTTTGTCATTGGAGGATGTACCATCAAGCAAACAATGTCTGTCAAATATATTCACAACATTTTTTTCTTTTATGGCGCAATGAATATTGTCTCTGCCAAGTGATTGTATGACATTATAAACAAGGTAAGTGAATGTGATTGTGAATATCTTACTTCATTTCTGTCTTATGGTGTATTTTAATTATGCAATCTTTGATTGACAATCTATTTTTTCTTTATCTCTGTTTATTTTTTCTTCTTAATATTCCAATACAAAATTTTCACATCACGACTCACGATCATAGACCAGACATCAAGTTCCTTGGAGAACTGCATTTCAAGAGGAAGCGAACTGTCATGCCTAGATGCATTGCGAAGAAAAGTTAGGCACAAAATAATGTTGCATGTGTCTCATTGTAAGTGCAATATAATCCAGCTATAATGTGATTAACATAGGGGTGTTGTTTATGTACTTTTGAAAATATAATATCATGGTCGGTAATTGTCAGGTTTAAATATCATCGGGAGAGGTTTCTGAGGCACGTTATTACGCTGTCTATGTGCTTGCTTGTTCATTGCATACAAGGGAAAAAAGTGGGGACATGTGACTATCAGGAGAAGATCCGATGATGATTTATTGCTACTTCAAAATCTCCAACAGACCCAAGTGAAAGGCATCACCAGCTCACCTTTCGAATCAGCACCAGTTCTCTTTATATGGTATCTTATTCGTCAAATTTGTTCCACCTTCATCTTATATGATTTTGCACAGTTATCTTATTCTTTGTTTTTTGAAAATTTTGATCCATTTTTCAACATAGGGGTTAAAAGAATGATTGGATTAGTAACATCAAACTCACCATATTGCCAAATCAAACAGACCTAGTAGAAGTTGTACGTATCACTTTCAATGAACAGAGTCAACTTGTTCCAGTACTTGTCTTGACTCAGCTACTGACTCACTTGCAAATGACCCATCTTGTTCATTTCTCTCTACTTCCATCCTAACCTGTATCCCAACTTTCTCTGGAAAGCAATATCAAGACCCCACCTAATCTGAGTGATTAATTTTCTGGTCTTTTTGCTTGGTGTTTCACTGCATAAAAAGAGGCAAGAACAATATGATCATTATTAACAGGTATTGGTCTTAAACTTTTGGGTACAGGAAATTACAAAAGCATTTACATTCCTCAACAGAATTCATTTTCGTAGCATTATAAAGTGACCATAACAGGATGTGTCCAGAAGAATCACCACCAGGATGGATGGTACAAGCATTTACAGTTACCTGTTCCTGTTCCGAGGTTTTTTGTGCTCACTTGTAGTGCTCTCATTCCACTTATTATTTTAAAGAATCAAAGTGAAATGATGTGCGGTGCAAGACATTAAGCTAGCTAGGCAAGTGGCTTTTACTATCTTATTAAACTTTTTGGCAAAAGGTATTGTAACATCCCAAATCCGGAACCCAACGGATCGGGTTGCTACGTGAAACGGAACTTTTAAAAACTTTTATTCAAAGATATTCACAATTAGATTCATCAATAATATATCCACCAAAATACAATTCTCAAACCTGATACCATCCAATTCACCAAACTTCCAGATTCTAACTGTAATAACAACATTAAATAAATTGATTCCTTACGGTACGTATACATATGAAATTAAATCCTCTTATGGTACATATCCAACCATAAGCTAATGCAAATTAATATATTAAATAATATATATTATATATTTATATTATATTATTATATATACAATTATATATATTTATATATATTTATATATTATATTATATTATATTATATATATTATTTTATGAATTATATATAATATATATGTATTTTATATTATATATTATGAATGTTTTATAATTATGGGTATTTTGGTCAAAATACAGTTAACTCCATTTTATTCCGTTGTTAACCAAATAAAATAAAACTGATTCAGAGACTAATTCTAAAGTTTCAATTACCATTCCACTATGTAACCAAACATGACCATAAAGTATAGACCAATAACTCAACTATATATGTTTTAAAAAATATAATTTTATTAAAAGTTGCAATAAATAATTTTTAATATATTTAGTTATAGAAATTATAATTTTGATTAGTTAAATATATTTAAATTTATCAAATAAGTATTTTTTTTTTAATTTCTAACAACTCATATAGGTTATATATAAATATTGTTCAATTATTAACAAATTAAATATTGTAGTCAAATGGTAAAAGCTTACAATTTTTGACTTAATGTTTCAAGTTCGATTCCTAATAAATTTTTAT
Source organism: Acer negundo (assembly GCA_035582765.1). Taxonomy (NCBI): domain Eukaryota; kingdom Viridiplantae; phylum Streptophyta; class Magnoliopsida; order Sapindales; family Sapindaceae; genus Acer; species Acer negundo. The sequence goes on from CM069241.1 coordinate 37,906,978, forward strand.
CATAAGCGGTGGGCTGACAGTGGCCAGACAGGCGACAGTGTATAAATATAAAAATTTTGGTTTTTAACTGTCAAGGATTCTGAAGGTTTAAAGCATCATTTTTCTTTTTCATTTTATGAAGTATATGATTGATTATTTATCTGTTTTTTTTTTTTTTTTTGTTAGTATTGTATAATCAATATTACCGATATGTAACTAACTCAGCATGTGCACAATCATGGCTTAAAGTGGAGTCATAAATAATATTGTAATCATCATTTTTGATATCAAATATTAGCACCTTAATTCATCATCGGCTTATCTTTGGTTTATGCATCTATAAAAGAAAAGTGACATCATGCCTTCCTATTTTTGTTTTTTTTTTGTCCCGTTCAAAATTTTGTGCGTATAATGTTTCTTGAACTATGTCTTGCTTGTTAAAGTTGTATTCAGATGATAATATACTCGAGCTATCTTTTTCCCTTTTCCTTTTCCTTTTTTTTCTTTTGGCTTTTTTTTTTTTTTTTTTTCTGGAGAGTAGGTGCAGTATCCTTGGTTAGAGCATAAGATAAGACTAGACACAACAATTATGTCTTTCCTCTCACAGTCCGTTGCATATTTGCATTGGTGCGTACTAAATTTCTTGATATTTCGTATTCATGTGTTCTATTGATGATCTTGTTTGTGAATGTAAATCATATTGGGATGACGGGATCCCACCTTAGTTCTGGAGACTGTAACTAATAATTTTTTTTCCCATAAAAAAAAAAAAATCAAATATATGTCAAATATATTTTTCAAGTCTTGAAGATCTTTATATGCTGATTTGTGTATGTGTACGGGTTATATTTAAATGACGATGGAAGCATATAATGTTTGCAATAATATTATTTGTGAAGTTGTGTACTTGCTATAAAAATTGATTAGTTTACATCAATTTCTATTATTGAAATCCTCATCATGTTACTTGGTGTTGGGTTGGAGATTGAAGAAGACAATGGCGTTGTTGGTTTTTGTTGTTTTTTATTTGAGCAGAGAAAAAGTGAGAAGAAGCAACACGTTTTTATTTTGAGAGAGAGAGAGAGAGAGAGAGAGAGAGAGAGAGAGAAGTCCACCAAAATCTTTTAGGAGAAGGCCGGATATGTTATGACATTTGATATTCATATCTCTCACTATCAAGTCCACCAAAATCCATGACCTAAGAAAATCCTTTAAAATCTAGTCACAATTATATACACCTTGATTTTTACAGACATTTTAAAGTCTCAGTTTAATACACTCGGATTTGAATGGACTCTTTAAAAATCCATATAAATCTGAATTGAATACCACTTGATTAATATAGACTTTTTTAAAGTCTTTAAATGTCCGAATTAAATACAATAGGATTTATAAAATCTTTAAATGTCCTTCAGAATCCTAATTCAATGAAGGACATTTAAAGATTTTATAAATCCTATTGTATTCAATTCGGATATTTAAAGACTTTAAAAAAGTCTATATTAATCAAGTGGTATTCAATTCAGATTTATATGGATTTTTAAAGAGTCCATTCAAATCCGAGTGTATTAAACCGAGACTTTAAAATGTCTGTAACAATTAAGGTGTATATAATTGTGACTAGATTTTAAAGGATTTTCTTAGGTCATGGATTTTGGTGGACTTGATAGTGAGAGATATGAATATCAAATGTCATAACATATCCGGCCTTCTCCTAAAAGATTTTGGTGGACTTTGCTCTCTCTCTCTCTCTCTCTCTCTCTCTCTCTCTCTCTCTCTCTCTCTCTCTCTCTCTCTCTCTCTCTCTCTCTCTCTCTCTCTCAAAGGCAAAATATTCAACTTGGGTCTTAATTACATAAAATTCACTGTTGTAAATCAAACTTAACAGTAGACCTAACGACTAGGGGTAAAATTGTCTTTTTACTATTAACTGAAATAAAAAATACTAAAGCTAACCCACTTTTTTTTATAACTATATATTTACTTAAAATAAATCCTAAAATGACTTTAATTTTCTACCAATTATATCCCTGCCCTAAAAGTTTTTTGAAAATAAAAAACCTCTATTGCCGATGGAGTCATTCCACTAGAAATGGAATACTCCAATCTCCTCCAATCTTACTGAGTAAGTTTGTGCAATTTGCACTTATAGTTTTAAGGGTTAAATCTAATTATTGTAGGTGGTTTTAGTGAAATTAAAGTCAGCCGAATATTTTACCTTTTAAGTAAAACTCAATAAATTTGTATAGGGTTATTTAGATTTTAGTCCCTCTAGTTAGCATTAATCTGGATTTGGTCCACTAGTTTTTGAAATTACTAACTTTAGTCCTTCTGTAACGGTTTCCGTGAATTGATAAAGTCAGTAGGCAAAATGACTCTACTGCCCTTGATAAAAACTGTCACCTATGAAAAGACCCTTATGCCCTTCATGAACTGGGCAGTTGGGCCTACTAAGCGCACCCTAGCCATTGCTGAGCATACCCCACAGCATCAGCATGACGTCAGCGTCGTCTTCTTCAGCCATCTGACCCGTTGACCTACGAGTGCTCGACCCGTATCCGGTTCTTGACCGGATATGCAACCCGATTGTTTTACACCGTTTTCGGCCTTATTTCCAGCTATTCTCTATCCAGAACAACTGTCGGCCCTTCTCCAGTCCGTTTTCCACCCATTCCAGCCTCTCAAGCACACGTTTATCTCTCCATCAAATCCTCCAAACTTCCATGGAACCACCAAACCCTCATACCACCAAAATCCAACCCAAAAACCCATCTCACCACTAAAATCAACCAACCACCACACCTAGTGAATCGTAAATCACCCAACCACCATCACCAAACTAAGAACCCATTGAATCAGCCACCGTTAAAAAAAAATTCCATTGAATCCTTGACGAGGTCGAGATTGAGATCGAGAGAAATGAGATTAATCGAGATCGAGAGAGAGATAAGATCTCAAGAGAGGGTTTGGTGGTGTTGGCGATGGTTCGAGTCGTTTGGTTTCTAGTGGTGGTGGTGGTGGTGGTAGTGTTGAATGAGTGAGTGAGAGAGATGAAGGGATCTAGAACTATGATGAAGGGAGTGTTTGGTGTGTTAGGGTTAATTTCTTATTTCGTAAAGTTTTGTGGTTATTGTTTAATTACTATTTGGGTAGATATATAATTATATAAATTTGTCAAGGGCATTTGTGTCTTTTTATTTTTTAATTTCTGCTTTTAATGTTTAATATTTTAATTTTTAAAAATTTTACATTATTAAATACCATTTTTACCCTTGTTTATGAAAAGCTTATAGAAGCTTTCGTCAAATTTCCCATATTGCCCTTGTTGACCTAATGGAAGTCAACAAAATTCTAACGGAAATGGACTGTAAGGACTGTAAGGACTGTAAGGACTCAAATTTCCCATATTGCCCTTAGAGAACTAGTGGACTGAACTTAGTAATTCAAAAAACTAATGGACCAAACCCAGATTAACACAAACTAGAGGGACTAAAATCTAAATAACCCATTTGTATACTTTTTCCTAAAATAAATAAAATCCACCATGACAAATCAGGTCAAATTTCACATCATGACAAAACCATGTAGAATACATGATTATACGCATGGAAAGAACAATTTTATTTCCCCAACATATCAATATATCATGTACTTTTTTATCGACCTCTTCACATTATCACAAATTATATTGTTAGTGCTAAATATCGTGCAAGCAAAAGTCTAATGGTTGCGATTAACTATTATTAATTACTATTATATAGGCTAATCACAAATTCACAAGTCACAACATTCTATAATTAACAATTTAATTCACCATGTATTTATATAATCGAAAAATTAATTAATTAAAATGAGATTTAAAATTTACGGTTAATTTTGATATTATAGAAGTTGTAGATAGTCAACTATTAACTTTCCCTTTTTAATGATGGGTGTAGCGAGAAATATTTTAGGTGGTAATAGAACCACTCTTAATTGTTTTTAGAGTGATTATCAATTAAGTCCCTATGTTTTTTTTTTTTTCGAAATATGAACTTTTTAATTGTCTTCTATTTTTATTGTTTGTGATCCCTAAATTTTCAAAAATCCATCAATTTGATCTCTCTGGTAGTCAACTGTTAGTCAAATTTAACGGTTCTAAAAGTAATTTTATTTGTAATCAAAGAACATGCCATGTGTCAAGTGTCAACACTAAAAATTTGAAATTTTATTTCAAATATTTATATAATACAAAAAGAAAAAATTTCTAAATCTCTACCGTCCATATCTTAGATTAATGGTGGAGATTTATTTATATATAAAAACTATAAAAAATAATTAGGTAGATCTCCACCGTCCATCTTAAACATGGATGGTAGATATCAAATTGAAAAAACACAAAGTGGAGATCCCAATCTCCGACGAAGATCTTGATGGAGATCCATCCAACTTGTTTTTAATTTTTTTTCAAACTTATTTATTTTTGTTTTTTGATTTTCATTGTTTTTTTTCTTCTTAAAAAAAAAAGACTTGATTAATTGAAAATTAATTTTTAAATTATCTCTATTGTTTTCCTTATAAAAAAATTTAGATTTTCATTAATAATTAAACATTTTTTATTTAATTTTTATTACAATTTTTTTTTTAACTAAATGGTGACACGTCAAATTTTTATTGGAAATTAGTTAAAGTTGTTAAATTTTTAAAAATTTAAATGTAAAATTGTACTTTTAACTCATTCAATTAAAGTAAGGGTAAAAATATCATTTTACCTTTTATGTGAGGGTTGTATTCATGAAAATTTAGGACCGCGAGTGTTAAAAATGAAAAGACAGTTAACAAACTCATATTTCAGAAAAAGAAAAAAAAAACATATGGAATAAATTAATGATAATCACACTGGTTTTTATTTTAACTATTGAAGCTATTATGAAGATTAATTTTTTACAGGGTTGTTTTTGGTATTCAAGTGAGTGTTTAAAGTAATAATTTTATTCATGATTTTTATAAGTGGGTAAACTAAACAATTGGGTGAACAAGCAAATTTTTTGAATAAACGTTAGTAATATGGGACCTTTTTAAAATTAGAAATAAAAATTAGGGAAAATTGCACTAATATCCCCTAACTTTAGGTGAAATTACACCTATAGACAAAAGATCATTTTATTGTACAAACTTCTCCTAGATTTCGTTGACCAAGCGTTGACCATAGTTAAAATTAACTGTTGACCAGCCTTGACACTTAAAAAGTCACATTTACCCTTCTTATAAATATTTAAATTATTAAAAAATAACAAAAAATTAAAATTAAAATTTGGAATCCAATTAACAAAAAACAAAAAAAAAAACAAAAAAAAAAAGATTCTTCTTCTGTTCTTCATTTTCCAGCAACATTCAAACCTACAAATCAACCAAACACCACCACTCCAACCACCAAACTATGAAATCTGGGAAAAAAAAAAAAAATCATCCCCAATTTATCTTCCTTACTTGTTCAACCCTCTCATCTTCATCACCAATTCAACCCTCTCACTTCATCTTTATCAACTTTGAAATTTGAAAAAAAAAAAAAAAAAAAAAAACCATCTCCAATTCAACTTCTTTGCCAGCACAACCCTTACATCTTCATCAACTATGAAATCTATGAAAACAAAATTCAACCCTGGTTCTAGGTTCAACATCAAACATCAAACATCATCATCTTCAACCAAACTCAAAGTTTTAGAACAAAACATTCCTAACACTTAAACCCTAACCTAATCAACAACAATTCATACCAAACCCTAGCCTCCACCACCACTAAAACACCAAACCCAGCCGATCGATCTCTCCCAACCGGAGATTGAATCCTGTCGCCGCTTGATCTCTTACCGCCGTCGATCCCTTTCTCTTTCTTCTCATCTATTTTCTCCTCTTTCTTTCCCTTGACAGAGGGGTGGTCGTGGGTTGATGGGGTTTGGTTCGATTCGGTTTGCTGGTTGGTGTGTGTGCATGTGGGTTCGATTCGATTTCTAGGGTTTGGTTTGATTTGGTTTGCTGTGCGTGTGGGTTGAGTTGGGTTTTGGGTTTGCTTTGGGGATCGATGGTGGCGCACGACAATCTAAGTTGCCAATCTGTTCACTGGAATCGTGAACGATCACCAAACCCCTTGTCACTGCCGATCTAGTCTTTATGGAGATATCACACGCCACCGATCTCTGATGAGGACCTTCATCTCAGTGAGGCTCCATTGATGAAGCTCTTGGAAGTTCTTGGAAGAGAGCTTTTTTAACTTTTTTTTTATTTGTAAATTAATATTTGTTTAAGCTTTTTTTAAAATTTATATGTTAAATTAATTTTAAATTGTGGATGGGTGATGTGTCCGGTGTTGATTGGCCTAAAGTCAATTTTTATTTAATTTATTTAATGTCACACTTGAAAAAGTCAATTTTACCCTTTCCACTGTTAACTTGTAGTTATTCAAACATTTGGTCAATGAAATTTAGGGGAGGTTTGTGTAATAAAATGATCTTTTATTCAAAGGTGCAATTTCACCTAAAGTTAAGGAGATTAGTGCAATTTTCCCTAAAAATTAGTGCTACTAACTTTAAAACTAAGGGTTAAGTGGTCCTAAAATTATTGAACAATTCCAAACCTTTTTTTTTAAAGAGAACTTCTTTTAACAATCAGTTTTTTTCTTTTTACACTTTTTTTCTAAAAACACTTCATTCTCACAATTTAAATTTTAAAAAAAAAATTCTAAAAACACTTCATTTTGTTACAAGATTGTCTTTTTTATCTTTTTTGAATTAAATTATTAAAAAAAATTATCTCTCCTAAATCATTAGATTAATTATTACATATTAAATACTCTCTCCTAAATTTTTAATCATCATATTAAACTCTCTCTCTACCAATACATATCTCTAATTTTCTATTTTCATTCTTTCTCAAGAATGACTAACAGTTAAGAAAAAAAAAACTTACTAATAAGCTTGATTTTTAGGAACCATATTTATGCATATATTAAAATAATAATAATAATAATAAATAAATAAATAAATAACTCAAAAAACAAATACCTTGGTTTTTTTTTTTATCGAAATATGAAAATGTTTTTTGTCACTGTTGTAGGTATGTGATTATCAAGAGAACTTTAATTCTTTCATTAGTCTTAGAAATTATGAGTTTAATCGAAACTAGTTAAAACAATTCAATATTTAATATATCTTTTCTTTTCTTTTTTAGAAAATTGACTTTTTAATATATATATATATATATATATATATATATTACTGTTAGTAAAAAACTAAAATATTCATAAAGTTTTTTTTTTCCTTTAACTATTAATCAGAGATTGATGGGGAAAGTATGGAAACATGATTTTTTTTTTTTAATGGAGAGAGATTAATTAGGACAGTGTGTTTAATATAATAATAACAGATTTAGGAGAGAGAATTAAATATGTAATATTTAATCTAATGATTCAAGAGCGAGAATAGATTTTTTTTATAATTTCAATTAGTTTGAAGTGTCTTTAAATTTTTTTGTCTTATTTAGTAATTTTAATTTATGTTAAAATTGTCATTAGTAAAAAAATTTAAATTAGAGTGTGAATAGATAATTTGTGGAATGTAGGGAGAATCTCATTTTTTTTAATAAGTGATCAAAATTATGAAAGAGAAATGATTTTGGACACATTTACCCCGTGTAACTGTCAAAAATTTAAGTTAAAAAAATCACCCTTTTATTTTAATTTTGAAAAAGTAAATCATGAATTGGAAAAAGGAAAAAAAAAAAAAAAGAATCCCTAATTTGTCTAACCTAGCCGTAATTGTAAAGAGAGAGAGAGAGAAATATACCCGTGTAATGATTTTGTAGAGAGAGAAACGAAACCGTGTAACGATTTTGTAGAGAGAGAAAAGAAAACTGTGTAAGGATTTCTTTAAGAGAGAAAGTGGTTCGGTTGGTCTAGAGGGTTGAATCGACAGAAAGATGATTGTTTTTTTTTTTTTTTGGCGAAATGTATGAGTTTGCAATTTATTTGTGTTTATTTATGTTTGTTTTTGTTTATTTCGAATATGAAATGTCTTGAGAACTATATTTGGTTGATTTTAATGAAGCCCATAATCCTTACACGAAGGGTGCCTAAATCTTACACGAAAATATAACACATATACCTTACATGATTAAGTACTTATACCTTACACGAAAATGTAACATATAAACCTTATACGAAAGTGTACGTAAACACAAAAATGTACCTATACTTTATACAAAAATGTACTTTAACACATAAACCTTTCACAAAAATGTACATAAACCCTAAATGAAAATGTAACACATAAACCTTACATGAAAGTGTACCTAAATCTTACACGAAAATGTAAAACATAAATTAACCTTACATGATAGAAAGCTCAACCTTACATGAAGAGATAATACAACAACTTTAATCGATGTAAATAATAAATGATTACTCGATTCTTTAAAAAAAAATTGATTATACGATGAAATTAACAAAACCTTACATGATAATATTAATTCATCCTTACACGAACAATATAACTTCTAGTTGCATTCAATTGTTTTTAAATATGAATGCCGGATGTTTAACCCTAAAAATATTGCAGACCGAGAATGGCTTATTTGGTAAAGAGAGAAGTCGTGTTTAAGGGTGAGGAGAGAGAAAGAGATAGCGAAAAGATATAGGGAAAGTGATTTTAAGTTGTTAGAGAGATAAAACTCTATGACAATATGACATTAAAGTATTAGAGCATTTTTGACAACTCATGACAAAACTTGACAAAAATGATCGACTTATTGAGAATGGACATAACTGAAATTTCTCCTAATTTTTAGACTACACACGGAAATTATCTCTTAAAAAAAAGTAGGGTTAATTGCACTAAAGTACCCTGAATTTTTCTCTTAAGGCAAAATATCGTTAAATTTAAGAAATTCAACACAAACATACCCTCTTATTAACCTCTATCCATCATCCGTTAATGTTATAAGGGTAATTTAGTCGTTTTACAGTTATAATGGATTAAATATAATTAGAGAGCTTCTTTTAACAATCCAATTTTTTCTTTTTACACTTTTTTATTAAAAGCACTCATTCTCAAAATTTAAATTTTAAAAAATTCTAATGATACTTCATTTTGTTACAAGATTATCCTCTTTATCTTTTTCAAATTAAATTATTAAAAAAAGAAATTATCTCTCCTAAATCATTAGATTAATTATTACATACTAAATACTCTCTCTTAAAATTTCAATTACCATATTAAACTCTCTCTTCTTCAATACATATCTCTAATTTTCTATCTCCATTCTTTCTCAAGCAAGACTAATAGTTAAGAAAAAAAAAACTTATTAATATACTTGATTTTTATGAACCATATGTATGCATATAATAAATAAAAATAAATAAAAAATAAATATAAATAAATAAATAAATAAATAACTCAAAATACAAATACCTTGTTTTTTTTTAAAAAAAATTGACTTTTTAATATATATATTATTGTTAGTAAAAAAAAAAAAAAAAAAAACTAAAATATTCCTAAGTTTTTTTTTTCTTTAACTATTAATCAAAGATTGATCAAGAAAGTATGGAAATATGATTTTTTTTTTTTTTGAAAAGTGGAGAGAGATTAATTAGGAGAGGGTGTTTAATATGGTAATAACATATTTAGGAGAGAGAGTTTAATACGTAATATTTAATTTAATGATTTAGAATAGAGAATTTTTTTTTTTAATAATTTAATTAGTTTGGAGTGTCTTTATATATATATATATATATATATATATATATATATATTTATATTGTCTTGTTTAGTAATTTTAATTTAGGTTAAAAATGTTATTAATAAAAAAAATTAAATTGAAGTGGTAATAGATAATTTATGGATTGTAAGGAGAAACTCTCTTAACTTTATTTAATTAAATCAAAATTTAAACAAGTGGGGCATAAATAGATCAGTAGGGGATATGTCAATAGCACCACTCTAATATTTAATCTAATGATTTATGAGAGAATTTTTTTTTTAATAATTTAATTAGTTTGGAATGTCTTTAAATTTTGTTGTCTTGTTCAGTAATTTTAGTTTAGGTTAAAATTGTCATTAATAAAAAAAATTCAATTTGAAGTGTGAATAGATAATTTGTGGATTGTAAAGAAAAGCTCTCATATAATAATTATTTAAATAATTTAAATAAAGAAAATGGATGGAGGAGTTCTAATCTCCTCCATCAATGTGATATCCTCCATCCATTTTATTTAATATAAAAAAAGGAAAAAGAAAAAAGATCTCTAAGAAGATATATATATATATATATATATATATAAGTAAGATCCGAAGATATCTAATGGACAAAATTAATAAATCCTCTCCAAAGAGGCCAAACCCTATCTCTTGTCCAAGGAAATCGAAGCATTCCATTGAGGGAGAACGGCGGCGGGCTTTGGTGTCGTGGTGGCAAGGGTTCTGATCGAGCCATGCAGTACTAGATTTTGGCCTCCCTTTCCGTTGCTTTTGTTCGGTTCTCGGGTAAAATCGAGTGTCTAATGGCTCGAAATTAGTGATTCCACAGGTTTCAGTTTTTAGGTTTCAGTTTTTCAGAAGTAAGTGTACAAATTTGAGCAAGTTGGGGAGCCAAAAGCGTATTTTGGGTGGTCAGCGTTTTGGGCCAAAAATGGAGATGAAAAGCTGCCTAGAAATTTCAAGTGGTGGTGGCCGTGAAGTTGGCACCCATCTACGGCCAACTTGGCAGCGACTTATTTCGCACAACAATTCTAGAGATGTTCACACCCAAGGTGGTCGCTCACACCCACGGCCAATGTCACGGGGACCTCCTCTAGCCAACAATTCTAGAGATCTTCGCACCCATGCTGGTCGCTCCCACCCACAGCTAACATGGGTGCGACTTCCTCAACATAAAAAATTCCAGAGATCTTCGCAGTGAAGTGGTCGCTCCCACCCACGGCCAACTTGGGATCGACCATCCGTGCCAGCTCAGCTAAGTGCGGGATTCAGACCTGATTTTTGACACCCACTCTATATATATCCTATTTTCTTTGTCAAAGAGAGGGAGGATCATCATTCTTGAACCCTAGATCCTAGAATATCCTCACCCAAAACCTCTCACATTCCATCATCACCTCATATCCAAATTCACCCAAGATTCAACCTTTCTTCATCCATTCATCTCCCTTTTCACATATCTCCTTCTCCGCAACCATTTCCACCCATCCTTAGAAGTTTTGCAAGCAAGAGGCAAGGATTCTCAAGAGGAAGCTCACAAGACAAATGGGTTTTCTCTACTCCTTTGCTTTTTCTTTTGATTTTCCATTGACGTGTAACTAATTTCTTAGCTAGGGGATTGATGTAATCGTATTGGACAACTCAATGTAATCAATTAGTCTATTTTTCTAATTCAATTCGATTTTAGTTTCAATTATTGAATTACTTGCTCTAATTTCTCTATTTGTGTTTTATTGTGACCACAAGGAACATTGATTTGAGAGTTAGACTATTGAAGGTGTTGAGTTTAGGTGTGGATGACCATTCCACCTAATTCTCTCATAAGCTTAGTAATTGGGAAGGTTGGTTTATGCATGACCATGCTAGACCAACTTGGCTTAGAGTTTTAAAGATAAATATAGGGATTAACCATTGCTTTTTACATGACCTTGTGCAAGTAATGAGAAAGACCTAGAACTTAATGGATTTATTTTAAAACAAGCCCTAAAATTGGATTGAAGTGCTTAATGAGACTAAGTGAGTGCATTGAGTGGTCTAAGAAAGTTGCATCGATTCCCTAGTGCTTTCCTCCATACTTTCACTACTTGTGTGTGTATTTGTTGTGCTAGCCTAGTTTTTAGTTTTAAGATTGCATTTTTATTTCTCAAATTTGCATTTTTAGTTTTAAAGTTTACATTTTTAGCTTAAAGATTACATCTTTACTTATTTGCAAGAAATCAAACCACTTTTTCAACTCAAAAGCATTATGTAATTTAATTTTCACGTACTTAGATTAGGTTTTTCCTAGACTAATTTGATTTCAACCATTTGAATCACCGATCCCAGTGAACGAACTTAAATGTTAATTGAAAGTAAACATTTTTACTGCATCAGGTTCGGTGGGTGGAGATATCCAATAATGGAGATATGAGATTTTTTTGGTGGTTAGGTGGGTGGAGATCTCCGAAGGAGATTTTGAGTTTTTGTTTGAAAATGAAGAGGAAGAAGTTGTTGATGTTGTTGTTGTTGTTGTTGATAATTGAGAGAAAAGATAACAAATACATGTGTTCTCCTAAAAAAAAATCTCCTAAGTTTTTTTTTGCTTCGATTGATAATTGATGATGATGATAGAGATTTCAATCTCCCAAAAAAAGATTCCATTTTTTTTTTCTTTTGATGATGATTTCTGGAACCTACCCATTCAAAAAAAATAAAATACAAATCTTTCTCTGTTTTGTTTCTTCAATTGACAATGGTAATGGAGATCCAAGATCTCCCAAAAAAAGATTTTTTATTATTTTCGTTCTATGTTTTGTTCTTCTTAAAAAAAAATTCTTTCATTTTTTATATTTTTTGTTCGTGATATCTGGAAATGTTCGATGGTGATGAAGTTTTTTGAAAAACAAATTTTGTTGATATATGATTTTTTTTAATTTTTAGTTTAATGTTGAAGATTTAATTAAAAAAAATTTAATGTTGAAGATGAAGTTTTTTTTTAATTGAAATGTTGAAGATGAAGTTGAGATGGGGAGGAATTTTTATTTTTATTTTTATTTTTATTTTTTAATAAATGAATAAATAAATAAATATATATATATATATTTTTTGGATAATGTGACAGGGGTAAAACTGTCTTTTCATAGATTAGATTGGTCAACTGTTAACTTTAACGGTTTGACTTCAACACTAGTGTATGTTTGTGTTGAAATTATGGAACTTACCAATATTTTACTAAAAGGTATAAACTCATGGCATTTTAATGCAATTAACCCAAAAAATTACTACTCTTTTTTACCTACCCTCACAACTCCCAAGTACATCTCTTACTTTTTTCTCTTCCATGTTTTTTTTTACGGGTTTAGCTATGGTACACAGGAAAAAATGTAGGTATGATAGAATAATTTTATAGTTCACTCAAAAATGAAAGTAGTTTTCAAATATTAAAATTGTTTTTAAAATTAACTAAAACTGACATTGAATTTAGGGAGTGTTTCCCCATAAAGGCCCCCCCCCCCCCCCCCCCCCAATGGGGTTTTAGGGGTAAATTTTACCCTCGTATGGGTTTTAGGAGTAAGGATGGTGGCAAACTTGGTCCCCTATCCCCCATGGCCCCCACATGGGGTTTTAGGGGTAAATTTTACCCTCGTATGGGTTTTAGGAGTAAGGGTGGTGGCAAACTTGGTCCCCATTTTATAAATGGAGGAGGCGGCGGTAGAGGGACCCCACCCCCCCCCAAAAAAAAAAAAAACAATCATCTATTTCTCCCAATACATATATATATATATATATATATATATATTATCTAAAGTTTTTGAGGAATGGGGGTTAGGGTGCCTCGCTCCATTGGGTCTCCACACCTATCCCTACTTGAATTGTCCCCAAAAAAATATTACTATCATATCCATTTGAATATAGTAGCCAAACCCCTTTTTTTACTCTCGTTTTCATCGTAGTCTTCTCACAAAAATACCATTTTATTTGAACCAAAAACCAATGTTTTATATTAAAATATATATATAACCAATTTTTTTTTATTCACATATGCTTCCTAACTTACTGTAAGAGCAATCATTTATATATCTTTATAAAAAGTATATTATTATGAATATATGGAAATGGTATGAATATTGAGTCGTGAGTTCGATTCTGTTCTCCTCCTCAACTCCCGGATTATTATGACTTCCAATATATTGTCATAGGTTTGAGTTGCGGTATTGCAAATAGTATATCAAAAAACAAAAACCGTCTTTACCAACATTTATAACAAGGCTATATATTCCTACTTTAATTCTAATGTGGGACAGATTTTTGCAATCCTATGTACAAAGAGTACTCATTCAATTGCGATAAGATCCCTTTGACTATAGCTAGCATAAATGCTTTCCAAATCAAGATTACAACATACACATATTCCTTTTGCAGCTTGTAATTAATTTTACCAAACATAAACAATGATCACAAATTTGCATGTTGAGAAAATGGAGAACAAAAATTGGAGCAAAGAAAAATAAAGCTAAAGTGTATCGATCTCTCTTTAATTCCCACCAAAAAAACACACACATGCATGCGTGGTGGCAAGTAACAAATGATAATTAAAGGAGAATTATAATGAATTGAAGTTGGTCGTGGTCATATGCATGGGAGTGATTCCCGAGGTGGAAGAGAGAATCGAATCAGCCCACTTTTCTTCCCTTTTAATTTTGCTGTTTTCCCTCTTTACAGATTGCCTCTTCTCTCCTTTAACATTCCCCAAGAGAATGGAGTCCAGATCTCTCATTACTAATTGTTTTATTTCTTTTTTCTTTTTTCTTTTTTCAATGCGGGTGTGTTTTTGTTTTTGTTTTTTTCACAGAGAAAGAAAAAGGGAAATTGGAATAGCAGCAGCAGCAGCCGCAGAAAAGGAAAGAAGAAAAGATGGTCAAAATCAAACCTCGAAGACTTGTTATTCCATCATGAATCGTCCACCTTCACCATTCTCTTTATTGAAACTCACCCTTTGTCTTTCCTTTCCATTTAATCTCAGAAAATATCTATCATCTTCATCGTCAATATGTAAAAATAAAATTCCCACAATTAAATCTTGAATTTTATATCACCGTTAATATGGTTTTGTGGTAAAAACATTTATTTAGCCTGATATTGTCTCAGGTTTGAATTATTGTCATTGCATATGGTATATTAAAAAAAATTAATGAATTTTGTTAATATATACAGCTTGTCTTTTGAAAAATAATCCAAATCTCTTTCATTTTTATTTCTTAACTTGAATTAGAGTACATGTTAGCAACACCAAAAATCTTCAAGCATTAATTCTCTCATAATTTCCATTATTCCATATATAGTTGGTCAAGTAAGAATAAAGGAATATTCAAACTTATAAAGCAGCATCAATTTAACCCAAAAATTGAAAGCAATCTCTCTGTTGATGATTCTCAAAGTAACTGAAAGTGACTTGACCAAAATAATTGAGCTTAGAAGTGGCCCTGCCTAGGTTTTCATGTTTAGAATATTCATTACATTAATGTAAAAAAAATTGTTATGGATATCCCACATTCTCCATTAACATTCAGCCAGCTGCTATCTAGGGTTTCTTTTAATTTGGTAGTGGGGACTGCAAATGGAATTGGTATGGTCAAAGACGGACTTTATGAGTTGATGTTTCATTTGATTGAATTGATCTTAGAATGGACTGGGGGTGTTGTGTTTATAGCCTAACAATATCTTCTGTTTGCTTTATGTGGGTCCTTCCCATCCCTTGTTGGTCTGCTGGCTATAACTTTGCATGGACTTAGATGTCGTGCTAGCTTGGTGTTCCATTTTAGAAAACTAGAGAATGAAAGGGAATTGCCAGAATTTTGAAGGTGAGAACTCATTATTCAAAAACTTAGAGACGCACCACCACTCAATGTGGCTTATTGATTCAGCCTAATAATGTTTCAAGATTCAAGTATTACAGCCGGTAGATATATAAACAGCTTAGTGTGATTTAATAATTACATTTGATTACTTAAAATACATGGCTTTATATGGTAATTATAAATTAAATTTACTTCTACACCCATAAGTTTCAACACCCGGTCTATCATAAACTCTGTTAATATATACTTAATCAAACCCAATATCAATCAGAAAATATAATATATTTGTTCACATATAGTCAATGAATGGATGAACAAACAATTGATTTCATGGATTCTAGCATTCAGGTAAGTTTACTTTTATTTTTATTATTGTTTTGTGATTGAATTAAAAATTATTGCAGTTATAGTCTTATAGAACTCTTTCCTTTTTAAAATAGTTGTAGAACTCGATCAAGTCTATACGTAGTAATTTTTATTTTTATTTTTAAAAGAAATTGTACATGCAAGAATTTTTTTATTTTTATTTTTTTGTGATGGTGGAAACAAATGAAGAGAATGGGTGTAATGAGAAAAATATACGTTTAAAATTTAAATTGAGAATTAGTATTGTCAATATAGAACAAACTTTTGACATCATACTATAAATTTAGGTTTTTGAATTTAGTAGTTACCTAACACATGATCATACCCCTAATTTTTGAATTACATGTAGCCATCAATATCATCTCCGTTGATAAGATTTGTTGGTGTCCATACTCAAGAGTACATTAATAATAATTAAAGTGTTAAAGCTAGCTGGGACAAAAATCATTAAATCCAAAACGAGATAAATTGTTTCAATCAAGATCTACTTCAATTCTCCACGAGAAAGTGTATGTGCTGTATATATGCATGCATTTGCCAACCTCTAAAAACATTAAAGGAAGGCAAAGGTATTTATTCTCTTCGAAATTTCAAAATTTTCGGTCTCTGGAATCGTAGTGGAATTTTCCTTTATCTCTCTTTTGCTTTCCTTTAGATTTTTTTTTTTTATTTATTTTATTTATTTTTATTTTTATTTTTTTTATTTTTTTTGTGAGTCCATTTATCAAGGTAATTGGCAGGTTAAGAACACGAAAAAGCCATGTACACGGCCCTCCATTTATTCCCTTTTTCTTCACTCTAAACATGTATATAAACCTTCCCTCACTCTCTCATTTCCTCATCAATTTCACAATTTCCTTCTATTCTACTTCTTTCAAGCTCCTCCACCCTTTCATTTTCTTAAGGTTAGCTTCTTCTCTTAATTATTCTTTTTATTATTATTATTATTATTATTATTACTATTAAAAAAGGCTTGTTTTCAATGTCTCTAATTTCTTGGTTTTGGAAAAGAACAAAAATCATAAACTCTTCGCTTATAGGTTAAATGATATTTTTAATAATGGTTTACAATACCCAAGTAAAGTTTCTAACAGATTTTCTTGAAAGTTTCTCAGGAATTTTCAAATTTGTGCCCTAAACCTAGTTTCTAGTTCACTAAGTTGTTTGATGTATTTGTAATGTAGAAACCATGAGCAGGCCAGGTGATTGGAACTGCAGGTCATGCCAGTACCTCAACTTCCAAAGGCGTGACTCGTGCCAGCGCTGCGGGGACTCTAAATCCGGTGACTTGGGGGGTTTCGGTGGGAGGGGTGGTGGACCATCCTCATTCGGGTTTGGTACCGGGTCTGATGTTCGGCCGGGTGACTGGTACTGTGCAGCCGGGAACTGTGGGGCCCACAATTTTGCTAGCCGCTCCAGCTGCTTCAAGTGTGGTGCATTCAAGGACGATGTTGGCGGAGGCTTCGATAGTGACATGCCACGCTCCAGAGGGTTAAGCTTCGGTGGTGGTGGTGGTAATCGTTCTGGTTGGAAATCTGGAGATTGGATTTGCACCAGGTGAGAATCCATCATATATGTAAAATTATTTTAGATTCAATTTAACTTAATATGATATCATAACCAGTTATATCAAATATTTTAGGTGATCGGATTTAGGTTACATATATTTATTTATTTAATCATAGTTGCAAAGACTATACATTGACATGCATTAAAATTTTAACTATACGTTACATCATATTTAGTACCAAGTTTAATATTTTCTAATTATACAGTTCTTTAAAAAAGTTGAAATAAACAAACAATATGTTAAATGTTTTGTTCTCTTTTTTTTTTTTTGGTTTAAATAAAATGTTTTGTTCTATATGTGTACTTTTCGTACTGAAGTTGTTTTTTGACTGCTTTTGCAAGTGAGATTTATCTAGCTACTTTTAAAGAATTCTCTCTCTTTATTAGCACACTTACCCATAAATCAAATTAAATTAATGGTTTTGTTAATATAATTTAATTATTTAATTATATTTATTCAGGTCTGGATGCAATGAACACAACTTTGCTAGCAGAATGGAATGTTTCAGATGCAATGCCCCAAGGGACCTTGGTAACAGGATTTCATACTAAACATATAACACATCATTTTCGGGTATGTTCACATCACAGCTTCATATATACACTTTTAGAGTTTCTGGTTCAATTATGACATTTAAAAAATAAATAAAAATTATGTGTTTATAATTTTGTCATTGGCTTCTTATTTAATTTGCAGGTATTGCAGGCAACCAAGAGCTAGAGATGATCAAATGAGAAATTAAAGATGTGCTTTTCTTCATATTATTATTTGTTTTGGGTGCTAGCTAGGTAGGGTTGCTCTTGAGGTGAAAAATGGTTTAAAATTACCAGAGTTTCACTTTCAGGAATACCCTTCAGGATTTTGTTAGGTTTCCCATAAAAATTATAGGGAATGTGTAGCCCTTGTGGGGTGCGTTCAATCTATATCCATTTGTCTTTTTTTTTTTGTTGGTATTTTTTTAAGAGTTTATTAAATTATTGTATGGTACTTGCATTGCTTTCTTAAAAGAAGTTGATTCCCTTCTCATAAATATCTCTTTAGTGGAAATGATTTGCATCAACTTCATAAAGAAGATTTCTCTCTCTCTCTCTTCAGGGGACTGATCTAATAACCTCAAAAATCGGAGAAAACATTAGATTGGATGTCATTGATCATATCACATCATTCATAGATCTGTCCACATATAATTATGTGATGGAATAAAAATAAAGTAGAACTTAAAAGTTTACTACATGAAATATTTACTATGAGACTTAGGCCACGTATTATAACAATTGAATTGAGATTTTCATGGAAGAAGGTTGATATTATAACAATTGAAGTTTACTACCAAGGTTAGAGCTTGCAGCTTTCCTCAACAGCTACTGATCATCAAGAGAAATTTATCCAAATTAAATTATTTAAAAGTTTATAATATAGGGACCACCAATTGAGCTTTATATTCTTCTAACTCAAAGGAATATATAACTATTAGGTCAAGATTCAATTTGCTGGTATAACTGATTATTTAATTGGTAAACAGAAAAGCCTGTAGTTATTGATTTCACTAGCTAGAATTGAAAATGATAATAATATATATGATTGCACATAAGATGTGCTACTTTACAAGTGGTTTCTGCAGCAGAATCATTTGTTCTGGGTATAATACATTATTCTATCAAATCCGAAGAAAAAAAAATTTAACTGCATCTATTTTATTCGTTAATTCAATTGATAATTATCTCCTTGAAATGGGGTGATATCAATGAATAAACACTAAACTATAAAACAGTAATAATGTGATGTGAAAGTGAACAAATTTAATTTCAAAATATATAACCAATCAAGCACAAAGAGAACACGAGCAGAAGAGAAGAAAATTAAAGGAGATTAAATGTATTAATTAAGTTGGAATTTGTTATCATTATGAAACCTTTCAAAGTGTTAGCATATTCACCTGAAAAAAAAAAAATTTTTTAAAAATCACACATTGGATTCCTTCTACTTCACCACTAGTGCATATCTTTGTAAAGGTACATATGTAATGTGGACTAAAAAAGCAACTGCATGCATATATAAATATGCATATAATTATTTGTCTCCTCCAGCACTACACTAGTATGCTTTAAGCAAGATTCTTGTCTTTCCCTTTTAAGCTAGCTAGCTAGCTAGACTAGAGTATTATATCTTACTTCATTTTTGTTTTTATAATTTGCTTATAAATGTTTTCGTCAAGAATATTTGAGTTGGGCCCAGAATGTTCATTTGCTTGCATACACTAGCAAAGTGGACATAAATAGATTCATAGTTCGACCTCCTTTTAATTAGAATATGCTATCCCTATATATTATAAATGATCGAGGATATATATATATTTATATAAAGGAAAGAATTTTAATTGATACACTTCCTCACTCTTTGAAGCACGAAATTTGAACCAAGCTAGTCATGACAAAGCCAGAAAAAAAGTTACCTGTGGAAGCCAGGAAATAACCATGTTAATTAGAAAACAAAATATTATTGGGGTGAGATCACAGGTGAGTAAGTGAGGAATATATTTATATATATATATATATATATATATATATGTTTTTTTTTTTTTTTTAAAAAGAGAGCTTTGCCTAACAAATAGTTTACCGGGAATGGAATTATGATTATTAACTGCTACGTTAATCAATCTCTATGGCATGTTTACTAGTCGAGGGTGAGAATAAAGTTTCATTGAAAAACAGGATTAGGAAAACGAACTTAATTCTTGATTTGTGTATAAGATCCACGTAATTTGATTTTCAATCATTTTAGTAAGCATATATAATATATTTAATTACAAATTAAAAGTTCGATTTATTTCATTAGAATTCTCGGTTAGCAAATGTGTGCCTATTTCTTACAATTATCAGCAATTGAAGATTATATATTTTTATCTGAATCTGCATTCTGATTTTATTGTATTTTTGAAACTATATTTCTTTTCAATCGGATATTTTGAATTCTAAAGCTTATATACCATAGTGTCATGATGCATTCGACCAAACCAAAACATTAGTCGATTCCACGGGTACCATAAGTAGGCCTCTCACCTTAATTACCAAATGAGAATACACGTAACCAGCACACACAAGCTTTTTGTTTATATATATATATATAAAAAACTACTTGCCATGTGTGACTCGAATTTGGAACATTGTTATTCCGGAGTGTCCTTTATTGAATACCTTCAACTGTCAGAAAGTCATCATCTTCTATAAGTTAACTATGTCAGCTGAGTCAATTATGGAATCAACCCAGTTCGACATCCACGCCAGACTTTCATTCTCACACCTTCCTTAAATTCAGAAATTCTATTAGAAAGTTGTTGAGAGTTGAAGCTCATGATCATTCTTCCCTTACACTTAATAAACCCAGCTAGCTTTGCTTGTAATTATCAATTATAATGATCAAAATCAGCTTTTTGAGCTTCATTTTTCTCTTAAGTAAATTCTATCAAAAGCTTTTATGGTATCAAAACCTTCGACTAACGTCATCATGGGCCTATAGGCCGAGCTCTGTCAAACGGCAACTAAAAAAAAAAAAAAGTGGTCAATCTAAAGTCTAAACCAACCCGGGCTCACATGTGAGAAAGAGTATTAGAGAACCTACATATGAAGCTAGAAAGAGGGTAATGAATCTCATATTGAAAACACACATAACAAGATAAATGTATATATCCTCTTAGATGTCATAACTTAATAGATTAATCTTTTGAGTTGGCTATCCATCATTGGGTATGCTAAGCTAAATTAATGGATAGATGTTGAAGTCACTCTCTTTGAGTCAAAATTTTAATGTTGATTTAGTTTAACCTAATTTTAAAATTATTATTATGTTTAGATGTCACTAGATTAAAAATCCAATAGGAAAGACTTATAATTCAGGTAATTACAATAGTAATTCAAAACTTATAGCCTCAAATTTCTATTAATTTGTTCATATTAAAAGGATCTTCAATGCAAATATACATTTAGAGAAAATTGAGTACCACATATGATAGATAGATAAAAAGTTAGAAAAAACATCTCCAATGTAATTATCTAATTTCAATATGGAGGTGATGTGGCAAACTTTTTTTTTTTTTTAGAGAATATGGAGTTTGGTTTCTAAACTTTAGAAACCCTCTTAGAAATCCTAGTTAGCATTTCCAACTATTTTCTTCAATAACTATGTTGATGGTAATTTTTGGATTGTCACGCGTCCAACAATAATATCACGTTTAATGAAAACAATAATGTAAATAAAACATAAAAAACACAGGTTTTACGTGGAAAAACCCTAAAAGTGGGAAAATAATATTATAATCTTCTTTTTTGTTACACTTTGATGTTTATCCTCTCATACAATAACTCTCAACTCTCTAGAATTCTGACCCCTTTTTCATAGACTTCATGGTCCTATTTATATAACATAAATTAGGGTTTCCTCTTGTTACTGTCGTGTAGGTAGCGGACTTCCCAAATAGAATCATTTTAAGATTTCAGTATTGTGGGCTAATCAAGGTTTGTTTCCAACTCAATTTCTAGCTTTTTAGAAGTCTTAAATCTTTTCCTATTTGGGCCTCTTTTTTTTAGAGGAAATAAAGATATTTTCTTACTAGGATCTGAGCTTTGGAATTCTGAATCCAAGAGTCCTTATTTGATGAAACTCTGCTTTAGTAACAAATTAATTCGCTCATATTGATCGAGTAAAGCTTTGGCGAACAAAGCTTGTGGCAAGTACACCATTTGTTTCGAGGAGAGTAAATCACGGTCGAGTAGGAGTTTATGGCGAGCACAGTCCTTAGCTACAAGCTGAATTATCTAGCGAATACATTCAGTTTGTTAACTTTTGATGACGTGGCACGTTAGTCAATAATTCCCCTGTTGACCGTTTCGAATGAATGATTTGGACTTATTCTTCCGTGCTTCCTGTATAAACTGCTGACGTGTCTCTTGGTTGAAAATGTACATACAACAATACCCTCATAAATACTTCGAGCCGAATAAGAAAGTGGATCTCTTTGTCTCTTTGTTTATGCGAGTAGTATTTATAGCATACTTGTCTTTTTACTTTTGGAAAAATTCCTTGAAAAATTCTTTCCTACCTTTTCCATTCGTCACCTTCTCTTTCTTATCTACGTGGTCTTTAGCTGTTGATCTCAAATGATTGGAAGCTTCCACAGTACGCTTCGTTTTTAGCCACAAGTTTTAAAAATGAATGACTTGACATCAAGATGACGTTCTGACTGCAAGATGTTCCCTAGAACGGCACGCGTCTATTTGCTGGTGGGTAATTGGATCACCGCCCTATGTTTTGGCGGTTTTCACTATTATATCTAAAATTCAATTTTTGAATTTCAAAAACCTCGCCCCTTTTAAGGTACCATATCGTTTCAGTTGCCTATCCTTACTCTTGGCATTCCTGACTCTCTCTCTCTCTCTTTCTTTTTTACCAGAACTTCCAAAAATCCTAGAGCTGCAGGTTTTCATTTTTCTCCATTCCCAACATTGAAATTCCCGACGTTCTTCCTTTCTGTCTTTCCGTTTCGATTACCAGACGGTTCGAGATCTTTGATTGAGCTCATTTGCTCGTTTTACCAGATCATCTAATCATCTTCCACTTCAGTGGATTTTTCTGGTGAGTCTCATGGATCCTTTTCAACGTTCTTTACTTTTCAATCAAATGACGCGAGCCTTAGAGCTCGGTGATAGAAATACTGTAAATAAGATCAGATTGTTGATTCGCAATTTCAATCCGAGCTTTCCAGATACTGTTTCTTTTTATATCCGCAATGTTCATGAAACCAGTGATCCTAATGTTTCTCTTGTTTCGCCTTATGATAGTGATTCTTCAGAAATGACAAAATCTTCAAAAGCCTGTGGTAGTAAGCGAAAGGCACCCAAGGTTCCCAGGGAATCCCTGATTGGTGCCCAAACGATAGTGGATTCTGACGTGGAAGACCATCAGAGTGATAGGTTACATTTCTTTTTTAATTGCCCGAGTACTTTTGATTGTGACGTAAATGTTGTTGGGGAGCAACAACTCTAAAAGTATAGGCGCCGATTCTATATTTCTGACACTGTGCATATGTTACTTCCTAGCGATCGAGCTATATGGAATCCCCCTCAAAACGCCATCGGTGTTTACGGCTCAATGCTTAGTTGTGGGATTACTCTTCCTCTTCAGCCTTTCATCAATAGATTCCTTGTCGATGCTAAGCTTGCACCCGCTTAGTTAACTCCCAATAGTTATAGGATTCTAATGTGTTTGTACCTTATATGGAAAATGAAGGGTTATAGGCCTCCTTCTCCCCGTGAGATTCACCACCTCTACACATTGAGGCCATTGGGCCATGGCTATACTTACTTTCTCCTCTCTTCCGCTGTGGAGAATTGGATTCCCGAAGGCTTGGTGAATCCAGGTCAAGTGGAGATCTCAAACAACAAGAAGAAGAATGGTTTTATTTGGGATTTACTCATTTCAAATAAACATTCAAAAAATAGCTGGTTTTTCGTCAGCGGTGCATGGGGAAGAGATACATTAGCCAACATTCACCGAAATCTCCCAGCGAATAGGGTTCCAAGACAATTCACGTCTCCCGAGACTTGGTCCAAGACATTACCCGTTCTGTTGGATGGCGAGATCTCTTATCTCGCGGCTGGTTTCGTGCTCCCTTTGGCTGAAAGGGGGAAACCCTTCCTTTTAAATGAAGAGAAAATGATTAAAGAGAAACTTTTCCCTCGTCTGCATTCCCGACTCAAGCGCTGTAAGTTTCCTCCTTCGTGTCTGATGTCTTCGCTTTCTTCATTGCTAGTTTCTATCAGTGACACTTTATTCTACCTCACAGTGAACGAATTTGACGTGGTATGTAACTTAGCAACCCGGGCGGTGAAGAATTCTAAGGCTACTAGCCATAGGCATGCTGCCGAATTGGCTAAGGAAGGAGTCACAGTTCCATTTGGTGATAACTATGCGGGCAGCGAGGATAGGGGCGATGGCCCTAAACAATCCGTTGAAACTGATCCGTAACAAGTGAGTCAAGAAAGGACTGTGGCGTTTACACCCGACCGAAAAGGTAAGGATAAAGTCGGTACTTCTAGGCGAGTGAAAATGTCCCTATTTTTGATGCTAACATGCAAGAAACCCCCGAGGATCCTGCGAGTGACTTGAACCCTAGAGTTGGTCGGGAAACGGGTCACCGAGAGTACTCTTAAGCACGCCACTCGTTCTACAAAAAGGGCGTTGAGGGTGGTGCAATATGTGATATCCTCGGATGAGAAAAGGGACAGCGAGCCTGATTTTGTTGAGATAACTACGCTTGAAGGAGTTATTCCAGAGGTTTCTCCTTCCGGGGTCGATTTTGATGATTCTGCTCCTTTTCATAGGGTATTGGTGGCCCATCTGTGTCCTCTTCTGTTCCCCAAAATCCAAACATTTCTGCACCTACTCCACCAGTTCCAGATGTCTCTCATTCTACTCCAATAGATCCAAGTGTCTCTGTTACTCCTCCAACAGATCCGCCTATTCATCCAACGAATGATGTTGGGCCAGATCATGCTGCTCGCACAGATTTTCCTGGCCCATCAGCACCGGTGACGGGTCTATAGGATGTACATGAAGGGCCTAATGCTACCTCGGCCGATACAAGTGAAGCCTCCGGTTTCGTTTCCCTTTCGGATTTCTCTGCTCTCGAGATCTTGTCGCATCTGATCCAGAATGATGTTTACGTGGGACAAGATTGGGAGCATGTGAAGAGTAAATCTTGCAATAAAAAGATGAAATTCTTTTTTAACTGTCATTCACTAGTAAGTCTCTAGACTGTGTCATATCTTTATTATGCTCTATATATACATATTTTTTATTCTTTTTTTTTAACACGCGTTTTCCTCTTCTTTTATTTTTTAAATGATGTCTAAGATGGTCGAAAATTATAGACGTGGGAATGCGGTTTCTTCAAAAAATAAGCACATGTGAGAACAAATATCTCGCCTAGTAACTGAGAAGTTGAGTTTTGAAGAATTGCTCTCGCAGTAGTTTGCTTAGGTAAGAGAATCTGATGATGGTTTTTTGGCTACCCGGCTAACCGCTAAAAACAAGTTGTCCTCGGTTGAAGAGGAAATCAGGATTTTGAAAGGTCAGTTATCTGCAAGCCAGGATTCACTTGTAGCTCGCATGGAAGCTGAAAGATTGGCTGAAGACGCTAGGGAAAAGGCTAAGAGAGAATCAGAGGACCTGCGAAACTAGCAAGTGTCGAGCGAGGTCATCTTTAGGGACTTGAAGGATGAGCTTGAGGTTCAAGTCATCAATCGGTTCAAGAGATCGCTTGCCTATGACGCACTTCTTCTGCGGGAATTTGAGCATGGCATGAGGCAGAGAAATTTTTTGCGATGAAGGACCACTCGAATGAGAAGGCGTTGAAACGCTTCGACAAGTCCCTGAAGTTGCATATGGATGGCGTGGTGGGCTTGATCAAAGATCAGATAAAAATGTGGAAAGCCTATTGTTGCTACATGAGAACTATGCCTCACCCGATGAACCTTGAAGTCCCCTAGAAACACGCGTTCAATATATATTATTCTGGGATGAAAAGGAGTTTTACCAGTACTGGTAGTGAGCCAGACTTGGGGCATGTTCCTGGTCAGGACTACGAGTCTTTCATGTCAGTGGGGGATGAAGAAGTTGTTTGGCCATCGGAGGACGAGATTGATGATGAGGAAGGTAGTGGTGATGCCGGTTTGGCTAATGCTTGACTTTTGTTGATTTTATTTTGTCATTTATTTTGTCATTTTCGCCTATATACACTTACCATCTATTTATATAATCGGCCATTGCTTTTATTTTTGTTTCTTGAGCATTTCGTGTGTTGACTTTCTTTGTGCAGCTACCATTGCTGAGTTTTTGGTTTAAGTTTGATATTATTATGTTATTTAGCTGCCATTGCTGAGTTTTTGGCTTACTCGATGTTTGTCAGGACGTGTCAGACCGTACACCAAGTCTTTAAACATACTATTGGGACGTCTCCTGCTTCTGCTTATATTTTTATTGTTGCTAGTCTGTTCAACCCCTAACGCTTCTTTATGAATGTGTTTTTAAGCGCTACTTCTAAATGTTTTAATCACATCTCTATGGGTTATGCTTAGCCAATGGTGGCAAACACCATTTGGTCGTATAACATCTTTCTAGCTCAAGGTGTTATGATGTATTCGTCTCAGCCTGCTGTGCTGGGTGAATACCCTATCCGCCTTTCTTTTGTTGCAGGGTTCTTTGACCCTATGTAATGGCGAATAACATTTACCTTCCGAGGGTAATACTTCAGTAATGACTTTCTCTATTGAGCATCACAAGTATTTTAGTAATAAATTACTCTTTATTGAATGTCTTGAGTACTTTGGTAATGGATTACTCCAATGAGTATCTCGAGTACTTCAATAATAAATTACTCTGTATTGAATAAATCCTACAACTTTAACAATGCTTAAAAGGAAACTACTGAAAGGAACTCTAAAAAAGCAAAAAATAAACTTAAAAGGATGAGGTCTCAGGGATAGTATATCTTCAAATATTGTGCATTTCATGGTCGAGGAAGCTCGCCGGCTCCCACTCGAGCAATGCGATATGCTCTATGTCCTGCTATACTAGTAACATAATATGGTCATTCCCACTTGTCTGCTAGTGATCCTGCAGCTTTATCTTTGGTTTCAGGTTAAACCCCTTTCAGCACCAGGTCGCCGAGTTACAAGTGAATTGTAATACATTACAGCTCTCTGTTGGTAAGCTGCTTTCCTGAATTGGGTGTATTCTCTTCTTTCCTCTAGCTCATCTAAACCAAATTTTAGCATGCCAATATTAAGCTGAGGTTAAAAAAGTTACACTCTTGGCGAAGAGAATGCATCTCTACCAGAATGACAGCTTCGGCTCCGAACGTCATAGAATAAGGTGTTTCACCTGTTGAATTCCTTTATGTGGTTCGATAAGCCTATAGCACCTGTGGTAATTTTTCTGCCCAATTTCCTTTCTTGATAGCAAGCTTGGCTTTTAGATTGTGCTTGATTATTTTGTTCACTGTTTCCGTTTATCCATTCGTCTGTGGGTGAGCTGGGGACACATAATAATTGTTGATTCTGTATTTCTTGCACAGCTCTCTGAACTTTCTGTTGTCAAATTGCGTCCCATTGTCAATGATAATGGTATTTGGTATTCTGAACCTGTATAAGATATTTTTCTTTACAAAACTGGTGGTGTTTGCCTCTGTTATGTGCATCAATGGTTCGGCTTCCACCCACTTCGTGAAATAATCCACAACCACAATAGCATGCTTTGCTCTTCCGACTGCCGTAGGCATTGGACAATTGAGGTCAATCCCCCACATGGCGAATGGCTAAAGGGAAGTGATACTTTACAGGTGTTCAGGTGGCTGCCAGATGTTATTCGTGACTTTCTGACATGCTTCGCACCTTGCTGCTATTCTTTTGGCATCGGCCAATAAAACCCTCGCCTTAATGCTTTGTGGGCCAGGCTGACACTCCTAGTGTGGTTTCCACAATTTTCATTGTGTATGCCATTTAGTATTCCTTTAGCTTCTTCCAGTCTAGCCCACCTCTGTAGTACTATAGAGAAACCTCTTCTGTATAGTTCGCCGCTAAGGACTAAATACTTTGTAGCTTTGTACTTTAGTCGTTTTGCCTCTAGCGAGTCACTCAGCAACATGTCATTGATAATGTATTCTTTAATCGGCATTGTCCAATCATCTGGCTTGTTTTCGATTACCCCAACTTTGGTTTGTTCAGTTATACTTAGCTGGGGCAGATAGGCCATAGGGACTGTTCATGACCAAATGTTGACCGATGCCGAGGCTTTTGGCCAATGCGTCGGCCTGTTCATTCTTTTCTCTTAGGATTTGCACGATCCTGAACTCTTTAAATCGCCCTAATAATCCTGTGGTTAACTCTAGATAAGCGATCATATTTTCATCTCTCGCTTGATACTCATCCAACACTTGGTTAACAATTACCTAGGAATCACTGAAAATTTCTATCTCGTCAGCTCCCAAAGCAGTGCATACTCTCAAACCTTCTATTAGTGCTTCATATTCTGATTGATTATTGGTAGCTTTGAAATCAAAACGCATGGCACATTCCACTTAATCTCCTTCCGGGGTTGAAACCATTATCCCTGCCCCGCTGTCGTGTGTATTTGATGAACTGTCGACATGAAGTTGCCATTGGAAACTTTTCTTCGTTTGCTTTGCCATTATATTTGCCACATCTACATCTGGCTCTGTAAATTATACGACAAAATCTGCGACTGCCTGATCTTTTATTGATGTTCTGGGGAGGTATTTGATGTCAATTCAGTCTTCTGGATACCTCCGGCTTTTGTAAGATTAGTTTGAGTGGGCAATTTATATATACTTCGATCTGATGGGCTTGAAAATAAGGTCTCAGTTTCCTTGTTGTTGTTATTAGGGCGAGTGCCATCTTCTCGATTGTCGAATACCTTGTTTCAGCGGGGAATAATGCTTTGCTTGTATAGTACACCGGTTTTTGGGCTCCATCTTCTTGTCTGACTAGTACAGAGCTTGTAGCTACCTCTATGACAGACGGGTATATGTGAAGTGTTTCTCCGTGAAGCGGCTTTGATAGTAATGGTGCTCGACCAAGGTAATCTTTCAACGCTTAGAAGGCTTGTTCGTAGTATTCATTCCATTCGATACTTTTACCCTTTTTAAGAGACTTGAAGAATGGCAAGCATTTGTTGGTTGACTTGGATATAAACTTGTTCAGCGACGCCAAGCACCATGTGAGTTTCTGAACATCTTTCAAATTTTTTGGTGAAACCATGTCAGCTAACACCCGAATCTTATCAGGATTCACTTTTATTCCTCTCTAATGTACTTGGTAACCGAGGAATTTGCCAGATGGTACGCCAAATACACATTTAGCAAGGCTCAGATTCATGCCGTATTTGGTCAGTACATCAAAGGTTTCCCGTAAATCGCTCATATGTTTATCGATTGTTACCCTTTTTGTCAGCATATCGTCGACGTAAACCTCCATATTCCTCCCTATTTGTCTGGCTAACATTTTATTGACCAACCGTTGATACGTTGCCCCTGAATTCTTCAAGCCGAATGGCATGACTGTGTAGCAGTATAATCCTTGGTCGTTTGTGAATGTTGTTTTGTCCTCATCTAGTTCGTGCATCTTGATCTGATTGTACCCAGAATATGAGTCCATAAAGGTCAAGAGTTCATGTCCGGCAGTTGCATCGACCAGTTGGTCGATTCTTGGTAACAAGAAGCTGTCTTTGGGGCAGGCTTTATTTAAGTCAGTAAAATCCACACACATTCTCCTTTAATTGTTCTTCTTTTTCACTAGCACAACATTAGCTACCCATTTGGGGCATTTAGCTTCTCTGATCAATCCTGCTGCGAGCAATTTGGCTACTTCTTCCTTTATAGATGCACTCCTTTCAAGGTTGAAGCTTCGCCTCTTCTGTATCACTGGTTTGACTTTGTCATCTACCGCCAAATACTACGAAATCACATTCGTGTTAATCCCAGGCATATTTTCGTGACTCTAAGCAAATATTTCCTTGTATTCCTTCAACAGGTTTGCTATGTTTGTATTGACCAGCTCAGCCAACCTCACCTCAATCTTAACTGTTCTATTAGGCTTCCTTTCGTCTAAGATGACGGTTTCGGTTGGCTCTTCCTTTTCCCTGTTCGTCTTATCTCTTGGGTCGAGTTCGAAACTCTTGGGTACTTTGATCTGACGATTTATATACATATTTGAGGTCCCCATTTCCTATCGTTTGTTCTCGTTTTAGAGCATGTTTTCGTATATAATGGGTGTTGAGAGCTATGTGTAGGTACATATTCCCTACAATTGGTATTTTGAGCTTAAAGTCAAGTTTGAGAAGCCAAATGAGCAAAAAGATCAAGTAAAGAATTGAAGCCATACAGAGTTGTCACGGCCTCGCCGTTGACCCAAACCGCGGCGTGATTCATGGTCAACCACGTCAAGCAATATCATTGTTCCATGGTGGATCCGCTGTTGAGCTAGAACGTGACATTGAGACCGCGGCACTGGTCAACTTTGTTTTCCAAAGGTTAATGGGCTGACATTGCAAATGCCCATGTAGAACACACATATTTCGGGGTCCATATCTCCTTCTTCATATTGAACTGGGTTTCCTATCATATATTTTCGGAAAGCCCCGGAAGTCTACGTTCCAGCGGTTTAGAGGGAGTTATACCAGTTTCTGTGACAGTGCGTGAGGCTGGAAACACTAGCGCGGTAGAGAGCTGTGCAGAAAACCCAATTTTCGGGGGGCATATCTCCCTCCTCAGATTGAACCATGTTGAGCTCTATATACATTCGGAAAGTCTCGGAAGTCTACTTTCTAGAGGTTTTTAAGGAATGCAATTCTGGATTTTCTAGAGGGAGATATGCACGTTTCCGTAACGGTGCGCAAGGTTGAAAAATTTTCAAGTGATGGTCGCCGTGAAGTTCGCCCCCGTCAACATCCAATGTGGCAGCGACTTTTGATTGTCGCAAGGGTAGAGATCTTCGCACCCAATGTGGTCACTCCCACCCGTGGCCAACTTGGGGGCGACCTGCCGTTGCCACCACAGCGAATAGTCTATTTTCAAGCCATTTTTTAGGGGCAAATGTGGGCAAATGTGTTCTTTCGCACCCCAATTCATCCCCAAACTTTCCCTAACTATATAAACACATATTTGCCTCTTCTTTAAATAATACACACAAAATTCTTCACCTCTCAACAGCAGCCATCTTCATCTTCTTCCCCAAATCAAGAGAGAGAGAGGCTTCCAAAGATCTCATGGAGGTTCTCCTCCATAGGAAGCTCTCCACCACCCATTTCTACCCATCATCCACCACTTTTGGGATTTGATTGCAATGAGATAGGAGTGGTCTATGACCAATTTTGAGCTAGGGATTTATGGAGCTCTTGGACGGATTTCTTCAAGGGTTGTCTCCTTCAAACTCATTCTCTTTGTATTTCATGTTTTCTTGATTGTGTAATCCCCACTTGGGAAATATTGTAAACCTTATTTGTGCTCAATATATGTTGGTTGTTTTTATATTCATTTGGGTTTTGATTTATTCTTGTTATTATTGCACAATCTCTTATCTTGATATGCATGTGTGTGGAGATTGGAAATTGATATGTGTTCATGGATGGGATTAGGAGTAGATTAACTTAAACGTAGGAGTAGTTAATATCCTATGTGTGTGTGTATGTTGATGGAAGGTCGAAATGCCTTGTTTTGATGGGTTTAAGTGTATGTGGGTTAGAATTGTACCTCCATGGATGACCTTCCAGGTATAGTCTTGACTACTTAACTCTAAAGAATGGATGAAACTTATTTTATGCATGACCATGCTAGAATAGGTTTTGATTATATGTTCATGTGCTTAATGGTTGGGACTAGAGGCACAATGGCTCTATCCATGACCTTGGGGGAGTGATTAGTGTTCTCGAATCCCTTAGTTGAGATTACAAGCACAATTGCTCTAGCCATGACCTTTGGGGAGTGATTTGTGTTTGTGAATCTCTTAATTGAAAGAATAAGCCCATAACTTGAATTGGATGTCCTTAAAGCCTATCAACCACTATTTGTGCACTTATGTATGGTAAACCTATTGAACCTTGTGTGATCATTATCATACATCTCTCCAAAACACCCTTTCATTTGTTATTTTAAACACCATTCTCACCCCCTCCACATTCCTTTTATTTTATTAGCATTCCTTTCATTACATTTCCACACACACCACACCGCAATATGCATACAACTCACACACACCATTCTCACCACACCCGCATTCCTATTTACATTGCTTTAAACAAACACTAGAACTCGATGCGGTTGACGGATGACACCTCCCTGTGGACGATATCCTTACTTGTTGCTATACTAGTCTCTAGTCACTTGCACTAACAAGGTGAACTTTAAATATTAATTTTTTTTGACATGCAAAACGACACTTGTCATACTTCTCTCTCGGCCTGGTCAAGTTCAAATACGCTCAAAGCTTCAACCCCCGCTCTGTCTTTGAAAACTAATAAGTTTGCTCGGCGAGCCATCTCTTGTGGTCCCTTGAGCTCTCAGATCCCAAATTCTATCGGAAACTTCACTTTTAGTGCGTATGTTGATGTGACTACTCAGGCCTTGTTCAAGAATGGTCAAACGAGTAGTGCATTGTACGACTGGTTATAAATATCGACGACTACAAAATCTAATAGAATCGTTCTTCGGCAAGGTGCAATGCCGAATCTCACTGGCAGTTTTACAGTTCCTAATGATCTTACTTCTGCGCCCCCAAACCCCTTTAGTGGTATGTGAAATGGATCCAAGTCTTTTCTGTCTAGCTGTAACTTGTCATATACCCTGGCGCTTAGGATGTCAGTTGAGCTGCCATTGTCAATCATCACTCGAAGTACGTCTCTGTAAGTTATTCGGACTCCCACCACAATCGCGTCATTTGGCTTTGCATCAATTCCTTCTGAGTCTTCAGTGGTGAAGCCTATTGGGTTCTATCCTTCTTTACCTCTCTTAGGACTTCGCTACACAGAGTTCACTTCCGTATCTCTCTTTTCATTCATTACTTCTTGAACTTCGGACATTCTCTCTCTGTTGATGTGACCAGTATGGAATCCGCCGAATATAGTGTTTATGGCGACACCGGGGCTACTCTTTCTCGAAATCTTTCTTTCTTGCCGGCTTCCCCGATTGTCTTATCGACCCCCGTGCTTGTCTCCTCTTAGGGTGAAGTCTTTGAGATGCCCGTCTCTGATCAAGCTCTCTATGTGATCACGTAGTTGAAAACATTTGGAAGTGTCATGTCCGTGATCTTTGTGGAAGCGGTAGTACTTTGTTATGTCCTTCCTGGCATTGGCAGACTGTTGTCTAGGATACTAGGCGAGTCCCTTATCTTCTACTACTGAAAATATGTCCTCCTGATCACCTATCAAGGGAGTGTAACTATTATACTTACTTCGAAACCCACTGGTTCGGTTGCTCCCTCGACTTTCCCTGAATTGATCTTTTCAGATTTTCTCATCTCTTCGGTGATCATGCGAT
Organism: Acer negundo; assembly: GCA_035582765.1. Taxonomy (NCBI): domain Eukaryota; kingdom Viridiplantae; phylum Streptophyta; class Magnoliopsida; order Sapindales; family Sapindaceae; genus Acer; species Acer negundo. The sequence goes on from CM069241.1 coordinate 37,940,560, forward strand.
TGCGTCTTTGTTTTTCCACCTTTAGATTCAGATTTTACGTCCGGTTTATAGACATGCACCTAGCTGCCCTCTTGTGCTAGTTCTTCTTCCTCAGCTAGAGCGTAATCGTCGGTTATGTCCATCATCTCTTCATAGGTTTTTGGCCGGTCTCTGCGTCGATAATTGATCGCTTTGCAACCCATTGGTGAAAGCGGCTATGACAGCTACGTCGCGTGCGACTTCAATCTGAGTGAATTCCTTATTGAATTTCGTTAAGTAATTTTTGAGCGATTCGCTCATATCTTATTTTAAGTTTGAGAGGTGGGCGAGTGACTTCCTCCTCTGTACGCTACCCATGAATTTCCTTACGAATGCTTTACTGAAACCTGAGAAGTTGCTGATGCTCTTGGGTGGTAGCCTCCCAAACCATTTAGATGCGAGGTCTCCGAACGTTTGGGGGAAGGTTAGGCACAAGAGCCCCTCGTTGGATGCGTATTGTGACATGACGTTACAGAATCTCCTGATGTGCTCTTTCAGATCTCTGTTTTCTTTGTATTGTTCTATGGTTGGCATCCTAAATCTTTTTGGGAATTGGGCGCGAGCGATCTGGTCAATGAAAGGGTTGTCTGATTCCTCATCTGGTAAGGTATTGTGCCCGTATCTCCGAGTCATCGCCGAGACCTTTTTTGACAATTCTTGAAGAGTAATGGTTCGTTGACCTGTAGGTTCCCCTCTTGGGCGAATCAGCTCTTAATAATCATCTTTTGGTAACTATTCCCTTGAATGTATGTACTTTCCCCAGACCTTTGATCATCTATGCTTTTCGATCTCCTCTGTCTTACCCTTTTTATTGTAAGCTCTTTTTCGGTTGAGGACTTTTATCTTCAGATGAAATAGATCTGTGCCTCCGGCGGGTCTTCTGGTGAGCCTCGTTTTGGGTCATTCGATGTGGTCGACCATGGCTCCGCCTTTCCAATAGTTTCTCCTCGCCCAACAAACCTCCATTTTGCTTCTGCCTCTTTTTTCCAAGGTCTTCGAGATGGTCTCTGGTGTTTTCTTCGTGGATACCTTCGTTTGGGTGTCTAGGGTGGCAATATGAACCTCCGACCTCAACCTTCCTAGTGGGTGGTTCCCGTGTGTGCTTGTTGTCAGATCATAAGGAGAAGAAATTCCCAAAACTATAGGGAGAGCGAGTCCCAGCTTGTTGGCTTCGCTTACCAGATTCACCAAAGCGGTTTGAAAGTGTTGCAGGGTTCCCGAATCAATTACTGCTCTGGTTTCCGGTGTTATTATTGAATGCTCCCCTTTTATCAACGTTTCACCCCCTGCAAGTTCGGCTGCTTCGGGGTCCTGGTGTGGGTTATCGCCACTGGAATTTTCATCTTTATCACTGGTGTTGTTCATGTCTGTTGTACATGTCTGAGGGTTCCTCGAAGTTCTTTGTTCACCCCCTTCTTCTAACGCCAATTGTTGACGGTGATTTTTAGATTGTCACGCGTCCAACAATAATATCATGTTTAATTAAAGCAATAATGTAAATAAAACATACAAAACATAGGTTTTACGTGGAAAAACCCTAAAAGCGGGAAAAAACCAAGACACCCCTTGAGGGCAGGAAAAATAATACTATAATCTTCTTTTTCTTTACACTTTTGATGTTTATTCTCTCATACAATAACTCTAAACTCTCCAGAATTTCGACCCCCTTTTCATAGACTTCATGGTCTTATTTATTTCACATAGATTAGGGTTTCCCCTTGTTACTGCCGTATAAGTGGCAGACTTCCCAAATAGAATCGTTTTAGGATTTCAGTATTGTGGGATGATTAAGGTTTGTTTCCAGTTCAATGTCTAGCTTTCTAGAAGTCTTAAATCTTTTCCTATTTGGGCCTCCTTTTTTCGAGAGGAAATAGAGATATTTCCTTACTGGGATCTGAGCTTTGGAATCCTGAATCCGAGAGTCCTTATTTGACGAAACTCTGCTTTAGTAACAAATTAATTCGCTCATATTGATCGAGTAAAGCTTTGGCGAGCAAAGCTTGTGGCGAGTACATCATTTGTTTCGAGGAGAGTAGATCATGGTCGAGTAGGAGTTTATGGCGAGCACAGTCCTAAGCTACAAGCTGAATTATCTGGCGAATACATTCAGTTTGTTAACTTTTGATGACGTGGCACGTTGGTCAATAATTCCCCTGTTGACCGTTTCGAATGAATGATTTGGATTTATTCTTCCGTGCTTCCTGTATAAACTGCTGACGTGTCTTTTGGTTGAAAATGTACATACAACAAACTACATTCCATTTAATTGTAAAATTAAAGAGAAGAGAGAGAGTAAAATAAATGTTTTATGATGATTGGTCATAAAATGAATGTATATTTAAATTTAGATAATTGTATTGGAGATGTGCATACAACAACATACATTCCATTTAATTGTAAAATTAAAGAGGAGAGAGAGTAAAATAAATGTTTTATGAAGATTGGTCATAAAATGAATGCATATTTGAATTTAGATAATTGTATTGGAGATGTGCATATTTGAACTTTGTTGCATGTTCAAGCTGCCACAAAGCACCCTTTTCAACCGCTGATATGACACCAAAAACAAAACCATTGCAAAAGGCAATGATCGCGAAAACCGTAGATAGCTTTCACAATGAATGCCAATGCAACATTAATTTGATGTGGATATGAGTTTTGGAGCTTATAATTTATTCCTTTTGCCTTTTAATTCACTTTACCCTACATGCATGTGTATATGACATCCTAAATGCCTCCACCTACCCCTATTGTATATACGTACAAGAAAGCTTGCTTAGTTTGTACAACTTTACAACACTTACATTGATATTATAAAAAAAATTATTATTATTATTTTAGGGAGATCATAGAGGTTTGATCTTCGAACATCAACATTTGTCACAATGTGTGATTACCATCGGGTTGTGATCACTTTATAAATAATATAAATTTTTAGTATAAGACTTTAATTATAATAAGTTTAAAACTATATTCATTGGATATAACAGGTGTGTTAATTACTATGTTATTGCTAAGGAGGATAATATGAGGTTGGTTTACTTTGTTTGCCCTCACACCCACACATAATATTGTAGTTTCGAGTCTGTCCCCTTCTTCAAATCTCGAATTATTATAATATTTCGAAGAAAAAAAAAGTTTGAAGTTGTTTAAAGAATATTGGAAATAGAGATGTAACAATTCATATAACTATTCCTAATGAGAAATCAATAGAGAAAGGGAGAAAAGTTTGAGTTTTCTCATAAATTTTAATAATATTGAAGTTGTGAGAGTACTCCTCCTCTATAAATAAGCAATTAGCTTGATCGCTTAGTTAATAATTTCTCAATCACAACGTAAGTGTGAGTGATTTTGTACATTGTTTACAAATTTCTAATTTCCCCTTCATCACAACTGTAGGGTATAAATAATGGTCGAATTTCTCATAAAAGAAGAAAGATTATTTGGCTGTCACTTAAACTTCTGAATTAAGATATATTGTAATTAATTAACTTCAACAATTATCCATGTACGTATTTGCTTTTAGACCGTGATTAATTGACAAAAATGACTTCACGTTACAAGCCTCACATGCATTAGTTGTAGCATTGAAATTTCTTTTCTAGAAAATTTCTCATAATAACAGTTCCTTAAAATTTTCACTATGATTTTATGATAAAATACCTATTAATATTTTTTTACTCAAAAATTTGGGTAGCCATGGACCACCGTCGATCCCTTCCCTGTGTGGTGACTGGTGAGAGATATGATCATGCAAATATAAAAAAATTAAAGATACCATCTACATGCAACAACTCAAATTTAAATATTGTCGGATTGAATGGGTGACATTTACTACCTAACCATATCAAATTTCTTTTCAAAAATGGTGCAAACAAGTTTAATTACTTGCTTAAAAAAAAAAAAGTTTAATTACTTGTACAGTATTTATATACAATCATTGACATGAATTCTTTTGAGAAAAAGTTTCGTGTAAAATGATTTTCTCTATTTATTTTTTTTAATTGAGGATTATGATCAACTTGAGACCTCAGGTTCGTTGAGAGGTGTGGTTACCAGCAAGCAAGTTATTGCCTTCAACCACTTTTTAAACCAGGTTGAGTCACAGGTGTACACACACATGGCTCTACGTATCTCTCTCAATAGCTCTAGAAAGCACCTTACAATTATATATGTGTGTGTACTTGAATATATCGTAATGAATAGCAGAAAGTGATGTGCATGTGCTCCATTCAAATGAAGAACAAAAACCAGAAAATGGGAATCCTGTTTCAATTGTCAGTAGAGGACAAAAGCTCTGATTGTTTTGTCGTTTAAAAGTTAAGTTGTGAGCTATTGAGACGATGACCTGCACATACTCCTCTATTAATTCATCACTGTGCATGCCTTCACAAACCCTCTTTTTGCTACAACAAATCCATATATTTACCTTCACTTCTGAGTAATTCTTCTAAGTTATGTTTACACATAATATAATAGAATTTTTTATAAAAAATAAAAATAAATAAATAAAAAATTAAAAAAAAAATAAACTAAATTAACTATTATAATTTGGAGGTTGGGAGAGAGGTATAACTAAAACTAAAACAGTGACGATGTAAGAAATTCAAGTTTGAGGATCATTATACAAAAACAAAATATTTTAGGGGTGAAAATGAAAAAATTTTAAAATTTAGTAATAAATTTATAATTTTTTTAAAAAAATATTTTAATGTTTATTTTAGGGAGAGGGCCATGACCCGTGCCGGCCTGAGTGCCGACCTCCCTCCCCTCCGCCGTTGAATCCATAAACTCATTGATGTGAATGTAAAAAGCTTACCACTAGTTTAACTTCAACTCCTCAATATTATAAAACTTTTATGTTTGAACATTTTACAAATTGATAGTTCCTTTCTTCTTCTTTTTTTACCATTTTTTTTTTTCTTGGATATAAATCAATAGTTTATTTCAAATGTGGATGCTAATTATTAAGTGCTGTTTTTTGTGATCTCAACTCTTGCCTTGGATTTCATAGGTTTATTATTCAATTACACAATTAACGTTTAACCACATAGATCAACTTGCATCATGTGAACCAAATGTAAAAACTGTGTAATTTAATGTGATTTTTATGAATTGAAGCTAGGGAACAAATGTAAATGGATTTCTAATCAGTAAGAAGGAAAAAACACTTTAAAACATTGCAACCAAATAATTACAAACAAAAATTGTAAGAGAATCAATTTTATTTTAAAAGTCTAGAATCCATAACAAATATTTTGATTCAAAAATCCAATATATATGCTTATCGGACCAATGATTCAATTTTAGAGGACTTCATTTTTTATTGATTATTACTGATCCAAAAATCATGAGAAAGCTAATCCCTCCCACTGTAAGTGACTTCAATACTTACTTTGGAATCAAGAATTACAATATTATAATTGAACTACAAAAAAGAACATACAAACTTCCATTCTAGCTAGTTAACACACAGATAATAAACTTGAATCTGATCATCTTCATGAATAAGAAGAGGATCATTTGCTATGGCCATTGCTTATAGCTTCGTTACATTTTCGCAGGATCTCAGGATCGGAAGCTTAACTGATCTAATCAAACTCCATTCCACACCTCGGAAGAACACATGCTTCTTTATCTCAACAGAACCCCAGAAACTTCCCATTCTCTTCTTTGGATTCTTCACCAAAAGCTTTCTTATAAGGTCATTTGCATTTTTCATTTCTTGATCATGATATTGTTTAGCTTCTTCAGGAAACATCAATGGCTGCTTCAGGATGTTTTTGAGTGTTGTCTTGTTGTTTTTACCTTTAAAAGGTGTCTTACGATACAAGAGCTCATACAAAAACACCCCAAATGCCCACCAATCCACCTCACTTCCATGGCCTAATCCTGCGATCATCTCCGGCGCCAAGTACTCGTGGGTTCCCACGAATGAACTCGAACGACAAGTAATTGGTTCAGCCCAGAATTCTATACCAGAGTCCTCCATAAGAACTTGTGTAGTTTTCTTCTTCTTCTTTTCTTTGTACTTGTGAGAGAGTATTGATGAGAAACAAGACATGCTCTTTATCATGGTTTTGTCCGTGTCTTCAGGTTGTAAATTGCAATGCAAAAGCTTGGGAACAACATCACATTTGAAGGATAGATCGAAATCCGAGAGCATGATATGTCCATCTTCTTGAACAAGCACATTTTCCGGTTTAAGGTCGCGATAAATTATCCCCATTGCATGGAGATACTCAAGTGCTATGAGCACCTCAGCTGCATAGAACCTAAAATTGCATTAAAGCTTATAGTTAGAAAACTCTTGAAAATATATATCAAATAACGTAGAGGAACCTAAACTAGGACAAAAATCGGCTCTAATACCATATTAAAAATCATGCATTAAACATTATAGTATTACAACAGCAGTTGCAACTTACTTTGTAGATGCAATACTAAACACAAACGGAGGCTGGCGGTTGATAAAAGTGTGATGCAAGTCACCTCTAGGACAATATTCCATGACAAAACATGAGTAATGAGACACATCAAACTCAGCATAAAGCGTTGGAAGAAAGGGGTGATCAACCATTCTCAGTATCTCCTTTTCCGAATCCACCCGGTTTCTTGCATTCGCTTTCAGAGCCTGTGTGTCCACCACCTTCATAGCATAAATGCAGTCATCAGGAAACTCCATTGAAACAGGTTTCTTAATCTTGCAAGCATAGACAGTTCCAAAGCTTCCGCTTCCAACCGGGTACAGGAGTCGAAACTGGTCCAAACCAACTTGACCGTGTTGTTGTCTCAGGTGGTTCATGGCTTGCCAAGCAGCCTGGTTTGCTTTGTGAGGTTTCCTGGTGTTTCCATTTAGAGAGGTTGAGGAAGTTGAGCTGCTATTTAAGGCATAACTAGAATCTGATGAGCTACTCATATTTCCTGAAAGGTATACTAGTTTTCTAGCTATAATTTCCTATTTATAGACTATAGTCCTATTTATGTCACTGTTGTAATTTATGACCCTTTTTTTTGTGTTCTGCTTTCTGTGTTACATTTACTTTTTTTCAAAGGATGCTAGGAAGTACGAATGCTCCATTTGGTGGAGGTAACTCGTATCGAACTCGTATCCGGTTCAGATATTCTACGGATACTTCAGGATGCGTATCCGATACACCAAATAGCGTATCCGTTGACTTTTTCATAATTTTGACCAACGGATACTTGGCTGATACTTGACGGATACTTGAAGGACACTTGGGGGATACATTAAGGATACTTTTGGGGCAATATTATAATTATTTTAGTATAAACCGTGGTCAAATTATAATTTTAAAAATTTAGGTGTCAAAATAAAATTGTAAGAAATTTTGGTTTTGATTCCATTGACATGGAGAATAACGGGATACATGATATTGAAAACCTTTCTCTTGATAAACAATAGTTAGAGGCCGAATTATCTAGATCCTTTAACAATATGAATAATGATTGATGATTGATGATAGTGAAGTTAATTAGGAATTTAGAATATGTTTTATGAGTTTTTTTTTTTAATTTATTTATTTATTTTATAATGTGTTATGGCTTATGTGACGTATGTTTTATTTGTATTTTGTAATATGTTACAATTTATATGACATGTTACATTGTTATGACTTATATAGATATGTGACATGTTTTATTCGGATTCTGAATATATTTTGATTTTGAATGAATTATCAAATATGTTTTCATACATTATTTTTTTTTTTTAAATATAAATATATATTATTTTAATCGATGTATCTTGTCGTATCCGTATCTTAGTTTTTGAAGATTTACTGTATCCTCGTATCGTACCGTATCCGTGTCCCATATCTGTATCCGTATCTGTGCTACCTAGAAATGATGTATTACATTTATAATATTAGAATAATAAAAATAATAACCAACAAAGATGCAAATAATATAACACACCACAATCAAGAGTTCAAGATACAGATTTTTATTTTGGGTATTATCACTAAAGTCCCTACTTTTTTGCGAATTATCACCTTTTTAAATGTTTTTGTCATATTAGTCACTTTAGTCCCTTATTTTTTCAAAATAATCATTTTAGTCCATTTGACCAAAAAACTAACGGTCAACTATAACAGAATATATAAAAATACAATTTTACCCTTTATTGTTATTTTTTAATTTTTTTTCTTGAAAAAAATTAAAACGCCTCTATCAAGGAACGAACCTTCAACCTTCAGGTTAAAAGTCACAAACTTTAACCGACTATGCTACTCTAGCTCATTGTTGAAGGTTTGTTGATTTAATTATATATATAGTTATATAATTTGTTTAAACTAATTTAAATCTGTTTATATAATTTTGGTACATGTGAGTTTCCATTGGCAGGTCCAAACATTGCCAATCCAAAATCGGAAAGTTTGGCATTGTAAACCTAGAAGATGAAATTTGAGGATAAATTAATACTAATTACAATTGATAATTACATAATTATCAAGACAAAATAAATTAAACTCTCAATTACCTCATCTATGAAAATTATTGGAGGTCTTGAAGTCTCTATATTCTTCTTAGAAAAGTGCAAGAAAGTCAAACTCTTAGCAGCATGGACTGCTATTTTCATACGTACATCCCATTGAAGAGTTTTAGAAACACAGAAACACACCCCCCCCCCCCCCCCAACAATAGCACCAAAATCATTGTCATCATGTCAGTCATGTAATATAATGATAAATGTTTATAATTGATAATATTGTTGATGTAAAAACAAAAGGACGTATATTAATATTGTTTTGAATTCTTACTTGTAAAAAGATGATTTTCTAAACTTCCTTTCTTCATAAACTCATAGATAAGAAGAAAATGGTTATCCTCATGGCAATATCCATGAAGCTTAACAATATTTGGATGAGAAAAGTTTCCTAAGAATTCGACTTCAGCCTACAAACATCAATGAATTAATTAAATTCATAATGAATGTTAAAATTATAATGTTTAAACTAACAAGTAACCATGTAAAATACAGATATGTTGATAGGGTAAATGAAACTTACTCTCCATTGTTCGAGTCCTTATTGACTATCTTGCTTCAATTTCTTTATAGCAACCGACATGCCAATGCCGGCCTTTATTGGTTTGTAGGAGTTCTCATCGATCCATCCTTTGAAAACCTTTCCAAACCCACCCTCCCCTAAAACATATTTCAAACTAAAGTTCTGTGTTGCATGTTGCAAATCTCGCAATGTGAACCTTTTCAGATTCTGAGTATGGATTGTCCCACTTGACAGCAAATTGTTGTCACTTACAAAGGCATTCTCATGACGGCTAGACTCCTTCTCTTTTTGCAGTACATAAAAATTAACACAATTATTAAGCAAAGAAAAAGAGAGACTTTTAGCAAGGACTGTACATTAGACGATAAACAATGATACTAAACATATTTTAGCTACATTAAAGAGTTTAACATGAAAATAAATAAAAAAACATAAAAATAAACAAATAAAATAAAAAGGAGGTGGGTACTATTAATAGGTGTTTTGGCTTTGACAAAACAGTTTCCCATCTTAGCTTATCTCCTCTCTATTAAGTATTGAACTATTGATGTTGATTTGTATCTTAGCTTATCTCCTCTCTCTTTAGTATGGAACTATTGATACTGGTTTGTTAACACCTCTCTATTGGGTTGTTATCTCAGTTTGATGTGGTTTGTTATAGCTTAAAGCTCAAGCTATTTATGAGGGAGCTACCATATAGCTCCAATTGAACTATCATTCAATTAACTATAAATGCTCATCTCTATCTTTAAAAGTACAAGTCTATTGTAGGATAATTTTAATAATGTTGAAAAACATTGGTCAGAATTCTATTGTAGGAACAATTCATACAAAAAATTAAGACAAATAAAATTAAAAACAACCCATGAAAATAAAAGGTACAAAAATTGAATGTAGAACAATTAATCAAAGAATATTAGGGTATTTGAAGTAGGCACCTTATCGGCCTTGAAGCTTCCACCGGAGACAAGTTACTTGAAATAGATCCATCATATCACTATGTATCTTTTAAAGTTTCCAAGCCTCTTACAGCAAGGAGACCGATGAAAATTTCTATTTATCACCAAATCTCAGACGTAATTGCATTCATTGAAACCCTCTTTTATAGAAGTCGGAGACTATAACTAACAGCCAACCAAATTATAACAAACGCGTATGACTCCAGTCGAACTCCAAGACCAAGGATACGTGTAGAAGAGAGGAAGCTTTACTTTGAGACTTTAAATTGAAATTTGAAAAGCCGTGTGGAAGACACAAGATGTGTAGAGATCAAAACAAAAAGAGTTACAACTCGTAAATGCAAGATATGGAGAAACGAAAAAAGTTGATCGATTTGACATAAATTTTCTAACCCAAATTCTTTTACATCATTCCTTAGGCCACTTGGGTTTGACCCACCCAAATGTATTTTAGTTAATGGGTCAGGCCTACCATCATTTAAGCTCAAGACTCGAGTGCTCTTGTAGACTTGGTCCATCCATTTTGTTCAAACATTCAACCTCATGGGTCTTTACACTATTCACCTCATGAGAGGGTTGATTGGTATGATTTGTTGGGCCAGGCCCAACTTCAAAGACAAAATACAACGTATTTAGTATTTATCATAACTAATGTAGTAATTAAATTGTTAAAAAATAAAAAATAAAAAATAAAAAATAAAAAATAAAAATAAAACCTTTTAAAGATAAAAATACCCCTAAAACTGTTAAGTTTTACTAGCTTAACTAACATACGGACCTATTCAATGTATTTCTAAATAGAACTTCAATTTTAATGACCTTTTTCAGTGTTTTAAGGACCTGGTCCATTGATGGACACTGCTTTGCAAGCCCAGCAACTTCAATTGCGGCTTCTAACGGATATTTACGAAGTTTCGGGCCTATTATTTTCTGAATCTTACTACCATCAGTCAGACATGGCTTTGCCATAAACACTAGATTTACTTCCTTGGGTGGATGTCTGGTGTCCACAACCCGTAGACCAGTAATGATTTCTAGCAGCACAACACCAAACCTGTATACATCACTATTGACGTATAAATTACCTGCCAATTTAAATGTCATAAACTTATACATTTTAAAAATATTATTTATTGTATTTATTTTAATCATCGGATTCAGATATATTTACTTTCAAGGTATTCAAGAGTTACAAGCCAAGTGAGGTGAGATGTACATCAAAATAATCATAAGATAAGTATATATTCATCGTGATTTTGTACCTTGCCACATTGTGAATACCCTGAGCACGCCCCACCTACAATCAAGATTTAACAAAACCATCAATTATGGTTTTTAAATTCAAAATTCTACAAAATTAAAAGACATGCAAAGTTGACACAAATCAGGTGAACCGTTTTCCATCAGTGCGACAGATACGGAGTAGGACCAGCTAGGTAGTCCATATTGTTGGCACAAAAACATAATGGAGATTCAAAAATATAAATTACAGACACCATGGCAACTTTCAATTGCTACAGAGATGACAAGGGCACTTCCATCACTGAACTATGGAAAAATTGTTAAACCAATATAATTGAACTTGTGCAGGAATTTGCATCATCAAGTTAAAAATGTCGGTTTTTTTTTTTTTTTCCATCTAAATTATTCCCACAAATCCAAGGACTATACCCTCCATCATCAACTGTGATCAGACCGAAAAATCGCCACATTAAACACTCACAAGTCACACCACTCTATACAAAACTATAACAATCTATGAAATCATGTCTACCAACAGCAAACAGCTAGTTAGGGTACATGAGTACATTTTTGGCTTCAGATGGTGAAAATTGAGGCAAAAACATAAATAATTCTCACATTAATTACTCAAAAACCTTAATCCCAACAAATTGCTCTCTTCAATTTCTAATGTTCTACTATGACATTACAACTAAGAAATCAATCAAAATTTGTATAAATCACCCCAAAAAAATCAATAAATCCCAACAACCACGATAAGAATATGACACTAAAAGATCAAATTCCTCCAAAGATGATCACTTTAGCCTTTTACACAACAGTTTCAAGTTCATCCAAAACAAAGAAATCCAATGCAAAAAAAAATTACAAAAATTTATTGAAATTTTTACCTGGATGAAGTAATTAATCAAGCTAATAAGCCAGAGACAAATGTTTTCTTCAACTGTTTTAACCATTCTATCATCTTTTTTCTTCGTCACAAAAAAAACAATTAATTATATTTTGAAAGAGAGCAGTAAATAAGACACTAACCTGAGTATGAGAAGCAATGGAGGTATACTCCTTCCTAAACAGCAAGAGAATTCTTTTTTTTCATGTCATTTTGTAGCCTTTTAAGATCTTTCAACTGACATCTGAGGAAGAAGGGAGATCGGTCTACTTTCATATTTTTCACCCCTATTTCCTATGTAAAAAGCTTGTTTCTCAAGTATTTTAGGTGTTTTTAAAGGTTTTGTGAGTTGTGCGGGTTGTTATTTCTAGAGAAGATACTTGGAAGCTTTTATTGAGAAAAATGAACGAAAATGAGAAGAAAATGGCAAAAATGTAAAATTCCGTGACATAGGTAGCTGCCCATGCAAGAGCCTCAATCGTGGCATATCTAGCGGTATTTCCACGGTATAGACCATTGCACAGGCTTATGCTCCAACCGCAGTACATACTGCAAAAGTTTCCAGATAGTCACCACTCAACAAAACCTTGGCACGCACAAGTGTCCAAGCCGCGGCACATGTAACGGTCGTTCGATTTCCCTATTTTCTTAGGAAAACGTGAAGCCCTAATATGATGGAAAGCATATAAATACTTCCAATTTTATTTTAAAACCAGAATTTGGACAGCAGCTCTCAATCAAAAACCCTACTTTCACAAGACAACCTCCATCACCATAATGCAACTCCATTTTACACACTCGACATCATACGAGGAAGAAGACTTGAAGATTGAAGAATATCTGCCTGATCAACATGCGTTCTTTCTTTATTACCTCTTCTTGTTTATTTCTTGTAGTCATGTGTAACTAAATCCCATTCCAGGGGATCAATGTGAGGATAGCATGAATATTGGGTGTTATCATTGACTTATCTTTAAAATATTTATTCTAGTTAGTTTCATTCAAGTTTTAATTGTTTTCAATCTCAGTTTATTATTAAATTGAATACCACTCTTTATTTCAAATTGGGTGAGAGAAGTATTTGAGGATTTGATTAAGTAAATGTCATGCTTTATTGAATCATGCTCTAATTGAATGAAAAAGATTTAATGAAGAAAATGCCACTCTAAATTGATTTTGACCTTTATAAATCTTTGTGTTTAAAATATATCTTTTACCAAAACTCTTACTAAATTGCCATAGAGGAGTTCAGGTCTAAGGTAATTGATTTTTATCATACTAAAGAAAAGGTTTGGTCCTAACTTGGATAATAAAGCATTAATAAGGTCAATAATTGATAATACTCAATTGTTCATCACTTGACTCTTTTGATTCTCTAGTCTCATCATCATCCATATTCACCTTCAATTGATTTTAGCTGTAGTTTGAGAAATGATTAGGAGATTTACTTTGAGATGTTTTAGTTCAAACAACATGAGAAACTTGATTCAGTTTAACTTGCATGCACTTAGATTAGATTTTACACTAAAGTAATTAGTTTTAACCAATAATCCACTCAATCCCTAAGAATGAACTTTTGAAAAATACTTCAACAAAGGGTTTGTCTAATTAATTAAAACCATTGAATCTGTTCATAATGGTGGAAATGGAGAGTATAAAATCATTGAATCTGTTAATAACAATGGAAATAGAGAGTCGGGTTGTTAATGGAATTGGACAGATAAGTGTTTCTTAAACTGATTCATAATAACTATAATTATATCTATATAAATTAATATCTATTGGATTTTTGTTTGGATTGAAAGTGAGGATAGAACCGCCCCCAGAAGCGTATCTCAGTTGGTAGAAGTGTTCTAGTAGGCGCTAATCGCAGCGTCTAGGCGGCTAGAAAACTTTGGCTTAGATGTGCCAAAATACAAACCCTAGAACAAAGTACAAACCTTACATGTGCCAATAGAGACAAAGAATGGCCGAAGGCGGCTACAAATTTTCGGAGACAGAAACTGCAGCAGGTCGAGGTCGTGTTCATGGTTGATCGACAAGATGAAGAGATCTGGTTGCTAGCCGCCTAGTCGTGATCGAGAGAAAGAAGAAGTGAGGAAGATGAATATTTTGGGTTTTGGGCTTAACTGCCATTTGGGTTTCACTAAAAACATGCAATGTTTTGGGTTTCATTAAAAGTGAAGCCCAAAACACAACGTTTAATGCTTTGTTCTGTTACCTTTTAGGGTTTTTTAAGTGACACCGTTAGCCTTTTAGTGTTTTTTTATCAAAAAAAAAAAAAAAACCTAGCACAATATCAGCCTCTCTTGTCGCCGCTATAGCCATCTTTTTGTCCGGTCGTTGTCACCGCCGGCTCGGGGGGTGGGGGTTAGGTTGGGAGGAGAGCTTCAAGAAAAAGGATAAGAGAAGATGAGGGATCTCAGTTCCCTCGGGGCCCACCCAAAATGTATCATTCCCTCATGGGACATATAAGATAGAGGAGAGACTTCAGCTCCTTCATGGCCTACTAATATAGTAATTTACAATTATATATCAATATATTCATTCAACTCTCATTTCAATACCAAACAAAGGAACGAAGACTTATCTTCCATCCTTCCTAACTTACCAAACAACATAAAGGATAGATGTTATCATTTCCATCCTCTTACTCTCTTTCTTTCTTAATTCATCCATCTCTCCTACCAAACATAGTGTAAGTGTATATTTGGTATGGTTTTTATAAAGGCCAAAAGCGTATTTTTAATGCTATAAGCTATTTTGAAGTTTTTTTTTATTATTAGTATTATTATTGTTTTGCAATAATCAAAACAGTTTTTTTTAATATATGAATTATCTCAAATACCCTTTATAAAAGCTATTTTATGTATAATATGAGAAGTCCAAAATTTCGGCTTTCACAAAAAGCTTTTTTGAGCTTTTTTAAAACATATGAATTGTATCAACTACCATTTATAAATTTTAGATATTACCATACAACCATTGTTAACACCTTTTTTATAATTTACATAACCAAAAGCTATTTTTAAAAATACATTGTCAACAACTAAAAGTTTTTTTTTTTTTTTTTTTGTTAAAAGCTAAAAGCTCTACTCAATAAAAGCTCTATTAATAAAATATCTACCCTAGTAGATCTATTTGAAAAGTCATACCAAACACACCCTAATTATAAAATATTAATAAAAGATTTTGCCCAAATATAAATGAGATATTTGAGGAGTGTAAATGATAGCATCATAATTGTGGTCATGATAATATAAATTAAATAAACAAAATTTAACACTCATTAAAAAAATAAAACACTAATTTAAATAAGACGATATACCGTGAATATTCAACAACAAATTGGAATGGAAATAAAAAAGAAGGAAAGCAATCAATAAAGAATATTAGTTAACAGAATTTAATGTCAAACTTCTCTCACGTTGACACGTGGAGAGTTTGGATTCCATTATAAGAACATCTCCAATACAAATATATATTTTTGAGTTTCTAAATAGTGTCATATCAACATTTCTATTCATTATGGGGCCACTTTAAAAAGAAAAAATAGAAAAATGCATATTTACATAACTTACATCTCTACTGCAATTATCTAAAATCAATTATGCATCCATTTTATGATCAATCATAATATAACAATTATTCTACTCTCTCTTATTTTATTTTACAATTAAATAAACTTTTATATTATTGATGAAAAGAATTAAATATCTTAATCAGCATTTCTAAAAAAGTTTCGATAATTAAAAACCTGACTCCATATTCTCTAACATTTTTTTTTTACCACATTATCTTCATATTGAAATTAGATAATTGCATTGAAAATAGATTTTTTAACTTTTTAACTATTTATCCTATATGATCAGTCAAATTTTACTAAATGCATATTTACATTAAAGATGCTATAAGGTATTATATAGGTTAAAATGAAAATTTGCCTGCTACCAGTATCCTCCATTTTCAAAGACGAATTGGCAGGTTTTTTTTTTTCCTTTTTTTCTCTAGAACTTGCCAATAACACTAAGAAAAAATGTTTGGTGTAATCAACCAATCAAACCCAGCTCGAAATCCTCGGGATTTTTTTTTTTCGATTTTCCAGTTAAATAAAACAGAATTTCATTCAAAAAACAAGGTATGAAAGTGCACAGAAAATCGGCTCCTAATGAGAGGAAAAGAGATTATAAGTAATGGAAAACCATGCTCCACAACCTAGCACAAAACAACTGCAAAATTCACAAAAGAAGCAAGACCATATAAATGTCCAATGAGGCAATATTTACAAAATCATTCATCTTTTTAAGGAACAGTTCCCTTCTCCGATACTCTTAATTCCACTCTCAGAATCGAATTCACATAGACGATGACAGAAATCAAAAGAGACTCGCTTGCAGCACACACTTTTGAACAGTTAATGTTGCCATTCCAACAACCAAGCTGCAGAGGTTCCTCTGATAGACCAAAAACAAGTCGAACCTGAATGAAAATAGGCGCATATAAGGAAACCAAGTAATGATCAAGTAATTCGTCATCACGTTTACAGGTAAAACGTATCTGCAAGTACCTCTCTTTCAAATTTTATTAAAGTGCAAACCTAGTTAAAATTTTATCTATTTACAACTGTGACAATATGTTCTAATCCAAACAAAGGTCCCTCCCTTTTTCTGAAACATTTACGACGACAATAAGATGAGTACTACTTTAATCTTAAACCTGGTAACAATTTGCATCATTATAACTAAACATTCATTATCTGCAGCCACTTGAAAACAGCATGTAATCCCAATACCGCAGAATCTCAAGGTAGCACCAAAATGTACAATAGTAAAATGAAAGAAACGAAAGGACATTAAAAAAATAACAGCCAGAAGTGACACTTACAAATGCTGTGACAAGAAGTTTAGTCTGGAATTCTACTGAGACCCTCTTCTACTTCGACTACCAGGACCTGCTACAGTCCTAACATCAGCTGAACTATGCATGTCCCTGTGACCAACCAAATTACTTCCCCTGAGTCCATGAGATGGAGAACGATGAGGAGATGCTGCACTGGACTCACTTCCCCTATAGGCCTCAGTCTCCAAAGTCTTTGCTTCATCATTTAGCATAGCTAACTGTTTCAATAAAAACAGATCACTATCAGAATGTCAGTCTTGCATAGAAAAGCTGAAATAAAACACGCAATGTGCAACCCGTTTAATGTGCAAAAGAAGAAATGAAAGTGAGATTGACAAAGTTAGCTCCATACAGAAAAGGTCAATATCAATATTTAAAGTCATTTCTGTCAAGTTCCAAAGCTTAAAAAGTTTGAAATGAAAAACCGTCAAGGGTAGTTTCTGAAAGAGATAGTTGCTGTTTTTAAATAGATTAGGGAGCTCCTTTAGGAAGGTTGTTTGCTTCCTTAGTGGCTGCTGATTTCACTTTTGTACTCTCTTTTCTATAACACAATGTATTGCCTCCTATCAAAGGGACAAAAAAAAATCTTGGGATTTCACTTTTGTACTCTCTTTTCTATAATACAAATAATTAAAAAAAAATCTATACCCGAATTTCATTCTCCCTCAACCGGTCTTGTAGTGCACTTATGGCAGGACTTAAACTGCAAAAGGATTTAGAAGAAAGGATGTGAGTACAATCAAAAATTGGAATTAATATAATCGATCAAGAGATAGGAATCTGTTTCTAACCAATATTCCATTAATTTGCACATTGAAGCCTGATATGTCGATGTGTGATGAATGAAAGTAAGGGGATGCACTTTTCCATCCCTAAGAAAAATTGAAGAAAATTACAATAGAAGCAATTAAATGCAAGCCAATTATTTGAAAGTAAAATTGCATTTAATGAACACCTCATATTTTGCAAGACTGCTTGGTTATATGCTGCCCGTTCCTCTTCAAATAGTACACGTTGCAAATCCGTGAATGACATTAGAGGCGAATCAAGTTTCAGAAGAGATGATGCTGACAAAACATGTAGAGGGATTTCTTTCCGAACATACTCTGCACCGCTATTAGCAAACAGAATCTAACATGAGGATCTCATGTAAAAAGTTGCATTTCAACAACCGAACGTCTTATTTACAATACAACAGATATGGGCACTAGAACTACAAAGAGAGGTATCAAGTGCTTAAGAACATACTCAAGCATACCTCATGTCCAAATTTGAACGGTGCATTGCCTCTTGCATACTTTCAGACATATCCATAGGATCTATATCAGCAGCAGCATTATTTAAATCACTAGTTTGATAGCTTCCTCCAATTCTCTTACTCTCAAAATGACCGGCATCCGCATTTGCAAAGAAACCACCCAAATCTGAAGATCTTCCTCCACCCTAGCCAATAAAGTATACAAAAATTATAGGAAAAGACCACAAAGTGAAAACAGTATGCATGTCTTTAATGTACAGATGCATACAAAAAGTAAAACTGTCAGTACAGGCTCATCCAAAGGCTACTATTTGTAACAATAAATTCTGTGAATTCAGGCACTCACCATATCTGACCTCCATGACAATAATCACGATAACAATAACAATAAAACAACAATAATAATTCTAGAACATTTATTAGGTCCCATTAGTGACTCGTGTACTAATTACTTCAAAAAAAAAATCTACTACCAATGTAAAAGTATTATAAGATAAGTGCATGCGGATCAGCTGCCAAGGTCATATACCCTATTATTGCAAATTTGAGAATCAAAACATATACCTTCCAAGATCCTGCCGCTTTTCTCGAATCACCAGTGTCTTGCTCAGGGCTCCCGGCCCTTGCAGTTCCTGATCTTACAGACTGATCTTCTGAGGAACTTAATGATGATTCAAGATCAATAACAGTAGTTTTATTAACGGGTGACAAAGAAATTGGTCCCGACATGTGATTTTGCTTCCCATCCGAGGACTGGAATGCAATGACTTGGATTCTTCCAACCTGCAATCAGCCCAAGTATGCTTCTAGATTAGCTGCGTCAACATTTAGAGAGAGAGATATAGTAACTTTTCAGGACCATCCTAATAACTTTTCCTCCAAACCATCGGGCAGTGACCAAAACAATTGCACTTGCAACCTAGACAATTGTGCATGCAACATAGACCTCATACAGACCAAGACAATTGTGCAACATGACCAAGTCTTAATTCAATTCCATTTCAAACCTAGACGAAAGGTGCAGTTTTGCTTCCATCCGAACTTGGTTGTGTGTGCAGTTATCTGAGTCGCACACCAGTTTTCTTACTCCAAGTCACGTGAGTCATTGTCTAGATTGCAGACACAATTGTTTAGACCACAAGACCAAAAAAATAATCATTAGAATGGTTTTGATTGAAATTTTTTGTAAATAAAGTGTGCATGTCCCCACTAGAGGACTGTATAGATAGTAGTATCAGCAGTCCTTGACACAACCTCACAAAATATTTAGACCATCGAATCTATGCATTTTCAAAGTTTGAGATTAAATCTAACATGCAAAATTAATGCACATAGAAAATTACACCAGCAAAATTTAATCACAGCCATTAAGAAGTGCATTAATTTAATGGTCCACGAGTTGTATCATAAAGGGCAGTATTAGCATGTGCCATGAGGCATACTTTAAGGGCTAAAAAAACTGTGGATGAATGGTAAAAAGGTTGGGCATTGATTATGCCTTTCTATTCACTAACAGTAAAATAGTTATTGTTAATCTGTTCAATACCCTTCTATCTATTTATACAAAGAGAACCACTAGATAACATAGAGAAAAGCTGACAGAAGAATAGTTCATTCTCTTAAACAAGTACTAAACTCACTGGCCAAGTTTGTTTCCAAAAATGTGAAGATTGATTCTTACTGGCTAACTTTGATTTCTTTGCTTTTTGAGAAGCAGGACATTGGAAGAACTCATTTTAAAAGTTGGCTCAGGTGGTGCAACTGTACAGTTGCTGTGCCTGCTATGGCTGTGGTGGTGGTGGGGCTGCCCCTTCTGCTGCTGTTGAAGAGGAGCCAGAATGAGATGATGATACAGGATTTCGTTTATTTGACTTGCCTGTTTTACTCTAATCATCGTGATGCTGTGATTTGCAGCAACAATTAGAAAGGCAATCTTGTGTTTCTGAGGAAGTTTGACACTGCTTCTTAATTATCTGTAATAGATTTTGATCAAATGAGTTCCTATTCCCATTGATTTTTCCTTTTCTTTTAAAAAAATCCAATACTAATACATTGTCTTTGAATATGTTAGCCACAAAGATCGTCATTATCGGAAAATTGGGATGGACATTGAACTAATTCGACCACAAAGCAGATTGTTAGACACGTTGAAGATCCAGAGATCAGCTTGATTCAAAACAATGTGAACTTATTGTCTTATAATTAAGGCATGTACAATCATGGTAGATTGAGTAATGATACAGGGATGCAGTCAGTAGTGATCTGGTTACCAGTTATTACTTTCAACCAGTGTTCAAATATGATTTTCAAACAATGTTTGAAAGCGAGTATGGGAATTTACTAAAGAAATTGTTAGTGTTGAGCTATAAGACTTTGAGTGCAGACCTGAAGAAACTTATGATTCCACATGATAGTGAGGTTCAATTTAACCAGGTGAAGGAGAAAAAATACATGAGGAAGCATGAAGAATAATGAGTAACTTGAAACTTCAGCGACCATATGTTCATTGCTCACCAAATAAGTTGAATTCATTTAGGTCATGATGACATTGTACAAGTTTAAGCTTTTCCCTCTCTATTTAATGGTTGCAAAAAATTTGTTCTTATATAAGGATATTGAAGTAATTTATAATAAATAACTATTGGGATTTTAACAAAATTGCTCTATTAGAGGGTCGAATTGCAAATGAACCCTCAGCTGAAAAAGATTAGCAAAAGTGCCCCGAAATGACCTAATTGCCCTTCATGAAAACATAGAGCACAATTGAAAGACAAACCCTAGATTACTTGCCCTAACCGAAAACCCCACCCAACCCGAATCTTGTTGAACCCAAATTACTTATTTAATTTAGTTGTTTGGTAAGGATTTGTGTTAAATTTGAATCCAACAACTTGTTGAACCCTAACCTTGAGATGCATCTCCAATTCGTTTATATTTGAGAAAATATTGAAAATCATGTTGTGGTACTTGGTATTCATTAGATGAGACCTATTATCTATTTTATATTTCAATTTATACATAGTTGGCTTTAAATAACTCCCAATCTCTGAAGTTTCAAATAGATAATATGTTCCCAAGACAAGGTTATCCATCAATTATTCAAGCAATATGTTCAAAATAATAATAATAATAATAAAAGATGAGTCCAATGCCAATAATCTAAAATCATAAGTTCAATAAGTAATTGCTAATTGCTATGCATGTGAAGTGAACAAATAAAATTCTGATTCTAAAAATAGATGGTATGCATGTGAAGACAGAAAATCATGACTCAATAAACTTGATTCGCATGTGAAGTGAACAAAGAAAAATTATAAAATATAAAATCGTTTCCCAACACCAAGCCAAGAGTATCAAGTGTTTAAGTCAGTGAAGTCACACCATCTTTTTATTTCTATTTTTATTTTTTATATCTTCTTCATTCTTAATAATTGATACGCATAAAAATTGTCTTAAAGCTTTAATTCTCCTTTGTGAAAAATAATTTAATTGTTTTATATTAAAGATTATTTAAATATTTTCCAAAATATCTGGTTATATCCCAGATATTCTAAAATATATTTGTTCTTCAGTTTCAATATCAATCCTTCAAAAAAATGGAAAATCTCGAGGATATTATCGATAATTACTTTCTTGATTCCTAACTACACATGCCCCGAGACACACAAACTAGTTCACATTTAGTAAACATGAAATACAAACCTTGTTTATGTCTTCACTAAAGCATGAAAATATCAGCCCAATAAACCCGGAATCTAGTAATTGATACATTGCTTGAGTCCGCACATCTGCGAAGGTCAAAAGATAGCCAAAAAACTCTTAGTGTCAAGGATCTCAACAAATACAATTCACTTCTTGAATAAATAAATAAAAATCGAAATGATTCTAACAAACTTATAGTTCAATTAAGGTCAGAGCATTGGTCCATAGAATCGTAAGCAAATATAATCGAGAACTATAAATCCTAGGCATACCAATTACAAACCAAAAAATGTACTCTTTATTTGTACAAATTCCAACATTATCATGAATATTTGCAAGTATCAATCATATTCTTGATTTTGGTAACATAATCTGTTCAACTTCCTTTAATCTGAGTTCCACATAGATGTACCATAAAACAACTGAATACACAAGACAGTTATTGTTTCTTATGATTCATAAACTAGCATCAGAAATACCATTATACCACCTCAAACCCTTCTATTCAGAATGAGGTTGTGTTCCCCGCCGTTTTTTCTAGGGAGGAGGAGGCCACATTTTACTTTGTGTTTATTAGGTTAAGGTTCAGAGTTTCTCTTTAAAAATAAAAAAATAAATAAATAATTTATGTAGATATACTAGGACACTTTTCAAAATTATTGTTAACTGATGGAAGGAAAGGGTCATGATGAATCTTCAGAACAGGCATATCTACGAGTACTCAATGCAAAGGTTAAAGGGTGCAGATGATATTTTCCCTAGTTTTTATAGTAGACGTAAGCAGATCATAACCTGAATACATCTAAGAATTTGTATTGGTCAGCTCAGGTGAGCTCTATTTTTACTTTTTCCTTTCTCTCTATCATGTTCCAGTTATTATTTCCTCACGTATAAAGAGACAGTTGAAATTATCACCACAAAATAAAAAGGAAACACGAAATGAAGCACTAAAACAAATAAATAAGCCTAAAAATGCAGCTTACTTAATAAGATTAATCATGGTGGATTTTAAACTTAAGATGGATTTAAATAGATTACAACAATTTTCTTATAGAAGGTGATATTAATAATTCAATGTAACATTAAAAAAAAAAAAAAAGTAAAAATAAAGGATTTGCTAAGTATTGTTACAGGGCAATTATAGGAGAGTCCGCCATTTTTATCAGTTTTCTTATATTTTATTATTTAAATTTTGCTTTTTTCTGAATCATTAGATTTCAATCCAATGGACATCAATCACCCAGAAACTATGCTAAATCAGTGTAGTAGCATGACCCAAAAATAAATTGATAGTTAATCATTACTTACCAACATGAGAAGGAAGAACTGTGATATGAGGATGAGAATGGTACCAGCCAATGACTCTTGTTGTTCTTCCGGTCAACATGGTCATTCTGTGCTATAGAAGTTAATTGAAACAATAACAAAAATGTTATTAAACTCATGTGTTCAACACCAACTACTACCAGCTCCTTAACATATAGAGCCAAAAAGGAAAAAAAAAAAAAAAAAAAAAAAAAAAAAGGTCGTTAGAACCAGTGGCTCTTGTTGACAGACTGACCAAAAATCTTCATTACAGATCAAACCAAGGCTCGTCACCTCCATGGCTAGGCAAAGCAATTAGTTTTCAGTACACTTTAAAGCAGCAAATTTCTGTTATTGTTTTAAGTTTCACTGAGTCAATTATTCTCCTAATAAGAGAACAGCAGCTTAGTACGTATAATAGATAAACAATCTACAAAAATTTGGCAATTTCAGTGGTCATTATGTAATCTTACCAAGACTGGAAGCTAGTTTTGTTTGTCAAAAACACATTCAATGAGAAAAGATTTTAGAGCTAAATTTTTTTAATAACAGGCACATGATCACAAAAAGAACAACTAAGGATATATCGGCCTGAGCTGATGCAGCAGCCAACTGTTCAGGATTCGTCTCAACTCGATCCTTTCGCCGATCAGATCGAGACTGAGGTGATGCTCCCCAAATTAGAGCAGTGACACTCCCGTTTTTCGAGTACTGAAATTTTTGAATTAGAAACAAACTATCATTAATATGAAAAAAGAGGACCAACAAACAAAATGTGAGAGAAGCAAACTCATAGTTCAAGAAATACAAAATCATAGAATGGCAAACAAATTCATACTTCAAGAAATACAAAATCATAGAATGGCAACATTCTCATTTCCTGCCAAATCAAGGATACGTAAAACCACATTTAAAAGTGAGGTTTTGGTACGAAGACAAAAATGCTGTATTTTAACACAAACATCAGACCAGATGTAGAACAATCACAGGCATTTACATAGAACATACATATTTAGGTATGTAGAATGCAAAACGATACAAAAACAACAGCTATATATGTTCCTTACCCCAAAATAATTAATATAAATACATATCGTCAAACATTGCACATTCTTCAAAAAAGCTGAATTAATTCTTAGTCAGCCAAAGAAGATAGACTCATAATGTGCTAAAATAGTAATAAAACATCTCATGGAAACAAAGATGATCAGCTACAATACTAATAAAGATTAATAATGTGCTAAACTAGTGTGAAAACATCTCATGGCAACAAAAAAGATTGGCTATGATGTAGAGGAAAGTTAGTCCTGCAAAAGATTTAACTATTTAGCCCAAAGCCCCAAACAAATCAAACATGAGTATTAAAAATATACCAAAAGTAAGAACTATTCACATATAATGGCAACTTCAAGAAATTTGCTTCTAGAGTAGACAAAGGAAATGAAAAAACAAGAGGGATGTTCTCAACGATGACAAGTGATATGTAACATATGTTAATGACCAACTTGTTTAACAAAATCCAGCAGACCAAAGTTGCAATACCCATTGCTGATGAACCTTTAACCCTTAATTTTGCAATTATGGAACCATATCTATCATTAATTCATTATTATCAAAATCTTGGAGATAACAATAGGCCAACCTTAATTATTGCATTTAAACCTTATAGAGATTCAGCAGCAGTATACTTAGATTATAGGAAGTAAGCTAACTATACATAATGACCATTTCCTCCCGCTATGCACTGCCAACAAAAATTGACACCCCTTCTATAATAGTAAAAGGCATTTCAATATTTTTCCCAACAAATGTTCAGTTCTGCCATAACATTAAAAACTTTCAATAACAGCTCTGCAAATCAGCCTGAACAGAATAGCCTTATGCAAGCTTCTTCTCTTTCCTTTTCTCTCTCACTTTATTATTATTATTTTTTAACTTAGAATAGAATAAAAGACAACTAAAAGGATGTTCAAGATCGATCCATGGAAAACCATCCAAATCTCAAAATCCCTATCATAGGGATTGCTCATAAAAAATTACATCCAACAAGGAGCATACCATCCAACAACTTACTTCATAGTCAAATAAGAACCATAGAAAATCAAATAAAACATCCCTTGGATATATAAATTGGACAGAAGCCCAGTGTTAGGCTTTTAGCACAACTGAATGGCATCGTTATAAGGGATCCTATGAAAAGAGGGATTGTGGAGATTTCAAAAGCCACACTCCATACTCAAACATCTTTGCAGAATTGTTAAGTCATATGGAAACCACAAACTTCCACCTATAAACTGGATGATACAAAACACCCAATTCAGCTAACCTGTTAATAATTTAGTATTCTTATTTATTCTCAGTGCAGGTCGTACTACAAAAAGAGAGAACAATACAAATTATGTGTACATAAGGAAAAAAGAAATAGTATACAGGTTAACAAAATCAGGCAAAAGACTGCCTTTTATAGGGTTGCTTATTCACTTTTGATAGTTATTTTATATGGACTCTTGAAAGTGCCCTTCTCCCCAATACCAGTACAGAGTTCGCCAAGCCTTTAGCCATAAAGAAGAAGAATATAAAGCAGAAATAAATACCAGATCCAGATATCCTCATTTAAAAATATATATATTATACACTAACTCTATATCAAGTTCCAATTTCAAATTCTTAGAAAACAGACCTGTGCATGACTCTTGCTCACCCAAAAATACCAGAATCACATGACAACTTAGCAAAAACTTAGATAAGACTAAAAAGTGAAAAGTGGAACTAAAACAAGGATCAGTTAAAAATTTTGTTAAGTTTTGTTTTTCTCTGAAAAGCAATGACAAACCATTATCTAACTCCATACAAGTCTATATTGAAATTGAAACTGAACTGGAATTGGAATTCCGATAATTCATTTTTACGAACAACCCAAACTGTTCACAATGTAAACTTTCTCACATCACTTGCAATGAAATTCTCAAAATTACCCAAAACACCAAAACAGCATTGCTATTTTCCAAATAGCCAAAAACAAAATCAATTTACAACAGTTCAATTGAAAGCAAAAAGAGAATTAAATGTCAGAACGTGACTTCTTAATTTCAAATAGAAATGGAAAAGAGACCAAAACCGCCCAGTAGTCCAATTCAACGAAGCCCACATAGAAATTAAACAACTAAAGACTCAGTTTCAAACAACAATAAAACCCAGAAAATCCAACTAATTACAAGCTCAAACCAAAAACAAATATTAAAAACAATAAACACATGGTATACACAAAGATTAAAATTTAAATAAAAAAATGAAACCCAATGTTGGCAAAAATTCCAAAAACCCCAATTGATAAAACAATCCAAAACCCACAGGGCACAACAATTCGAAATCTATTTCCACCAGAAAGCAAAATCCAACACGAAAATAAACAACCAAAAAATCAAACAAATGAAGATAGTGAGAGACAAGAATGAAGAAGCCGACCTCGATATCACCGAGAAGAAGGCCCATGATCTCTTCGGTTTCAGTGGACAATGCGTGGGTGAGACATGTCAACCACACATCCTCCGACAACTTCACACTTGTCAGAGACATCCTCAGCGACCCAGCTCCCTTTTTCTTGTAGAGAGATTCCTCGGATGTTATTCTTTCTTGAGGTTTCGGTTTCGGTATCAGTTTCAGCTTCAGTTTCAGTTTATTTTTTGTCTCTAGAGAGACTAGCCTGGGTTTGAGCAGGGGATCTCTAAAGCCAGTACTTGTAAATTATAATCATCATACAGTGCGGCCAGATCTATTTTGTTATCGTGCTGCTGATGTTTTTTTTCCCTTGGATTCCGTAATAGATTATCATTGGTCGCGTTACTGTCAATTTGTGTCGTTTCGTAGTGTTAAAATTGTCTCGTCCAAACCCAACTTAACATTTTGCAATGGCCCATGTTCGGATGAGATAATTTTAGCACGACATGAATGGGTGGAAGATAAATATTTGAGGTTTATTAAAAAAGGAAAATGTTTTGGTACTAACTGAAGCATCCATAACCATCCAATGGGGATTACCATGTGGTAAAAATCTTTTTACTATTTCCACTTTTCTCCTTATTTTAGGTTATATGGCTATTAATTATTGGGTGGTCAAAACTTTGGGTACCGACAGTACCCAAGTGTTGTCCATTAAAAAATTAAAGCTAAATATTACCGAATAAAGCAAGATCAAACTCGCGGAATCAAGTATATTATGGGCATTAACATTTTATCGAAAACATCTAATTTTAATAAAATATAAAAGTCCAAAATAAATGACTTTAATATATATATATATATATATATCTTCTGTAAATCACTTCTTAATATATGTTGTAACACCTCCTTCCGTGTTGATAGTGAAGAGTTAATAAAAAAAATCATCCATGACTTCTATAAATCTTCCTTTTGAATCTTCATTATGTTACGATTAAAAATCTCAGTCATAACTTATTAACTTAAACATACAAGGTTAAATTGCTTGTGCTAGTCTGCTAAATATTAAAGAAAGAGGAGCTAGTATACATTAATAAATTTAATACCTATGTGAATAAATAATAACTTTATAAATAAATTCATACTTGTTAAAATTATTAAGAATTAATAGTGACTAATTAAAAGAAAATACAGGATATAGTGAGGGTTAGAATTACAGTGATACAATTAATTTATAGTTTTAGAGTTTTTTATTTTTAAAATTTTTAAAATTTTAATTATTAAAATATATCCTAACTAGTAACTACATATAATTATAGAGATATTTTTTAGAAACTCCATAACTTGATTATTTAATATTGAATTAGTAAATATAGAGATTTTTTAATAAATTTCATAAACATATTTTCTTTTAAAAAAATCTTTATATTGACGGGTTATAATGAATTATTGGTTTTTTAAAGGTAAACCCAAACCCGACATATTATATTATGGTTTTAATGGGTTGACCCATTAATAACCCAATTCAATAAACTAAATCTATCGACCGCTATTTTTGAATGAGTTTAGATCTTATGAAATTTTGTCACTTCTAGACTTTATCATCACATTTAGATTTGATTACCTTTTTAAATATTTCATTTTTATTTGTACTGTTTTTTTAAATCTAACACCAATCGGGTGTGCACTATGCATACACTACCCAAAATGCAACTCTTACTAAAAAAAGAAGTTTTCATATTTTTATAATTTAATAGACAAATTTGAGACTCGTACCAATGTCACGCACATGTGTAAATGTGTAAAAGGAAATGCGCAATCTACTTTTCAATTATTATTTTTCTGTTAATAAAAAATATATTAGAAGTCCAACAATTGGTTTAAACAATTCAATTCATTTAAATGAAAAGCATCCTATTAAATAAAATAACAAATTATATAATTAGTATTCTCCAATCATGTTATCATTGTCACAGTTATTATAACTAGGGTAATGTTTTATTCAATAGGTGGCAAATTGTTTATAATTACAAACTCATATCATATGATCTATTTGACATTTGAATTTGGGATGAGCTTGGACAATTATTTGGTTATGTGGCAATATTGGATAACATCTGTTAAACCGTTGCCAATATATTCAAGTTGTATATTTATATTCAAACTGTACAAGTAGCTTCAGTGTTTTATTTTAGTTAAAAGTCATCTCTTTGTTGTACTATTTAATTCATGTTTTAATTAATGGAAAGTGTGCAGTTTTACACCAACGTTTTCTCAAGTCTTTATGGTATCAGAGCAAGCGATCTCTTCCTAAACATATCAATTTTTCTTCTCTTCTTTACCTCACCGATCAATGTCAAACCTAACCACTGATGGTTCCCCCCTTGACAACACCTCTTCCTCGCCAACACCCACAATCATCAATATCACTCTTGCAACCTCCACGACACTTCGTTCCAATGAGTTTCATCTCATCACCATCAACATCTCTGCTCAGGCTCCTCTCAAGCTCACAGCCAACAACTACATGTCATGAAAAATTCAGTTCCAAACCCTCTTCACTGGCTATGACCTTCTCGGGTACATCGTTGGCTCTAAACTTTGTCCATCAGCCAACCTAACTGTGAACAACATCACCACTCCGAATCCTGCTTACAATATTTGGGTTCGCTAAGACCAGCTTATTATGAATGCTATTATTGTCTCCCTGTCACTACAAATCATCTCCTTTATTGCCAGAGCCAAGACGTCAATAGAGGCATGGACAATTCTGACCAACACCTATGTTAAACCATCTCGTGGACGCATCAAGCAAATCAAAGCTGTTATTAAAAATTCTGTGAAAGGTATGCAGTCCATTACGGATTTTCTTCACTTTATTAAAGCCCGTGCAGATGAACTTGCGTTACTTGGTGCTCCGATGGACGATGATGACCTCACTGAAAGGATACTTGATGAGCTTGATGATAAATACAAAGAATTGAATCGGGCTGTTCAAGCTCGGGATAATTCTATATCCTTTGATGAGCTTCATGAAAAACTTATCACCTTTGAGGCTTCTCTTCAGAATAACAAGAAGGAAACACATTCGTTTCCAGCCACGGTAAATCCTACCTCTCGGTCTGGTATGAATTTACGTCCACAACTGCATAACAACACCTGGCATCCTCATTCTCCCAATAACACCAGCTAGCGTCAGTCCACTTCTTAAACAAACCGAACCCCAATTAGCAGCACAGGTGTACCAAACTGTAACAGCCCTCATGCTCCACGCCATATCTGGGCAGATGTCAAGTTTGTGGCGTCCAAGGACACTCAGCCAAGCGTTGCCCCTCCTTCCAGATGGTACCAGTTCAGCCTTCAGGTTCACACCTTGCACCGCCGACTGCTTCTCCTTCAGTGCCTTAGCAATCTAGAGCTCATTATGATGTTAACAATTCCTCAAATAACTCCGGCTGGCTACTTGACAGTAGGGCTTCCCATTATGTGACAGCTGACTTGAACAACCTTACCCTACATGCATCGTACAATGGTTCAGATGATGTTATGATTGGTAATGGCACAGGCTTGTCAATCACGAATATTGGTTCCGCTTCTCTTTGTGCCTCTACTAATACTTTTACATTGAATGATGTTCTTTGTGTACCTGATATGAAAAAGAATCTAATTTCAATTTCTCAAATTTGTGCTACTAATGCTGTATCTGTGGAGTTCTTATCATCCTCTTTTCTTGTGAAGGATCTTCGTACGGGGGCAATTCTTCTGAGAGGCACAACTAAGGATGGCGTGTATGAATGGCCGTCATCCAGTTCCCAGTCCACACCAATCCTAGCATTCTCTTGCGTCAAAACCACGTCCTCCAACTGGCATCACAGACTAGGTCACCCAGCTCGTCCTATTTTTCATCATATTGTGTCAAATTTTGGTTTAGATGTATCGTCTCCTTTGTCCAAGGATTTTACATGTCATTCTTGTCTTTGCAATAAAAGCCATAAGCAACCATTTTCTCTTTCATCGTTTATTTCGTCTCGACCTCTGGAACTTATATTCTCTGATGTATGGATGTCCCCAGTCACCTCTCATGCAGGTTTTAAATACTATGTAATTTTCGTTGACCACTACATAAAATATATTTGGCTCTATCCACTAAAACGAAAATCGGAGGTTAAAGAGAACTTTATTCGCTTCAAATTTATTGTCAAAAAAAAATTCAAACAGAAAATCATCACATTTTACTCTGACAATGGCGGTGATTACATGTCTCTCAAAGACTTCTTTGCCATGAATGGTATCTCACATCTCACCACCCCACCTCACACACCTGAACATAATGGGTACTCTGAAAGGAGACACCGTCACATTGTTGAGACGGGGCTTGCATTACTCACCCATGCCTCTCTCCCACTACAATTCTGGTCTCATGTGTTTGCCACAGCTGTCTATCTCATAAACAGAATACCTACCCCTACACTAGGTCTCCAGTCACCCTATGCTAAGATTTTTGGAACATCTCCAAATTACTCGAAATTGAAAATCTTTGGCTGTCTGTGTTATCCTTGGCTCAGGCCATATTCCTTTTATAAGCTTGATAAGCGGTCCTCCTCATGTGTCTTTCTTGGGTATTCACTGTCACAGAGTGCCTACCTATGTTTTGATCCATCGTGCTCCAAAATGTATATCTCCCGTCACGTACAATTTGTCGAGTCTGTTTTTCCCTACATGTCACTAAACACCACCCTAGATCATCCATCCTCTACCACTGTCAGCTCTTGGTTGCCACTTATCACCGTCATATCCTCATCTCACACTAGTCAGCTACCATTTACGTCACCCTCTGCTGTGCTCTCTCAAGAGTCATCACCATATGAAGCTTCAACCTCCTCACCGCCTATTGACATTGAGCAGCTCACATTGCTTGCTGTCACCACTTCAACTCCTGCAATTGTTACTTTATTGGAGCCACCACCATCTTCTTCACAAGCTGACATTACAGCAGCTCCGTTGGTCCCTCAAGCTGTTCACACTACACCATTTACTTCGATTCCCACACATCTGCTGCACTCGTCACCATCTTCAACTCCACAGCCAACCACTTCAGCTACCGAGTCCTCATCTCCAGCCACCGTCACAGTGCCTCAACAAGTAAATGACCATCACATGACCACACAGGCCAAGAACAACATCCGTAAATCGAAACAGAAGCTAAATCTTCACACACACCTGCAGCCGACACCTGATTGTGAACCAACTACAGTAATCCAAGCACTTAAGGACCCAAATTGGCATAGAGTCATGTCAGAAGAATGCAATGCCCTTGTCCACAATGGTACCTGGGAATTGGTCCCGTCGGAAATGCCATCTAACACAGTTGGGTGCAAATGAATTTTTCGGATTAAACGGAAATCTGATGGGTCAATTGACAGGTTCAAGGCACGTCTGGTCGCCAAGGCCTTTAATCAATGACCTGGTGTCGATTATTTCGAGACCTTTAGCCCTGTCATCAACCCACCACCGTACGGCTTGTTCTCAGCATTGATATCAGTCATGGTTGGCCACTTCGTCAATTGGACATCAACAACGCCTTTCTTCAGGGTCATTTGACAGAGACAGTCTTTATGGCTCAACCTCCAAGATTCATTGACTCAGACCACCCTACACATGTATGTAAACTCAAGAAAGCAATCTACGATCTCAAGCAGGCACCGAGGGCATGGTACCATGAGCTGCGTTAGTTCTTACTTATAGTTGGGTTCAAGAACTCATATGCTGACACATCCCTCTTTGTTCTGAATAATGGTGGCAATATTCTCTACCTGCTAATATATGTCGATGATATTATCCTCACAGGAAATAATGCAGCTCATGTGAATCGATTTGTCGAAAGTCTTGCTCAACGATTCTTCCTAAAGGATCAAGGTCCTCTTTCCTATTTTCTGGGTGTTGAAGTAGTTCCACACAGGCACGGTATCTTACTGTCACAACGACGCTACATACTAGACCTTCTAACTTGCACCAAAATGTCTAGTGCTAAGCCGGTTCAAACTTCCTTGCCCACAAGCCCGCCAATTAGTCTTCACTCCGGCACACCACTTAGTGACCCGACCGAATACCAAACAGCTGTTGGCAGCCTACAATATCTCTCGCTCACTCGTCCGGACATCTCCTACGCCGTCAACAAATTGTCACAATTTATGCATCGGCCTACATCAAACCATTGGGATCTTGTGAAGTGTCTACTACGGTACTTATGTGGCACTCTGAATGAGGGTGTCGTTATCCATTGCAATTCTCAAGTTGCACTCCATGCCTTTTCCGATGCCGATTGGGCTGAAAATAAAGATGATTTTTCTTCCACAAGTGCATACATAGTTTACCTTGGTCGGAATCCCATTTCGTGGAGCTCAAAGAAACAAAGCACCATAGCTCGTTCATCAACAGAAGCTGAGTATCGCTCTGTTGCTGCCACAACTGCTGACCTTAATTGGATATGTTTTCTTCTCATAGATCTCGGACTCACACTGCCTTCCGCACCTGTTATCTATTGTGATAATGTGGGTGCTACTCAGTTATGTGCCAACCCAATTTTTCACTCCCGAATGAAGCACGTTGCGATTGACTTTCATTTCATTAGGGATCAAGTCCAGTCAGGTGGCCTTCGTGTGGCTCATGTATCCTCCAAAGACCAACTTGCAGATGCTTTAACTAAACCGCTGTCACGACCTCTTTTTCAGTCTCCTAAGGACAAGATTGGCCTCTCTCATCGTGGCCTATCTTTAGGGGGCATATTGGATAACATCTGTTAAACTGCTGTCAATATATTCAAGTTGTATATTTGTATTCAAACTGTATAAGTAGCTTTAGTGTTTTAGTTTAGTTAAAAGTCATCTCTCTGTTGTACTATTTAATTCATGCTTTAATCAATGGAAAGTGTGCAATTTTACACCAACGTTTTCTCAAGTCTTTAAGAAGTATATCTTATAATTGTTATCATCATTTGTAACATAATTATATATTGTGACCACTTATATCAATATTGTTGGAAGAGATTTAGTACTATCAACAAAAACAAAATCAACCATCGTTCAATATGGCTCAATGGTAAGATTGAGTATACAGTCTGACAATGTCTCAAATTCAAGTCGCCGTCATTGCAAGTGGTATATAAAAGAAAAAATGATAACTTAGGATAGGTGAGTAGGTTGGGATTCTTGTGCAGTAGGTTGGAATGCTAGTGTAGGTAGAGAACAAATAGGAAAAGATTTTGATGAAGATTTGTTTACTATAACTCTTTCCTCAATGAGTATGGGCACAAACAAATAGTTCTTTGAATGATTCGCAGATCGACATGGTTAGGTTCCCAAGTACCGTATCATGGTAGTTATGGGGCTACAATATATTTGATTATTCTTTGCCACAAATGCCATATGCAATTCTTATATATACAAATCAACAATATCCACCAAATTAAGTAAATCAAAAACTAGAAAATTCATGAATCCATTGGAAGAGATCAATCAATATATATCAATATATATATATATATATGTGTGTGTGTGTGTGTGTGTGTTTGTCATATTAATAACTACCTCTAAAACTATACAAACACATTTTTCTTGAGAAATTATTGTTAGAATCAATATGAAAATATACCTTATGTCTTTGAAATATTAAGGAAATCATTTTGGTATTAAATTACATACATGCAATGTATGATAGATTCATATATATATATATATATATATGTTAATTTTGTTTATTAAATATTTAATTTATTTATATTGTAAATAATATTGTAAAAATGAAATAAAATATTATTCGGTTTTAAAAATATATTATTTTATTAAATACTTAATTTTTAAAATTATATACAAACTCTATGTATGTTATAATTTATAATAAGTTTATAACTATGTTAATTTATTGCTAAACTATGATTCATTTTATGTATAACTAGTTTGTTAACCCGTGCGATGCACAAGCTTTGTTAAAAATATTTTATTATAGTTAGAAAATAGAAGATAATAAGACAAAAATCTAATAGATATTCAACATAGAAGATAATTAAAAAAATCTAATAGATACTTCACTTCAACATATAAGATAATAAAAAAAAAAATCCAATAGATAATTCACTTTAAATCTCGTAAAATTGAATATTAAAAAAAAATGTTAAATGAAGAAAAAAGAGTATAAAATGATATACATATATGTGTGAGTGGATACATGCCAAAACATTTAAATATGAAGGTCAAGCATATTGAAAAAAAAAAAAAAAATTGAAATACATATGGGTTTAATTTGATTTTCACTTATAGAAAATGAAAAATTGAGTGAGATGGTGAGAAGTATGAAATGAGCTAGAATAAATGCGAAAAGTTATCATGGAATCAAAACACATAAATTACTTTAAAATTTATCTTATTCACTTTATTTTTAAAAACGGAAAGGTTATATTGAAATTAATCAAAACAAATAAATTACAATAAAATTAATCTTAGTTATTTCATCTTAAAAAATTGAAAGGTTACATTGAATTTAATTTTATTAAGTATGAGCATTTTCATCTTAATAAAATGAAAATGTTACATTAATTATTATTTTTTTTAAGCAAAAGCACATAAATTTCATTTAAAATAATCTTATTAAATTGAGAAAAGAAAAAGTAAAACCAATTCTAAAAATTAAATTGAAATTAATTATATAAAATGATTTGATTTAAATTATAATTCATAATATATATGATTAAATATATTATATATTTCATAATATAATAAATTATTATTATATAATCTTAATTCATGAAAAGTTATTAATAAATATTTTATAAATGATTATAGATGATTATACAATATTATATCTTATTATTATATATGATATATTGTTATAACATATGTAATAATTGTAAGAGCATTAATGAATAACATGTGACAACTTCTGGTTGGAAGAAACTATTTTTATATGATCATATATGATATGATATATATATAAAATTTATTAATAATTTTAAATAAATAAAGAAAGTTAAAAGAAAAAATCATAATAATAACATTAAATAGATGACACGTTCGCTTCTAAATGAGAAGACGGTATTTTATATAATTATTATAATATAATTTATTAACAATAAGAAATAGATAAATAAAATTAAAATAACATAATAATAACAGATGACATGTCACTTCAAGAATCTATTTTTTAATCATTATAAAATCTAATCTTAAAATAGGAACAATCAATAGCACGATAAACTTATCTGATCATATTTAAATAGATTAAAAAAATAATTAGATTGTGTTCGAGTTTATACAAACACAGCACGTTATCCTGAATTATCATGGCTGCAGTGATAAGATATCTCAATCTAGATTCTTGGGAGTGTGATTGAATTATACTAAGTGATTGACTCATGTGATCTATCGATGAGTGAGACCTAATCGTGATTAATACCTTAGTAGATAATGAAGTTGTATTTTCAGTGTGAACCAAATGTGCGTGTTAAGGAATTTTGCAAGCCTATAAATAGTAAAGACATTCCATTGAAGATGTAGTAAAATACTAAAATGAGGTAGGAACTAGGAAGTACCTGATGTCTACGCACGTGTTGATGACTTTATCTGTCATATAATTAGGTAAGGACTAATATTATGAGTGGTGTTATTGGTATACGGTATAATTAGGTAGGAACCGTTGAACTATCCGTACCTAATTTTCAAAATTATTTAATTTTTTATTTTATTTTATTTATCAAATTACTTAATAAGATATATAATTTTTATTAAAAAAAATCATATATAAAGTAAAACTAATAAAACCTAACTTTCCTTAATTTAAATCACTAAATGCTTACTATTTTTGTTTATATTTTCTTTCGGATCTCGATCTTATGTTTCTCATATTATTTGCTATTTTGTTTCTCTCTTGGTTTATTTTGTTTCAAATCTTCTACGTAATGCATTCTATGATTTTTATCAATTCTTTTGTATATTTTATTTTAAACCTTCTAAAATTAGTTTAATATTATTTACTCTAAAAAAAAAAAAAAAAAAAAAACAATGAAATTGTATTAAGAATTACAACCAAGAAAATCTAATCTCTGATGAAACGAAACCACATCAAAAATCAAACTCTATCGTTCGAAAAAATCATCAGGCGATTAATATCACATTCACAATCTTCCACCAATAATCCAATCGACTACATAAAAAAAAATATAAAAAATAAAAAATTCACATCTAATAATGATGGTTTCACTATGAAATGAGAAGGAAAAAAAAAAATCCTGCGAATGGATGTGAGAAAATTGTATATAAAATTTAGAGATGAAGTGTTTCTATTTTTATTTTTAAAAAAAATATGGAGTATATGGTGTATTAAGTTTAAAAAATATATAAAAGGGTAATCTTGAACATAAATAAAAAAAATTAATAAAAATATTTAATTTTATATAATTAAATCAAAATTTTAAAAAGTAAAATATAAATAATTCGGTAGATGGATGACAATAACACTGCTCTGTGTTATTGTTTAATGGCTTCAGTGAAATTTTGAAGGAAACCTCGTATTAACTACAAATTACTAAATTAGGGAAACAAAATAGCTTTATTTGATGAAGGTACATTAATAGCAGTATTCTTTTTTCTTTTTCTTTTTTTTGACGGCTGCAAAAAGCAGCAATAGCTGTATTCACATACTATCCCTTTCATAGATATTTGTGATGCTTTATTTATTTTAAAATTAAAATATATTGAATTGATATAAATAGGAGAATACTACCCTCTCAGATCGGTCGGTAAATGGACGAATTTGGAGATTTCTAGATCAACAATTCAAATCCTATTAATAACGAAAGTTTTTTAAAAAAAATACCTGATCCGTATTAATAAATACTGTAAAAAAACAAAAAATCAAATTCTATCAAGGAAAGAATCCTGACATTAATTAATCAACAATGACAAGATCTTAAAATATCGTCAAAACAAAACAAACAAAAAAAACATAGCTGGCATGCACCATCCCAACAAAGAGAGGAGGTAGCTGCAACATATGATATGGAATGGGAAACATCAAATTAATTATGAAAGCAAAAACAATAACGTTTTGGAAAACAATAACATTGTAATTATTAATTGTTTTCAAATCCTAGTAGATGGGTTGGTTGGGTTATTGATGTTGGTATTACTGGTATAATCTCCAGGGTTTTCATTGCTCATTCCAAGAGTGTTCTTGACAGCCTCAGCTGCTCCTTGTGCCATGTTCTTCACTTGCTCTCCTTTCTGACTCAGGAACGTCGAGGCCTGGGACGCATATGTGTTGTTTTGTCCAGACTGTGAATCGGATAACCTGTCCAATGCTTCCTGTGCTGAATGCGCTGACTCGATCATGACATCTCTCTTCTTCATCTGCACATAGATGGTATATAAAAAAATTAATCTTACAAATCAAGACATAATGTTAAACGATACTTGTGTTTTAATTGGGATTACCTGAGCATGACCACCAAGTTCTTCTACATTGGATCCAATATTCTGACCTTGGCTGTTCATTTTCTCTCTTATTAAATTACTAATTTAGCTTCTTAATTAATTCTAGAAATGGGATTTGAACTCAAAAAAAAGTATTGGATCCTGAAGAGATAACAATCGGAAATTTATAGGTATCAAAATGTACAAAATGAATGCAATTAGCAACACATGGCATGCAAAACAATGAGTAGTATCAGCTAGACATGTGGTGTGGTTAGGAATGATTCAAACAAATAAAAATTGGTCATTCAAGCAAAGAGAAACCTTTGGCTTACTCTTAGGAATTAACCATTTGATTCTCTATTATCTACTGTCTAATGCATATCCATTAGATTTTGGTTATTGACTTAATTGTTTATATGTATGCCATCATAGATCTAGTTAATTTGGTGAATATATATGTGGTTATCATGATCTTCTTATCACTACTATATATTTATATATATCATTATAAATAAAATAAAGGAAATAAATAGTAATTACCTTTTTTTTTTTAAAGTATACTTGGGACTTGGGAGTAGCCAAACTCTAAATAAAATAAATATGCTTGGTGCATATTGTATATATTGTGCATCTTACCGTATCTGACGTATATGTCAATATCAACGCCAAATTTGACATAAAAAATAATAAAATGTAATATTTGACATATCATTTTAGTACTGTACTTCAATATATAATTCTATTTAAAATGTTATTTTTAATTTTTTATTATTTAAAATTATAAAAGTCAACAAATATAATTAATACATTTAATTTATATAATATTTTTTATTATTTAAAATTATAAAAGTCAACGATTAATACATTCAATACAATTATAAAATGGTAATTTTGTAATTAAAAAACATCATTTGTTGTTATGCCAATTTTGGTACATCATTTAACAATGTATTGGAATATGTTTTTTTTTATTTAATTTTTTTATATTTTACTTTGTACTAAATTATAGCAGGCACCTTAAAATAGCTTTTGCATTGGAGATGCTTTTAAGTACATTTATGTGCCGACATGATAACTAAGCCTATATAATATAATGGGATTTGGATCCTCTGCTAATCTGATCTGTTTCCTGACTTTTTTAAAGCATATGATTGGTTCTTGATGAGGTGGTTATGGAAACCAACCACATATCAACCACACATTCATTGCACTGCTTATGCATTATGAGATTAGGTGAGGTCAGAAAAAAGATCATATCAGCAGAGAATCCAATTTAATCTAATGTGATATGACATAATGTTAATGGAAAGTAAATGGTGCATATATGGGTTGCACCTGTAACACCCCTAAATACGGGACCCAACAAACCGGGATGTTATGTAATTCGAACCTTATAAAAACCTTAATTTACAAACCTTCACAATTAGAATCATCAACAATCACTACCAAAAAAAAAAAAAAAAAAGACCTATTGGGATGTTTTTTTTTTTTTTTTCGTCCCAATAGCCCAAAAATCGTCCTAATAGATCTATTAGGATGAATAAAATTCATCCCAAATTCCGTCGCCTCAGGTGGGTCGCAATAGGTTCTTTGGGACGAAATGAAAATTGAAATTCGTCCCAATAGACTACCTATAGGGACGAATTGTATTTTCGTTTAAAAAAAAAAAAATTGCCTTCAAACAAATAAATTTAATTGTTATCCTTATAGCGAATCGAACCCGGCATACACACGTGCCCAACCACAGGCTTATCCACCATGCTGCTGTTTCAAATATCCCAAATAAAGCATAATTATTATATATAACCTCTACTTGTTATTAAATTTTTATTGATTTTTTTTTCAATCAAATTTTTTTTTTTAAGATCGATTCCACTCATTTAAATTTTATTTTTATATGATAAACAAATTGATATTAAAAAACATCTATTATAACATTTAATTAAACTATTTTGTTAAAATAATATATTGTCAGATCAAAGAGTCAATCGTTAGTTGTACTCGGAATTAGACATAATTCCGGTTCCAGTTCTCGATTTGGAACTAACGGTTTCGATTTTCGATTTTCGATTTGGAACCAGCGGTTTCAGTTTTCGATTAAAAACCAACGGTTTGGTTAATTTTTTTTAAATAATAGAAAACCTCTCAATACTAATATTTATTGGTCCTTATGAAGAACTTATTAGGAAGAAACAAAATTTATCTCGATAGAGAACCACTTTGGACGAACAAAATGATTCATATTGCATCATTTTCTAATTTATATGGTAATTTAATTATTAATCTATCTTTAAGGAAAAAACTTTAAAAAAAAAATCAAGAATTTTCAACAAAATTAATTAATTATTATAATTTTAAATATAAAAAAATCTATTGGGACGAAATATGTATTTCGTCCCAATAGATGTCTTATTGGGACGAAAACAATTTGTCCCTAAAGGTCAACAAAATTAATTAATTATTATAATTTTAAATAAAAAGAAAACCTATTGGGACGAATTGTTTTCGTCCCAATAGGCAGTCTAGTGGGACGAATTATAAATTTCGTCCCAATAGACGTCCTATTGGGACAAAAACAATTCGTCCCTGATGGTCAACAAAATTAATTAATTATTATAATTTTAAGTAAAAAAGAAAACTTATTGGGACGAATTATGTATTTCATCCCAATAGACCTCCTATTGGGACGAAAACAATTCGTCTCTACAGGTCATTAAAATTAAAAAGTTATTATAATTTTAAATATAAAAAAAAAATACATATTGAGACGAAATAAATTCGTCCCAATAGACTGCCTATTGAAACGAAATTTATTTCGTCCCAATGGACCTCTTATTGGGACGAAAAAAAAAGCGTCCCAATAGAGTTTCGTCCCAATAGGCCATTTTTCTTGTAGTGTATATATCCACCAAA
Source organism: Acer negundo (assembly GCA_035582765.1). Classification (NCBI taxonomy): domain Eukaryota; kingdom Viridiplantae; phylum Streptophyta; class Magnoliopsida; order Sapindales; family Sapindaceae; genus Acer; species Acer negundo. The sequence continues at coordinate 37,981,680 of CM069241.1, forward strand.
ATACAATACCTAAACATGATACCATCCATTTCATTAAAATCTCCAAAGTCTGATGTAATTATAACATTAAATAAATTGATTTCTTGCAACACGTACACGCATGAAATTAAATCCTCTAGCGATACATATCTCTCATTTGTTAATGTAAACATCATCCATTCTAAATTCAAAACTCAATCTACAAAATGGTGGTGACGAGGGGTGAGTTGTCAACTCGGTAAGTAAATTAATGCATAACATGTAAAATAAAACAGCCTTTGTAAAATCTTTACGTTCAAAACCTTGCTTGTAAACTTTTTTCAAGAATCTGGATAATATAGTATTTAATAAATAAGAATTAACATTTAATACAATTTACATATTTAATATCAACAAACAGTTGAAGCATCACTTTAAAAAAAAAAAAAATCATATTATTTTGTATTCTTAAATCATAAACGTTTCATAAAACAGTATAAACAATATGAAATCAAGAGATCATTTAATAATCATAATTTAAATCTCTATAATTTTTATGAAAGTAAACAATAAGGAATATTCACTTTATAAAGAGGAAAACATATAGTGTATAAACGGTGTACGTTAAACATTTTATAAAACATAAAAAATAAAGCTCATACCTCATAATGTCACAAATTCTGAATAGTATCACATGTAGCACGGTGACCTGGTCTAAATAATTCCAGTAATTTCACCCGTAGCCCAATGACCCAGGCCAATTAATTCCAGTAGTGTCACCTATAGGCTATAGCCTGGTGACCCAGTTCAAATAATTCAGATACTACGGTCAATGAGACAAAATAGAAAACAATCATTCACTTCGCTTATTAGAAACATAAATTTCGAAATTAGAATATCAACCGATAAGCTTATTGTATCTTTTAAACATTTAGAAACAATATATCAAAAACGTTTCTACTACTTTTATTACACACGAAGTTATAAATCAAATTTCTTACTAAATGAAAATTTGGAAAACTATAACATTAATTAGTCAATTCATAACATAAGTCAATATTTCGGAAAATCTTTAAATATATGTAATATTTATAAACGTTTGAAAACATAACAAGTCATGGATGTGTTTACTTACCTCGAACCCGTACGAATCCGTTCTAGTTCTAGAAGCTCA